>JACYFF010031952.1:28637792-28678873 GCA_017589665.1 Selenicereus undatus | reverse complement strand
ACATACATATATATATATATATATATATATATATATATATATATATATATATTACTTACTAATTATGTATCATAGCTCACTAAAGGACATAGTATAGATCAATGAAATACAAATTTTTAAGTGTTTGCTCATTAAATGTATGTTATATCTCACTAAAATATAATAGAAATAATTCACTAAAAAGTCAAACTACTAGTCATTAAAAGTTTCAAGGATGTCATTCTTGTACATGTAGACAATCTTATATAAACCAAAAGATATATGATAGCACATTAAAAGATGAATATAAAATATTACTCATTAACATATACTTTAGCTCACCAAAAATTGTAATGCAGCTTAGTAAGAAAATATCATACCACAAAATCTGAACAAGAACATGTAATTGTGTTTGGTATTGTTTGCTCACTTATTTTGATTAGGAATAGTTAGTATTGCTCATTAAATCATATTTATCACTAGATATATTTCATAATTTACTAAAATTATATCACAACTCACTAAATAAATATCTTAGCTCACTAAAACAATCAATACAGATGATTGAAACTTCTCAAGGATATCATTTGTGTGTATTTAAAGAATTTTATACACTAGTTAACCAAAAGATATATCATAACATGCACGTTAGAAAATAAGTAGAAAGTATTGCTCACTAGACATACACCACAACTCATGAAGCAACTCACTAAGAAATCACATATCAAAATATGAACAAGAATGTATATTTTTCTGATAAAATTGTGTATTATATTTTTGGTCGCTTATTTTTTTTATTATGAATAGTTAGTATTGATCACTAAGTCATATTTATCACCAAATATATATTACAAGTCATGCATTGATTTGAATCTAGTTTGCTTAGTAAAAGTATATGGTAACTCACTAAAATATTAGTCATGTTACTCACTAAAAATGTATCCCAGTTCACTAGAAGTATATGTTAGCTCACTAGAATACATGAAACGCTTTTTGGTGCTAGTGTTCCTGCTCACTATAAATGCATTATTACTTACTAGAATTAGGTGTTAGCTCACTAAAATATATGAATTAATTTTAGTTATATAAAATTGACATTATCGATCAATTACATAGCTAATGCTTACCACGCCCATCATTTAGAAAAATAAATTTATAAAACAAAAAGGCAACAGAGATTCAGCCATTGAAATGCGTGCTCAGGGCATGGAGTGAGATTTACTCTACGTCTTGCAGATGAGTAAGCCAAGAATCTTCCAGAAATTGGCAACGAAGGCTCATGATATGGAGATGATGATTGCAAGTCATCGTGGCAAGTCTTCTTCCTCATTTGATTCTAGAAACGACAAGGGTGAATTCAAGAAAAATCCTAAGTTCTCAAACAAAGACCCTATGTTGTTTCAACTAAGGAGCCGGTCCGAATCTCCAGAAAGCCCAAGCATAAAAACAAGAAAGGTAGGTTCTCCAAAGATACTAGAAAGAAGCATCCTACATTGAAGAAACTGTAGGAGGAGGAATATCCATTCCCTGACTAGACTTATAAGGAATGCTTGATGATCAAAAAGGGGTTATCAAACTTCTAGAGCCAAAACGGCCCGAAGAAGTTGGAAGGGTTATCGACCTAAAATATTATTGGTACCATAGCGTGTTCAGTCACCCTCTTGAGAAATTCATTACGCTCAATGAGCATTTCATGCAATTTGTCAGGGATGGAAAGATAATATTAGATTTGGATGACATTGTTGAGGCAACTCATATTTCCTCCCAGTGAGAGTATTCTTCATCACCCTGTTAGCAAAAACATAGTCGACCTCGTGGGCAGAGTAAACACATAATTGATTTCCTCCTGGTGAGAGAAATTAATTACAATTCAATTCGGAAGTTTGGAGCCTGTTGTAGTTCCAATAGCATCCTAAGGACCTTTGATAGAGGTCAATCTTTTTGTGGATGTCTCTGATAAAGCTAACGATGATGAATCAATGACATTGTCAAGAAATGAAAGCTCCATGTTTAGAAGATATAAAGAGAAGGAATGCCTTTATTCTGAGTCTAATGCGTCAAAAATGCTTGACAAACTTCTTGAGAAGGGGCTTATAGAACTTCCAAAGTCAAGGCGTCCTGAAGAAATTGGAAGAATTAATGATTCTAAATACTGCAAGTATCACAGGATCATCAGTCATCCTATAGAGAAGTGCAATGCATTAAGAGGTAAGTCATACAACTTCCAAAGGAAGGAAAGATCACATTAGACGAAGAAGACACCAAAGAATTTAATTGATCCTCTATTAAGATCATATTGCAAAATGCTTTAGAAGAGGAGCGACCCAAAATGAGCATTTACGGAGTAGATTTCCAAGTTTAAGCTTCTAGACTCTCAAGTCAACACAAACTGTCAAGTCACCTACAGGATTATCAAGCTATCAAAGTTATAGATTCTCATCCAAGTGACCAAAATCAAATATTTCAAAGTTACCTAAAGACTATCAAGTCAACAAAATTACAAACTTTGAAGTGAACTCATGATGCTTAAGTCATCAAGATGGTAGACTCTTAAGTCGTCAAGGACGTAAACTCTCAACTAATTAAAGTTTGAAGATTCTCATGTCAGCTAAGTGACAGATTCACAATCAAACAAAATTGTTGACTCCCAAGTCATCTGAGACTTTCAAGTCAACTTTATACACCCTCAAGTCATCGATGTTTTGGACTCCTAAGTCTTCAAAGTCAAAGACTCCCAAGTCTTTAAAGTTAAAGACTCACAAATTTCCCAAGTTAAGACTCCCAAGTCTCCTAAGTTAAAAACTCCCCAAGTCTTCAAAGTTTAAGACTTACAAGTCATCAAAGTAAAGATTCCCAAGTCATTAAAAAAGACTCCTAAGTCACCAAACTGAAAGAATATCAAGTCATCAAAGTCCAAAAAATGTTAAGTAGATTATCAAGTCTTCAGAGTTAAATACTGACAAGTCTCCAAAGCTTAAGACTATTAAGTCACAAAAGTTCAAGACTCCTAAATTATCAAAGTAAAGACTCTTAAGTCATTAAAGCTAAGGAGTCTTAAAAGTTTAACACTCCTAAATTATCAAAGTTTCTGACTCACAAGTCACCAAGAAAGTTTCAAAGTTGTCTAAATAAACCTTAAACTCTCATTTAAGTGTTGCAGATTTTTAAAGTTCCTTCAAGTCGGGTGTAATAGACATAGGCATCCTCCTTCTA
Source organism: Selenicereus undatus (assembly GCA_017589665.1). Taxonomy (NCBI): domain Eukaryota; kingdom Viridiplantae; phylum Streptophyta; class Magnoliopsida; order Caryophyllales; family Cactaceae; genus Selenicereus; species Selenicereus undatus. Next base: position 28,675,681 of record JACYFF010031952.1, on the reverse strand, counting down.
ATTTGCGATTGTGGCAATGGAGTCTTTTGTTTCAAGTCATCCACCTCCTCCTTTAAGTCAACACCAGCAGTGATATAAGCCTCCTCCTTTAGGTTGGCAGTATACCCCTGCAAGATAGGAATGACAAGATGGTCTTGTGATATGTGTTGGCGACGCAGGCAATTGGAGCGATGACAACATAGTAGTTCTCTTTAATTCGACAACCTTCGCCTTCAAATCATAGGGCGTTCTTGTCAAGTAGGCGACGATGACAACGTGACCTCCATCTTCATATTCGAGAAAGTCACCCAAGGTGGACCCATGTGGGCAAGCAGTCCAAGGGTGAGAACATTTGATAGAGTCACCCAAGGTGGACCCATGTGGACAAACCATCCAAGGGAGAGAACATTTGATAGAGTCACTCAAGGAGGACTTACGAAGACATCTCATCCAAGGGTGAGAAACTTCCGTACTCCATATTGGAAATCACAGTAAAAAGTGAAATCTTTGATCCAAGAATTAGCTAATGGCCTCCGGCAAGTTGAATTTGCCTTTGAGTGATTCAAATAGTCCATTGTTGTACTCCATGATAGAACCATTAGCGCGAAACATCCAAGGATTAGCAAATAGTTTTGAAAGTTAGATACTCCTTGATGATTCAAGCGGTCCATTGATGTACTCCTTATTATATGCCTTGACCAAGTATAAACTCTATGGCTCAATATTAAAGAATTCCTCAATTCGAATGATCTGCCTTGGAGACAAAGAAATCAAAAAAAAAAAGGCTAGGAAGCTTGCAAAAAAAAAAAAAAAAAAAAAACATAAAGGAGGCATTGTGAAAAAGGGAGACAATTCTTAATTAAGAAAGGCTAGCTCTTGAGTTGTGGAACAATTAAAACCCTTTTTTGCATCATCTCCTTCATGGTGAGGAAGTTTCTTAGCAAATATTTGCAATGAAGTGCTCCCAGGAACACATTGTAAATTTTCAATGCATGGCACGTTGCCGAATGAAATTAAGCATATGATTGGTGGTTGACAATTGCTGATTGTTCATTGCTTCATTTGATTATTGTGCCTTTGTAGGCTTCAACATGATTGGTTTACAAAGACTATGAAGTCTGAAAAGACAGCGAGTGTTCTCTTAAATTACTGTAAGTGTATGGTGCCAATTATAGTAAGCAATGGCAAGTACGGGTTGTATTCCTCAGAGAACTTGGTTCTAGTCACTAGACTGACTTCAACACTCAATTTAGGCAGAAATTGATTCAGGTTTATAAAAACTGAATGCTACTGAAACTGTTTGATTCAAAAATAACAAAGATCCTAGATTGGGATTCACCACACTATTATGCTCTTTGGCTTATGCACTAGGTCATGTGAATCTGCCCTATGCAATCAAATGAAATGGAATTATTACAAATTGGAATACGTCTATGCCTGCTTTCGAAGGTCATTAGACATGCTAACTAATCATAATTATCTATTTTCATGAAACCAGAGTCAACAAAGCCACAGAATCAAGTAAACCCACAATTCCCAATTGAAACCATAACTATTCTCACGTTAAGAAGTGAATTGCTTACAAAGTAGCTCTAAGTTGAAGATTCAACTTTCATTGATCTCCTGAACCCTAATTAAGAACATGAATACTGCCCCCTCAGACAATCCATCGAACACATGGCATACTATGCGAGAATTCAATCACAACCATGGGTTTGCATTCACAAAAGCCTAGAACATGATCCCAAGTCATATAATAGGGGCTAATCCCAATCTAAGATAGGGGTTTAGCCACAAAACATCACAACAATCACAATCGCAAATAAGAAACTGAAGAACCTGATTAAATGCACAAACTTTGATGAAAATTCCAAAGAGAAGGGAAAAGAAACATACTTTAATCAATTGCAATGATAAGTTCACAATCTAAACAAGGAATTAAACTCTCAAATCTAATGAGTGCTCTCTCAATTCAAAACCCATATACCACTTCGAATACTCTAAAAAAAAAGAATTAAGTCATGAAAATTAGAGGGTGGTACGGTCATGCCACCTCGCGCGGGATGCCTAATCTCCTGAATTCTTAGCGTGGCACGGTCGTGCCCCAGATCTCTGCTCATGCTGGTTGGGTCTAGTCATGGCACGATTGTACCATCTAGCATAGGATACCCATGCCAAATCACCGAGGTTCCCTTGGAGCTTCCATCGACCTCTTCTCTGACTTGAAACTCGCCTCTTTAGCCCTCCTTTATACCAATATTAATAGATTTTCTCATTTTCCCAGTCGAAATTCTTAAAATATGAAACACCACTATATGAGGGTAATTTAAATCAAAGGAGGCCAATTTGACTCTTCCTCATCCAAATCAAACATGAAAACAATGGAGAAAGGGGTCAACTAGGGGCTAAAATGAGGTCAAGATAGAGGTTATCAACTCCCCTGCACTTATTTCTTGCTTGTCTCCAAGCAAAACTAAACATGAATGAACTGACAAGGGGTCAAAACCTCTAATTTATCACCTCTTCAGGCAAGGCCAATGGTAGATCAGTTTAATCAAGTATAACTGCGCACAACTGATGGGACAATTCAGGGCACAAACAAGTAGTTTCAAAACTCGTTTAAAACCATTTGAAAGACCACACTATTCAACTCAACATCGAGTTGTCCTATACAGACCCTTCCCAATCAAATCGCATCCGAACAAGTGGTGGACTAGAAGGTTTGGTAGTCATTCTCAAAAAGGATGAGGAATAGGACAGACGCACTCCCTTTTATGTGTCTTAAAATATATGGCTCTCTCATTCATCCTCCCAAATGAAAGCAATCTTACCATGGGCTTGGTCATACTCTTAGTCCTCCACTAGTAGAATACGCATACAAATGACAATCCAGAGGGCTTGTATTAGGTTGTAACGAGGCTTAGGTCAAAGGTAAGGAGGGAAAAGATGAATTTGGTGGAGTTAAAGCCATGAGATTAGGGAGTGTGTTAAAAAAATCCCAAACATCACACTAAATCATTATAATACCCCCCAAGTAACCATATTGACATGTAACCCCCTTGAATGGGCTGAGGAAGTGAGTTGAAACAAAACATAGAAGTTACCATCCGTTTATTCTCATTTCATCTTTTCCCCTTTCTTTTGTTTTTTTCTCTTTTCTTTGGTTTTTGGATCGACATGGGGTACCAATCACATGCATAACATCAACTCATCTGATACATATTATCAGCTCAACCGGCACAGTGGGGGAGAATAACAAATCCTATCTCCTCAGTCAAAATTTCAAAAGGTAGCCAACCAAACAAGTGAGCTTACATCTCACGCTACCCAACAAAAACCACTAAAACAAAGCTTCACCTAATCCTGGCATGAGGGTAGGAGATCATTACAAGGATAAGGGGTAAGTGATTAGGTTTGCAAGAAATGAAATCAGGTAAAGGCACAAAGGTTTAACGAAGGGTGGAGCATAGATTTCAGTTAGGATATTTGGCTATATGGCTGCCCATCATATCATCAAATGCATAGCATATGTGTAGCGTCAGAGGGGAACATACCAGTTCATGAAGAAATGCATATGAGAGTGTCACACATGAAATGAAATGATAAGACTATATAGATAAATAGTTTGAGCAGCCCCAAAACTCTCATAGGATAAACTATCAAACACACAACTAGCCTCGGGAATGTCCCACTTAAAGGGAATAATCAGTTATGAAAGGGAGGCTTCAAGGGTAAACAGTATGTAAAAGCCAAACAGTGCAGTCAAAGCATTTCAAAATCATCATAGCATTTGCCAAGAATAGCTCACAAGTATGCACAATCATATTGATCAACTAACTCCAATGTCTTGGCTCATCATCACATGAGGGCTTTATTTTTTCAAAGCAGTAAACCTAACTAGGTGATCAATAAGTAGATAAATAAAGAGAAGGGTTGGAATGATTACCTCGCAGTCTTGTAAAACCCTACTCAACACATCTCCACTTGAGATCAATGGTTAGGAGAATGATATATACAATGCATCACCTACCTATATGCAATATCATATATCCTTTCCTAAACAGAAAATAAAACTAAGACTAATGCACCCTAGAAATGCACCTAAGCTAGAATGAAACCTGATATCCAAATGCAAGCATGTTAGATGCATGGAGATGTGCGCATTCTAAAACCAACCACAAACCACATCTATACCAACCACAAATACATCTCATAGCATCAAAATCAGCCCAAAGCTCTTGAGCTCACCCCCCATGTTTGAACTGTTCATTGTCCTCAATGAAATAAATAAATATGAGAAATAAATGGGGAGCGGGGCACAACTCACAATTACTAAGTGCCATCGGGCCCTGGAGGTGGCCAAAAGTGTGGGGCAAATGGTGAGAAGGATAAGGAACCACCTTGATTGAACGATGAAAACGAGGATGAGCCCCCTTCGTTGCCCGTGGAGGTGCATAAATCGTGCTCTAGCTGCTGAAATAGACTCAAATTGATGCCAAATTAACTCATTCTCCCTACTCCTCTCTTCGCACTCCCGGGACTCTCCCATGGCCCGCTCCTCTCTCTTTGTATTCGCCTCAGTTCCTGCTCTTCTTGACAATCAACAAACCCTTAAAAGTATGTCACCCCCTCCTCAATAGGCTCCATACATCTAGACAGACGATGGATGTCATCTCGTATGACAGTGCATCCTTCTTGAATATCGGCCACCTGTATTTGGAGGGCGGACAAGGATTGGAGGAGCGCGGAATTGAAGGGCATTTGGGTGGAAGAAGAAGCCTCCCCCATCTTGAAGGAGGGTGGTTGTTGATACTGTGGCGGGGGTTGAGTCATGGGCTTATCCTCAAAATGGGTGCCCCTGATCCTCTCTTGACCCTTATCATTATCATCCTCACCATAATCGTCATCATCATACTCCTTATCATCATCAACCACCCGATCCTCTCTAGGTAATGTCGTCTCCCTAATAATCACTCGGTCACAATTCCAATTCCTCTTATTAGTAACAGTGGAGAGCTCAACATTAGAAAGAGTTAAGAGGATTTGCTCTTGGTAGGGATACCAAATGGTGCCATCCCTGTACTTGATTACGGTCAATGTGGTGGAGGGTACCAATGTCGAGGTGACCCCCAAGAAATGAGGCTCAAGAGTTGTCAACTTGTCAGCATGTCCTAGAGCTTGGGTGATGGCAATAACCATGGCCCCAATGCTTAGGACATTCTTGTGAGTGGTCTTATCCACCTCCATGAGGTGACGGATGATGAAAGCTCTGGTGTTTATGGGAGTGCCTGACAACGTGCACCAAATAATAAACAATTCCGCCTTCCTACACAAATTTTGGTTGTCGTTACGACTGAAAATGATATTCGCAGCCAAGCGTTGTAGGTATCGGAGATTAATATTCCAAATGTCGGTGGCCTTTGCTTGTCGGGGGTCAAAGGCCTTAGGTCTCCCAAACTTATCCATGTAAGTTTTCCGTTTGGAGCAAGTAATGCTCATCCAAACGGGAGCAGATCTCCATAATGTTGGGACATCCCTATATGCACCCTTGACAACTAAAAGTTTTAACATCTTATTGAACTTCTACAAACTCATCCGGTGGTCTATGTTAAACATTAGGAAAGAAATTTTCACCCCTTAACCTCTATATGTCCCATCCCGATTTATACTCAAAGAACTCAAAAATTCGAGCATGAGGTGATCATAGGAGGTGCATTGCATCATAATATATTTCGTCCACCCTAAATTTTGAATTAATCACATCATGTCATCAAGTAAACCCAAGGCCCTCAAAGAGTCCACATAAAAGAACTTTTGCTCACTAGTCTTGCTAGTGGTCAAGGTTTTATAACGTGCTCTTTGCTTGTCATTAACAAAATGCAAACCTCGAGTAATAGGAGGAAGAATTTGAGGGTAAGCACATCTTTGTTACCTTTAGTGGTGGATGGAGCGGTAGAGGAGGAAGGAACCTTGGAGCCTTCTTGGGCATGGATGGAGCCTTGGAGCCTTCTCTAACTCTTTTCTTGCCCATGGTAGCAATTGGATGCAAATCAGTCCCTTGTGAAGCTTGAAGAAGAGGGAGGAGGCAAACCTTCGTTCTCTACAACTTTCAATCTCAATAATAGAGGTTAGGATTTTAGAGAGAGAAAGTAGGAGATGGGGGTGAAAAATGATGAAATTGAGGCAAATTTGAGTGGGAAGTGGGAAATTATGAGTGAAATAGATGAATTATGTGAGAAAAATGAGGGTTTGGGGGAGGATTTGAGTAAAGAGTAAGTGGGTGAGTGAGAGGTTTCTGCATAGAGAGAAAGAGGTAGAAGAAAGATGGAAGCTGAAATGAGGAAATGAAGAGAAATCGAAATCGAGCCTTTTTGCCCGACAGGGTTTCCGTGCCAAGTTGCTGGCATTGCTAGTGTAGGCTAGATTGTGGCATGAGCATGCCGCAGGGCACGGGGTACCCATGCCAACTTGCCGGTCATCCTTTTTAAAATCTGAGGATGGCACGGCCGTGCTGCAAGGCATGGGGTGCCCGTGGTGACTTGCTGCCTCTCAGGTCTTGCCCTTTTATGTTTTGCCTCTTCGTTTTTTCTTTGTTTTTCTCCTTTTTTCGTTTCTTTTTATTTATTTTTTTTGTTTTTTCAAAAGCAGTAAGGCTTGGGTTACCTCACGAGATGCGCCTGTTTAATGTCTTTAGCTTGACCTTGGTGGATCTCTAGGTGAAGGGAGCATCGGGAGGTCACAAGAGACCTTATCCTCAATCGGCTCGCCAGTAATGTAATGCTTGAGCCTGGAGCCATTCACTTTGAAAGAGCCTGTAGTGTCTGTGCCTATCACAATAGCTCTACAAGGATACACCTTAATCACCGTGAATAGACTTGACCATCAGAAGCAGAGTTTTCTAGGGAAGAGCTTCAATCGAGAATTAAATAAAAGGACCAAGTCACCTTCCCTAAACTCTCTCCTATTGATAAACTTATCATGCCATCGCTTCATCCGTTCCTTATATATCCTTGAACTCTCATAAGCATCCAAGCGGATCTCCTAGAATTCGTTCAATTGCAACAACCTCTTCTGTCTTGCAAACTTTAAATCAAAATTGAGATGCTTAATGGCCCAATACGCCCTGTGTTCTAACTCTACGGGGAGGTGACAAGGCTTACCATATATGAGTTTGAATAGGGTGGTGCCAATGGGAGTTTTAAAGGTGGTGTAGTAGGCCCAAAACGTATCATCAAGCTTATCAGCCCAATCCTTCCATGATCTAGCAACCGTTTTCTCCAGAATAGTCTTGATCTCATGGTTGGAGATCTCTACTTGGCTACTAGTTTTCGAGTGGTAGCCAAGTCCATACTCATGGTGCACTTCATATTTCTTCAATAGAGCTTCGAGTTTCTTCTGTATGAAGTGTGTCCCATTGTCACTAATGAGCACCCTCGGGACCTCGAAGTGAGGAAATAGCACCTTCTTGAATAACTTAGCCACTACCTTGTAGTCATTGGTAGGGCTAGCCATTGCCTTCACCCACTTGGAGACATAATCCACAGCAACTAGAATGAATTTATTACCCCTGGAGGATGGGAAAGGTCCTATGAAGTCAATGCCCCAGACATCGAATATCTGAACTTTTAGGATGAAGTTGAGGGGCATTTCATTCTTTGGGGAGAGGTTTCCCATCCTCTGGTAACGATCGCATGAATGAACATAGTGGTGGACATCCTTGAACAACAAAGGCCAAAAGAACCCAGCAAGGAGCACCTTCGCAGCGGTCTTAGAGGCACTAACATGTCCTTCACATGGAGAGTCGTGACAATGAGAAATCGCGCTTTGAATCTCCTCCTAAGGGAGGCAATGCCTATAAATGTCGTCATTGCATAGCTTGTATAAGAATGGCTCATTCCAAAAGTACAATCTAACATCATGGAAGAACTTCCTCTTTTGATGAGAGAAGAGGTCATGATGTAGAATCCTCAAGGCTAGATAATTCGCAATATTCGCAAACCATGGGGCTTGCTCCGTGGAGACGGCCAAGAGATGCTCATAAGGGAAAGTATCATTGAGGGGGACATCTTAGCTCTCAATGATGAGACTGGACATATGATTGGCAACAACGTTCTCAACCTCCGCCTTGTCCTTGATCTCTAAATCAAACTCCTGCAGGACTAATATCCACCGAATGAGGTGAGGCTTCGCATATTTCTTCTCAAGAAGCTGCTTGAGAGCGAAGTGGTCAGTGTACACAATCACTTTGGAGTGTAAGAGATAGGGTCTAAACTTATCCATTGCATATACCACCGAAAGCAGCTCCTTCTCAGTCGCAATGTAATTCTGCTGAGCCTTATCCAGTGTTCTAGTTATGTACTAGATCACAATAAGTTTCTTATCCTTGCACTGCCTTAAAACTGCCTCCACCGTATGGTCACTAGCATCACACATGATCTCAAAAGGGAGATCAGATGGGGCAAAAATCAGTGCCTGCTTAATCTTGCAAAAAGTTTCATGACACTCATCAGTAAACACAAACGAGGCATCTTTGGCCAGGATCTGAGTCAGAGGCTTAGCGATCTTTGAGGAGCCCTTGATGAAGCAGCGATACAATCCTGCATGACCAAGGAAACTCTACACCCTTTTAATAGAAGTAGGAGGGGGCAATCCTCAATAACCTCGATCTTAGCCTTGTCTACCTTGATGCCTTGATTAGAAATGACATGACCTAAAACTACCCCTTCCTGAACCATGAAATGATAGTTTTCCCAATTTAGCACAAGGTTGACTTTCTCGCATCCATGGAGTACCTTGGTTAAATTTTCTAAACACAAGTCAAAGGTACTTCCATAGACGGAGAAGTCATCCATGAACTCCTCCATGATATTCTCAATAAAATCAGAGAATATAACAGTCATACACCGCTAAAAAGTGGCAGGAGCGTTACACAACCCAAAAGGCATCCTACGATAAGTAAAGGTGCTATAAGAGCATGTGAACATGGTCTTCTCTTGATCACTTAGATGGATAGAAATCTGGAAGAAACCTGAGTACCTATCCAGGTAACAAAAGAAAGAGTGTTTGGCCAATCTTTCCAGTATCTGATCAATAAAAGAAAGGGGGAGATGATCTTTCCAAGTGGCTTTATTCAACTTGCGATAATCAATGCACATGCACCACCTGGTAACTGTCCTAGTGGAAATGAGCTCGTCATGCTCATTCTTGATGATGGTTATGCCACCCTTTTTAGGAACTACCTGAATTGGGCTCACCCATTCGCTATCGGAGATAGGATAGATGATCCCGGCGTCAAGTAGCTTAACAACCTCCTTCACAACCTCTTGCAATCATGATTTAAACGACGCTGAGGTTGTCAGGAGAGGCGATGACCTTCATCAAGAAAGATACGATGCATGCATAGTGAAGGACTAAGACCTTTGATGGCATCAATGTTATAACCAATAGCACCCTTATCCTTCCTAAGCACATCCAACAGTTTTTCAAGTTAGGGACTATCAAGTTTAGCATTGACAATAACATGATACTTATGATCAGGATCAAGAAACTCATATCTGAGATGCGCAGGTAAAGGCTTCAACTTTGTCGTTGATGCGCTCTTCTCCTTGTCCTTGGAGGCGGGCTCCTCCACACTAACAGCCTCCCCGGGGCACTGCCTATGCATATAGGTAATAGATCCATTGAGGAGCCTAGCGTACTCGTCTTTTTCCCCTGATTGTGAATTAGTCACACGGCAGCCGATCAATGCAACTTCTAGTGGATCCTCCATAGAATGGTGAGTTATGGCCTCCTGATTAAGCGCCCTTTCCAATACATCAACTCTGCAGCATATGCCATTTAGAGTTGAGGCAGCCATAGATTGTGGTAAACATAATTCCACCATTTCATCCTCTACTTGAAGGGAGAGCTTCCCATTCTTAACGTTAATCATGGCTCCCACAGTAGCCAAAAAGGGTCTTCCTAGAATGATAGGAATGTAGGAGTCCTGCTCCATCTCCATGACAACAAAGTTGCATGGAATAAAGAATTTGCCCACTTGCAATAGAACATCCTCAAGAATACCAAGGGGGTAGTTGATCGATTTATTAGCGAGTTGTAAAGATATGGTAGTGGGTTTCAGGTCTCCCACTTGCAGCTTCTTGCAGATGGAGTACGGAATGAGGCTCATGATAGCCAGAAGATCATAAAATGCTCTGTTGATGGTAATATACCCAACAGAACAGGGGATGGAGAAGCTTCTTGGATCTGAAAGCTTTGGAGGAAGCTTGTTCTAAATAATGACACTACACTCCTCGGTGAGGGACACTGTAGCATTCTCAAGGAGCGTCCCTTTGTTAGAGAGCAAATCCTTCAAGAATTTTACATAAGAAGGCATGACAGTGATAGCCTCTAAAAAGGGAATATTAATGTGAAACTTTTTTAGTATCTCAAGGAACTTCCTGTACTTTTGCTCTTCCCTAGGCTTCACTAGCCTCTGAGGATATGGAATATGAGGCTTGTAAGGCTTTACTGAGGTGGAATGCTCTCAGCTCACACCTCCTTGGACCTTTCAATCTAGACCCGCTCACTTGAGGTCTCAATGGGAACCTCCTTCTTATCACTACCCTCATCTTCAATCTCTCACTTGTCTTCCCTCATGGGCATTAGGGGGCCCTCCAACTCCTTGCTGCTCCTCAATGTAATGCCATTCATCTAACCTTTGGGGTTGGTCTCTAGTTGACCTAGTAGATGTCCCTGAGGTTTACATAAATGGCCCACAAGTTGCTTGATCTAAGCAATCTGGTTCTCCATCATTTTCTGGTGAGTGGTAATGGTCTTAAATTTGGAACTTAACTGGCTAACCGACTCACCAAGTGCTTCATTGGTCTTAGTCTAGGTCACTATGAAGCGCTCCATGAGGCTCTCTAGATTAGACTTTGGTTGAGGAGGTTGTTGGGGAGGTGGGTTGTAAGATGCCCTGTATTGAAAGCCAGGGGTTGAGGTTCAGGGGCATTATGTGGTAATGGGTTTTTATTGCAGTAGGAGAAATTGGGACGATTTCTCCAATCGGGGTTATATGTGTTTGAGTAAGGGTTGTTTTGTGGGGGTGTATTAAAGTTTTGCATAGCATTGGCATGCTCAATACCCTGGAAAGTAGTATGACGCTTGGTGACAGCCTGCCCTTGAATGCCACAAATCTCACATATGGCCCCAACCTCAAACATCACACCCGAAGAACTCCCTACAGACGGGGTCCCAAGCTAATCAAACCGCTGGGTAAGGGGGTCAACCTTGCTAGCAAGCAAGTCCACAACATCTACTCCAAATGTACCATTGCTTTTCTTCATGTCCGCTCTCTCACTGGACTAGTGGTAGTTATTAGAGGTCATCTCCTCAAATAAAGCACTCACAGGCTAAATAGACTTTCCTATAGTTGCCCCACCAGCTACGGCGTTGATGGACATCTTCAATGACTGGTCTAGTCCAATATAGAAGGTCCCGACTAAAAGCCAGTTAGGAACGCCATGGTGTGGGCATTGGCGCTGAAGATTCTTAAACCTTTCTCACGATTCATATAATGATTCACCGTCTTGTTAGGCAAAAGAAGAGATATCCCCCCTTAACTTAGCGATTTTGCCTAGTGGGAAGTACTTGCTGAGGAAGGGTTTTGAAAGGGCCTCCTAGTTGGTGAACGAGTTGGGTTCTTCATTTTATAGCCAATCGCTAGCTCTGTCTTTCAGGAGAATTGGAAGAGCCTCAACTTGATCGCATCAGTGGAAACCCCGCTAAGCTTGATTATGTCACACTTCACTAGAAAGTTGCGAAGATGAATATGGGGGTTCTCTGTGGGACGCCCACCAAGCTGATCCTTCTCAACAAAAGAAACCAGAGCGGGCCGCAACTCAAAGGTGTTTGCTTCAACGGCCAGGTTCACAATGGAGGAGGTAATGTCGTCGAATGCTTACGGCAAGGCATAGTCTCGCAACACCCGAGCATTTCTCTCTACCATAACAGGGTGCAGTTGTTGCTTCTTTCTTGCATCGCTTTGTCTCCGTGCAGTAGCTTCTATCTCAAGGTCAAAAGGAATGAGATGTCAACTCCCTTGATTGCGCCTATGCATACAAAGCCAAAAACTACACCAAGCGCAAGCGAGCCCAAGCAAAGACAAAAGTAAGCAGGGTAAAAGGTAAGAAAAGAAAAAAAAAGGCCTAATCTAGATTACCCAAGTTCCCCGGCAACGACACCAATAACTTGTCTTAAATTACCCAAGTGCACGATGCTAATTATAGTAAGCAACGGCAAGTACAGGTTGTATTCCGTAGGGAAATTGGTTCTAGTCACCAAACTGACTTCAACACTCAATTTAGGCTGAAACTGATTCAAATTTATAAAAACTGAATGCTACTAGAACTGTTTGATTCAATAATAACGAAGATACTATATTGGGATTCACCACACTATTATACTCTTTGGGTTATGCACTAGATCATGTGAATCTACCCATGCAATCCAATGAAATGGAATGATCACAAATTGGAATATGTCTACACCTACTTTCGAAGGTCATTAGACTGGATAAGCAATCCTAATTATCTATTTTCATGAAACTAGAGTCAACAAAGTCATAGGATTGAGTAACCCACAAATTCCAATTGAAACCCTAACTATTCTCACGTTAAGAAGTCAATTGCTCACAAAGTAGCTCTAAGTTGAGGATTCAACTTTCGTTGATCTCCTGAACTCTAATTAAGAACATGAATACATCTCTCTCAGACAATCCATCGGACACATGGCATACTAAGTGAGAATTCAATCACAATCATGGGTTTGCACTCACCAAAACCTATAACATGATCCCATGTCGCATTATAGGGGCTAGTCCCAATCTAAGATAGGTGGTTTAGCCCTAAAACATCACAACAATCGCAATCGCAAAAAAGGAACTGAAGAAAATGATTAAATGCACAAACTTTAATGAAAATTGCAAAGAGAAGGGAAAAGAAACGTACTTCAATCAATTGCAATGATAAGTTCACAATCCGAACAAGGAATTAAACTCTCAAATCTAATCTAGAGTAGTGTGCAAAAGTGCTCAGAATGTAAACCTAGAAATCGCCTAAAGAGTGCCCTCTTGATTTAAAACCCAGATACCCCTTAAACTGCCCCCAAAAAAAGAATTAAGTTATGAAAATTAGAGAGTGGCCCTGGCACGGGATGCTCATGCCAGATCTCTAGCCATGACTTCATCAAATCTTGACATGGCACATTCGTGCCTCATGGCACGAGATACCTGTGCCAGATCTCTAGTCATGATGGTTGGGTCTAGTCATGGCACGATCATGCCATTTGGCACAGGGTAACCATGCCAAATCACTGGAGTTTCCTTGGAACTTCCACTGACCTCTTATCTGACTTGAAACTCGTCTCTTTAGCCCTCCTTTCTACCAATATTAATATATGTTCTCGTTTTTCCAGTAGAAACTCCTAAAAGTACGAAAGACCACTATATGGTCGTAATTTAAATCAAATGAGGCTAATTTGACCCTTTCTCGTCAAGATCAAACTTGAAAACAATGGAGAAAGAGGTCAACTAAGGGATAAAATAAGGTCAAGATAGAGGTTTATCAACGAGGGACGACACTTAAAGGCATAAAGAATTCATGTATAACGAGTGTTGTGTTGTGGAAGCTATATCAATTGATCTATTGTGAGATATGCAAATTAATACTCTAACTACACATTATATATAGCAATTGATGATAAAATTGTCGATATAATCTATCATAAATTATTGATAGAATTCTATCCCTTTTAATAGTTGATAGAATTCTATCCTTCCAAATTATTGATAAAATTTATCACAAATTGTTGATAGAATTTTATCACAAATCCTCAAAAACATTATGAGAAAAAGAAAAGGAAAAAAGAGGAACCCCACAAAAAAGCTCCGATCATCAGCATCTTTTAAGTTTTCGAGACTCAACTGCTTCAAACACTCAAAATTCGTGTATGCATGTGACTCTCGAATGGGTCAATTTACTGTTGAAGGCCAGGTGGACAACAACCATTGTACACCCGATTGTACAATATAAGAACTATATTTATCTACATGTCTCTATATATGTGTCAAAGATTTTTCTTTTTTTTCCCCTTCTATAGAATGCATATCACATCATTTCAACTTACCTACTGTAAAAACAATAATAGGGTTGTGTAACATAAAAAAGAGCTGGTGGAGAAGCTTTTAGAATCTCACTCAGTTGTTCAAATCATTGTTTTTCATTTGACAAATCACTACGAGCATGACTCTTGCAAGGTAGACAACAATTCACCATGTTAGTAGTTGCGGGACGGATAATGTGCTAAAAATAATTGGGTTAGATTTTTAACCATTTATCATGAATTATGACGGTCCTTGCACACTAAATAATCTTGTTCGCGTTGCAGTTGGGGTGGCAATGCAAGTCCTTATGAATTAAAGATATATTACAAGGAATAAGGAATATTCCATTGAACTATGGAACCAATGCATTCATTTGTTTCTCCCATTTTTTCTTTTGTTTGTTGGGATTTTTTTCCCGGGGGAGGGGGGCGCTTATAATTCACACGTAATGTTCTATTTGGCAAATCTTGTGCGTTAGCTGTCAATTAACCACATGGTGGTCCAAGTGGGGAGGCGAAAAAGAAGTGTCAGCCACTATGGTTACACGTGAGCATCTTCTATTGAGTGCTCAATAATGCCAAGGGGACCCCGAATGTTTAAAATTATGTTTTAACTTACAACAATATATGAGGAAAATTTAAAATATGAAAAATTAAAACTTCTTTTTCAAATTAGAGGAAAAGAGAAAATAGCAACTCAAATTGAACGAGACCGTTTAATTGAACCATAAAATAATATAAAGGAAAAAAAGTAATAAATATTAAAGTAAAATTCAATGGGAAAAGACTCAAATTACATCTATAACAGAAATTAATTTTTTTCCCTATAAAAATAAAAAATATTTCGCTTGAAAATAATTTGACCGCCCTTCGTTCACCAAATGGCAGAAAACAAGAAAACTGTTCTCTTTTCCACTAAACACATTTGAACATCATACGTTGATGCTCCTCCCTCTATTCATCTTAGTGGTGTTTATGACAATTACTACTAGGAGTTTTTTTTTTTTTTTTTCTGAATAGAATTCTTTGCAATTAATTGTTAGGAGCGGTGAATGGGGAAGAGATTTTTTGTTATTACTGTCTATAATATTTTACCACTAATGGTAAATTTTTTTAATTACTCAAAATCTCGATCATTAGACGAATGGACTGTATGAACAAAATTTCAATCCTCCATCTAACTCCACATGACCCAAATCCATTCTGCTTAAAAAAATAGCTTAATCAGGTGAAGAGTCTTAATTTCTATAATATTTTGGTTGACAGGGATCAAACAATGTTTAGTGGATCAAAATCGATGTGAGAATGACCATTTGTGATGTCAAGTTTCGAAATGTGATGATATGTCAAACATGAGAAATCATAGTTGTGTAGTAACTGTTTTGTCTTTCTTTAGTACTATAAGGCTCATGCCCAATTAAATAATCGGGGGGGAAAAAAATATGAGGAACCATAAATTCATAAGTCCTTTTTTCCATGAAGAAGTTAATTAATAATTTGCTTATAAAGTGTGTACTGCCACATTAAGTACCTTATGCACACATATTATGTTGTCGTAATTGTTTAGTACTCTAAGTTTGAGAAAGGGACAAATCTTCCTTGTTAGAGGTTACAGTTGTTGAATACCTTTCTCCTCTTTCATATTCTACAAATTTTATTTGTAGATACAACTAATAATCTTAGTGTATGTAGTCTCCAAAAAAGATGCTAGCATATACCTAATCCTAAGACTAATTTACAAATTTCCTAATTTAAAAATGGTAAGACAAACTAAATCCGAAGAGCTTTTTTGGGACTTATTGAATTAAGAAGAAAATTATTGTTTTCTTTACGGAAAAAAGAAAATTATTGTTGGAGTTGGACACACTTCAAAGCTATTCCCAACTCCATTTTTCTAACACCAAGCCCATCATCACGGAGCAGACTGAAACAAATGGGGGTTATGCATTGGGCTGGTTGACAATTAGAAACCAACCGTAAAAACATTCGGCTAGAAACTATAAAGCAGGGGCAACCAAGATGCCCCCCAACTCCTAGGTCGTGTCCCATTCATAATTTGGACATATAATATCTTGCTCTTCGGCTAACACAACAGAACTCTGAAGTGTGTTTTCCGAATAACCTACTATAAGTATATTTTCTACCTGTCTAAAAATTATAATTAAATTTATCATAGCATAATGGTGCTTTATGTCGTTGTTGTCTAGCATTGTATTAGTTTGCGATAGATCCATTTTTGTATAACCTTACAAGCTTTAAATCATATAATTATTCACATAGTTGCGACCCTCGTAAATTTTAGTGAAATGTATTCTTAAACAGGATATATTCAAGGAAATTCCTTTTGTTTTGAGTAGTTAATCGCTAGAATAATCACATCAAAAGAATCACAAATTACAATCAACAAGTAGAGTGGATTTTTTTTTCACATACAAGTGGTTTTAGCTGAGGAAATTTTAACTTTATTGAGGATGGAAAAAAATTGAACCACTTGCTTAGCTAGAACGGCATTAGACTAATTTAGGGTTTACTTAATTTTAAGCAGTTATTTTAGAAGTAGTTCCGAATATTTTAAAAAAATTGACTTCAAACAGGATATCAATTTGCCTAGTTATTAAGTCACTTTGATTCTAGACTATACAAAATACAGTGCCGGCGTTGCGAGTTTGCACCAACTCAAATTGAGCCAGCCTAGATTACTGCTTTGGCCCAACAAAGAGAATCACGTCGCATGGAGAAGCTGGAAAAAACAGCACAATGCAAAACAAAATTAGGAAAAATCCAGCAACTTATTATGACTAAACTTGTGGTTACATTACATTTACAACATTTTCGTTCATTCTATTTGTGCATAAAAATTCACTGACTAATTACACAATTTACTTGCCTTGTATACATTTGCTCCAACAATGATCTTACAAAGAATACAAAAAAAGAATGATCAAAACTTGAATTCTTCTATCTGTTCTGGAAGTTCAGGAACTTGATACCATAGGCAAAGATGAAGAGGAAGAGGAGGATCCAGGCCAGGTGAACCACAACAACAGCAGGCAAGAAATCGTAGTCATAACCCAAGTAATATTTGAGAAAGTCCTTCACAGACGTGGTCTCAGCTCCAGGTATAAGAAGACGGGCAGTCGAATCGCCAACTTGTGAGGTCACTACCCCATACAGCGTCCATGCAATCGGAGATGCCCAGTAGTACCACCTCCACCATATTGGTATTTGCTGCAATTAGATGCAGTGTCAAGAATAGTTAGTCATGGGTTGTGTCAGAATCAACGGTACCTATGTTGGGGTATTCAGTACCCAACACAGGTCTGGGTTGTAGGACGCTACCATTTCCTGGAAGCCTGGAAGTTACATGTCTTCAGTGTGAAATAGGTGGTTTTAAGCGTCCATATCCATGTCTATGTATCAAAATCAAACATGGCACGCCAAAGGGGGGAAGCAGCAGTGTTTAATGCATTGAGACAAAATACTAAAATACTCATGTTGTGAATCAAGAGAAGACTTCCATATGCAAAGATTTTGATGGAAAAAGAAAATGAGATAAAACATCTTGATAGTTGACACCTCTTCAAACTCATTGCAAAGCAAACAAGCATGATCTTTCGATATGGCACCAAGGATGACCAGGGCTTTGTATGCCCATGTTGGAGTGTCAAAAATCGAAATTTGTGTTGGAGTGTCAAGAATCGACCCTTGGTTATTTTCAGGAGTTTTTTTTTTATTTTTTTTATACTGAAATAAAAGGTTGTCTCTTCGCTTGCACATATGCTTGTAAGGGTAAGACGGTCTACATTTGGATCTCTCTAGACCCCCGTGAGCGGGACCCACACTAGGAGGTGTTGTTATTGGTGTTGTTTTATACTAAAATACAAGGTCTAGACTCCATTCCCATTTCGGGAATGTTGAATACCAAACATGGATACTTGGAACGAAATGAAGACTACAGTAACATGATACAGCATAAAACCCATGCAGAATTTGGCATGATCATATATGCATCTATTAGTTCAATTATCCAAGAAAGTGAGTACACTAATGCTTGATGGTTACCATAATTTATTGCAAAATATTGAAGCAAACATAAGAGTAGGATTATGAATTTTTCCATTTACCAATTGAAAGTAAGATGTGAATATAGATATTCTAGTGTGCATCTTGACTAAAAGACTTCATGCCTTGAGATTTGAGAACATATGAATGAATTCCAATTGGCTAATCAACTTAATTTAATTTTTAAGGTTGAATAAGTTAACTATGACCTATGTTTGAAAATTGCTAGCAACGTTCTCTCATACCTTTTCCAGGCACATGGCTCTAATTAATTCTGGAGTAAAAAAAATTTATTTGATTAGTACCATGTGTGAGGAGAAGGTATAAGAGAATGTTGCTAGCAGTTCTCTCCATGCTTTCTGATTTTTCTAACATTAACAGGCATCATTGAGACCATCTCACACTAGCTCATGGTAAAATTACTCAAAATGACAAGAACTTCACAAATAAGTGGGGCCTCAGTGGAGGACATGTGCAATTCTGAGAAGCGGCAAGTCACTTACTGGTCTAGGAATGAGGAAACCGGCAAATAGATTCCACAAGCTGAGGAAGAACCCCATCAAAATGGCTCCAATTTGATGGCCCGGAGTCAGAGCAACAAGCATCATTCCGTACATTGTCAAGTAAATGAAGCATGTTAATATGAAGTAATAGAAGTAGAAGAATTTGGCAGCCTTCCACTCAAATCCAATCATGGAATAGAGGAGAATACTGTAGATAAATGTCTGGATCACATTATAGATTCCCTCTATAGCCACCTGTAGAATAGGAAATAGCATATAAGACGCATGGAAGTAAGGACTATGATCTGTAAAAAGATTTTCAAGTTTCTGAAAATATTCGTAATTCTAGTCTCTTGGTACCTGAGAGAGTGCATAAGGCATTGATGAGTACATTCCTGCTGCTCTTTCACGATAAAAAACTGTCCTTGTAATGGAAACAACAGGTTGCACGGCAGAAGCGTTGGTCGCTCCAAGGAAAAGTACAGCAGAATACATTGCTCCTAAAAAGTTCATCAGATCTTGCTGCTTGGACCTGTTCACAAACTCATAAGTCAGAAACTGATTGCAACATTGATGAACAAATATACAGAGTAATAAAACACCCTAAAGAAAATTACTACACAGGAATGAATTTGGTTCAAGCTTTGCTTTTTAACTCAATTGTTAGCCTACAATTCAACATATAACCCAGCTTGATGCAATTTTCATTCTTGTTTTGTCTGGGTTTTTCACTCCCTAATTTGAGGGTAACATTCATGAGTACCTAATTTGTAGTTTGTTCCCCTTTTTTGTGTTTTTTTTTTTTTTGGTTTGCCTTTTTGCAGCTTTATGAGAATTTAAGAATCATGTACAGGTAGCTGAGAATTTTAGTGCATTAAAAGTTGAGCGAAATTAGCGTTTGGGAGCCTAAGATATAAGGAATTTCCATGCACGTCAACATAGCCAATGCTTCCTGATCCTGTCCTGAGCTGGACCCTTGTGAAATAAAAGGCATCTCAGTCATGGTATGTGGTTTCTCTTTTTCCCTTTTTTGTTTAACACTCAAAAGCAAGAATAATTAGACAAGGGAATACTTACGTTTTACGTCCCTTGTCCCAGAATATAACACCAAACAGAACACCAACGACTATTGTCATCACGAATCGAACAACATTGTACTGTGGATTCCGCCAATAAGACCAGTACTGCTTCCAAAAACAGGCCTTAAACTGAACAAGGAATGGCTGGCAGTATTTACTCGGGAAGTGGAGATCACTAGAACCTGCCGCAGGAGTGCTGAGCTCTCTGATGAGTTCTTGATTCCTCCTGCATAATGTATCATGAGAACATCTCTTAACAAAACTTAATGTAGAGATTACAGACTTTTATAAATGTTGGATTTGTGAATAGAGATGTTTCTTACTGGTAAAGTGAGGAATTGGCATAAATTTCCGCAAAATCCACATCTAGCTGTGACTCTACTTGAGGGGTACTAATATCGAGCATCCATGTAGCAGGATTATAGCCATCCTGGATATTAGGGACTCCAGGGATAGCCTGGTAAAAGACCACAACATCAGACCATGATTGAAGTTATTCAGCAGATAGAAGCAAAATGAAGAAGCCACTGACAAATAAATTCAATTTGTGGAAAATCGTGCGAAGGTAAGCCACTCACTTCAAAATATTCAATGAGCTTATGGGAGTGGTGACCAAGGGGGCCAGCAAAAATAACCTGTCCTCCTCTCTTCATCAATAAGAGCTGCAATACACAAACCATGTATGCGTAAGTGGAGGAAAAATAGATGATGTACCTAAAATCTCAAGCAGTACACAGGAATATCATATCTGCAAGGTGTACCTCATCAAATGCCTCAAAGATATCTATGCTTGGCTGGTGAATTGTACAGACAACAGTTCTTCCCGTATCGACTGTATTTCTCACAGTACGCATAACAATAGCTGCAGCTCTTGCATCAAGCCCAGATGTTGGTTCATCCATAAATATTATGGAAGGATTAGCAACCAACTCCACGGCTATTGTCAATCTCTTCCTTTGCTCGGTCGATAGACCATCCACCCCAGGAAGACCAACCAGAGCATCCCTCAGTGGTTTCAGCTCAATTAACTCCATTACTTCTTCGATAAACATCTGAAGTTTAGACAAAAGGCAAATTAGTTGCTAGAAATTGAATCATTGACTTGAGATCTAAATCTGCAAAAGTCAATCTAGCAAACAGGTTGCTGTAACTGGGTTCGATCATGTTAAAGACAAGGTCGACCTAGTTTATGAAAATTTAAGTTCAGGTTGGGACATCTTGCGTTTGGACCTATGATAGTGTTGAATTGACCATTAAGCTTTTGTCAATTAACTGCAACTAATATTGGCCAGAAAGAATAACAGCTTTGGTTCAATGTGGATGTGCTTGATTCTAGTCCTGGCAAAAAGCTGGTTTCCTTATTTGGATCCACCCAGTGGTCCTTCCACTCATGTAATCATGTACAGGATAGACTTTCCAGTCAAAGACCATTTGTCTGGTGAATCGTGGAACAAACCTTACGGGTCCTTGCATCCACATTTTTAGAAAGACGGAGCCAGGCTGAGAATACGAGTGATTCATAGACGGTGACTTGTGGTGAATGTATGTCAGTTTGTTCACAATAACCACTAATCCGAGCAAATGTAGCTTGCTTCTTTGGGTAACCAGATATGCTAATGCTACCCTCAATGTATCCACCAGTCTTTCTCCCAGCCAATACATCCATCAGCGTTGTCTTTCCAGCACCACTGACACCCACCAGTGCCGTCAATACTCCAGGCCTAAAAGCACCACTTACATCTCGTAGCAGTTGCAGGCGGTCTTCCTCAAAACCTTGGCTTTTCATTTCCTGGTGGAGAAACAAAAAAATTGTGTACACGAGTCACTTGGAAATCCATTGAGAGTATAATTCATCAGAGTCTAAAACATGAGTAACTTACTGCAGGCATATCCACATAGTAATTGATATGATTGAATGCGAGTGAATGAGGTTGAAAGGGCAAAACCATTCCTCTTCTAGTGTTACCAACAGCTGAATTGCTACTCCCTGAGTGGGATATTGCAGCCACACCAGCACCATTAAGACCATCCCCAGAGGACATCTTTTTCTTTTCAGAGTTGTCATCATCCGCCATCGTGGTTTTTGAATCTCCGAAAGCTGAAAGAAAATTACAAGATAAAGGTTATTAGCGTCTATCCCATTTCTGATCTCTGAAACCAAAAGGAAACAGGATGAAGATGGCTTACGATTTAAGTACGTCAAACATAGGATATATAACAGGTTGAAGACAAGAGAAAACCCCAAAAGAGCTCCAATACAGATCCAAAACCAATATTGCTGCTTAAAGAAGCCTCTTGAGGCAAGAAGGACTTTGCCAATGGTTGGTTCATTGATTCTGGTATCTGGATTAGGCTGCATTAGTTATAAGGACATTTATAAGCAAGTAGATGTCAATTAGAAACAGCAAAGAACCGAAAGTGGGCTGGGAAAGAAAGGAGAAAGACAGGGCCAAGTGAACTTACAGCACTCCATCTTTCATCAAGAAATTCATTAATAACAATAGCAGTTTGACCATACATCATGGGTGAAAGGTAGTAACCCCATATTATCCAGGGCCCAATGTCATCTACACAAATCCCCACAGAAAGAACGGACCATGTCATATATGAAGATTTTTGAAACTGGTAGGAGTCAAAACCAATCTGGAGCTCAGAAGCATACCCTTTGCAATGATGAAACCACCAAGAACAAAAACTAATAGCAACGCAAATATGCCAACATTGTTAGCAACCACCATGGTTCTTCCGGCCGCACCAAGGAAACGAAAAAGTCCCAAAGCCATCTGATGGATACAGAAGAATGATAACCACTGGAGGAAAAACCTGATGGAAGGGCATGGTGAATTTACGATGTGCCAAGCCAAAGCATACAGAAAATAAATAAAGGGAACAAACTTATCAAAGACGCATGCATTCCTAGCAAGTACCAACAAATCAAAGATTTCATCTGATTTCACCTGCTGGCAGCTGGAGCATAGCCAACAGTGTAATAGGTGAGAATGGTCCATATTGCTGATTCCAAGAATGAGAGTGGAACACGGAGAACCCACACTGGCAGTGCATAAGCCCATGCAGGGTAGAACAGAAAATCCCTCTGTTTGTAGAATATCGGGAGCCTAAGAACCGTCATAGCAAGTTCTGCCATACCATTAAACATCACATTTATGAGACTGAAAAACAGAACTCCATAGTATTTTTCACCATCTGCTACTGTTTTGTGATGCATTGTTGCCCTAAGGAATACAGTCATGGTAATTAATGACATGATTGTTATCTGGGTAGTCTTGAACACATAGACAAAAGAATTACGCTTCATTAGCAGCCACTCCTTTGAGAAACATGCCTTAAAGAGTTCCCAATTGGAGATACCATATTTCTCTTTCACTAGAGCAGCTGGGTGGGCTTTAGATTTATCGTAAGGAACAGCAAGATCGGATGCCAGTTTTTGCCCAGTTTGGAAAGATAGGAAACCTTCTGCGAATTCAGGAACTGAAATATATCTGTACGGTAGGTGCTTCCTGGACCAGTACTGTTCTTGGTCCTTCTTAGACGTCACTTCCTGAAGAAAGTCTGCCACTCCTTTCCTCTCTGGGCACTTGAAGCCCATGTATGCGAAGAACACAAGAACTTCTTCACGCGGACCCTGGTATACTATTTGGCCTTCAGAAAGGAGGATGATGTCATCAAAGAGCTCATAAGTCTCAGGCGCAGGTTGCAGGAGAGAGATGATCATTGTTACATCCATTATATGAACCATTTGCCTCATATACTTGCAAATCTGAAAAGTGGTGGAACTATCCAACCCAGTTGAAATTTCATCCATCAGCAGAACTTTCGCAGGACCAACTAACATTTCACCTGTATAAGAGTCAATATATAAGTTATCCTTCCATAGGATGAATAACTAAAATCGTTTTCTAGTTCATCTGAAATTCTTCAATGTCAGCAGCAACAGTAAAGTTCTTCTGAAATTCTTCAATATCAACAACAAAAGTAAAGAATCGTTTCAGGAAAATACCTGTAGTTACTCGCTTCTTTTGGCCACCAGATATGCCCCTTCTCATTTCATCTCCCACAATGATGTCGGCACATATATCAAGTCCAAGGATCTGTCAAAGCTAAACATTGTAATATTAACTCTTTTCTTTTTCAATTCATTCTTTGACCAAAAGGATTCACCAATTTTAAGATCACATACCTTCAGTACATAATCAGTAACCAGACTAGTTTCTTGGCCCTGCACTGATATGGCCTTCATGAAGGCATCAATCTCAGGGTCAGGTTTGATTCCTGCTTGTTTCTCTCGTCTTGACAGTTCTGCCAACAACTCATACCTCGTCCCAACCCCTAAACATCTGCCTGAAAAGTCTAATGTCTCTCTAACTGTCAGTTCTCCGTTGTGAAGATCATTTTGACTAATATATGCACAAGTCCTCTGCGGAACAAATTCATTCAACTCATGACCGCAATATGTTATCTTTCCAGTGACCTGTTTGGAGTCCAAAAAAGTAGCATGCGATAACATTATAAGACAACTATGAAAACACTGTTTTATGTCATCTGAGAAAACATCCGGTTTTCCCTGGAAAAAAGGGTACATGTTTCAAGCTCACAAACCCAGGGTTATATGAAGTGGTTTTCAAAACCTCAGGTGGAGTACAGTGATAAATATCTAACCTAACATTCATATAGTTATGAACAAAGAGGCAAAGAAAAACAGAACACCTTTAGGTCTTTGTCAAGCTTCCCAGCAAGTGCAACCAACAATGTTGTTTTCCCTGCACCTGGAGGCCCCAGAAGCAACGTCATCCTAACAATTGAAACAGCAACACAAAAAGTAACACAATCAGGCAAAAATGAGTATAGCATGTAAGGTGAATAACAGGGCGTGCTCTATATGGCACTTTTTTTTTGTGCATTTTCCAAAAAAGCCATAAACATTAATGAACCAAAGCAAATTCTTGGCTCAGACTGTCTCAGCCAGAGGTCAGAGTTTACGAGTGACTTTTAAATCTTTGAGAGTAACAAACTATTTGCGAGCAACTTTTTGATTTAAGGGGGTACTAAATGACTAATAGGTGATTTAGGGTTGCTATTACCTCAATACAAGTTGAACTTTGAAAAACATTTAGTCATAAAAAAGTTTTGAAAGTCACCTTTAAATTCACGATCCAGAGTATAGAGGACAAGAGCACAGAGAGCACCGACTCAACAAATATCGCCCCACAACCAACCCCACCTTCCGCAACCATAGGTCGTCAGTGGCGGTCAGTTTGACGGTTGTCGCCAGTCGTGCCCCACCCAACGCCGACCAATTTTGGTCCAATTGTATCTTTTCACCTTTTACCTATTTTTTCTTATCAGCTCCGAACCAAGGAATTCAAGAATAGAAATAATTAGAGCACAGGAAAGGGTTGTCTGTCTCCAACGGCTGGCTTCATCAATCAACGTGGGTGCTTCTTTAGCAATCCAGTGTGCTTGTTCCCATCTATTCACTCTATATTTTTTGATTGGAATTTACTGGGTTTGTTCTATTATACGTTTGAAATAAGGTTTCAGCTCCACGCTGTTAGCTTGGGAATTTTGGAGCTCAGTTCTATCTAGTCTTTGTGCTCTATTTGGTTGGCTATTAATCAACTTCCTTCTATAGCGTTTTTGGTTGTTTAATCATGGACTTGTTACTAGATTGGGGTACCAATAATCCACTCCAATCCGCACTTATTCATGCTTATCTTGAGGATCATGAATTTGATGAAATTGTTGAAGTTGTTATTCATATGGTAGGGACCTGATGACATCCTTCAAAATGATAGTTTTTTGAAAGACGAAGGAATAGATCTTTCAAGAATGGTGATTTTTCTGATGCCTCAGCGTACTACTTATCTTATCTAGCATTAAGCTTCTTTGCTTCCGTTGCACTGTTTAGATGCTGATGAGCCCCTTTTTTGATAGTTGGCTATTACTCTTAACCTTAAATTGGCTGCCTTAAATCTCAAACAAGGAAAATTTGAGTCAGTTATCAATGTGTGTTCCCAGGTTGTTGACTTTGAAGCTAATAGAAAAACATTATTTAGAAGACTTAAAGCAGCCTTGTGTTTGGGGAAAATTGAGCAAGCTCCTTGTAACATAAAAGAAGCTCTTCAGGGTTGAACCACATAACACCAAGATTGTGAAGGAACTTGCAAAAGTTGCAAGCCAGCTCAGAGGTACAAGATATGGATAACATGGTGCTATTCCCGATGTAGAGGGGTGGTTCAATTGAGACACAGAGTTGTCTAAATATGGAACTTAAGATCAAGCATGTTGTTTAAACCCTGGAGAGTCTAACCCATTAAGCATTGGGGACATATTTACTGGGAACACTCCATGTCCCCGCAAACTGTGTTCCGGAAACAAGCGATCCAGAGCCTAAATTAAACTAAATTTGTGCAATAAGAAGCGATCCACATTCCGGACAAAGCGATCCATGAAGCGTTCGTGGTAACTATGATTGGGGAAAGCCAAGAAGTGAACGACCAAAGCTGTGTAGAAGTAAGTGAGGGTGCCCAACAGAGGCAGAGGTGAGGTGCTTAGGAACCATTGTGGAAAGCCCTATCCCTGCATCTACTAACTGTCCATTGTCCAGTGAATGGTCTAGCCTAAGAGTCATTAGCAAAATGTGCAGGGCTAAGACAGGAAGTTAGTATAGCAAATTGCCCTAACATGGATCTTGATCGAGTTCCACTTCTGATATGACAAGCGCAGAGAGTGTGGGTAGCACCAGCCCTCTTAATATTTGCAGCATCTCCTTTCATGAAAGATGGCAGTCCTAAAGATGTTTTTCAACTGTCAAGGAAATCAAAAGAAATGTGGGACTTGGAGATATCTCCATCTCTCCCACTCAACTAATCAAAAGGTTCCATAAAGAAAGAAGGTTGAATACTTTGATAAACGCTTGATGTCTTATATAGTGGTTCATGTTCAACAAAGGGACATACCAACTTCAAAAGAGCAAGTCTTGCCTGCAGATAACCACACTGAGGATCCTAAAGAAGATGATGTTTATAATTGACGTCAGTGTTATAGACTTATGCATTCAGGGAGCACACTTAGATTGTCCTAGTAGCTTTGAATTTGCTGACTAGCCACAAAGCTGTCATAAGTTGAGCAGAAATCATCGGAGGAAGACCAATCATCCGAGACGGAGGAAAACAGTAGCAAAGCCAGTACGGGAGCCCGCCACAATGGGAGAGAGGTAGGAACTTAACATTTCTTATGCTAATCCTATTGTTCGGTGCAAGGAGAACTGCAAACATGGTAAGAGACTCAAGCGTTGGATACACGAAGCTTGTCACCACAGTCAACAAATTACTGTCGATGCCAATGAAGTACGTCATGAAAAGAGAAAGTCCAATGCTTTGTGTTTAGCAGCTCACAATGCAAACATTAAGAGTGAATATTGTATAACAGGGGCGAAGGATACTAGTCTTTTTTTGTTGTAATATAGCTATGTTATCGCCATCACTGTCACAGGATGCTGTTCCATTGGTGGCTTGGCTGTACTCTATATAGTCTGTTAATAAAACCAATGTATTACCTTGCAGACCACCCCCCCCCCCAAAAAAAAGGTCACCCTTGCAATATTTGTCTGACAACAACCCTCCAGCGAGGCACACAAAAGCATGGGCGAATGTATGAGTTGGGTAAGAGTGTCCACATAACCCAAAAAAAAAAACAAAACTCTACAAATTTAGTTTGAAGGAGGTCAGATTAATATATATGTATACCCTATAACAAGCCCAAAAGTTATGAACACCCTCTAAATATACACAGTCCAAATAGCGACATCTCTAATTTTTTTAAATATAAAAAATACAGCTATAATGTTGGAATTGGATAGAAAACTAAAAATAAATTAAATACACCCAAAAAAAATTATACTGAGTTATTTGTACTTTCATTTCATGTTTCGGCATGTTCACCTCAGTGCTTAATGTTGATCTTTTTGGGGGGTTTATTATTTGGCGCTGTTAATTTGCGTTCTATAAACAAAGATTTTAGTAAATGATAGGTAATTGTAACATTCTATGGTTTCGGTACAATTTACGTATCAACTTCAAAATATGAAGAATCACTAAGAACAAGCATAACAGTAGACTATTATATTTTTTTAGTAAAAAAGTGGGGTGTATTATTATTACATATCAAGTTCCGCTAGTATGGAAGTACAAAATGAAATGTTTGTGTAAAAAAAAAAAAAAAAGCAAGACAAATGTCCATAAAAAAATGAACTGGCATAGTACGTATAATATGATTTCTTTTTTCTTTTGGGTAGTGTATGCTAGTGATAACGTTAATAGATGGACACCCCAGTCCCAAATGTCTAGATTTGCAGGTGCCCAAGAGGGCCAAAACCTACTAACGAACTCATACGACTTATCACAAATGTCTATGTAATTTGAGGAGCATAAATGACTGCAATTGGCAAACCCAAATCGATTTAATTACGGCATAAGGTGCAGAAGCTTTCAGAATAAATTGCAAAATTGATATATGTTCCTTTCCAAATGCAGCATTCTAAAATACCCACATGATCAAATTGAATACGATCATCAACAATACGTTCGACCTTTAAAAGTGGTTTGAGAAATTCAATGGGGAATGGGAAATTGGGAGGCTAGAAGTTACCTGGAGGGTCTGACAATGCCGGACACATCTTGGAGTATCTTGAGGGTCCTCTTCTTCGATGGAGCAAGCCTCACCACCCCCAAAACTGCCTGCCATCATCAATGGAGGATGAATTTCAAAACCCAGCTCTTCTTTTTCTTTTTTTTTTTGTTGGGAATATAAAACCATATTTGGAGTGGATTGTTGGACTCGATGACCATAAGAAATAGATGACGACGGCTTAAACCGGAACCCTTGCATTTGGAATTATTTTTTGTTTAAAAATTACATTTGGAAAATAGCACTGTTCTTTAATTTTTACATAAATTATTATTTATTGTCTGAATTTCAATTACATGCAGGGAGTTTTACTGTTGTTATATCTACTTTGAAAGTAATAGCTATATTTAATTGCTCAGATAACAATGTATAGACTTATATTTTAAACTTATTATGATGATCTATTGTCATAAATTATGAAAAAAATTAAGTAATGCCTTTGCATAATTAAAAGCTTACCTATAGGTAGAACCAAGTATTATGAATTTGTGAATTGAAAAAGTATAAACTATCACAGTCTAATATATGTTGCCTTGTATAAATAATTGAAAATGAAAGAACCAGAATAATTGATTTCAAATGTAGAACATATGACACATCCATGTAAATTTGAATTATATTATTTTATTTTTATCAATTATGTCAAGAAGAGCACGACACTAACTAATGTCAATAGCAAACACAATATTATAAATTTTAGATTTATTAAGGTTTTTCCCTCCTCCTCAAATAGTGGTGCCTAAATAAAAAATGTTATACTATGGGTCTGCTCTTTTCGTGGGTCAACTTCAAAATACCAAGTTTAACCAAGTTTAACTCACTTCAACCCACTTCAACCTATTTCAACTCACTTCTACTATTTTAACCAAGTTCAATTTATCACATAAAAAAACTTCAACTCACTTCAGCCTACTTCAACCCACTTCAAACTACCTCAACCTAATTCAACTCACTTCACCCTTTTACCCACCCCAATTTACCCACAAAAAGGACAGAGCCTATATAACCAACTTTTATTTGAAAAAAATAAAATGATACCTTTAAATATTATGAAACATTTTAAAATCAAATGTATATTAGTGTGATACTTTTTTCTTCTAAGCAAAGCATATGATTCATCTTTATAATTTGTATAAAGAAAGCACTACACAGATATTTGATAATTACAATATATTTTACTAAATTATGTCTAGGTGTTGAATAAAGGGATTAAAATAGTGTTGTTGTCAACTCTGTAAAAATAAAGATATTATTATAATTTAAATATCAACGTTTAGCTCTTAAAGTTAACACCTGGAAAGTAATACCAATAATAAAACACGCGCACTAAAAGCTATATAAGTAAAAATTAATAACTTGAATTATGACATAGGATATAGATGTCATAGCTGTATGTTTTTACTAAATGTTAATATTAGTTATATATGAGATTTATAAACAAAATAATATATATAATATTGTATATATATATATTTGTAATTATATTGGGCCTTGAGAAGGACTCTTGTACCTTGTAAACCCTAATCTTGATTATTAATAGAGGCTTGGCCATCCTAGTTAGGGTAAGCACTACAACTCCCACACACGGTATCAGAGCTGAGGGGAAGTTGTTGAAATAAAGCAGGTATCTCGGGACAGCTTGGGTGGAGGACAACAATGGTGGTGTAAAGGGCTAAGACACCATAGTGGTTGCAGGAACAGTGGGCGATACTGTGCTCACATGGCTCGTCTCGATCATGGACTGAGGAGGTGTGGTGGGCTCAACGGGGTTGGAAGAAATCCCGAAGCACACAGGAGGAGGAATTCCCGGCTATGGAAGCACTAGGAGGCATGAGAGAGGGAAGCAACCAGGGTTGATGAGGAAAGCTCTGATATCATGTGTGGGAGTTGTGGCCCAATATCCTCCATTTCCTCTCCTGCCTAGTTGCAGCCTTCTCCCACTCCACGTCAATCCAACCCACGTTCATTCGATTCGGTCCCATGTCCGCTGCTCCGGACCCACATTCAGCCCTACGGAATTTCCATCCCATGCAAACACGATCCAAATCGGGGATTTCTAAACCCAAAACTATTTTATCTTTAGGTGTTGAGCATGAGGATGGTGATCCTACTGCCTTAACCAAAGCCATTTAACATTCCACTTGTGGCAAGCCATGGCGGAAGATTTTAATGCATTTTTAGAAAATGGAACTTGGGACCTTGTTCCACGAACTCTTTCTATGAATGTAGTCGATTGTAAGTGGATTTATAAGACGAAATATGCCTATGATGGATCAGTAAACCAATACAAGGCTTGCCTAGTAGCTCTTGGCAATCAACAACAAGTAGGTATTGATTACCACGAAACCTTTAGTCTAGTTGTCAAAGCCTCTACTATTCGCTTAATTCTCTCTATTGCTATTTCTTGCAATAGGACTATTCATCGGCTTGATGTGAAAACTGCCTTTTTACATGTTTTCCTTGATGAAAGAAGTTTATATGCGACAACCCCCAGGATTCATTCATCCCACTTTTCTACATCATGTTTGTCGTCTCAAAAAGTCAGTACACTATTTTCTAGGGGTACAGCTAGTGCGCACATTTGCTGGTCTCTTTCTTTTTCAACACAAATATGTTACTGACCTGCTTAGGAAGTTTCATTTCCATAACCTTAAATTTGTGCGCACATCATGTGTCTCTCGAACCACATTATCACTAACTGATGGTGAGTTAGTTACTTTTTTTTTTGTTTAACCAAAGGTATCCGCCGCCGATCGCAGTGACTAATCCCCTCGCCGGGAGCTCCACTTAAGGGTGAAGGGCTGGCCAAGAATTGCTCTCCATTCCCAAAGGCCAAGGATCGAGCCCCTGACCAATTGGTTAAGGGACGAAGTGAGCTACCATTACGCCACAGCCCCTTGGTTATGGTGAATTACTTACTAATCCTACTTATTATTGTTGTATGGTTGGGGCACTGCAATATCTTACTATCACTAGACCTGTAACACCCTGAATTTGTTTTAGTTACTAACTTTGACTAATATGTGAATCTGTAAATTATGTGCATATATTTTATGTGTTTTATTTTAGACATATATGTATATTTTAAGTTAATATTATTATGTTGGGAATGATTATTGAGTTATGATAAGACTTTGTTTTGCAAAAAAAAAAAAGAAAAAAAGGAAAGGGGAAATGGGGTTTAGTTTTATTGCACATGTTATCTATAAAAAAAAAGGAGGGGGGCTTTGTTTTCTCACACAAACACACACACACGCACAGTAGAGAGGAGAGGAGAGAGAAGAAGAAGAAGAAGAAGAAGAAGAAGAAGAAGAAGAAAAGGAAGAAGAAGAAGAGGAAGAAGAAGAAAAACATTGTATTTTGATTTTGAAATCAATTCAAGATGAGTAATTCTTATTTTTCCTCAACCTAAAATTGATTAGGGTAAGATGAATTTGATTGTTTTTGCTTGAAATTGAGAAATCAATTGAGAATTGAAGTTTTGAATTTGATGTTTTAAAGTTTAGTAGATTAGAACACTAATTTCAATTAGTAGAAACCAACCCTAAAGTTTCATGTTTAATTGTAATTTTTGGATTAATTGGATTTAGTGAATTGATGGTTGTGTTGTGAATCCATCCAAATACATATTATACTTTGGATTTTTGGGTTGACTGCTTGTATTGGAAGAACAAAATGGAGGAAAACAAGATTGATTTTCGGATTTATGCAGAACCCAGGTACTGCATGACTTTTTATGAAATTTTGGATGCTTGAAAAATTCTGAAAGTTTTACTGTAGAATATGGATGATGTATGGAAATTTTCTGTAAATTTTCATGAATTTTGGATGTGTATTTTACGAGTTGTGAATTTTTGATTGGAACTTCCCTGTTTCGGTGTATAATTTCAGTTACTGTTTTAATTGGTTTTGAAGATCTGATTGGATTAAAATTATGAAATAATTACTGTAGAATCCTCATGATATTGGGTGGTTTCTTGTAAATTTTTGTGATTTTTGGTTGTGAATGCTATAAGTTGTGAATTTTTGAGCTTAATTCTCAGATTTTTTATAATTTCAGCTTATTGTTTGAATTTCTGGGAATTACTGACCCGGAGAAAAATATTGAAAATTTTAATTTAGAATCTATATATTAGTTTTCAATTTCCTGCAAACTTTCATGAGGATTGGATGTGTATTCTTTGAGTTATGGATTTTTAAACTAAATTGTCTTGTTTAGTGTAATTATGGATTGTTTGTATGTTTAATCCGTAAATTAGATATGGAAATGCCATTGTTGAGCTTCCAAAATATTTCAATTGTGTGATGAATTATAGGAAGTTTGTGAAAACTATTTGAAGTTGGATTATGTCTTGGGTATATGATGTGAATAAAAGTTTCTTTGAAGTTAATAGGTTATGGTAATATGAGTACGACATAACTAAATTGCATTTTCTTGGAGAAAGAAGTCATGTCTTACTTAGGGCTATTACAGTCATGTTCTAGAGCTATGGCCATAGAAGTAGTTGTATTTGTGTTTGGAGATATGTGGGTCATTGGTTGGTACCTTGAGTGGGCAGTGTCCGATCTGCCAATTGACTCCTCAATTTGTGTTATTTGGGAGCTGTGTGGATCCCTAGTTTTTCAGGATGTGAATGTAACTCCACAGTTTGTGTTTTGTTGGGTCTCTGGTTGGTACCTTGAGTGGGCATCGCCCGATCCGTCAGGATGTGTTTGTGACCTCTTGCGTTTTGTGACAGTTCCTTGTGTCGGTCATGGGTGGATTTCCCCAAGTTAAATAACTCCGTTAACCTAAGAATATATGATACATTATACGACTGGTTTTTGGCTTGGATTTGGAATATTTTTCGAAAATTGTGAGAACTTTGCTTTTATGAATGTGTTAGTTATGGTTATAGACGAGCCTTTAATTTGACGTAGCAAGCTTTGCTTTCCTCTGGACTCTAATGAGAATTAAGAACTCAAAGGACATGGTTGGTATGGGACAATCATGGCTAGTTTAGTTAATAGACTAGCACCAGAGTTTGTTTAAGAACTTAAGGGAAAACCATGGTCCTTAAATCGTACCTGGTATGTGACAGGTATGACTAGGTTAACTAGTTACCCATCTTATGGTATATATAAAAAGTTATGAGTTTGTTTCCTAGTTCAGAAGCATGAGCATGTTTATATGTCACATTGTCTGAAATGTGCTATGTTTTGATGCTATGCTTTGATTCATTATGATATATGTTTTATGTGATTACTTACAAACCTAATAATGTGCACAGTGTAACAACAGGGAAGGTAAGAGTTATTCACTGGGCTCGGGAAGCTCATAACCTCACCATTTTTTCAGGTTTTGTAAGCTAAAAGAAGCCACAGGAGTATACACAGGGCTAGGGTGAGATACACTTTGTGGAGAGCTAAGCTGAGGATGCATACCTCATTTTTAAGCTATGTTGTGGATTAGGTTTCGTAAATATAAGTATGGATGTATCTTTGGGTTGACACATGTAAGAATATTATGGATATGGTTTAAGTATGTATGTAAATGCATGTTTTAGAATCACTCTGCCCAAACTTAACTTTCGTAAGATTTCAATAAGAGTTTCCGCTACGCTCGCCTATTAACAGGTTAATCAAGATTAAGAAGTTAAGCGAGTCTTGTGGATGTTCTTAATCGAAGGTTCACGGCGGTGACGCGTCTGTCCCCTTTTGGCCGGGGCATTACAAGACCTAACATTGCTTATGTCATCCATGTGGTGTCCCAATTTATGCATGCTCCCCGAACCTCTCACTTGAATGCTGTTAAGCATATTTTCAAGTACTTGCAGGGTACTACAGATCATGGCTTATATTTCAAGGCCAATACTCGGCTAGATCTCATGGTTGCCTTTTGTGATTTTAATTGGGTTGGTTGTCCTAACAGTAGTTGCTCCACTACTGGTTTTGCTGTTTTCTTGGGGTCTAACCTTGTCTCCTAGTGGTCCAAGAAATAGCCTACCGTGTTTCATTCCTCTATAGAGGTCGAATATCATGCTCCTACCTACACTGCAGCCAAAATTCAAGGGCTTCATCAACTGCTTCTTGATTTGGGTATTCTGGTACAAGTTCCCATTCAGTTCTTCTGCGATAACATCTCCACCACATATCTTGCTGCCAACTCCATTCTTCACAGCTCTAGCAAGCATATCGAAGTGGACTACCACTTTGTTTGAGAGATGGTGTCTTGTTGGCATCTTTAGGTCAAGTTCATTCCTACTCAGTCTTAATTCGCTGATATCTTCACCAAAGGCTTGACCTCGCAGCAGTTTCATCAATTCAAGGTCAATCGCTCTGTGATTTTCCCCTGTATGGATTGAGGGGATGTACTATCGTATATATATAATTGTAATTATATTGGACCTTGAGAAGGACTCTTGTACCTTGTAAACCCTAATCTTGATTATTAATAGAAGCTTGGCTACCCTTGTTAGGGTAAGCACCAAAAGTCCACAACTCTCACACAAGATAGATAAATATAGACAAACTCAAACGATAAATGGAATATATGGAGTCTTACCAAGTTACCATTGTCACTAATTTGTTGTTACCACTATCAACATCTCGCGCTGGATTATATCAAATTCATTATGGAAGAACTAAACTAAATGGTCCTTTTCTACTTTTATTTCCACATAGAAACATGTAGAAGCTACAATCTTGGAGCCACGTTAGTAACTATTTGATATCCTTATCCTACATGTACCTTTTAATTCACTTATGTCTCCATATATTGTATAAATATATTCCATCGTCAATGGCTTTCCCTAAACAATGGCATCCACCACATTTCTGATCAACAAAATCTTCTTTATCAACAAAAGCGTCAAAGATCTTACAACCATAATAGTCCCATGTAAGACCGCAAAAATATAGTGTTTTTCTCCGTAAACTATTCTTAAATAACCATAAAAAGCTGCCTTTCAAAAAAGTGCATGAAGCTGTAAATCAGAATCACCTACGTTACAGTGTACTCATATAAGGTCTGTTCTTTTCGTGGGTAAATTGGGATGGATAAAAGGGTAAAGTGGGTTGAGATAGGTTGAGGTAGATTGAAGTAAGTTGAAGTGGGTTGAATTGGGTTGAATTTTTTTTATGTGATAAATTGAACTTGGTTAAAATAGTAGAAATGTGTTGAAGTGGGTTGAAGTGGGTTGAAGTAGATTGAAGTGGGTTGAGGTTGGAATTTTGGAATTGACCTACGAAAAGAATAGGCCCATAGTGTTGTTGCTCAATCCGTTCTCAATACTCACTTGATAAATCTATTGATAAATTGCTACTGTCATAGTCCATGCCATTACAAGTTGTAGATTTGTAAAATGAAATGCCAAGTGACTTATAGGGATAATTTAAGTATGGGTGAGAGTGGAATTGTATCTTAGTTTTTCACCTATTCTAAATGATTTCTCTCATTGCTCGATTATATTCATCATGTTGACTTAAATATATTCATCACTTATTATATCTATTTTGATTTCGCACATGTAGGGTTGTAATAATTTACGTGATAAGGGATGAGATACTTGCTAACGCAAAATAATAAGATCTAGTAATCCACGCAACAAATTGGGTTTACATCTTACAAGCTAAAGAAACCTTCTTAAATAGTTGCATCATTGCGTGTACTACTACGCCTACAGATAATAACATTCATGCGGATGCCTTTTTAAGCTGCTAATAGTCATAGATGCTTGGGTGGGTTAGGCTCCTCCTAGGTGGTCGCAATTTCGTGCAACCTCCACCCTTCATATATTTGCTGTGGTTGATGTTATGATATATATAAAGATAGGGTAGGTGGGTTTGAATACATATTTTTTAAACTTATTTAGTTAATGTTTTGATATATTTAATTAAAATAATTCCGTTTAAGTTGAGATTCTTACCACAAAAAATTTAGTTATTCAACCTGTTTAAATTAAACGACTTAAGTGGATTAATATGTTTACCTACTTATTATTTGCACATTTACCATTTTATTTGGAAACTAGGAATTTGAAATGAAAAAACAAACAAAAATGTGAATTATAAGAAATCGGAGAGTTTTGTACAATGGTTTCTTTATACTGTCTCTACAAATGATTTCTAATGTTTAGTAATTATGTATTAATTGAACATGTTAAATAAGCAAATGGGTAAACAAGTCAGCTAAACCTAACTTGTTTATCTAAAATAGATAATTAAGTTGGATTTAAATCAATCCATTAAAAAATTAAATAGATATAAGTTGAGATTTTTCAACCCACTAAATAAACAAGTAAATTTCATATAGAGAAATTCTCAATCCATTTAAATTTACCATGGATATAAACTAGTTTTGAAGTGACCTGTTAGTCAACTACACAATATAGGTACTTGGAAAATGAAAATGAGATAGGGAAAAAATTTACTTCAAAGTGTAAAATACACAATGTACAGATGATAGACCAAAATCTTTTGAATTGTATCTACAACACTACTCTCTACAATGAAAAGTATAATAATAAAAAATACTAGTGTTACATCCTTACGATGCAAGACCATTAGTTAATTTTTGTTTTAATATTATTAATATAAACAATTAATAAAAATATATTATTTTTAAAGTAGAACAATTATATAATAACATAATTATTGTTTTCTTTCTATTTCATTTAGAATCACTCTAAATTGCTTTTGTTTTTGTGTGATAATGATTTACCATTTATCATTTTTTTTATGATTCTCGAACACATCATGTGTCTAATTAATTTGTGATGGATATTTTTTAATAGTTAAATGGACTATAATTTAATATAGCTTAATTTCATAAAAATTATATTACAATTTTACAGATTACTCTACATAAGATATATAAAATTTTAATTTTCAACCCTATATAAATATTCATACAGCCAACTAATCTAACACAATCTTTATACATGTCGTCTTATATATAATTCATAAATTGTCCTATGTGATTAAATTGTTATATGGTAATAAGCTCTTACTCATTACAAATACCTCAAGATCTAACCTTAAAAAAATAATAAGTAGTAACAATTAAAATGAAGGTAAAACTTGATTCTCTTATCTAATTCTATTCTTTTAATATTGAAAAAAATAAAATAAATCAATTTGAAACACTAAGAAATCAATTATTGGATGCCAAGTTAACCATATGAGAATTTACTCAAAAAATAAAATAAGCTAAGACTGCAAAATCATGCAATAAATAATTAAGTGAATAACATATAATAAATTCTAATTAATAACATTAATGTTGATAAACATGTTTCAGCTAACATCACCAATTACAATTTGCCAAGTCATTATTTTGTACCAGATGAGATGCCACATGTCATTCATATATTGTTTGTAACCAACTTTTAATATATATATATATATATATATATATATATATATATATATATATATA
>JACYFF010031952.1:28603023-28623144 GCA_017589665.1 Selenicereus undatus | reverse complement strand
TAGTAGTAGTAGTAGTAGTAGTAGTAGTAGTAGTAGTAGTAGTAGTAGTAGTAGTAGTAGTAGTAGTAATAGTAGGAAGAACATGATATAGAAAGTGATGATATTGTTGGGTTTGGGGGGGGGGGGACGAGGAGAGAGAGCATAGTACAGAAGGGGACAATGAGCCAATGGCCATACAACATAGGAGACGCTAAGTAAGCTAAACTTTGGTTATAGAAGGAATATTATCAAAATTGTTTAGCAAATTGTTAAGTAATGGTAATTACATAAGTAAAGGTGATTGCAATGTAAATTTGATTGCATTGCATAACTGTAACCAAACATGATAATGGAATCATTGTTGCATTATTAATTGCATTGTCACTTTAATTACATCAAACCAAACAAGGCATTATATGTAATTGTGAGATTTATTTTACAAACATATCCATAAGAACCACATACTAAATTGTGACATTTAGGAATTGAGATCCAAACTTGCCTTATCTTCAAAATGATCCTATATCTTTTTAACAACTAAATACAAATTGATTAGGGGTGGGCAACAGATCGGATACCCATTGGGTTAAGCGGTCGGCCCGTTTAAAGTAGGACTAATAAAGAGTCAGGTCAATAATGGAATTGACCAATAATAGGCCAGCCCATTAAGACATATTAATGGACCGGGCTAGGTTGACCCATTGACAGCCCATTTAGTGACCAATTATTTTTTTAACCTAATTGACACACTAGTTTACATATTTCAATTAGTTAAGCTCATTACCAACACTTTGTACATAACAATAATTACTATACACCGTTGTTTTGCGCAGATTTATTCCGTATTTTAAACGGGCTCAAAGCTGGCCGCCCATAGGTCGATCTGACCTCACCTGTGTACTAGCTTGGTTGTGTATTTCTAACTTTGAATTTGAACTAATTTAATTTGGTTGAAAAATTACAAAGATATTAGTTAGAAAATTAACTCACAAAAAACACTCTTTTGGTGGTAATGGGCGGGTTGGGTTCATTTGGCCCGTAACCTATCCCGACCCATTAACAAATGTGATCTGGCCCAGCCCAGTCCGTTGCCCACACTTAAATTTGATACATTATTATATATATTAAATTAAATGCAATTCTTCGACGAAAAAATCTTCGATTTTCAATTCCCTATTACATTGTAAATGCATTTACATGCTTCAAAGTTATATATGTAATTATCATATTTGTACATCGTTTGACACCAATCTCTTCACAATTTTTCCCCCTATTTTGTTCTTTATTTCTAAAACCATCCAATATAAGAATTGTTCTCTTATCATAATAAAAATAACATCCAACTCAAAATGTAGTTCTCAATCCAAACAATATGCCAAAAATAAAATGGTTTATATAGATATTTTTCCTGTACCAATTAACATATTGGTGCTTCCAATCAAAATTATTGATGAGACCGCAAGCTCTTTCAAAAAAAAATGGGGAGATTATAAAATTATGCTTATGCCCATACGAAGTACTGGATGCATACTAGTATTTTATAATTAGATCAAGTACTTAATATATATATGTATGGCTACAATGCAAGGGGTGGGCAATGGACCAGGTCGCGTTGAGGTCATCCCGTTTACAAAGTGCGCTGAGTCGGGCTATGGTAGGCCCGTTAACGATTCGGGTCAGGTCGGACCTTTCATGTGAATAAATGGGTCGGCTTGAGTCGCCCATACACAACTCGCTTTTGGCCTGGGTTAAAATGGAACAAAGTTGCACACAAAAATTGTGTATATCAGTTATTGTTATGTATAAAGCATTGCTAATAAGTTTAACTAATTGTAACATGTAAATTAGTGTGACAAGTAAGTCGAAAAAGTAATGGGTCACTACATGGGCCGTTATTTGGCTAACCTGGTCTGATCCACTAATATGCTTTAACAGGTCAGCTCACTATTAGCCCGACCCTTTGTTGACCCTATTTTAAATGGGCCGACCCACTTGATTCAATGAGTACCTGACCTCTTGTCCACCCTTATTTTTTCGTTGAATGCCGGACTTAAAGGTAGGCAAGCGTATGAATAAAGTTCTAAACCCAAGAGTCAGTGTTCCTAGACAACTTACTAAATTGGCCATCATCAGACCCATACTTGTATCAAGAGCATTACAAGTGTGCTGTGGCAATGTAAAGCACTACTGCAATATATGAGCCAGCAAAGATTCGAGATTGGACTAGATTACTACGTACAGATCTGCCAGGTTTTGATAGACAATTAGCTTCCAAGAGCTAGGTTTTTGTTAGCTCTTTCTAAAAAACGGAAAAAGTGAGGGATTTTCTTCCTTCCATGGATGGAAGGACAACCCATGTGCTTCCCCGAAGTTTCTAGAGTAGGAATATGTAACATTGCGGAAGCTATGTCCTTTTCTTTATGAGAAACGTTAGCCGAAAAGATCATGGAAGATGTTACCATATCTAATTTTGTATATTTTTGGTTTAACTAAAGGTATCCACCGCCGATCACAGTAACTAATCCACTCGCCCCGGGAGCTCCACTTAAGGGTAAATGGCTAGATATGAAAGATGTTACCATATCTAATTTTGTATATTTTTGGTTTAACCATATCTAATTTTGTATATAACACAATAGCTTTATTTTCTCCTTGATTTTAGGACCTAGAATTATTTTCTTCAATTCCCAAAGTTAGGTAGGCTCTGTGTATATATGTCCAGTAGAATCACTTTGAATAATATAATATTTTCCTCTCATATGTTTGTTATCATAGTATTAGAGCCTTTCTGAGTGAGATGTCTCAAGTTCGAATCTCAGCAGCTCCCATACTGGTTATTGCGCAAGGTAGGGGGAGTTTTTGCAGCATATACGCTTTAAGCCCAAAGGGCATTCGCGTGAGGGGGCTTGTTAGAAGATAAACCTATTCTTGGACATTCAACCATTAACTTTAAGCCCAAAGGGCATTTGCGTGATGGGACGTATTAGAGAATAAACTTATTTCTGGACCTTCAAACATCAGTTTAAACTTTTGAGTTAATGCAAAGTTCTCACTCACGGATGGATCACCTTTGCTTGATGCTGCGTTATATCGCCAACTAGTAGGTAGTCTTTTATACCTTACTATCACAAGACCTGACATAGCACATGCTGTTCATGTGGTCAGTCAATTCCTAGTTGTACCTTGCACCACCCACTATGCTACTGTACTAAGGATCCTCCGCTATGAGAAGGGTACAACATTCCAAGGACTCTACTTTCCTTTTAACTCTTCACTAGAGCTAAAAGCTTATTCAGATTTAGATTGGGCAGGAGATCCAACAGACAAACGTTCTACAACAGGTTATTATTATTTTTTGGGTGACTCCTTAATCTCTTGACGTAGCAAGAAACAAACAGTTGTAGCTTGTTCCTGCATAGAAGCAGAATATCGAGCTCTTGCAGATACCACCTCAGAGTTGGTATGGTTACGATGGTTGTTGGAAGACTTAGGTGTAACTCAGCATACACCGACCACAATTTACTGTAACAATCGAAGTGTCGTTAAGACAGCTCACAATAATGTCTTCCATGAGCGAACTAAGCATATAGAAGTTGATTGCCATTTCATTAGGCAACATCTTCTCAAGCGGGACTTGTCGCTTGCTTCGGTTTTTTCTAGTGAGCAAATAGCTGACATCTTCACTAAATCACTTCTGCCAGGGCGTTTTCATTATTTGGTCTCCAAACTCAATTTGACTTCTATATCGTCATCTTGAGTTCAAAGGGGGATGTTACCATATGTAATTTTGTATATAACACAATAGCTTTATTTTCTCCTTAATTTTAGGAGCTAGAATGATTTTCTTCCCAAAGTTAGGTAGGCTCTATGTGTATATATGTCCAGTAAAATCACTTTGAATAATATAACATTTTCCTCTCATATGTTCGTTATCAAAAGATTTGTAGAAATTAATAAGTTGGCCAGAGAAAGCAAAAAGTCATCCATAATATTTTTTAACTTGCAAAAAGACTGAACTTTAGCCTTGCAAAATAGTAGACTGCCATCAGGGGTCAAGGAGCTCCTCAGACAAATCTTGAGCCCAATGCCATTCGTTTTGATTTCACGACTTGAATAAATGTGGTAGTTAACACGTCCATACTTAAAACTAATAAGTATAGAGATAGTGGGTGACCTTTCATAAAGCTCGCTTGACAAATCCAGTAGGTTGGCCATTGACAAGAAACAAATAAGAGACGGTAGAAATGCATTATATTCCTTAACCCAGTTGATCCATTTAGGTGGAAAAGCTAAGTTAGTTAAGCAGTCAAAAAGAAATTTCTACTCAACTCTATCATATGTTTTTTCCTTGTTAAGTTTAAGGGCAAACCAAGTAATATTGCCCCTTGTGTTCTTAAATTTGTTTATAATTTCATGTCTAATAGAATATTATCATGAATTTGTCAACTTGGGACAAAGGTACTCTAGAAAGGCGAAATGAGAGATTATGGATAGGAACGTAATCGACTGACTAGAATCTTGGCACTGATTTTATGAAGTGTGTTACACAAGCTAATAGTTCTGAAATGAGTGGTCTGGGGTTCATCTGCTTTTGGGATTACGTACTGCTATGAATGCATGTATGATTTACTTTTTAAAAGATTTTACCTTTCTTAAAGAGGTTCTCAGAATTCTTGGTCATCTTATTGAAATTATGGAAGGGGGCATTCTGTCAATCCTTAAAATCCAATTTAACATGTTTAAGCTTACTAAAAACCTTGAACATGCGAGAGCCTCGAACATATGTGCTCCAG
Source organism: Selenicereus undatus (assembly GCA_017589665.1). Lineage (NCBI taxonomy): Eukaryota > Viridiplantae > Streptophyta > Magnoliopsida > Caryophyllales > Cactaceae > Selenicereus > Selenicereus undatus. The sequence goes on along the minus strand of JACYFF010031952.1, from coordinate 28,618,372 downwards.
TTTTTGGCTGTTATACTATTTGACTTTAGGATAATTCTGCTAAGAATGGAAGCTTTTGTTTTTTGTTCTTTGTTGGGATGGAGCGGTGTCCATAAGCACAAAGCAATGGTCTGAAAATGAGAAAGGACCATGCATGTGATACTTTATTGTGTGGGTACTTCACAATCCAATCTCTATTCTAGCAATAGTTCTACCAAGCTGTTCGTAAATAAGATGCCCTTTAAGGTTCTTTATTCACGTAAAAGTTCTGTCGTTAGGTGTTCAACTATTCATATTAATTTGTGAAATAAATTGATTCAGTCGACGAGTTTTATCTACATTGATCGTAGCCCGCCCATTTTGTCTTTTAGGCTAAGTAATTAATTGAAATTCACGGTTATGCTTCAAGAGAGGTCAAAGTTAGCATTGAAGGGGGGGGGGGGGATTTCTGTGCACGAATGCATGTATACACTATATTCAAGCTACAAAAGTGGTGCACATTGTTGGCTATCATTCAATTTGATGGTCTAAGTGTACAATTTGATCATATTTAATTTATGGACATATATATAATTCAGGCCACAGTTCATATATCGGTGTTATTTTCAGGTCATAGCAAAGGCACACCATCTAGTCATTTTTTATTTTAACTATATACAGTACTTTGCACATGAGAGGTATATTTATCCTATTGGAAACGGTATCTCTGGCAACAGTTAGTTGGATCAATTGTGTAAAATTTTGTGTGAAAGTCGATAAGATTTAAAAAGGCACTCATAAAATTATTTACTATATATAATGTGACTTCACTAGTTTGAGAATGAAATATTATAATGTAAATGTTGTAGATTCATCACTGTTACACATGCACATAACCTTCGTAGATCCATGAGGAGCTTGTACAAGCTTGCTTAATAGAAGAAGAAGGTGCACCTAACACGTGTAGACTACTTGCAAATCAAACTTTTTTTTTGGTGCAAATGAGGGCAAAGGTCGATGTAGACAAAATGTGAACACAAATTTTCAGTAGCAACTCTCGGATATTGTACCACATCAGTTAATTGACACACACTCTTGTAAATCGAACTTTAGCTGGCCTATAATTTTTAACTAGTATAATCAGCCCATTGATCTCTTTAAAAAAACAAAGAAAAAAAAATATTAAAAGGTGGCACGTCAGTCTTACTTTGTCTAAATTTCTAAGTTGTTCTTGCTACGTTTCTGAAATCATTATGGTTGACTGTGAAAATGAGGTCTGGCGTGAAAAGCCCTTGTACTACTTGGTGAAAAATTGAGCTAGACATTTTTTTTTTTAATAATAAGAACTGGATCTCATTGATTGATAATAAAAAACTACACGAGGAAAGCATTCTGTTTATTATTTTAGATAAGGACTAGAGCTAACAAAAGTAGACCTGATCTGAAAATTGGATCCGAACTTGCCCAAAAAATTTGGGCTTTGAATGTGATTTTTTCAACCCAAATTCAAAATTAACCAAACTTGAAAAAGCCTGCAAATTAGTAGGCAAAACCCTACTCGAACTCATATGCTTTACCCAAATATTATATTTTTAGTTTTTTATTTTTCTTTAATTTATCCCTCTTAATAATAATGGTTATTATTTTATCGGCTAGTTTAGAGAGATGTCATATAATTATCGCATCCCTTCATGAATTAAACAATAGTACCATTTCTTTCCTAACTTCGTTCTCATACAATAACATTGTACACAACTTATAAATGGGCATAATTTAAAAAAACAATGTCAAATGAGGTGAACTAACTATTTAGAATAAGAGAAATATTAAAAACGAGCAAGCCATACCATATATTTCCAGTAAAATGAATATATCTGATCATCATATACTATAAAAATGCTGCTTAATGCCGACGGAATTTCTGATAAAAATTTTCCTCATTTCCCGCGGAAAAGATAGATTTTCGACGGAATTTCCGTTCCAAAGGGTTCCGACGGAAATTTCCGTCGGAAATTTCGTCGGGAAAAATTTCCATCTCCAAAAAAAGAAAAAAAGGTCAATAACATGAATTTAAATTAATAATAACAACAATATATTTTTTTGAACTAATTACACATATATATCTGTATTTAAAATTTGAAAAAGAACCACCATAAACAAGATATATAATAACTAGCAAATGCAAATTTTTATATCTGAAAATTAAAAGTGTTAATTTTAAAATTATTCATAACATCCGCAAGTGACGGCTGCGGCGACTACGTGGCGGCGGAGCGGCGGTTCCAGCCTTTTACTCCATACAACAACTCAAGCACTATCAAACATCAATCAACTCAAAAATTTCATTTTTAAAGAACATAGTAGGTGAGATGGAAGAACTTACCGGCAGGCTACGAAGGATAGCGAATTCTGTCACCGATCACCAACAATCTTCACAGTTCTCCCTCTACCTTCTTCTCCCTCTTCTTTGTCTCTCTCTTCACGCACGCTCTCTCTATCTTTTTCTCCTTGCGTTCGATCGGTTTTTATCGCAAATCCAGAATTTTTTTTGAAAAATATGCGCCAATTTGAAAATCCTACAGAATCCGTCAGAAATTGGTGGCGAGTCCGACGACCCACTTTCCCGATGCATTTTCCATTGGAGATGGACGACATTTTGTAGTGATATATTTTAAATAATGTTACTGTGTCATAAGCTAAAATTTTGATGTTATGATTAAATAGTAATTTTGGTATCTTATGTTTCTCCAATAGGATTTCATTTGTTTTCTATTATAATTGGTTTCAAACTATGATGTTGGGTAATGGATTGACTTGTGTTTATGTTAAGATCGATCCACTAATAAAGTGTACATAATTAGGTAAGGGTAACTTAGTTAATAACAATATTGAATTATTAAATGGGATATTAGCGGGTCGAATCACTCCGACCTATTAACATGTTTCAAATGGGCTGACCCATAAATTATCTGAGCTATTATTAACTTTATTTTAATTTACGGGCTGACTCATGGGGCTCGACTATTAGTTTGGCCACTCGTGTTGATGCACATATATCATGATGAAAATTTTGAATATCTTTAGTATTCTTTTAAGAAATTACAATTACAATACTTTTTCATTAAATAAGAAAAATGTTAGTTTTAAATATGTCGGGTCTTTAATTTTGACAAAAAGGAAATGACCCACAAAAAAAGATACTGTAAACTTGTTGGGTCGACTCGAAATGCGTACAACTGAAATACGTCAGTTCATATTTTACCCGAACCTTAAGTACACCCGACTTGTAACCCGAACGCGTATACAATTGACCCGTATTAAACCCCCCCCCAACTGATACGCCTAATCAAGATTATTGGCACAAGTAGCAGAACAAAAACTTGAGAAAAGTTGAATTTCGATGGAGTATACATGAGGTTATATACAAAATACCATACCTAGAAATAAGACAATAGAATGATCCTAAATATACAAAGTTGATCATATTTACATATTAACCTAATAAAATAGCACAAATATTGTCTTCCGTTTATTTCGTCAACACCCCCTTAAGCTCAAGGTGGTGGTGCAAATCCCATATTGAGCTGAGATATAAATTTCAAAAGCATCGAGAAAAATAAGCTTTGATAAACATATTGACAGCTTGGTCAAAAGAGGACACATATACAAGATGAGGATCATTTGCTACTAGGTGATGAACGATAAATTCACCCATTTTACGTGCCTCTTTCACCCACTTTTAGCTCGTATAATAATTTAATTCTTAGGATTTTTACTTGTTTTATTTATGTTTTGTAGGAAATAACTCCAAATCAAGCAAACGTCGCGAAAATGGACGACGAAGATGGGACGAAACGAAGAAAAACAGCAGAAACCGACGAAAACCGGCAAAATCGGACAAACCGGGGGAGCAACACCGTGCCACCAGTGAAGTGGCACGACCGTGCCACATGGCACGACCGTGCCTCCCCCCACTTCGTCGAACGTCTCGGTTTCTATTTAAACTTCGTTCAGGCGTCTGTTTGACGGGGTCGTTCGGGGTTCGCTTAGGTCTTTTCCCTGGCGATTTCTAGGGTAATTTAGTTTAGGTTTTAGCCAATAAAAACCTCAATAGGAGGATTAGTTTAGGATTGAAGATTGTAATTCTGGATTCAACCTGTGAATTTCAAGTTCCTTCTATCAATTCAAGCCTAAGTTTTCTCTCTCTTTGTCTCTCTCTTTATTTTACGCTTTTGTTCTTGTTTTGATTCTTGTTAGTTTAATTCTTGAATTCGATTTGTTTAGTTTATATGTTTAGTTTTCATTGTTGATTCATGCTATTTAGTTGTTTAGAATTGTTCTATTTCATTCTCTTTGTTCTGTTCTTCAAGTTTATGTTCTTAGTTGTTAGTTTAGGTTTTGGTGTGTTTGTGATTTCTAGTTGGTAGATTGTGTGGACTTGGGTTGTAATTAGCGTCTTGATGGCTAATTGATCTTGTATGTGGCTTAACCATACCCAATCTATGCCTAGAACCTAGAGTTTTTCCTCACGCCCGCCAAGTGTTCGATGAAATGCTTGAGAGAGCTTTCATCCATATTTTTGGGCGATTGACTTATGCTGAGAGGTGAGGTCAATTAGCTAGTGTGTGAGAGGGAATAGCCGAGTTCGGGACACGAAAGTAGTATCCGAATCGAGCTAGGTCTGGGGTTGCTAGTTTTGTGGTCTAATTCGACTAACCCCACGAAAGTAGGTGGTTATGCGAATTAGACTAGCTCATGACCCTTGAAAGAGGGCTTGGGTGGTCTTTGAAGGTGCAACCGATCATCTCTTGTTCTCAGTGTGGTTTGGGTAGGTTAGGACTCGTCTTGATTAACTGGTTCATCACTTGGTGAAATCATAAACCCAAGTCCCTTTTTGTTTATTTGTTTTAGTAGTTTAGTCATTCTTCCTTCACACTCACTCTGGCCTAGATTGAGACGCTTTAGTTAGCCTTGGTAGTTGAAAACACAACTCCCTGCGGACGACACCCCAAGTACTCAACGATACACCTTGCACTTGGGGTTTATAAATATTAAAACTTTTTCCCTAACACTAGGTGATGATAGATGAAATGATCATCAACTTCGATATGTTGGGTTCTTTGGTAAGACACATCATTGTCGGCAACTTGTATGGCACTACAGTTGTCACAACGAAGAAGTGGCTGGACAAAGTTGATGAGCACCCATATATGCCAAAAGCCATTGTAACCAAACAAGTTCAGATGTAGTATCTGCGTGAGCATGGTATTCCATCTTAGTATTTAAGGGAGCAACAACAGGGTGCTTTACTACGGTAAAAGATCAACGAGTTACCAAGAAAAAAAAGGGAATCCAATAGTGGACCATTTAATTGGTGGGATCACTTGCCCAATCTGAATCAAAATATGCCAGCGACTTAAGAGGTGTTATAGGGGAAGAGAAGTCCATGAAACAGGGTACCTTTAACATAGAGAGTAATACGAAGAATTAACTGCATAGTGACTTGTATGAGGTGCAGACAAGAATTGACTTACACTATGTACTGCCTTTGTAATGTCTACGTGCATGACTGTGAAATATATGAGACTTCCAACAAGTTAGCAGTAAAGTGTAGGATATTTGAGTGGAACACCATATGTTGGAGTGAACTTGAAATTGGCTTCAATAGGCATTTCAGCAGTTTTAGAGTTAGTAAGCAGTACAAGAAATCTCGCTGTTAGCGTCGGATTAAATCGATCGCCAATAGCAATATTCAGCTGCAAAAATAATTTAGCGTCGGATAAAATTTCATTGCAAAGACCCTCATCGCTAAAAAAAAATTTAGCGTCGAATTAAAAATCCTTCTCTAGTAGATTGAAATCTAGCGTCGAATTACTAATCGACGTTAATTAGCGTTAGACAGGAGTAGACGCTATTAGAGACTAATATTCCTATTTAGCGTCGGAAAGAGACTAGTAACTAATATGACACTAAATTCAGAGTAGAAAATATTGTTATTGTTCCTTATTCGTGTCAGATTATCCGACACTAATAACGACAGATGTTGTTTTCGTCACTAAATTCCAATTTTTCCAGAATTTTTTTTGACCAATTTGACGCTAATTGTGTACAATCCGTCGCGGATTTTGATAGATTTGGGCAACTTTTTTGCTGTTTTTCTGCATTTTCTATACATACATATTTCTCCTTTCAATATCCAATTACACGTTCACAAAACTTGGAACTCATCCACAAATACACAAGCAATCATTGACAACACCTCAAACTCATCTACAAATACAAAAACAACCATCCTTCTCCAAAATAGACTCACATGCAATAAAGTTCTCTGAATACACTAATCAAGGAACAAGATCTATTAACAGTCATGGGTACCAAAAAATCTAACAACTTGCCAACAAACGTTGTGTGTCAACACAAACCATAGTTCAAGACATAAATTGCACTACCAAATGATAACAGTCAACCAAAGTTCATATTGCAAACCACAAGTCACAACTTACTAAGAATTAGTCAGATGGGTTAGAACTAGAACCAGACAACAAGTCAACTCTCGACTGTAGGCTGTGGATGAGTCTCATTGCCTCTTCAAATTGGCGATGCTGATCCTCTACAATCTTTTGCCGATTCTCTATGGTCTTTTGCCGATTCTTCACGAGTCTTCTCTGTTCATCGAGTTGCCGCTAAGTTGATTTAAGCTCATATTGCAGCTTAGAATATTCGGAGGGAGTGTATGTAAAACCCATAGAGACAGTGGAGGCAGTTGGTTTCTCATAAAACAATGTTGTAACCTTACCCAACCCATAGATGAGAAATTTCTTGCTTCATCCATCTGATACTTCATAATAGAACTGCTCTATCTCAGGTGTCCTTTCTTCACTACCTCACTGAACTCTAAGGACATCATATTTTTTCCATCACAAATAGTTTTTAAATATTGAAAAACTTCATAAGAGAAATACAAATGACATAAAATAAACACCAAATTTTAAATTCACAAAAAACCAAATAACAAATTATGAAATTTTGTTCGTACCCACAAAGTTTAGACCTATAATCTACAAAGATATTCCCAGATTGAGCGTCCTCCTTGCTATGACTCTGTTTAAACAATGTAGAGGGGGTAGGAGTCTTACTTTCCTTTATCTGAAGAAAAAAATGCAATTAATTCGTTGGAAAGCTACATTATGTATAGCATATTAGAGAAAAAAACTTACTATTTGAACCATGTATGTTTCTTCCCTTGTTTTAGCCTAAGTGCCGTTCTCCTCTCCATGCAATATGGACAAACTAATTTTTCGGATGTCATCCAACCGGACAGCATGCTATATGTCGGGAAGTCGTTTATAGTCCACATAATTGCTGCCTTCAATGTAAATTGTTGCCTCCTTGAAACATCATATGTTTGAATTCCTTCTTCCCATAATTGCTTTAATTCCTCGATTAGTGGTTGTAAGTACACATCAAGCTTTCCCTTAAGACACTTTGGGCCAGGTATTAATAAAGTAAGAAACATGTATTACTTCTTCATACACAACCAATGTGGTAAATTATACGGAGTTGCAATTACTGGCCAACATGAGTACGTTTGGCTAAAATTTTCAAAAGGGGCGAACCCATAAGTACATAACCCCAGTCGAACATTGCGAGGATCAGTGGCAAATTCCTTGAAAGTTGTATTGAGATGTTCCATGCTTCACTATCATACGGATGAGCCATAGAACCACTTACACGTGCATTCGCAGAATGCCACCTTATTTGCTTTGCTATATTCTTAGTTGCGTACAATCTCTGTAATCTTGGTCCTATTGGAAAGTATATTAGTACTTTCTTTGCAATACCTTTACCGCTCAATGTATGCTTCTCATATCTATCAGCTCCACAATGTTCACATATTTTCAAATCAACTTTATCTTTCTAATTCAACATTCACCCATTAGGACAAGTATCAATTCTCTCATGTGGAAGTTGCAAATCAATAAGCAACTTCTTTGCGGAATAATAAGTGTCAGACATCTCATTATCAGGTGGGCATATTTCTTTCATCAATGACAGCACATTGTTAATAACTCTGTTTAGGAGATTAAACTACATTTGATGTTTGTGAGCCACAACACCACCGATAATAAGGACTGTTCACAGCCCTCAAACAAAGGTTTATTAGTTGTTTCCAACATTTCAAAGAATTTTTGTGCCTCTTCATTTGGTTGTTCATCCAAATTTTCCTCCATCCAATTTGATGACATAGGCTCAAAGGCGTCCATCACCATTTCCTGAATAGGTTCTGCCTCCACACTTAATGCTCTACTAGTATTAGCCTCTAAATCAGGATAGGTCTCTCCAGGGTTAACCCAATCAAAATAATTAGGGTAAAATCCAAACTTATATAAATGTAATTTCATTGTGTCCTCATCTAAGTAAGGCACATTCCAACATTTACTACAAGGGCAACTCAACTTATTTAACTTCTTGAAACTTTCCTCTTGTTTGGCAAATGCAATAAAACTTTTCTTGTGCCTTACGAATGAACTCTTTTATTCAAGTGTTTCTAATCAAACCTTTCATACGTCCATTCTCCATTTATGCCCAATATGTATATCATATTCTTGGGAGCACATATTCTTAAGGGCCATATTGTAACGCTCCCAAAATGCTAATGACTTGATTTACAGAAAACTACAGCAGAAGACTTAATGATAGAAGGCGCTACCGCCGTCCTGATAAGAACAAGGCACTTTAAAACCATTTAATCTTACAACTCATGTTCACAATCACAATATCTATTAAGCTGAAACACTCCAAAACCAAAGTCCATAATAGTTTAACTTCAATACAATCGACTTAACTATATATATTTACCGGGGCCTAATATCGATTCACCTGAAATTGTTACGGTAGATGAAAATCGAATTGCAAAATAGGGCCCAAAATGAATTCTCCAAATTGAGATGATTAAATGCTATAAGTAACTGTGAAAAATTAATAACATGGCTTAATTAAATAAATAAACATGATTTAGGGTCATGCTATTACACATATCAACAAATATATATTAAAAAATTAATATACGACAAATATACGCTTGAAAATATATACACATAGGCAATGAGAGCATGTACTTCTAGGAGCACACAAGAAATTGCCATTTGTGCCCATACTGTATATATAATACTAAACCACTTAAGCATACTTGTCATATAATGTTAATCTGCTAATCATACTTGCACAATATTTTATATTCATTTGCATGATACGAAGATTTTATTTTGTGATTACCAGGAAGGCAGTCGAATATAACACAATCTCATCGTACATATAAAATTATAATGTAGTTGATAAATACCAACAACAACATATAAATGTTCATAACATGACATGACATGCTCATGACTAACATCCTTTTATAGGGATAGATGGTCCTGAACCCATTCAAGAATAATATGATATTGGATTGTACGGTTACATCCTTGCATACTTTGACAAAAATTCGGCAACACTTCCCCTTCGTTCTCCAAATACAAGTTATAAATATAAAACAACTAATGCTTACGGGAATACAATTCACCAAGACATTAAGTCGCTCATCTTCACAAATGTACCTAGAGAACAAATGGGAATTACCATATTAGATTTATCAAATGTTTAATAACCACGTCGCCTAATGCCGTATTATTCCTAAACTGTCCAACACAGACAATTGAAAAACTTATACATAACAAGTCGATGTCCTTAGCACTATATACATGAGAGCACGTGTAAAACATTTTGAGAATAACTTATCATGTATAACTTTTCAAACAGGTTTTCTAAGCTTATAAAATGCATGACACACACACACACACACACACATATACACACATATAAAAACACAAATATATAGTCAATATGATAAACCAAAAATTAACATCAAATACACATATAAAACACACAAGCAAGCGACCTTACCATTATCAAACTAGATTGAAAACTAAACTAAGATTGAAGGATGTTGTACACCAACCCCCCAAATTCCAATTCCAATATGAAAACCTTTCCTTTCGATGGTTTTGAACCCCAACGGACAAATACAAAAAAAAAATAATTTAAAACATGAGTCAACTAATTAAGAATTAGCTTAAGTTTCTGTTTGAGTTTGGAAGATATATATGAATGATTGCAAATTTACAATGGATAGCATAAAATAAAGGATAATGTTATAATTAATACTCAAGCTACTAACAATGGATTTAGAAAACAAGACAACACAACAACAAAGCAACTCATCCAAAATTCATCCAAAATAAACTAACAACAAAGAAAGCCATAAAGGGTTGGGTAAATAAGGGGACTTGCAACAAATAACAATGGCAAAAAAACAAATCATTCAAGGCTCATCATTGCACGACAAAGAGGGAAAATTTAAAACTCCCCAATTTAAAAACAAGAGTTAACTAATTGACTCTAGGCTAAGTTTTTGTTGAGTTTGGAAGATATACATGAAATAAAGGACAATGTTAAAGTTAATACTCAAGCCACTAACAATGGATTCACAGAACAAGACAATACAACAATAAAGAAACTTATCCAAGATTCATCCAAAACAAAATAACAACAACAAAGTAAGCCATAAACGGTTGAGTAAGTAAGGCGAATAGCAAAATAACACAACAACAATAAAACAACTCATTCAACACTCAATATTGGAGACAAAAAGGGGAAAGTGAAAATTCCCTAATTGAACCCATCCAAGATTTATCCTTAGTTAACCCTAATTCTCAAATTAAAAGCACATTCTCCAAATAATCTCATGAATATTGATGGAATTAGCTGAAATTATGGTTAGTTCAACTTGAAATAGAGAGAGATGAGAGAAATTACCAGTGTTGAAGGCATGGACTAAGGCAGGCTTACCGGCGGCAGCCTAACTGCCGAACAGAGAGAGAGAGAGAGAGAAAGAGAGAGCTGAGAACATACCGACGAGACAGAGAGAGGGAGAGATAGTGAAAGAAAACCTATCAGTGGCGTGAGGAGTATCGGTGTGGAGGGGGGAGGCGAGCGCTAGCTATTGCAAAAGAAAGAAGAACAGAAGCAAAGACTGGGTGTTTGTAAATGGCTGGGTTTTTTAAGTTGTTTAGCTTCTGATAGTTAACATCAGATAAAATATCCGACTCTATTGGAGTCTGATTATTTTATCCAATGCTAAATTCGACTCAATTAGCGTAAGATAAATTAGTCTAACTCTAATATCTGACGCTATTAAAAGCAAGTTATAACATATGATGCTAACGTCTCTGATAACATCTGACGCTAAATGAGTCTCAATTCGTGTATGATTTTTGTTGTCTCTAAATGTCCAATGTTAACAATGAGTTTTCTTGTAGTGAAGGACTACGCATGACAACAAATTGGCACCATACTTAGCTTGGATGAGACAATATCCACTGCAATTTGATGATACTTCTAGACCCAAGAAATAACTAAGATGCCCAAGATCCCATCTCAAAGTGCTGATTGAGGAAGGATTTAACCTCATTAATGCCACCACATCATCTCCAGTAATTATCATGCCATTGGAATAAAGAAGTACTAGAATGTTGACTTCATCGGTGCGACGAATAAAAAAGGCATGGTCATGTGAGCTAGGTGAATAGCCAAAACTATAAATGGAGGAATTAGCTTAGAAAACCAAGCTCAAGGAGCTTGTTTCAACCCATATAATGCTCGATGTAATAGACACACCTTGTTAATAGCCTAGTGCTGGTTGCAGATATACTTCTTCTATGAGATCATCATGAAGAGAAGTGTTCTTTACATTCAATTGAAATAATTCTCATTTCCTACTCACACGAATAGCAAGCAAGCTTCTCATGAATGTGATTCGAGCCACAAGAGCAAGTGTCTCCTCGTAGTCAATACCATACTCTTGGGTAGAAACAAGAATGACTAAGTGGTCTTTGTACCTCTTAATCTTGCCATTTTTGTGGGTCTTATCTTGTATATAGATTTACACCCAATCACAAATTTACTGGGTGGTAAGCAACTAAATCCCAAGTGTGTGCTTTGACTAAAACTTGTAACTTCTGTTGCGTGGCTTGTTGCCAAAGTGGATCAAAACTCCTCTTTGTACGTTGAGGCTCTTATAGAGATGTAAGTGTTGCATAAAGCTGGAACTCATTGAGATATCTAGGAAGTTGTCGCACTTGATCTGAACGACACAGATGCAACTCTGTGGAAGTATCCTCTATTTGGAGTACAAGTGAAGAATTGATGAACCTCTATTTTGCCCCATTTTTAGCCTCTATTTGACCTATTTTCTCCCCCATTTTCACGTTTAATTGTGTTAGGGAAGGGTCAAATCAGTCTCCTTTTGCATACTTTTTACTCATACAACATCTTTCGATATTTCCAGGAACTTTATTGAAGAAGCGGAAAGATGAACAACATTTAGCAGAAAGGAGCGCTAAGAAGGCGAGAAAAGCTGCGGAAGAGCGTCGCACGAAAGTCCCATGGAACCGGACCCACATAGCACGGCCAACCCCCAACCAAACCGGCACACCTGGCTGGGCAGCCAAGTGGCACACTTGTGCCACTTGTGCCGTTTTGGGGTGATGGGGGCAGCGTTTTGGCACGGTGCACCGTGCCTTGGGGCACGACCGTGCCACCCCCGTTCCACATCGCGACTTAAATCTTCCTTCGGGGCTGCTTCTTGGATTATTCAGTTTTCATTCAGTTTCTCTCCTTGAACAGACATTCTAGGCAATTTTTAGATTTTATATTCGGGCTTTTAATTTCCATTGCATTGTATTGAATTCATCGACACTGAAGTTCGATCTACCTTTCAGCAGAATCAATTCAAGTTCGTTTTCCTGATTCCTTTTCTTCTCTTTATTGTTATTTTAGGTTTTTGTGAATTGAATGTTGTTTGGTAGAATTGAGATTATGGGTGTTGATTGTGAAGTGATGTGTGGCTGAATCCTTCAACTTAGGTTGGGATTGACGCCGAATACGTGTAGTTGAATCTTGTACTGGCCCAATCCCTTCTCCCCCTTTGCTTTGCAATTACGAATTCTACTATGCACGTCACATGCTCGATGAAATGCTCGAAAGAACATTCATCCTTTTTATTTGGGGTTTAGGGGAGCGTTGAGAGACGAAACCTTTACCTAGTGCGTCTTAGTAGACAGTTATGATTTTAACATGAAAATAGTTAAGATTCTAATTGGGATTTGAGATTGTGAATCTTGTAATCCTTTGACTTTTAGTCCCATGAGAATAGGTGACTATAGTTCCAGGATTAGTCTTCGACCCTTGAGAGAAGGGGGAAATGACTTAATTGACAATCTATCCATTTGTGATGCATGTTTGGGAAAGTTTGATTGGGTTAGTAACTGATTCATTAGCATAATCGTGCTGTTAATTCCAACCTATGTGTTTTCTATTATGCTGTTTATCACACTTTTAGTTGCCATTGTCTCTCTTAGTTTAGTCTCCACAACCTTTATTGTGACGGCCTAGCTTGAGTAGTCTAATTAGTTCTGATAGTTGAAGCCAAGTTCCCTGTGGATTCGACCCGTGCTTGCCTGTTGCTAGCTACAGCTGCGCCATGCACTTGCGGTAATTAAAACGATAACAAGAATATCAAGCATCTCAATACTGTTATGAACATATTGATTAATTGATGGCATAGTATCAGTAGATAACTCACACCTCCTTGTTAACTCAGATTGTTTTGTTGACTCTTGAAGCTTAGATATAATTCATATCATGATTGAGATATAAATATGGAAATTAAAGATGAGTTTTTGTTTCTCTTTCTTATTTTTTAATTTCCTTCTAATTTTGCCAGATTTGGTTTCCCAAGTCCTTACTCATTTTAGTTTTAATTATTCATATTAGGAGTCACTTAAATTATGCTGCCTCCATCCCAACTTTTTAAATTTTAAATTAACTTTTTAAAGTCAAATTGATTTAACTTTGACTAATTTTACTAGTAAATATGATAGAACTTACATTGAAAATATGACAAAGAGAATTTTTTATATATCTATTTTCAATTGACTACATTATAAATTTCAAATTAGAATTATTTATTTAAAAATATGGGAAATCCTTTTTCATAACCAACCAAAATCAATAAAAAAAAAGATAAAATTGGGATAGAAAGAATATTATTTATTCCTAACCATGAATATTTAGCTTCATAGATTGTTCAAGGTGAAAAAAAAATTAAGTAATTGAGACTTTTTATCTATATAGCAAGGAAATCCTAGGACACCTGATCATGAATATTACCTTCACCGCATTAGAAAAGAGGAATAAAAATATATTGGAAAAACCCATTAGTGAAATCTCCCTCCCCCTTAGACTGCAAAGCCAACTGCCCTTCATGTCTTGATTGGCAGCGTAACATTTCAAATGGGGTTACACGGTTTGTCATCAGAATAGAAGAAAAAGATAAAATTTAGTATTATTCCAAAGATATAAACGATAAGTTGAAAATTAGACAACTCTATTGCAAAAAATTGTAAAACTTGAAGCTACTTTATACTAAGAAAAGTTAGAGTTGCTTATTATGTTTTGTTTTAGTTTAATCTACATATATTTTTAATTCTGTGCTACTTCTATTTATTTAGTTATGTATGTGATAGTTTATTGCTTATGTTAAATAGGATACTTAGACCATCAATCAAAAAAAAAAAAATAATTAATTTCTTTCTTTGAACAGTTTTGACCTTATTATTATTATTATTATTATTATTATTATTATTATTATTATTATTATTTTTGTAACCAGCGAGAAAAGGGGATTATGTTGACTAATTCTCAATGAAGTCACACACGTCTTTCATCGCCAAATTGTTGACAAGATTTGGCACTCCACCTCTATCTTTTCATGGAAATTGATAGGTTAAAAGTAGGCGTGCTCAAAGTCGGTTAATCGAATTTTCGGTTAACCGAAAATCGGTTAACCGTTTTTTCGGTTCGGAAAAAATGCGAACCGTGAACCGAACCGAAATTACCGGTTAACCGGAAATCGGTTAACCGAAAAAACCGGTTCAACAAAAAGTCGAACCGTAAACCGAACCGAAATATCCGATTAACCGAAATTTCGGTTCGGTTTACGGTTAACCAAACCTCATACACCTAAATTTACATTTTTTTTTATGGTTTAGAAATTTAATTACTATTTAGTATTTACTATTTATTTGCTGTCATTTAAAAAAAAAAAAAATTCGGTTCGGATCGGTTAACCGCGGTTAACCGAAAAACCCTCTCCCCTGAACCGAAACCGAACCGTGAACCGTGGAAAAAAAGCGGTTCGGTTAATTGAACCGAAAATTTCATAAAATTCGATCCGGTTAACCGGTTTTTCGGTTCGGTTTTTCCGATTTCTCGGTTCGGTTTTCGGTTT
>JACYFF010031952.1:28487014-28598023 GCA_017589665.1 Selenicereus undatus | reverse complement strand
TATATATATATATATACACACATACATATAAAAGTAATCAAACATGATAATCTTTTGAGACAAATCAAAATAGAAACTATGATAGTCATAGTATGCCAGAAGGATAAGCAATTAAGTAAGTTGTACTCTAATCCAGTAAACATGTATAAAAATGTTGAATGGTGCTCGAAGTCGCTTAAGGTCTTTCCTTCATTTGTTAGGGAAGGTTTTTGACTAATAAAGCCCTTGAGTCATAAGAAACAATACCTAAAATCAAATCACACAACTAATTCAAGGAGTCAGAATGTGCTACACTATTGTTTGATATCCAAACTGTCGAACACTGTTGCTTAATATCCAAACTCCCAAATGGCAAAAACAATTTAAACCTCATTGCTACTTAATATGATTGTAGCGAACTCATTTTTTGTGCAACATGAAACTATCATGTTTTACATTCCGAACTTATTTTTTGCGCAAGATCAAACTATAATTGTACAACAATCCACAACAGAGCCATAATGTTAGCGACTTGGGCTTCGAACATACCATGGATTCTTCTCAAAAAGCAGCCTAGCACCTTCCTAGTATGATCTCGACCAACAACCCCCCGTACCAATGCAACACCCATCTCTTAAAACCACTGCATCTACATTCAGTTTCACATGGCTAATATGTGGTTTTTGCCAAGAGGTGTGTGTACATTGCATCTTGTGAACTTGCATCCCATCAACTCCCATGAAGCATGCCTTCATGTACTCTTCAAGCAATGCTTTGGCTTCTACCTTGCACCGTTCCTGCCCAATCACAATCTTGCCTCCATAATCTCCATTTGCTAACATTCCTGTCTTCGAACACAGCTGCCACCCAAAACTTGAAAGACATCCATGGTACAGTTGTTAGATCTTCTACAAAAACTGCATCTGCTCCACAAATCTATAGCAAATGGGAAAGCCAAATAATGTGCATCAAATCCTCCTCATCACTCAAAATTGAAATCCTGGATTTTTAAAGGATTAATATTGAGGCACTAACTAGTACACAATAAGAACGTAAATCAAACAATACTGACTAAGAAAGTTTTCAATATACATTTACAACTCATGTAATCCCTCCAACTGACTCTCATCATGGCCTTTTTTGCTCTCATTATGTTACCCATATGTATCATGTTCATTAATCATTAGCATCAGGACTCAGACTAGCAAAATTAAGTGCCAAAGGAGTTTAGCAGTACTATTAGAAAATTAAACAAACCATAACTAATCCCTCAACTTTGAGTCGAAACTTGAATAACAGATCATAATGCCACAAAGTTAATTTATGTACAATAGGTTAAGGAGATTCAGTGCAATATATGTAGAGATTTCTAATATCTACAATTGTTGCCCGAAATTGGAGTTGGATCTTATTTGCAACTGTAGATCAAGTACATTTGTGCCACTTGGTCTAGTACAACATTAAATAGCAAAAAGTATGCCTTTTTTTAGGAGGGGGGGGGGGTTGCCTCACTTGTTTGTAATAGGCCAGATAAGATCGGTGTTGAGTACATCCCATTCTCGACATTCAAACCGGGCAAGATTATGCTTGCTTGTGCTAACATGTGCATATCATTACTAAACTCCGTCACCACTCAACCATAGTCACAATTGATCTCGAAATTAAATCAAAACATTTACAGTTTTCTGACATAAATAAGTAACTTCATTGTTGTACTCTTCATCTTGGATGCCAACGCAGAATAAAATCCATCTCAACTTCGATTTAATTCGTGCCTTTTCTAATACACTAATTCAGTCTCTTACCTCCTTTGCATCTCCTACATATGCTGCTAGCTAGAATTTCTTCAATCCCATGTGTACATATCTAGTCAATATCCTTCATGATCCCTGTAAATGAAGCTGTAGACCTTAGTTTATTGTAAATCCTGACTTTGCTGCCTCTGTGGGAAGCATTTGAACAAACTGCAACCTTCCTAAACTATGAAAAGAAGACATTTAAGTCTAAAAAGTTTGTCAAAAATTTGGAAGATTTTGGGCTCTTAGACCATGTAGCGTGGAGCAAGAAGACAACAAGTAGTAAGGAAGAACACTCATTGGTCGGTTTTCTTGCTTGAGCTATACATCAAACATCAGCGTCGAAGGAAAAGATGCTAACATAGTAATTCTAAAAATTACGGAATCAGACTTTGAAATTAGGTAATTCTCATATTCTTAGCGAATTAGCACAGTTAGGAGTCCTCTTTTCCTTCTCTTATTTCTTTTTAAGGGTTGTGAACTAAATTCCATGTATCTGACAAAATATTATAGCCACTAAATTGATATACATTGCTCTGTTCTTGCTTAGACAATAGATATAAAAAAGGGGGCAAAAAAATGCCTAGTAGAACACATTAATCCTAAAATTCTCATTGTCCTAAAAAATATAAGATAATTAAGGTAGTGATACTGGAAGCTTAACTCGATTACTGAAGACAGTATCAAGATGGTCTTGGCAACTATTTTGACTTGCATAGGAGATTCCTTGATACTTGAATGTTACTACGACAACAAAAAAATATGCAACAATAAAAGTAGAACATAATATGAGAAAGAAAACATGGAAAGAGGAAGAATAACAACACCTTGCTAAGCCTTGTAAAAATACCATAGAGCTACAATGAGCAAAGAAGCAAAACACATAAGGCACTATAAACAATCGAAACTGATGATCAAACTATGACTAAACCATCCTTATATTCAGTAATGAAACCAATTTTTTGGCCATCCAACTAAAAGAAAAGAGTAAATTTATACCTAATTATCAAATGTTAATCCTTCGAGGTAGAACTGTGCAGAATCAAGATAGTAGATTACTTGGTGTTGTAAAGGGAAAAAATAGGAGTGGAGTTCTCGCATCAAAAGAGTGGATTTAAACATATTTCTAAGACAACAGGAAGAACAAAAGAGATAAGGAATTCAAGTGGTGGAAAGAATAAAGTAAAAGAGAGACATACTAGTAATTAATGGCTTGACCAGATCAGGTTGTTGCATGTTAAAATCATTGAAGACTTCATCCCCATCCTTGGTATCTCTACGACACCCATCCTTTCTCTATCCGATTAACAAACCCTAATCAGTGAATTTTCTAAAAAGTTTTGAATCGACAATTTTTCACCTACTATAATTTAGACTATACTGAATCGACATTGTAAGCTGTTGTAAATTCTGGATCTTTGGGTTTTATGAATTTGGGGAATTTAGATTTCTTGAGAATCCATTGCCAATCAAGGAATCAAAGCTTGTGTTTACCCAATTAGTGTGTAAGGTTTTGATGATAACAATCTAAATGTACTAGTCAATATGTTGTGCTTAAGTTGTGTGCTGAGATAGGATTCGGAAAATACTTGGTGTGGTTCGAATGAGCGTGGAGCATCAAAGTCGATACATGTGCAAGAAGTCCAGTTGATAGCAAGAGTCTTAGGTTTTGTATGTGCTTTATTTTTCTATATTCTTGTTAATATGCCAATTAGAAGGTCCTTGACTTAGCGTTCGCTTTGAATGATTTTGAGGTATCTCAGAACAGTTCTGAGAACTCAGGTCTACAATGTTTTGAGGCCAAAAATAAAAAACAAGTTTCAAGGTTTTTAAAATGAGTTTTGACTGTCGAATTTGGTGAAATAATTGGGATTAGTTTTTCTGATGTAAGTTGAATCTAAAAAAAGGTTTCTGTCTTTAAAAATAATGATCAAAGATTTCATCCTATTTTTAGGAGAAGAATATTTATCAAGTGGAGAGATTTTAGGGGCTTGAGAGATTTTATCCTATCTTTAAGGAAATAATATCAAGTGGAAAGATTTTAGGGGTTTTGACTGATAGAGTTATTGAGTGAAAGTGATCTTCTCTTTTTCCTAATCTTGGGGCACAAGCACCCACTCACATCTCTTTATTTAAGTCGCCTCTCCCCTCAAGGTTTTTCAAGGTTTTCCAAGGGTTAAAAATTGTCTTTGTGAGTCTGAATTTTCTGAGAGAAAACCTTCAAAGAGAGTACTAAATCGAGTCTTCAATATTGGTATAATAGGGATTATATTGTACCTTACATTCAGCTTATTTAGAAGCATTCAAGTAAGGTGTTCTTCTTTTTCTCTTTTCATCAATGAGATAAGAGAGTGTCAAGTCTTGGGAGACGTTAGACGTGGTGTTTGTAACGAGGGTCTCGGGGTAGACTAAGTTACGTGGTGTCTGTAATTAAGGTCTAGGGGTAGACCAAGTTACGTATGTAACTAAGTCATGTGTGGTGTTACAGTTGTAACGTGTTCGACCCGTCTAGTGAAAGTATTGCTGAAATCCTACAGTGGTAGGTCGTGGTTTTCACACTTCAGTTGGGCCAAAGGTGGTTTTTCACGTAAAAATATTGTGTCTCCTTTATTATTTTCGCAATTAGCTTTGTTTCTGCTTCACTCCAAACATGCAATTCAAACAGTTTTTACGAGTGTTCTGAAACAATCGAAAAAAGTTGGTAGACACAATTCACCCTCCCTCTTGTGTCCCTGTGCAATTAAATCTAACAAGTGGTGTCAGAGTAGAGTTCTCATACCTAGGTTAACACCTTGAGAGATCCTGAAAAGATGAGTGCACCACAAGGAGTTTTGGAGGGTCAATTTGTGACTTGATCACCATACTTCAATGGACAACATTACAACTGGTGGAAGAATAGTATGGAGGATTACATTCAGGCTGATGACTATGAGCTGTCGATAATCGTTGAGAATGGTCGTTACATTCCAATGAAGACCACGAAAAATGGCAAGACCATTCCTAATAAGTAAAATGAGTTCGACTCGATGATTTCAAAAAGATGGAGAAAAACACTAGGGCCAAGAAGTTGCTGTACTTTGGCCTTGGACCAGACAAGGTCAAACAGTATTTCAGAGTGTGAGTCCTCGAAGAAGATATGGAATGCCCTCCGCGTGGCTCATGAAGGAACCAACTAGGTCAAACAGTCCAGGATCGAGCTATTAATTAGAAAATACGAGTTGTTCGAAATGAGCGACAAAGAGACGGTGATGGATATGTACACTCGTTTTACCTACATCACCAATGAGCTGAAATCGTTGGGGAAATCCTTTACTACTGAAGACTTGGTAAGGAAGATCCTACGGTTTTTGCCTCAATCATGGGAAACGAAAGTTACAGCCATCCAGGAAGCAAAGAAAATGAACGAGATCTCTTTGGATGAGCTCATTGGAAACCTTCAAACATACGAATTGAGGAGAAGCTCCCAAGTGAAGGAAGAAATAAAGAAAGACCAAGGCCTTGCTCTAAAGGTTGTGGAAAGTGATGATTCGGATTTGGATGAAGGAAAAATGGCTATGATAACCCAGAAGCTCAGGAAATTCTTCAATAAGGCTAGAGGGAACCTCAAGAAGGAAAGTACCAGCAAACCAAGGAGCAGTGATCGTGATCAGTTCTCGGGTTGCTTCAAATGTGGGAAACATGATCTCATTGTGAAGAATTGCTCCATACAGAAGGAAGAACAGGGGTCAGAACAGTTCAGAAACCGTGGCAAGAGGCCGCAACAAAGCAGCTCCACAAAGCGTTTCACCAAGGCTATGATGGCAGGCTGGGGTGAAGCTTCGAAGGAAAAGGGCTCTCAAGAAGAAGAAGAAGAAGATGCAGTGGCCTCATGGCTAGAAGTGAGTCCGAATCAAACTTTGAACCGGTCGAAAGCCTGTCCCAACTCAAGGATAAGGTACGTGGTCTTAGCAAAGCTAAAATTGAGAAATTACTGCTTACTTTAATGGATGAATGTGATGCAATTAATGCTGAAAATTGCATGCCTAAAGAGGTTTGTTCTGAATTGAAAAAGGATGTTAGAATGCTTGAAAGGAACAAACAAGTACTTGAACATGTGAATGAAATCCTAAAATGTGAAAAGCTTAAGGCAGATGAAAAGACCCTTACCTTATGTAAAGACCTTGACATGCTTAAGGACCTCATGAATACGAGAGAGAAAATGTTTAACACTGATCTCTCAAGTCTGGAAAGTGAGTCCTTAGACCTGAAACTTAGGCTAGAATCCCTGGTGAGCGAAAACAACTAGCTGTATGAAAAGGCCCGTAAGGCCGAATCTGATCTTGTTCAGAGCAGGTGCTGGAACAGTTCCTCAGAAGCGCTTAATTGGTTAAACACTCACCATAGCCGAAACAAAAAGGGACTAGGATTTGTGAATAAACGTGTCATTAAACCAGTAAACAAAAAATATGTTGGACTTTAAGAAAATATAATTTGTTTTCATTGTGGAAAGATATTAGGGAAAAAAATAGAGTTTTAATATTTATAAACCCCAAGTGCAAGGTGTATCGTTGAGTACTTGGGGTGTCGTCCGTAGAGAGTTGTGTTTCCAACTACCAGGGCTAACTAAGCGTCTCGAGGTAGGCAAAATCAAAAGAAAAGAGGGTAAACTAAACTACGCTAACAAACATAGAAAAAACAACTTGGAGTTGTGATTTGGCCAATGGACGAACCAACTAATTGAGACGAGTCATAACCTACCCAAACTACATCGCGAACTAGAGATGATCGGTTGCACCATCAAACACCACCCAAGCCCTCTCTCAAGGGTCATGAGCTAGTCTAATTAACCTTGCCGCCTATTTTCATGGGGTTAGCCCAATTAGACCATGACACTAGCAACCCCGGACCTAGCTCGATTCGGGTACTATTTTCATGTCCCGAACTCGGCTATTCCCTTTCCCACACTAGCTAATTGATCTCACCTCTCAGCATAAGTCAATCGCCCAAAAATATAGATGAAAGCTATCTCAGGCATTAGACTCTAGGGGAACGAACAGCGCGAGACAAAATGGGGTGGCACGGTCCACCATGGCACGGGGTAGGCGTGCCACATTGCTGGCCGGCTTTGCCGACTGGCTCCCGTTTTTCTGTCTTTTCGCCTATTTCGATCCTTTTTCGCCCCTTTTTGCGGGATTTGTTTGGTTCAACGTATTACCTACAAGAATAAACAAAACAAGTAAAAATCTCAAAGAATACTTAATAAATCAAGAAAAACTCTAAGGATTACGTTATTATATGAGCTAAGATTAGATGAAAAAGAGATGTAAAAAGTGACAAATTATCGCCCAACAAATACCCCCACACCTATCTTTTGCTCATCCTCGAGCAAAATAAAAGAAAAACGGATTTAAAAACCTAACTCACTCTCGTAGGAATCACGATTGCATTTAGCGTATGCAACAAGCCCTTTAAACCCCTTGGTTCCCCCAAGTGGACGAGTAAGGTCTCGTGAGGGTTTACAGAAGATACACCCACAAAATCTTTGAAAAAGAAAAAGTAAAAGGGAAAAAGGAAGAGAGAACACAAATCAAAAAATAAAAAGGATTTACAAACAAAAATACAAATATAAATACAAGGGAGAAGTTGCATATAAATAGCCAAATCACCCATGCTTCAAAGACATCAACATGCATATAAAGATAATGTACACATTAAGAGTCTCTATCCCCATGGCAACTACAACGCACCAATTGTTCACTCCACTGTACATCAAAACTGTGAATCTATCCTTGTGCTTAGTGTGCTAGTGTATCATCATCTTAGGACTCGGGCTTATTACGACCAAACTCAATCCCGCGCGACCGACGCAAACTACATTATTGGCTTATTAGCATGGAAAGAAGGCTTTCCCAGTAGCAGTATTGCCTCAAAGGGTAGCACCTAGTAGCGTATGCCTCAAAGCGTGCCTGTCAAGTGTTCCCAATAGTAGTATTGCCTCAAAGGGTAGCACCCAGTAGCGCATGCCTCAAAGGGACACTTGTCATTCCAAACTAAAGGTGGTTTCCACTTTTTGTCACATTTTTTCGGTTGTTTTTTTTTTGGGTGAACCGAAAGTGGAAACCAACCAAAAACAAGAGTAGTAGTGTACAAAGACAAGTGGGAGAGCTGATCATGGAAGACTAAGACCCTAAGATAATGATGATGGTATAAATAAGGACTAGATTACACATGTATAATGAACTATTGAGGTTAGAATTGGGGCTTAGAATGACTCACTTGGGACAAAGATCTATCATGTACAACATAGTTATATACAAGCCGATAGCTAAGGTACAAGGGGTCAAAGCCGATCAAAATAGTACAGAACTCCCCCAAAACAAGGTGGCATAGAGACTACTCCTCCCCCACACTTAAATCTCACAATGTCCTCATTGGGAGTTGAGAGTCATCACCAACCACAAAATACACAAAACAAAGAAAACAAAATCACACAAAACAAAACAAACAACACATAAGAAGACTAAAGCTGCACACATATACAAGCTAGCACACTCTCCCAAAAACACTCACCTAAATCAAAAGTAAGACCTCACATGTATACAAAACTAACCACCAAAAACAAAGATATACCAATCCATCAACAACACCAATCACAATAAACAAATATCTACAAAAAGGTGATCATAGGCATCAATGGCTCAACAACATCCCAAACTTCACCTCAAGATGATCACCAACAAAAACACAATCCTAATATCCACAACTAAACAAAAACAAAAAGAGAGGAAATAAATAAAAGAAAAATAAAAAGAAGGGAGAAGAGTGAGAGCGATTATACAAGGTCGGGTACTAAATGTACCCGAACTACGCCTCCCTAGGATGGTGCTGTAGAGGCCGAAGGAGCATAAGCCACTCCTCATCATCGCTTAGGACTCGAGTCGTCAACTCGGATGCGGTCAACGCTCGCAGAAGCTTATCGTGTGCCTTTGCATGCATCTCAAATGGGTGTAAGTAACAGAACACTAGTAAAGATGTAGCAAATAGAGTTAGGGCCCTCTTAATCTTATCAAATGCCATAGGAAAATCGAAATAAGAATCAAAGAAAGTGGTCGACTCAATTTTCCTAGGCATGTCCTCTAGGTATGCACAATAAGGGTCTAAGGAGGGATTATACCCTCGAATGTCACCTAGGGACTCATGGAATGCATGCAATTGGGAGGGCATGGTGGAAAGTAAGGGGGATAAAATGGGGGTCAAGTCACGTGGCTCAGTGCAAAGTGGGCCGATATGGTCAATACTATGTGCGGCACCAACCACCAAACTGTCATCACACAACTCCTCGAAAGGAGCCTCCTCAAGATATGGCTCAACCAATATAAGTCCTCCTGACCAAGAAGGTAAAACATCCTCTACAAAACTAGCATCACCTCGAGAGGTCTCGCCTATCTCTAACCCCGTGCACTGAGCTAAAGGGAGGGGAGAAGCATGTAAGGTCAAAGCACTGACACTAGTGCCCATAGGTGTGCTAGAAAATGATGGAGCAACAAACGTCAATGGGGTCAAGGGAGGGTCAAACACTTCCTCTAGGTTGGTCAAAGGTGCATCATCAACAACATTAGACTCTAAGGGAAGGAAAGACTCACAATCACCATAGAGATGAGCCTCAAGTCTAGGACAAGGTAGACTAGGGTCGGTCTCATGCAATAAACTCAACTCCCTCATCCTACTAGCAAAACGCTCATGTTGCTCATTCATTGTCCCTATCATGGCATCAAGTCTAGCATAACATTCATTGGAAACATCATAATAGGGATAAGAATTCACATCATGGTCAATAGATTGGCAAAAAGAGCACAACATATGAGGGTAAGAAGAATGGTGATGATATGAGTCCCTAGCATCATCAGATTGCCATTGCTGCCAAGCTAGAGACTCAAACAAATTCCACTTGTCATCAACAACTAACGAATGCAAACTACCATAACACATGGACTCAAGGATGGCTCGAGTCTCAGGTGTTATCCCCTCAAGCACAACATCACATATTTCCCATTTCTCATAATCAAAAAGCACATATTGAGCACGAAAATCATTCAACCAAGACAAATATTGCCAAAAAGGTTCATGCTCAAACTGAGGTAAACGGAAAATAGCCATCTTGAATTTTTTTTTTGGATTTTCTAAAGGCCTAGCCTCAGATGCTGAAGTAAACCTCAATATTGAAAAATGCCAACTCCCCGGCAACGGCGCCAAAAACTTGTTAGGGAAAAAAACAGAGTTTTAATATTTATAAGCCCCAAGTGTACGGTGTATTGTTGAGTACTTGGGGTGTCGTTTGCAGAGAGTTGTGTTTCCAACTACCAGGGCTAACTAAAGCGTCTCGAGCTAGGAAAAATCAAAGGAAAAGAGGGTAAACTAAACTACGCTAACAAACATAGAAAAAGCGACTTGGAGTTGTGATTTGGCCAATGGACGAACCAACTAATTGAGACGAGTCATAACCTACCCAAACTACATAGCAAACTAGAGATGATCGGTTGCACCATCAAATACCACCCAAGCCCTATCTCAAGGGTCACGAGCTAGTCTAATTAGCCTAACCGCCTATTTTCATGGGGTTAGCCCAATAAGACCACGACACTAGCAACCCCAGACCTAGCTCGATTCGGGTACTGTTTTCATGTCTCGAACTCGGCTATTCCCTCTCTCACACTAGCTAATTGACCTCACCTCTCAGCATAAGTCAATCGCCCAAAAATATAGATGAAAGCTCTCTCAAGCATTTCATCGAACACTTGGCAGGCATGAAGGAAAACTCTAAGTTCTAGGCATAGATTGAGTATGGTTAGGCCAAATACAAGGCTAATTATCCATTAAGAGGCTAATCACAATCCAAGCCAACACAATCTACCAACAAAACATCAAAAACACATGAAAACCTAAACTAACAAACAAGAACATAAACTTGAAGAACAAAACAAAGAGGATGAAATAAAACAAATCTAAACAACTAAATAACATGAATTAACAACAAAAACTAAACATATAAACTGAACAAAACAAATACAAGAATTAAAACTAACAAAACATAAACAAGAACAACATATAAACTAAAGAGATAAAAGGGGAGAAAACTTAGTCTTGAATTGATGAAGGAACTTGAAATCCAAAGGTTAAATCGAAGATTACAATCTTCAATCCTAAACTAATCCTCCTTTTGAGGTTTTATTTGCTAGAACCTAACCTAAACTATCCTTCGGAAGTAGAGAAAAAAAAGGACCCCTAAGCGAACCCCGAAGAAGGCCTTCAATAGAATGTGAGACAGGAACGAACAGCGCGCGACAGAATGGGAAGAGGCACGACCGTGCCTATGTGGCACGGCCCCACCGTGCCAGGTGGCACGGGGTGGGCGTGCCACATTGCTGGCCGACTCTACCGGCTGGCTCCCGTTTTTCTGTCTTTTCGCCTGTTTCGATCCTTTTTCGCCCCTTTTTGCGAGATTTGCTTGGTTCAACTTATTATCGGCAAGAATAAGCAAAACAATAAAAATCTCAAAGAATACTTAATAAATAAGGAAAAAATCTAAGGATTACGTTATTATATGAGCTAAGATTAGGCGAAAAAGAGATGTAAAAGGCGACAAATTATCGTCCAACAAAAGACTAGTCATTATTGATATACTTGTCCTATGAGAAAAAGGGTTGTGGAGAGAAACTCACTGTATGTTAAACAAATGTGGTTTAGGAAAGATGAGTTAACCTCCATGTCAAAGAAAATGGGACCCAAGTGGATCTGGGTTCCCAAGACTAACACTTAGCTGTTTTGCAGGCTAAAGTGAGAGGAGACAATCAACTATGGTTCTTGGATAGTGGTTGCTCGAGGCACATGACGGGAGACAGATCAAACTTCCTCTCACTTACAGCCTTTGATGGAGTGTGGCATTTGGAAACAGCAAGCCTGGAAAAATTATCGGTGTAGGTAAGATAGGTAAATCACTTTCTCACTCTATTGATAATGTGTACTTGGCAGACGGTTTACAACATAATTTTCTATGTGTGTCTTAATTGTGTGATAGAGGTAATCACGTTGGTTTCTCTTCGGATCAATGCTTGATTACCAATATCAAATCTGGTGATGTTGTATTGAGGGGGAAGCGACACAACAATGTGTATAAAGCTTGTGTTCTTTCACTTCCCAAAACTATTTGACTTGTTTAAGTGCTCTTGATGACGATGTGATGCTTTGGCATAAGAGGCTAGGTCATGCAAGCCTCTCTCTTTTGAATGAACTCATTTCTAAGGACCTAGTAGTCGGACTACCTTCCATCAAATACAATGATGACAAGGTCTGCGACGCTTGTTTTAGAGGAAAACAAGTTAGGACTTCTTTTAAGTCAAAGAACCGTTTTAGCACTTCCCGACCTCTTGAGCTACTACATTTTTTTTTTGTGGTCCTATGAGGATCATAAGTAGAGGTGGGAAGAGGTATGTGTCTGTTATAGTGGATGATTACTCTTGTTTCACTTGGAGTCTATTTTTAGCATCGAAGGATGAATCATTTAAAAAGTTTCTTATGCTTCTTAAGAAAATTGAAAAGTGAGTAAGACACTCATTGGTAAGTCTGAGGTCTGACCATGGCAAAGAATTTGAAAACTCAAGCTTCATTGATTACTGTAATGAACATGGTGTTGATCATAATTTTTCTGGCCCCAAAACACCCCAACAGAACGGGGTGGTAGAGCAAAAAAATCTTACTCTAGAGGACATGACTAGGACTATGCTTGTCGCTAGTGGTCTTCCTAGGAACCTTTGGGCAGAGGCATTGAATACATCGTGTTATTTTATTAATAGATACATGATCAGACCCATACTTAACAAAACTCCTTATGAACTTTTCAAAGGATGAAAACCCAATATTAAGCACTTGAGGGTGCTTGGGTGCAAATGCTATGTGCACAATAATGGGAAGAAATCCTTGGAAAAGTTAGATCCTAGAAGTGATGAAGCCATATTCCTAGGGTACTCCTCACACAGTAAGGCATACAAAGTGTTTAACAAAAGAACCTTGTGTGTTGAGGAGAGTGTGCATGTATTGTTTGATAAGATTAACTCCTTGATTGACCATGATACACAGAATGAAGCGTTCGAACTTGGTCTTGTGAGAAAAGACCTCTCACTCACTCAAAGCTCCATGGTAGATAACGGTAAGGCTCCTGAAGGTGAGCCAAGTCCTGGATCTGATAGTGTGGAAGGTGGGCAGGGAGCAAACTAGTCAGGGGGAAGCATTGCTGAACCTGATTTGGAATAGAACTAGCCCAATCAACCCAATCCTTCCCAAATTGTTATGGGAACAGGCTCCAGAACCTATTTCATCAAGTATTCAAGGGAGATTGGAGAATGTGTCTGTGAATCCATTTACTCCCCGACCCTAGAAGCACCAGAGTTCGCGCCCCTTTGACCAGACTATGTATGACATTAACATAGGGGTGCAGACCAGATCTAAACTCAGAAACTTTTGTGCTTTCTATGCCTTTTTATGTAACATTGAGCCAAAGAATGTTCATGAAGCTCTTGTAGATTCTAATTGGGTTACTGCTATGCAAGAGGAGCTTCATCAGTTCGAAAGGAACAAGGTTTGGCACCTCCAACCATGTCCTAAGGACAAATCGATAATTGGTACCAAGTGGGTGTTCAAGAACAAATTGGATAAGTCCAAAACAATCACTCGGAACAAGACCAGGTTGGTGGTTTAGAGTTACAACCAAGAAGTGGGGATCGATTATGAGGAAACATTTTCATCTGTTGCAAGGATCGAGGCTATCCGCATTTTGGTGGCTTTTGCAGCCCACATGGAAATCAAGCTGTACCAAATGGACGTCAAGAGTGCATTCATCAACGGATACCTTAAGGAAGAGGTGTATGTAAGCCAACCATCCGGTTTTGAAAATCATGATTTGCCTAACCATGTGTTTAAACTTGACGAAATACTTTATGGTTTAAAACAAGCTCATAGAGCTTGGTATGGATGCTTGTCAAATTTTTTAATCGATAATGGTTTTCAAAGGGGCAAGGTTGATAATACCTTATTTCTCAAATTAAAGGGGGAACATTTGTTGATTGTTCAAGTATATATCGATGACATTATATTTGGTGCAACCAACAGTGATTTATGTGATGAATTTTCAGAATTGATGAGGAGTGAGTTTGAGCTGAGCATGATGGGCGAGCTTAATTTTTTCTTAAGCTTGCAAATCAAGCAAACCTCAAACGGAACTATGATACATCAACAAAAATATGTCAAGGAATTAATCAAGCAGTTTGGAATGGAATCGGCTAAGCCCATACACACACCCATCTCTCCTTCAACTAGGTTGGTTGTGGATGATGGGAGTCATTCAGTTGAGGAGAAATCCTATAGGGGTACGATAGGGTCACTTCTATACCTAACCGCTCGTAGACCTGACATTGTTTTCAATGTTGGTTAGTGTGCTCGTTTTCAGTCAAATCCTAAAGAAACACATTTGAAAGCTGTAAAATGGATTTTGAGATATTTGAAACACACCCCTAACTTAGCTCTATGGTACCCTCGCAATTTTGATCTCATTGGGTATGTGGATGCTGATTATGCTGGATTTTTTATTAATAGAAAAAGCACCTCAGGTATGACCCATTTTCTCGGACCTTGCTTGGTCTCTTGGGCAACCAAGAAACAGCACTGTTGAAATGTGCACAATAGAAGCCGAGTATGTAGCGGTTGCTTCTTGTTGTGCTCAACTATTGTGGATACGACAACAACTCAAGGACTTTTCTGTTGACACGGGATGCATTCCCATATTCTGTGATAGCACAAGTGTAATTAAGATTGCCAAAAATCCATGTCAACATAAAAGGACTAAGCATATTGATATACACTATCACTTTTTGAGAGACAATGTTAAAAAGGGCTTAATTTTAATGAATTTTTGTGCCACTGATAAATAAATTGTTGACATCTTTACCAAGGCACTGAGTAGAGAGTAGTTTGAGAGGAATATACTTGAATTAGGTATGATTAAAAGGACTTGAGCATGCTTGTTTAACCTTCCCAATGATTGATTAATTAAGGGTTTTTAGGCCAAATAAATTGATCCAATGGATGCATTCAATTCTTGTGCTATTATTGTCATATGTGTGGAATATAACATGCTGACACTCATTGAGGTCTAATGATATTGCCCTTAGTGTCCATTGTCTCCTAACATTTAGTAGTAAGAACAGGCTCTAGGAATAGACTTGACTACTGTTTGTAGCATGTGCTGACCAAGTGGCGTTATTAAAGGTATGTTGGAAACCGAATTTTCCTTTCCATTGCACCTAATCTATAACTTATAGCCTACCTAGTGGGCAATGATGTATTGCATGCAAACATTCTCTCTCCTCAAAAGGGGTCGAAATAAACTCTCCCAAACCCCCTCGATTTTCGGTCAAATGATGTCAACATTAAATCCTCCCATTATCTCTCTATAAACCCATCTGCCCATCTCTCTCTCTCCCTCACAAAGAACCCGATCTCCTTCTTCTTCCTTAAACCCACTTAAACCCTAACTTCGAATCTCCCTAATTCCTCAAAATGGCAAGAACTCGTGGCGGCAAAGAATCCTCTAAGCACAAGACTTCACACTCGAGATCACTGCGGGACTAATTATTGAGATAAAGGGGAGGAAGCTTGATGGGTACTGAAGGAGCATCACTAACGCCTCCATTGCTACAAGCGGTTTTAATGGGTATGGAAAACACTCCCTCACCTTGTTTTTTGATTACTTTTTCTGTTTTTGGGTTCTTGAAGAGTTTAGACTTACATTCAGTGGGCTTGAATCCTAATATGACATCATCGTCGGTAAATTCGATTACGGGATGGAAGATAGTGGTCTATGACCCGGTTGTGGCTGAGTCGAGATTAGGGGGAGATAAAACTGAGTCAGTTGGGCAATTTAAGGATTTTGGTGTTGAGAATGTTGTTGAGAATCTTTTGTTTAATGACTGTGTTGTTGAAGATGCTAAAGATAGTGATGAGGATGAACCAATTTTGCCATTCAAAAGGATTGTCCCAACCACGTCCTAAACAACGACTAAACCAACCCTTAAACGCCAAAGAAAGACTACCACTTCACCCAAGATACCTCTCGCCGTACCCTTATCACGACCTCGAACCTAGAGTTCAGGTCCTCCCATTGTGCCTTCCTTGCCAGAAGACATAGTTGAAAGCCCTGTCAAGAAGAAGAAATCGACTCGTAAATCCACCCAAACACCCACTAAACTAGCTCCATCCAAGAAACCTACCTAAAAACAGGTGGCCCTAGAACAGGTGCCAGAACTGGTTGAAGAATCTGATCAATAAAAAAAAAGAAAGTTAGGAAAAACATGACACTTGCTGAGAGATATGAGCACTTCCTCCAGAAATCTGTGATTCGGGGGAAGGTGGTTAAGGTGTCATATTTTCAGGAATAGGGGCTAGGGGTGTTCTTAGAGAAGTTAGAAGCACAAGGTTGGTTGGATCTTTTCAAGAACACTAATAGAGGGTGTTCTGTTCCAGACTTGGCTAAGTTTTATACAAGCTGTGTTGTCACCAATGGAGTGGTGACAAGCACAGTTAATGGTCATGAGGTACGGTTTGATGATAGGAAGCTAGGTGAGTTGCTTGGGGTGTTCTAGGAAGGTTTTGATGTATATATAAGTGAGGACAAGAGTGTCCTAGGTGATGAATGGTTGTTGGAATTGACTAGGAAGCTAGCCCAAAAACCCCATTTGACTGAGTTTCGATCCGTGAGAAAGGGGGAATCGATGCCTTTGCATCGACTATTATTGTGGTTTGTGATTAAGAATGTAATTCCTCGAGGACAGGGATGCAACCTTGCTGATCCCATGGATATGTGTTACACTGACATGATGGATCGGGGTGAGAGAATTAACTTGCCTGCCATCATGGTTAGCCACATACCAAGAATTGCAAACACATTCAAGGATCATGATATGGGGTATGGGTTTCTACCGACTTCAGTGTTTGAAAAACTTGGGATTCCATTACAGAAGAAAGTAGGCTTTCAGGTCAGTGATGAAATTGGCAATAGTACCTTGATTGGGTGTGGTTTCAAGGTAACAAAAGGCGGCAATGTAACTTCAGAACAGGGGCTCCAAACACCCATTAGCCCTGTTTCTAGTGACGCCTCCACATCCAGCGCTCCTACAATTGACACACTGTTGCAGGACCAGATCACGTTGAAGGCGGAGATAACTGAAGTAAAGCAGGCACTTACAGAGAAAAAGGCTCTCAATGCAAAATGTTACGAGGATCTATTGAGTATCCTTCTTACCCTCATAGCTAAATTTCCTCCTCCACCTTTCTCCACCTGACTCTGTTCCTTCCCCTGTTTCCAATGTTGTTTTTAAACCACTTGGTTATGTATGTGACTGGTAATGGGTTGTGAATGTTCTTGGATGGTTTATGCATTTATGGCTTTGCTTGTTGAATGTGTTACTTGTTTGTGCTTGACTTGGATGGCCAATATCATTACTGTACCGTACTCCTGACTATATTGCTATTATTTCCCGCATTACCGCTCTAGTGGGGATTGCATCCACACTGGATTCCAACTTCCAGCTTCCGACCTACTCAACCTTTTTGATGATGTCAAAAGAGGGAAGATGAGAATGACCTCGTTTCGATTGGTTAGCTTAGTTTTAAGTTGACTTCTTAATTCTTGCTTTCTCTCCTGTGTGGATTGAATAAACCATTTTTGCACTAATGTATTTTGCCCTGTCATTGATGTCGACTAACGATCATTTGGTTTTTCATCATCAAAAAGGGGGAAATTGTCGATCCAATTAGTGTGTAAGGTTTTCAGGATAACAATCCAAGTGTACTAGTCAATATGTTGTGCTTGAGTTGCATGTTGACATAGGATCTGAAAAATACTTGGAGTGGTTCGAATGAGCGTGAGCATCAAAGTCAATACATGTGCAAGGAGTCCAGTTGATAACAAGAGTCTTCAGTTTTGTATGTGCTTTATTTTTCTAGATTCTTGTTAATATGCCAATTAGAAGGTCCTTGACTTAGCGTTGGCTTTTAATGGTTTTGAGGTATCTCAGAACACTGCCTCAGAACAGTTCTGAGAAGCCAGGTCTGCAGTGTTTTGAGGCCAAAGATTAAAAACGAGTTTCAAGGTTTTTAAAATGAGTTTTAAAAGTCAAATTTCTTAAAATAATTGGGATTAGTTTTTTTTAATGTAAGAGAAGAATATTTATCAAGTGGAGAGATTTTAGGGGCTTGAGAGATTTTATCCTATCTTTAAGGGAAGAATATCAAGTGGAAAGATTTCAGGGGTTTTGACTGATAGAGTTATTGAGTGGAAGTTATCTTCTCTTTTTCCTAATCTTGCAGCACAAGCACTCACTCACATCTCTCTATTTAAGTCGCCTCTCTCCTCAAGGTTTTCCAAGGGTTAAAAATTGTCTTTGTAAGTCTGAATTTTCTGAGAGAAAACCTTCAAAGAGAGTGCTAAATCGAGTCTTCAATATTGGCATAATAGGGATTGTATTGTACCTTACATTCAGCTTGTTTAGAAGCATTCAAGTAAGGTGTTCTTCTTTTTCTCTTTTCATAAGTGAGATAAGAGAGTGTCCAAGTCTTGGGAGACGTTGGACGTGGTGTTTGTAACGAGGGTCTCGGGGTAGACTAAGTTACGTGGTGTCTGTAATGAAGGTCTAGGGGTAGACCAAGTTACGTGTGTGACTAAGTCACGTGTGGTGTTATAGTTGTAATGTGTTCGGCCATACTAGTGAAAGTATTGCTGAAATCCTATAGTGGTGGGTCATGGTTTTTACACCTTAGTTTGCCCAGATGTGGTTTTTCATGTAAAAATACTGTGTCTTCTTTATTATTTCTGCAATTAGCTTTGTTTTTTGTTCACTCCAAACATGCAGTTCAAACAGTTTTCACGAGTGTTCTTAAACAATCGAAAAAAGTTGGTAGACACAATTCTCCCCCCCTTGTTTCATTGTGCAATTAAATCTAATAGCTTGACATGCAAAGATACATAGAGAATACTCACCGGAAAATGGCAAAGGCCTTGGAAATCTACCAGAGGAGGTCGTCGATGGCTATCTATTGTCGAAAAAACTGAATACTCATTGGAGGGGGGCGAGGATTGTGGATTACTGCCTAAGAAGATCTCTGTTGGCTATCTATTGCCGAGAAAACTGAGAAGAGCATCGAGTCCTAAAGGGGGGGAGCGCTGAAGATGAAGACCGCACTAGTTGAATGAGGATGGTAATGACATTAGCGGAGAGAGGGGGAGATAAGGGGAACGTGGGAGGTTCTTTTCCTATATAGGCAAGATTTTTTATTTTTTATTTTTGGCTTTCAATCAACGGTAGATGTGTGAGGGGCTATTAATAATCAACAGCGTATATTACCTATAGCTCCGATAATCACTCTCAAGCCAATATTTAGCAGTTATTAGAAGATTACTTTTATGTATAGTATAGATTAGTCCGAACAGTTAACAATCACAAAGATGTTAAAAGTTCAAATTAGGGAAAGTGGGTGGAACAATATATAGGGGGTTTTTCTTGCTTTTAATATAAGAAGCAAAAACTGATAAAAGACAGTATACCAGCTAACTACATACATGGCAAAAAAAAGGATAAATCAAATTAACAATTTAATGTAGGCAAAACAAGCATCCCAAGCATGGGATGGTTAGCTATGGGTCACAGTGATACCAGAAAATTTTAATATTTTTTCGAACAATAGTTAGCTATTTAATTCAGGAGCAGGCTTCAAAAGAAGATGTGAGATTCCATCTTTTCTTGCTACTCTTTGTAGCCTTTGGAACATGAGAAATAAGATCAAAAATAATAATCTAACAAAAAATAAAATAAAAAAGGAAGTCTATTCCTAAACAAATATATTCATGAAGGCTAATTGCATAACTGGCCAAAAGAAAAGAATTATATAAACAGATTATTTAAAAGCTTCTCATTTTAAATATGTTCCTTATAGTTTATCATCTTGGACTTCTGAATAATTTTTTTAGTTTCCAACAATAAAAAGACAAAAATAGATATATTTTTTTGGCGCTTTTGAGAGGCTAGGCTTAAAGCTTCCAAAGAAGGAAGACATGATATTATAATGAAATAATAGTGGTGTTAGAGTTCCTTTCTTGATTATTAAGGAGTTACAAAACTAAAAACAGTAAAAAAGAAAAGGGGAGAGAGTGAAAGAGAGAAATAAAGATAAGGAAAAAAAAATGAAGGAAACCTTCAAAACTTATTCTTAAAATCAAGAAAGGCGATGCATTTCTGTAGAAGAGAATTTTTCATTGGTAATAGTTTTTCCATCAGCTCTTTAAATAAAGGCATCATCTTCTTTACACCAACAATGAAAAACAAAAACAAAAAATACAATCAAGTGAGAGAAACACCTTAGAGGAAAACCACCAAGAATTGGTGAGAGTATTCCACCAAATATTCGGTGGCAGTTATCTTTTTGTGTGCCAGCTGAGCTAGTGAGATATTGAGTGTATACCCTCGAAATTGTCTAGAGGAGATACATATTTGTAATCCTACTATAAAATAGTGGAAGTATATTTGGACTGATAGTCTCGTGGTTTTTACATTTATTTTGGGGGGTTTTTCGAGTAAAAATTCGCGTGTCTCCATATTATTTATTTATTTATTTGCCTATCTCAATTGCACAAAGAGGGAAAAGAATTTGTTTTCGTATTATTCTGCCTTTTTCCAATAGTGGTATCAAAGCTTAGGTTGAGCAACCATATTATTGTGTAATCAAGATGGAGGGTGTTGTCACTTATGATGGTGATATGCTTAAACTTACTGCAAACAATTACTTCTATTGGAAGGCCATGATGGAGGACCATCTAATTTGCATAGACCTTGTTGAGCCTATTTTGAATAAAAATACGCCAGAAGCTAAAGATGAAAATGAGTGGAAGTTGTTAAATCGCAAAGCAGTTACGATAATTCGAAAGTGCATAGATAGAAGTTTGTTTGAGCATGTGTCAAATTTTGACAATGCCTACGAACTTTGGACAAAACTTGAGTCCTTAATCCAAAAGAAGACGCTACGCAACAAAGCGCTGCTTGTAAGACGATTGGTGAAGCTCTAGTATAGTGACTGGCAAAATATGATTGAGCACTTGAGCAATTTCAAGGGGCTTATAAATCAATTGGCAAAGATTGAGATGAAACTCGATAACAAGTTGCAAGCACTATTGCTTCTCAGTTCATTGCCCGAGGGTTGGGACACATTGGTAGTTACATTGAGTAACTCCTCTCAAGTAGGAAAAATCACTATGGATACTGTGACAGACAGTCTCTTAAATAAAGAAGTAAGGAGAAAAGAAAGAGGCATTTCATCGTAATTTGAAGCCAATTTTGTTGACAATTGCGATAGAAGTGAGAACCGTGGGACAAATAAGGGACGTGATAAGTCCAGGGGGAGATCTAATTCTCGCCCTAAACTAATTTGTTATTACTGTGGCAAGCTAGGCCACAAGAAATCTGATTGTCGATATTACAAGAGAGATAAAAAGGTACAAAAAGTTAGGCCATATTAGATTGAACACAAAAAAGGAGATAAAAACGTTACTGCCGTAGCAGCAAAAGATGACATTGAGGTGTTCCTCATTGAAGAAGAAAATTATCTCAATCTAGCATATGATGATTGTTTGTGGATTGTTGACTCATGTGCGGCCTTCCATGTCACTCCACATGAACACTTTTTCTCATCTTACCAAGGCGGTGATTTTGGTAAGGTAAAGATGGGAAATCAAGTTTTGAGCAAAATCGTTGGTATTGGTGACATCACTTTGATAACTAACACAGGATGTAAGCTCATGTTAAAAGAAGTGAGGCATGTTCCAGACATGCGCCTCAATCTTATATGGGCAGGAAAACTTGATGATGCCGGTTTGGTTAATCGCTTTGGTGGTGGAATATGGAAGCTCACCAAAGGAAGTCTAATCATTGCTAGAGGAAAAAAGGAAGGCTCCTTGCACTTGATGCAAGGAAAGTTGTGCAAGGGAGGAGTTATTGTTGCCTATGACAACTCAAATTTTAGAGTTATGACACAAAAGACTCCGCCACTTGAGTAAAAAAAGACTACCGATCCTTGCTAGGAAAAACCTCCTTCCCAACATAAAAGGTAAATCCCTTGAGCCTTGTATAGATTGTCTGGCTGGCAAACAACATAAGGTGGTATTTCATAAAAATGTCCCACACACCAGAAGAAAACACATTCTTGATTTGGTTCATAGTGATGTATGCTCTATGATTGAAAAGTCACTTGGTGGAGCATTATACTTCATTGGTTTTGTTGATGACCACTCAAGAAAGGTTTGGGTCTTATTGTTGAAAACAAAGGACCAGGTACTTGAAGCGTTCAAGGAGTTTTACGCTAAGGTGGCACGTGAAATTGGACAAAAATTGAAGAGTATTCAAGCGGACAATGGTGGAGAATACCATGGCCCCTTTGAATCATATTGCAAGTTGCATGGGATTAGGTTGGAGAAACGCCACCAAAGACACCTCAGGTAAATGGTTTGGATAAGAGAATGAATCGGACCATCGATGAAAGAGTCCGTTGTATGTTTTCTCATGCTAAACTCCTTAAATCCTTTTGGGGGAAAGTTGTGAAGACTACTGTTGACACAATCAACCTTTCACCATCAGTTCCTTTGGATGGTGCTATCCCAGAGGAAATTTGGTCTAGAAAGAAGGTGTCATCCAACCACTTGAAAGTGTTTGGCTGCCAAGCATTCGTCCATATTCTTAAGGACGAGCAAGCCAAACTTGATTCGGAAACCAAGGAGTGTATTTGTCTCGGATCATCAAGAGATGAATTTGGCTACCGAATTTGGGATCCTATAAATAGAAGAATTGCAAGAAGTCGAGATGTCGTATTGTTTGAAGACCAAACCATGGAAGATTTTAAAAAGGAAAAGCCTAAACAAAGAGTCGTTAGAGATTCTGATACTTGTCCTTCCTCTATGGTTCATGATAATACTGGGGAGGACACAATTGAAAACAATAATGAGACTAGCTCAAATGATGATCCCGCCTCCTTCTTCGACGATGACCAAGAGGAAGGTCACTATGAGTTGACCAGATCTGATGCTAAATCCACCGAGGAAAGATCTTAAGAAGAGCCTCATTTGAGGCCATGTATCAGAGAAAGAAGACCATCCATATGGAATAACCCAAGCGAATACATAACTCTCACCGATGAGGGGGAGGCTCATAGTTACAAAGAAGCAATGGCTGATAGCCATAAGGTAGAACGAGTGAAAGCCATGCAAGAAGAAATAAAATCCTTGCATGAGAATCATACATATGATCTAGTGGAATTGCTCAAGAGAAGAAAGGCCTTGAAGAACAAATGGGTCTACAGACTCAAGAATGAGGAGAATAACCCAAGACCCAGGTATAAAGCTTGTCTGGTAGTGAACGGGTTCAATCAGAAGAAAAGAGTAGATTTTGAAGAAATATTCTCTCCTGTTGTGAAAATATCTTCAATCCGAGTTGCCCTTGGTCTAGCCGCTAGTCTAGACTTGGAAATAGAACACCTCAACGTCAAGATAGTGTTTTTACATGGTGACCTAGAGGAGGAAATATGGAGCAACTTGAACGGTTTGAAGTTAGAGGCAAAGAAAATTTGGTGTACCGACTTCAAAAGAGCCTCTAAGGTCTTAAACAAGCGCCCAGGAAATGGTAAAAGAAATTCGATTCTTTTATCGCTAAGCATGATTTCAAGAGGACACTCACTGACCATTGTGTCTTCATAAAGAAATATGCTAGTGGAGATTTCATCATATTGCTTTCATATGTTGATGATATGTTAATTGTTGGACATGATCCAAAGAAAATTTCTGCTTCAAAGAATGCACTGAGTAAATAATTTTCCATGAAGGATTTGGGATCAGCAGAGAAGATCCTTGGGCTGAAAATAACTCGAGATAGATCAAAGAAGTTATTATAGTTATCCCAAGAGAGTTGGGTTGAAAAATTATTGGAAAGATTCAACATGCATAAGGCCAAACCCGTTAGCATGCCTTTTGTTGGACATTTCAAGTTAAGTATGAAGCAAAGTCCAACAAGTGATAAAGATAAAGCAGAAATGAAGAATGTTCCTTATTCATCTACTGTTGGTAGCCTAATGTATGCTATGATATGTACTAGGCTCGATGTTTCTTACGCTATAGGTGTCGTAAGTCGGTTCTTAACTAATTTAGGAAAAGAACATTGGACAGTGGTGAAATGAATATTGAGATATCTTAGGGGCACAACCAAGAAATGTTTGTGCTTTGGTGAAGGAAAACCCATGTTAATGGGTTACACCAATGCTGACATGGCCAGTGATATCGATTCTTGGAAATCAACTTCTACGTATTTGACAACTTTTGCAGGGGGAACAATGCTTGGCAATCTAAGCTCCAAAAATGTGTTGTCCTGTCAACCACCGAGGATGAATATATTGCAGCCACTAAAGCATGTAAGGAGATTATATGGATAAGAAATTTCCTACTCGAATTAGGCTATGAGCAAGACAAATATGCGTCGTGATGTGATAGCCAAAGTGCTATACATTTAGCTAAGGACTCCACCTTCCACTCTTATTCGAAACATATTGATGTTCGCTATCACTGGATTTGAGAAGTTTTAGAAAATGAGCTCCTACAACTTGACAAAGTCCACACTGATGAGAATTGGTAAGACATGATGACCAAGGTGCTACCAACCAAGAAGTTTGAAAACTGTTGTGAAGGTGGCCGTGTGATGCTCCCTAATTAAGTCAGGAAAGGGGAGAATTGTTAGAGTTCCTTCCTTAATTGGTAAGGAGTTACAAAACTAAAAACAATAAAAAAAAGGAAAGGGGAGAGAGTGAAAGAGAGAGAAAAAAGATAAGGAAAAAATTGAGGAAACGTTCAAAACTTAATCTTAAAATTAAGAAAGGCGATGCGTTTCCGTAGGAGAGAATTTTTCATTGGTAATAGTTCTTCCAACAACTCTTTAAATAGAGGCATCATCTTCTTTACACTAACAACGAAAAACAAAAACAAAAAATACAATCAAGTGAGAGAAGCACTTGAATGGAAAACCACCAAGAATTGGTGAGGGTATTCCACTACCATTAGGTGACAATTATCTTTTTGTGTGCCATCCAAGTTTGCGAAATATTGAGTGTATACCCTTTAAATTGTCTAGAGGAGATATGTATTTGTAATCCTAAAATAGTGGAAGCATATTTGGACTGATAATCCCGTGGTTTTTACCTTCATTTTGGAGGATTTTTCATGTAAAAATTTGTGTGTCCCCATATTATTTATTTATTTATTTATTTGGCTATCTTAATTGCACAAAAGGAAAAGAATTTGCGTCCGTATTATTCCGCCTTTTCCCAACAAATGGCTAGGAAAACTAAGGTACATATTGTTTGAAAAGAAAATTATATCAAAAATAATAACATAATAAGCTCGATAAAAAATTTAAATATTTTATTCTTTTGGTTGTTGCATGATTACCAAGATGTTTGACTTCCTACCATGTTCCTTCACCATATAAATTAATGTTTTTAAATAATAAGAAGGAATGCTTACATTTGCTCTTTAATTATTCATTTACTTAACTGGAATCGAGTTATTGTTGGCACAAAAGAAAAGACTCTTCAAAATGCAAATTTTCTCTGTTGCAATACTCAAAATAGGGTGAGACCATACCTAAGGGGCAAGTGCTAAACCACTATATCCCTTATTGGTTGATAGTATGCTGGATGAAAATGTGGGCTGAGACAAATAGGCGGTGGGCCATAGCTGCAAGAAAACATTCAATTTTTGATGAAAAATAATTTAATTGCAAATTTTGACAAAAAAGATAGTAATTGATAGATTATGCTTTTCATTATAATTGTGACATCCCTCTTCCACAGAGGAACATTACATTGGTAGGACTCAAACAAAAGTCCTTAAGGCTAGTTAAGGTTAGGTTTAGCTCTATCAAGCTTAGGAGTATCACAAGAAAAATAAGGTAATTTTCTTCTACCCTTAGAAAAATTTGTTAGACTTCACTTGTATTTTCATGCTAAAGGAATTTAGTGAAGCTAATGCAACTTGCACAATCTAACAATAAAAGATCTTATGAAAGATCTTTGACATTTCCTCTCACGAGCCACCCACTGGGAGGGCTTGATGTTTGGATCCTAGTTATGCAAGTGTAAGGAAAGGAAGAACAAGCCTCCATAGGTCCTACACCTAGAGGTACCTATACAACATATTCAAGGAGGGGAAAAGGTGGTGTTGACTGAAAGCCAGATGACAAACCCAGTGCACCTTTACATGCCTTTTTCGACAAAATTGCAAGTCAAACTGATTGCATAAGAAGGAACAAAGTTACATGCGAGCTGAAATACATGAAACACAACATAAGAACATAGCAAATCCGACTTCCACAAAATGAGGCTCACACATCCATGCAGTTAATATTGTCATCCATTATACCCAAACTCAATCTGAACCTGAAATAGGGAAAAGAAATGAGGGTGAGCAAGCCACACATTCAGTGGATAACCAACACCCAACTAAAACCTTTTGCACCTCATAGATATATATAATAGCACTTCTGTATTAATAATTCAATAGTAGTAGTATAGGTAATGAGTTAGGAAACTAGTTTAGCAAACCTTTGGCAGAGTGAGATTTTGAACCAACCTTTTATTCAATAAACTACATCATCAGCAAAGTCAATAAGTTTCACCCACAACACATTTACTCATGTAGATATGAAGCCTCATTTAGAATGGGGTAAGAATACCATTTCAGCTTCAACAATATAAAATTGAAAACACATTTTAATCACATTTTCAGATTCAATTTCAATTCTAGCAGAAAAGAACTCAAACCCTATTTCAATCACTATTTTAGTCTCAGCAAAATAGATCTAAAAACCTATTTTAATCAATGTTTTAGTTTTAGCGGAATAGAGC
This sequence comes from Selenicereus undatus, assembly GCA_017589665.1. Classification (NCBI taxonomy): domain Eukaryota; kingdom Viridiplantae; phylum Streptophyta; class Magnoliopsida; order Caryophyllales; family Cactaceae; genus Selenicereus; species Selenicereus undatus. The sequence goes on along the minus strand of JACYFF010031952.1, from coordinate 28,571,234 downwards.
TAAAAACCGATTTCAATCACTGTTTCAGTTTCAATAAGAAATGTAAACCAATTTCAATTACTATTTCAGTTTCTACAAGAATCGTAATCATTGTTTCAGTTTCAACATAATAGAACTATAAAGCCATTTCAATCACTGTTCAGTTTCAGTGTAATAGAATTGAAAACCCTTTTTTAATGTTTTCGGCTAAAGCCATAGAAAGTAATTAATTTACTCAACTTATTCAAGCAAAATGATCACACTGAGGCCATTGACTAGGTACTAGCTTCTATCTCTCTCTATCATGATTTGGGTGAAAGGCATACCCATTAACAGAGGTGGAATATAGGCTGGGATGGGTCAACCCGCCCTGTTGACCTGTCAATAAACAAGCCTTGAATTCATGAAGAGGGGATACAATTTCACCTGCATCTACCCAACCCGAAAAAGCACATGAAAACTTGAAATAAATGGATGGTGGATGGATGATGGATGATGGCTTGACATAGTGGGTTGGATCCGGGTGATGCTCTATCTGACCCGTCATCCAATCCAGCACCTGGTTAATTATCTACTTATTTATCCTCTATTTGTAATTAGTTTACTTTTTATTTTTGTGATCTAAATTTTACCCCTTTTGTAATTATTATATTAAAATTTTGTGATTTTTGTTAAATTAATATCATGAATACGATATTTATTCATTTTTTGTGCCTAAAATATATTTTATAAACATTCCAAAAGGCAAAGCTTATTTTTTCTTATGTATTTGCAAACATATTACACATAAACTTTTATCACCCATTTACAACCTGATCCATCTGCTTTCAACCGTGGATGGTGGATGGATGGATTGGATTGGATTTTCGTGAATGATGGGTGGATTGGATGAAGCGGGTGATGGATGTGGATGATGGTTCTCCCAATCCGAACCCCATTCATTGCAACCTCTATTCATGAATAGCACCACACCATGAAATTAACGAGTCGGCTCGGTTCGCAGGGCAGGGCAGCGCGGTTGGTGGGTTTAGGATGGGGCGGGGCGGGTTGACCCGTTATATATATATTTTTATTTTTTCTATTTTTTATTAAAATGTATCTTGTGTATTATGCTATTGAGACTATAGTAAGTTTTATGTAATTAAAGGCTTTAGCGGTTTCATTAATTTTATATTTTTTTAGCAATTGATTTCATGTTATTTGTAAAATTTAAATTTATATAATATAAGTGAAATTTGAATTTAATAGGAGATATACTATGTATATAAATGTAAATTTATTTTGTACATATATTTATAAATACGAGGCATCGACTGTCGAGTTGGGTGATCGTTATTGAATCAATTCACATATGGTATCAGAGCTTTTCTTGTGGAGAGGCCTCGAGTTCGAATCGCAACAGCCCCTATATTGATTTATTGCGCAAGGTAAGGGGAGCATGTGCAGTATACACGTTTTAAGCCCAAAGGGCATTGGTGTGAGGGGGCATGTCAGAGTAAAAACCTATTCTAGGGCCGTCAATCATGAGCTTAAAGTTTTGGTTGAGTTGGTTCTTGAACCTGGTATCAAAGCAAAAGCTCCTAACCTAAATTTTTTTTTCCACCTTTCCCACTTACTCACGCAACTCTAGCAGCGTTGGCTTTTCCTCTCACCGGAAGCGTAGCGATTTTCTCATCTTCTGGCTGTGCCCAATGGAGCCCTAGTGGTTCTTTGTTTGCCTTTTAGATTCCCTACTCTCGTTAGGAAGGTTCTCCTCAGAACCTAGCGGTGCTCCTCTCGTCCCACTGCATCGATTCTTCTTCCTCATTCACAGTCCGTCTTCTTCCTCTCATGCCTAGCTATAACGTCGTCTCCATATCCTCTCCATTGACTCCTCCAGCAGAGACGATGACCACCCTTTAGATGTTCTCTCTCCCTCTGCCCTAGAGCATCTTAGTTCTGTTAGTGGTGGCTGATTAGGCGGGCACTTCCATCGCTAGTGGCTCTCATATGCTTCCATTTCTACCTCCACCACCAGTCCTGCCGCTGCAGCTCCTCTCAACTGGCTTCCCACCTCAAACCGTCTCGTGTCTGACTATGAGTTTCTCACCGTAGGCTTCCATCGTGCCCACGATTCCCACATCTCTCTTTGCCACATCTTCAGGTGATTTGTCGTACACTACCTTGGATTCGGTTCCCACATCTAGCTTCGGTTTTGACTCGGGCTTATTATCTCCTCATACTTGTCGTTTGCCGCGTATACCATCCAATATTTGGACGGTCAATATCACCATTTATGTTGCTATTACTCTCACCACCGTTGATGACTACTTGTCTTGGCGCACTCAATTCTCATCGTTTGTTATTACGCGTTAGATTAGTGGGTTTCTTGATGGTACGATTCCTTCTCCCTCTCCACTTATGTCCTATATTAATGGTTTGCAGCAAGCTAATCCTGGCTATTAGTATTAGGTGTGTGTGGATCACTTAGTTTGCTCGTGGATTTTTGCTACTATTTCTAAGGACTTGTTACATGAGGTGCGTAATTTGATTCATGTTTTTGATATTTGGAAGTGTCTAGAGAATTTGGTTTAACACTGCTAGTCTTACTCGTCTGCTTAATTTGAAACGCATGCTTACCAATTTGTCCAAAGATGACCATCAATCCATGGATGATTACTTAAGGATTGTTAAAACTATTGTTGATTCATTAGCTACTATTCAGTCACCTGTATCTGATTTTAGAGTTGATTCAGTACATTACTTCTAGGTTGTAACATTGTCCTGAGTATGAGGGGTTTTTAACTGCTTATTCCATTCTACCTAGTGCTCATTCATTTGGTGATCTATGTTTAAAATTGATCTTCTTTTAGCAACGGTTCAAGTCCAACAAAGAGTGTGATGTACCTAGTCATCAGGCATTTGCTGCTACTATTAGTTCCATTGTATCAGATTCAGGGGGTGTTGGTAATAATAAGCAGGCTAACTCCACCTCTAAAGATAAGAACAATGGAGATCGTTACTTCAATAAAGGGAGTAAGCGTCGTTCCAACAAGCACTACAACTGGAACAACAATCATCAACCTTTGCACCAATCAAGCACTCCTAGAAGCATGCCCGCAGGTTCTGTTTTATGCAGTTTAGTTGTTTCATTGTCACACACTTGTTGCCCTATCTCCTCTTGTGCTAACTCTCTATCTGTAGTTAATAATTAGAATCAAGGGATTTTAGGTTCTCATTCTAATCTCATTGTCAGATTTGTCATTCCCCAGCGCATGCTGCTGACACATGCCCCAATAGCTACCAGCCCCTCAGCAGTCAGTGCTTCCCACCTATGCTACATTCAATTCTGTCAATGTTGGTGAACAAGTCTGGTACCCTGATTCTCCTTATGGCCGCCCATATGATGCCTGATGATAGTAATTTACTCTCTAAATCTTCTTATTCTGGATCAAGTCTTGTTAAGGTTGGCAATGGTAACCTTCTGCTTGTTTCCAGTGTTGGCAATCTCGAGCTTCGTACTATGTCCCGTCCACTTAATCTTACATCCATTTTGCATGCGCCTCAACTTAGTCATAACCTCATGTCTGTCAGATAAGTGTGTCGGGATAATAATTGCAATGTCATTTTTAATGACTCTTGTGTTTGTTTTAAGGACAACACCACAGGTGAAATCCTTTTATAGGCACCTAGTATGGGCAATGTCTAACCCATTCATGTTGAGTCCGGTCACATTCCTGTTGTTGGGCAGTTTGGGGATCTTTGGGGATCTTTGGCATTAACGTCTTGTACACTGTGGCACCTCTGTGCTTACTTCTCTTTGAAGATTTAATCTTATTCTGTTAAACACTAAAGTTGAGAATAATTTGTAAGACTTGTCATTTGGACAAATCACATGGACTTCCTTTTGAGTTAGTTGAGCATAGTCCTGTTTCACCTTTGGGATTAATTCATTATGATGTTTGGCAATCACCTGTCTTATCTCATCAAAGATTCAGATACTACGTTTCTTTTATTGATGATTTTTCTCGCTTTACTTGGATTTATCCTATGAAATAAAAATCGAAAGTATTTACTCAATTTTTCAATTCTCAAGTGTTGGTTGAAAACTTGTTTAACTATAAGATTAAAATGTTTCAAAGTGATGGGGGTCTGGAATTTGGTAACTCGCCCATGAAAACTCACTTCTTGAAACACGACATTTATTTTTGAAAATCATGCCCTAATACACAACATCAGAATGGGGTTGTTGAAACGATATGGCTACATAAGCTTTCATTTGATGCTGGCATGTCCATTGCCATCGTCTCTTGCCTATACTGTGATAATGAAAGTGCTACATACATAATTGCCAATTTTGTTAAGCATGATCGTAGTAAAAACATCGCTTTGGATTATCATTCTGTTCCTGAACGAGTTGCTCATGGAGATCTTATAGCTCGTTATATCCTTACTGGTTTTCAGATAGCTTAACTTTATACTAAAGGGTTCTCTTCCCATCAATTTTTGTATTTAAAATCCAAGCTATCCATGCGTCACCCCAATTAGCTTGAGAGGGCATAAAAGGAGATATACTAGGGATATAAATGTAAATTTTTTTTGAGCATATTTGATAAATACCAGGCATCGGCTCCTAGGTTGGGTCAGCCATTATTCCATCAATTCACACAGAATTATTAATGGAACTTTTGTAATAATAAAAAAATATATACTAATTTACTGTATGATTTAAAGTATTATCATATTTTTAATAATTGTATTTGTAAATAATAATCATATTAGTTTATTGGCATATGTGGATCGAGGCTTAGAAGTTATATGTTAATTTACTAAGGGTATCAAATCTTTTCATATGAGTCATCTTAGTAAGGTCAAAGACTGTAACTTGGTCCACATACAATAGTAGCAAGTAACGTACAAACTCGACTTTTTATATAATGCCATGAATCTCCTTACATTCTTATTGAACCTTATTAGTAGCAATATATGTCATGGAATGCTTTTGTTACTGCGACATCATCAGTGATATGATTCAATAAATCTACAAGAGAGACTAAGGGCATTATAGGCAAAGTGCAGTTTGAAATTATTAAATTAATAAATAACACCTAACTTTTGCGGATAGATAAACTAATGAGTCAATGAGATAGACGTACAAATAATATGTGAATATGAATCAAATGTTAAATTAGAATATATTTAGGTATAATTAAGTTTGCTTTTCCTTCTTTTAACATGTGATTGTGGGGGGCGGGAGGGAAATTAAAAGGATTGATCTTAATATGACCATTTAATTAAAATATTTCATGTTCCAAATATTATTAAATAATTATTGAAGTATTTCATATTAAGATGCCTACATATCCCTATATATTTCAAAGAATATCTGCAATTCTACGTAACCTGTGGGAATCAAAGCCCACGTAGTTCTTATACTTATCTGACTTACCTAGATGACTAGAGGTGGAATATGGCAATATAGGAGAGCATCACTCATCATCATTAAGACCTTCACTTGTGGAGCTACCACCAGATGCTTCTGAACCAGATGAGAAGTTAAGTTGTACAAACTAGTCAATCTCATCTTCATCGTCCTGTGGTCGACATTGATCGTGAGACCGGTTGTAAACTATTTGCCAATCTTTCAAGCATATTAGAAGTTTGATTGTGCTTGGGGTTAGGGATGCTCGTTTATCGTCAAGGATCCGTCTACGAGCACTGAATGTTGACTCAATCACTACAGTGGAAGGGGGACAAGCAAGAATATCTTTTACAATTCTACATACAATTGGATAATTTTTCTTGTTTTTTTTTCTGCCACAATAATATATCAGAAGCTTGATCTGGTTGTGCATAACCAGAGCAATGCAAATATTCATTTAACTCAACATACTTTCCTTCTGGGCCTGATGCAGTAGAAACCCCTGGTCCCTTCACAGGCATATCATACAAGAATTGACTCAAAGGAACAAACGACATAGGTAGGGTGGGGGTCTGTGGGGTAGCTTGTTGGATATCTTTCTTATACCTGTCATATAAAAATTGTAACAAGTTATTGTGTTCATTCATAATCTTACTGACATAATAAGGGACATCTAATTTTTGGTAATAATAATCTAGATAGTTTGATACACTAATCTTATATCTAGGATCAAGTATAATAGAAATAAGAAAGAATTTGGGCAATATAAAAAAATACTTAAGTATTTTTAATTTCATGCTAAGAACGTAATCAAGTAAAGGATGGGATGGTGCATAAGATAACAACTCAGTAATAATCTCCACTATTTTAACAATAACATCATTTACAGTTGGTTGATACACATAAGAAAGGCCTTATCAAATATACCAAGAAGGTTACAAAAAGCTTGTGCTATGTCCTAAAGGTCTTGTGTAGGAATATCCTCACTCATAGCATTGTTGTACAAATCAAAAATTATCTCTCTGTATACGTATGTGTCCCTCAATAACTTATATGTGGAGCCCCATCTAACAGGTATATCAAGGTTGAAATTTTTATACATCACAGATCTATTCCTACAAGCCTCTTTAAAAGTTTGTCTCTTCCGATCGATACTACGAATCCACCCAATAGCCTTTCCAACAAGGTTAACTATGTACGATAGGGTTTCAATACCATCCTAACCACACAAGTGGAGTATATGGCATACACATCGAACATGGGAAAATTTTTTAACAAGAAAATCAATCCATCTACTCTCAAACATGTAATCTATGCATTTAGTGTTGTTTGATGCATTGTCAACACCAAGAGAGAGTATTTTGTTTTGAATACCAAAATTCGTAAAAACAATCATCAACGCATTTTTTATTAAACGCCATTTTGATCACTTTCAATAACTTCAAAGCCAATAATTCTATTTTACAAATCCCATCTCTTATCTATCCAATGAGAGGTTACACTAAGAAAATTATATTGAAGTGGAGATCTCCACATATCACACTCACACTAACGCGTCCTTTAAAAGTAGTCAAGTAATTTAATAATTCAGTGTAAGTGCTTGTGAAGCATAGTTTAATCATCTTTTTAAGTGTACCTCATGAGACCTATCGGTATGCCAGTTGTATTGAACTACACACAAAATGATCAAATGCTTGACTTTCACCCATCACGAAAGGTTTTTCATCGAGGACAACATATCTAATCAATCTTTTTTTTTCCCAGTTATAGGAAAACATAGCTGTGCCGGGTGTTGCCCTTGGAGCTCGAAAATTTGCATTTGATCAAGTGTTGTCCCACTATCCTTTAAAATGCTATGAGTCTCCAAGTGTCACGCCGTTGTTCTAGTTCCCCATCTAGTGTGTATTTCATACTCCGTCTGACAAACCTCGCATATAGTTTTAAACTCCCCTATGTTTGGAACGACAACTTTTGTAAAGAAGTTCCACACCAAGATGTCTGTTTTTGTTTTCCTTTGGTAGTAACGACCTCATCTCTATTTGGATGAGGAGGGGCTCTTGCAGACTCATGTTTGGTTGTGTGGCCGATGGATTGCGATTGGGTTGTTGGGGCTTCAATTGATTCTTAGTATATGTCTGGGTGGAATCTCTGTCAAGTTCGGCATCTTCTTGACTTTGAACTGATTCATATCTCGCTAATTGCTCAAAATGTAGCATCTCTTCATTTAATCTTAACAAATTCACATATTTAGCCAAGTTAAATAGTTTTTCAATGTATACATGAATTATAAATATGTAAAAAGATTCATATTGGAAAATCTAAAATCTAAAAATTAAAAATTATATTTTTATGTTCAAGATAGATAGACTTAATCTCAAATTATAAATATGAGACTTACAGAATAAACAGAAACAAAATATGAAACTTAAAAGTTATATTAGTTAGATAAAGAGGGCATAAGAGTACACTCCGAAAGGAATTGGAGTTGCAACTTGCAAAAGTGACAAAGAAATGTATAGTAGGTTTATCGTATATGGTTTACTGATAAATATCCATCTTGTCTTTTTAAGATAAAATAAAATAAAATAATTCTACTTATTTGAATCCAAGCTTTTTGGAAACTAGTGAAGGTTGGTGGATGTGATCATGTGTAAAAGTTAGAACCTGTTAGAATTACTGCCTGCACCGACTCAGGAGCATTTCCAGGTGGTTGTGATGCAAGATGGCCCATCATCAAGTAGCTAAGTTAGTTACAGAATATAACAACTTTTCATTTTGTTTTTCTAGCTTTTTGTTAGTTAGTCTTCAATCAGTTACTTTTAGTGCATAATGCTTTCTGCTAAATATTTTTAGGCCCCTATAATTTGAGATCTAATTTTGGGGTGCCTTATGTTTTTAGGTAACTAATTTTGAGGTCCCTTTTCCTATTATTTTAGTCCTTGAACTTTTAGAAATTGTAGAAAGGTCCCTAAATTAGGTGAACTTTGCTGGTAGTAGTTATTACAATCTACTACTTATATTATAAGTATTATATTTTCTGTGATTAACGGCCCACCATGCTTAGCAAAATAATTAAAGTTTAATTAGAGAGTTCTGACCATTACCTGAACTTAGTCGGCATTGGACTCTGCCGTTCCTCTAGCTTCCGGTTTACAGAGATTGCTAATCTCAACCCCTCATTCCTTAGATCAGGCGCAACACAGATCTGTTTTGTTTCTTACCTCAGACCGTAGTCACTAATCAAGTTTTAAATATTTTAAACAATAGTGAGACTTTAATTAAAAAACTATAATATTTAGGACATAAGGTTCGATTGAATAACGTACTCTACTGGGAAACTTCCTTTATTGAAAGCTTGAAAGTGAAAATATTATAATGGGAGCTTTGAAGAGGGACTTAAGCTAAGATCACTAAAGATGTTTGTTCATAGAGAAATGGAGAATCCTGACTTCTCTTTTGCTCAAGAATGCGCGAATGACCATGCCCCTTTTCAGCAATCGACCTCCCCATTTATAGAGTGGATGGGGGTACATAGGATGCCATAATGACAATAATACATAAAGATTTTTCACATGGCTACAGTACATACTGACTCTGCAGCACACACTTTATTTTACAGACCAGACACTTGTCGAAATAGTATAATAATGTGACAGCTACTTTTCATAACTTTTTAATGATGATAAGACTAGTCATCATTATTAAGATTCTGCATGCCTTCATATCCAATTATATCTTCCAGACCATCATTCTCTGGATAGTCATGAAAATCTTTATCAACTTGGTTAAGATGCTCTGGGTTCCATTCTTCAAATAATTCAAGAAGATATTTTTTTCTTTTTTCTGATAAGAATTTCCCCGTTCCAGCATCAAAGAGATAATCAAATATATCTTCTGACACTGCTCCTTCCACCTTCATGTAGTCTTTAAATTCATTATCATAGGCGAAAGTAGTGTTTCCACAATGCATTAATATTTTCCTCGTTCGATTAATGCCCAACATTGATGATAAATGTGGAAAGATCCAATGGCCCTTGATAAAGCAGGATTAGTAACTAGATGTACCGGATTTCCATGAACCCAACTTTGTCGTTGATCAGTGAGATCGTCGCAATCAATGATTTGGACAAGATAATGGGCTGGTTTGGCTTTTCTATTTTCATAGTCAATTAGAGTGCTACAAACTTCTAAAGTTAGGCATCTGCGAACTGGAATTTTTGTTGGACCTTCAGGAGATGTAAGAATCTAATGGATTTTTTTAAACATGCATTGCTGGAATTTGGTTAAGGTTGAGAAAAATGGGAATTTTGGATCTGGGATTTCTATGAAGTAAACTACCATCCCGTATTTTTAGGCTTTAAAAACAAGATCATTTGGAGATAATGAATTTGCTGGGAAACAAATACCACCAACTCCAGATATGTCGGGAAAAAAGATCGTTGTACTCCAAGATTCCCAATTATCATAGGAATAATAATGATAAAAGTCGATGCAGGTTGCATACCACTCATTGAACCATTTTTCTTGAACATGAGAACTTATTTTTTCTTAGATTTCATAAGGAAGCTGAAGGTAACTAATTTGTAACTCTAGGCGGAAAAATCTTTGGGCTATTAGGTAGGTAGTGGATAATGGACCAAAACGTGATCTACTTTTTGTATGGAATTCTAGGTTATCGATAAGGACTTTACTAGAAGTCGTAACCCGTTTTAGTAGAAGTGGCATTTCACTAAGGATTTCCTCTTTTTCTAGCAGGAGGTCGACTTGGATGATCACCATTGGCGACTTCTCGAGTTAAACTGTCTGTTAGAGAGTTCTTCGATCCCTGTATACGTTCAATAGAGAAGGAAAACTGGTTAAACCATAATTGTCAACGCAGGAGTCGCCCTTGCGCTTGAATATTTGATAAATTCTTTTTACAAAACCAAGTTTTCCTTTGCAATCGGTTCGAATAAGAAAAGGTTTTGGGGCTAAAATGATTAAGAATTTGTCAATTCCCCTTATGACTGTAAGAATTTCTTTTTCCATTGTAGGATAGTTGCATTCCGCCTTATTAAAACTTCCACTGCAATATTTACAGAGTTTTTCTCCTTCTTTGATTTTGAGTACCGCACTCCAGTGCTCATTGCTAGCATCTGTTTCAAGAACTAAATCATCTCCTTCGTTAGGTAAATTAAGGAAAGGAAAATTTTTACACATCTTTTTGAAGTTTTGAGCAACCTTTGTATCATTAGTGGTCCATATCCAACTTACTTCTTTCTTGAGTTTCTGTTGCAATAGCTTTCTTAATTTAGCCAAATCTTTAATGAAATCTGAAGCATAGGTAAGGCATCTGAGAAATCTTTCTAGCTACTTCTTATCTTCAATTTTTTCAGGAAATTTTTCTATTTTTTCTAGAATGTGCTTTTGTAGGATGATTTGTCCAACTTTTATCTCTAGGCCTAAAAACTCAATTTCTTGCTCAGCATAAATGCATTTGTTGTTACCAAGTATAATGACATGATCAATACATCTTTGGGTGACAGCCACGACATCATCTTTATATTGCTCTATGGTTTGGGAAAAGATAAGGATATCATCAATGTAAACTCGACAACAATGATTAAGGTCTTTGAACATATTATCCACTCTTCTGTGGAATATTTGGCGTGCATTTTTAAGACCAAATAGCATTACTATCCATTCGTAATGACCTTGTGGGGCATTAAATGCAGTTAAAGGAATACTTTTCTCTTCCATTTTTATCTACCAATAACCGCTTTTGCAATCCATTTTCGAGAACCAAGAGGCTCCTTGAATTCTGTTAAAAATGACTGTTTTGATAGGAATATAGTAACCATCAAAGACAGTATTATCATTAAGCATTTTATAATTGATTACCATTCTAGTTTTTCCTCTTTTTTCTTTAGCATGATTTCTTATCATGAAAGCGGGACTAGTGTGAGGACTCTTACTGTTTCTAATCAATCCTTTATCTAGAAGTTCTTTGATTTGCTTATTAAACTCTTGGATGTCCTGGTGTGTATACACCATTTGTTTAACTCGAATGATGGTGTTGGGTTTTAATATACTGATTTTAGCAAATGTTTTGTTTTTATTCCAAAATTTTAGAGGATATTCAGAGTAAAGTTCTTTCCATAATTTTTCTTGTTGTTCAACAATCTGCTCTTTAATAGATAACTCAAGTAATGAGATTATCAGTGCTACTTCTCGTTGTGTAGGTATTACCTTCTCACCATGCTGGCTGCATGTAAACTAAATTTTTTGATGAGTGTAAGCCTTGTTTAATTTTTCAATAGGAACTGAATGACCATTAATTGTAAATATTATTTGGTTTATAGTTTGAGTGCATGGAGAATATAATCTTTGAAAATTATTTCCAATAATCATATCATGAGAGGGTTGATCAGTAACCCATAGAATTGGTATAATGCATTGGACTTCTCCTAATTCTATGGTTAACCCTTCTATGGCTTCATTGTGGCTCATAACACTATTATCCGTTATCCTGACTTGTAAAGAATTTTTAGCTCTTTTCCATATAAACTCAGGAAATAATGATATTTTTCCAAAGCATATAGAATAACCACTATCTATGTAAGCACACAGTTCATATTTATTATATCCTTCTAAACATACCTTTATTGGGATATAGATGCTATTAGGGTTTGTATTGGTGGCCTCATAGCATATTTCCATAGTCATATTTTTGACTAATTCATCCTCATATGTGGGTTCACTAACAGTTCCAGTTTTGTACCCAATGACTTTTCTATCTAGCGTCATAATTCGATCTACACTGGGTCTTGCAGCCTCAAAACTCATTCTATGCATTTCACTGGTCATGCTAGATGTATTATCTTTTTTAAGCTATTCTTTAGTGGATAAAGATTCTTATCCCCAATCTGACCCTGTACTCATACTTCTTAATAATTGGGGTTTAATGGTGATTTTACCTTCTTCATCAAACTTTATTATATTTTTCTTATTGATCTTTGTAGGATTGGCAAAGCTAGATATCCATGAACGGTCAATTTTTATCTCTTGAGGATTGGACTTAATCCTCTGGATCTTTTGGATGGGGGTAGCACTTTCAAATTTCTTTGCTTTTATCATTGTTACCTTAGTGTTTGGATCTATTGTATTATCTAATTTGTAGATAATTTTTCATAATATTCTTAAAGGATATCCTCCTCTTTTCATATCCATCCCAACTGTTTTTATCTTAAGGGATATGAAGTTTTTAGCAAATTCATCTTTTAAACCCACATAATATCCAGGTCGACAGTTGAAACCTACTGACCCATTAAATAAATTGGTTTTTATCCATGTGATGATCTGATTATTAAATCTGGTGTGCCTAATATCACAAAGTAAAGCGTAAAGATCAATATCTTTACCATACTATTGTGATGTAGTGATTTGAACTTGGACGCTTCCGACATGGATATACCTATACTTTCTATCTTTGTTATGCTTAAGGATATTCTTCCTATTAATCATATTAACTTCCCCAACGTCATACTCACAATCCTTTATCTCCAAATCTCCTTCCATCAATTCGTACACATACTTGCTTTCTAATTGAAAGATAGATTTTTTATAGATCATGTCCTTTTAGATTATGGGAAGAACCCAGTTTCCTTTGACTTCCTCGTGAACATTGTCTACAGCAAATTCTTCTTCTTGGAGATCACCAAGGCTGACAGAGCTACTCTCCATCATATAACTTGTTTCTTCATAATCACTTTCTTCATATTAATTGTCCAATACAATTTCAACAATTCCTTTGTTGTTGCTTAAGGCTAGGTCTAAAGTCTTATCTTCACTAAGCTCAACATAATCTAAACTTCCCAAGGTTTCAATCAGTTTGTTATTCTTCCTATTTTTGCATTCATTAGCATAATGTCCTACTTCTCCACATGCCCAACATTTGCAATTGTTTTTCCCTGCCGGACAATAAGCTGCTTTCCTAATAAAACTATGTGTTTAGGACTTAGCTTGTTATAATATTTTCTCTTATATTTTTCTCCCCTTTGCTTATTAAAGCTCTTTTTCTTATAAAACTTTCTTTTTCGTCTTCTCTCAGGTTCTTTTCCCCATTGGTGAGGCGAATCCCAATAAGTTAGGAACTGCTTCTTAATTTTCTTTTGCTTTTGGAGATCAAGACATTGATCATTGATCCATTTTCTTAGATAAGAGATTCTAGAACCAAGGGTATCATTGACATCTACTCGTTCGGGATATGTAATGTATATTTCATTGATTATGGAATTTATTGGATATGACAATTTGTCATGAAACATACCAAGATTGGTTTCATTGTGACCAATTTTGTAATAATATTGACTAAATTCAGCAATATAAATTTTCAGATATCTCATGTCCCATAATTCTATATTATTAATCTTTCTTTGCCATTCTCTTGGTTTTCTTCGGAATCAAGCTTAGCTTCGATGAACTTGGTTTCAATTTCTTTATATAAATTTTTAAACCTTGCAGCTGGCGTCTCTATCATTCTTAAGGTATTTTTACCTTCTTAAGTTAATGAATCATACCAGTCAGCTACAGTGCCAGAAAAGCTATGTTCGATGTAATTTAAGAAATTGGCAGCAGCGCATGTAGTATTTAAGTTTAAGACACTATTCATGTAACTTTTCCAATGCTCAAATATTTCTTCTCTATTACGGACTCCATCAATGTTTAAGATATATTCTATTTGACTAATTGGAGTAAGGCCAATTTCTTCAAAAGTTGTGGTTTTCCTTGGGACAAACCCAAAGGAAAATTGGTTGTACGTCTTGCTGGAACGTATCTAGGTCTTAGAAAATGAGTATTTCTCCTAGAAGGTTCACCAAATTATTCAGGCTTAGGAACTACATTGTTAGCGAGAATGGTCTCAGTTTCATATAAGTCAATCTCTTCTCTAATTTCGTTAATCTCATCCTCATAGCCATTTTACCATATTTTTTATCTAATTTTCGTTTAATTTCTTCTAATGGTAATGCATTAAGATCATCAAGTTTAATAAGGCTCATTGGCTGATATATTTCTTCTTCTAATTAGACATTATTAGTCTCTTCATTATCATCCGACAATACATCATGTTTATCACTAATTGATGATTTTGTTTAATTCTTATGGGTTTTGCTCTTTGTTGAACATATTTTGTAGTTCGTCAAGAGTATATTGCTTATACTCCATCATCTTCTTCTTTCTCTGCTTTTTCCACTAATTTTTTGCCCGATTTTTCGCCTAATTCTTTTTGGATTTTTATCTCGTGTAAAGGAAATGGAATCTTATTTTTTGGATGTTGGAAACGATATTTATGCTGAAAAGGAGTACTACCAATGAAAGTGGTTTTACTACTATGCCTTACTTCGTTAACTGGTGAAAGGTGGATTACAGATATCTACTTCTTAAGCCCTTTTACTTCGGTCTTTATTTCAGCTAATTCTGCCTTTAATTCTAAAACTATATCAGTGATATAGTTTAATTGGGGTGCGAATGGAGAAAGTCCCTCCGGTGGGTGAACAATGTGAGAATAATTTGGTCTAGGGCAAGCCGGTGATGATTCAAGCATTAATCACAGTTAAATACAGTTAATTACCTTAATTAATCATTAATTAGCTTAATTATTTCAATTATTTTTGCACTCGTGGCTCTGATACCATTTGACAGAGGACTTCGAGAAGTACTAGTGAGCAAAATATTACAAACACAAATTTAGATTTTTCGAAAGTTTAGGGCGTTTGTACAAAATAGGTGAATAGTAAATAGGGCCCTTTTTGATAGTTACTATAAAATACAGGAGACCTTATAATTAGTTATCAAATTAGAGGGCCCTTAAAATATTTTACGATAAACAGAGGTTAGTCTTTGGCCTTTTAGTTTTGACGGGAACTATTTATGCTTTCTTGTATAAATGGATTGGATGTACTGTGCAAGCATCGCAAAGAAATTGAGACAGAATGTGATCTCCATTTTCTTTCTTCCAAACTTCTGAATTTCTCTCTCTAAACTGAACATGGTATCAGAGCGTTTGGAAATGATTTTTGAGCTTTTTAGGGTTTCTTTTCTCCTTTGATCGATTGAATCGAATCTTCAATTGATCCAATCTCTAGTTTGTTAAACACTTCATTCTTTCTGCTTCAACTGGTTGAATTGATTCCTCGATCAGTCAAGCCTCTCTATCAAGATCAAAGTCTCATACTTAGTTTTTGCCTCTCTATTTGATTGTAGAAATCACATTGGTAGCTCAAGCAAATCAGATGCCTCAGATCGAACCTACAGATCCCCTCTTCATCCATCCTTTAGACAATCCTGGCCAACCACTGGTTTCGAATATCTTCAATGGAGAGAACTTCAAAAACTGGAGAAGATCAGTAATTTTAGCTTTATCTACAAAGCATAAGATTGCTTTCATTGATGGAAGCTTTTCCCATCCAGATTCATCATCTCCATTGTTTACACTATGGCAGAGAAATAATGCAATGGTACTTTCCAGGTTCTTAAATTCTTTGAATGAAAATATTAGAAATAGTGTTTCGTATTTTGAGACAGCACAGAACCTCTTGAAAGATTTGGAGGAGAGATTTGGTCAGTCTAACAAGGCTAGGTTATTCCAAGTGCAAAAAGATGTTTCATGTTTATCCCAAGGTGATATGGATATTACTGGCTATTACACTAAAGCCAAGCAGTTGTGGGACGAGTATAATGCAGTTTGTACAATTCCTAAATGTAGTTGTGGAAAATGTGAATGTGAAATTAATGGGCAATGGCGAGAAGAACGGAAGTTGATCCAATTTCTAATGGGGCTTAATAGCAGTTATACTGCAGTAAGGGGAAATATATTGATGATGATCCCCTTTCCATCCATGAGTCAAGCTTATTCCCTACTTGTGCAAGAAGAAAGACAAAGACAACTCAAGATTGAGGTGCATTTTCTCAGTGAGAATACTGGCCTGTCTACTGGACGTAATAGGCCTTTGACACAGCAAGAAAGCTGGAGGCTAGCGCAAAGGAAACATGAGAATAGAAGATCACAATTGTTCTGTGATCATTGTAAGAGATCAGGTTACATCATTAATAAGTGTTTTCAAATACATGGGTATCCCAATAGACCACAAGGCAAGGGGAGAGGAGGTCACACTCCATTGTAAGGATCAATGCAAGGAAGAAAGGCATATAACACTTAGGCTGAAAATGAGCAACAAAAGCCACCCTCTAAGGCACAAATGCCATGTTTGCCTGGGCTGAATTCTGAGCAAAGCAAATAGTTATTTCAATTCTGAGCAAATCTTACCTACACCACTCAACAGAAGCCAAATGATCATGAGAATGTATGTGCTCACATGGCAGGTATCATCTCTTCTATTATAAACAGTTATACATCCAATGCTACCTGTTACTCATGCAAATTGGAAAATGGTATTTGGATATTAGATTCAGGGGCCAGCGATCATATGAGTTCTGATGCTAATAGTCTACATTATTTACAACCTTTAGACAGTCCTGTGTTAGTGTCATTACTAAATGGTTACAGGGTACATGTCACTCACTTTGGAAAGTTGAAACTAAATGGCAAATTGACACTCAACCATGTCTTGGTTGTACCACATTTTAAGTACAACTTGCTGTCTGTTAAGAAGTTGGCAAGTTAGTTGCACAACAATGTAATTTTCGTGGAGGAGTTGTCTGTATTGCAGGGCCCTTCTCTGAAGAGGCAGGTGGAAATTGGTAAAGAAGCCTGTGGACTCTATATCTTGGACAAGAGATTAGTACAGGATGCTAAGATTACCAAGGATTTGTTTTCTGTTTACAATAATGTGTCTGCAGTTTTGGACAATGCTTCTTAAGTCTCCTGTAATTATGCCTAAAGGAATTTGAGTCTTGATCTATCGCATAAAAGAATTGGACATATTCCATAAGCAAGGATGAAACTCTTGCCTCTAGGTATTGAGCTTAGTAATGTAAGGCATAATATGCCCTATGATATTTTTCCCAAAGCAAAGAAACAAAGATTGCCTTTTCAATTGAGCACTATCTCTATTTCTTTCCCTTTTGAACTCATTCATGTTAACACATGGGGGCCTTACCGCACCAGGACTCATGCAGGACATAGACTTTTTCGTACTTTAGTGGATGATTTTACAAGGGCTACTTGGACACATTTGATGGTAACTAAAGATGAAGCAATAGACTTGATTAGAGCCTTTGTCAAAATGGCACAAACTCAGTTTTCAGCTATAGTTAAGATCATCAGGAAAAATAATGGATTAGAATTGAGTACTAGCAATGCTGCCTTGGATTTCTTTTCTGACAGTGGTATCCTACACCAGACCAATTATGTACAAACCCTACAACAAAATGGGGTTGTTGAGAGAAAGCACAAACAACTGCTTGAAGTCTTCAGAGCTCTTCTTTTTCAGCCCAATCTTCCTTTGAGATTTTGGGGGAAGTGTGTATTGACAACCACCTATCTTATTAATTGGTTACTTAGCACAGTTTTGCAAACTAGGACACCATTTGAGTTACTTCATGCTTCCAAGCCCTCTTATGAACATTTAAGGGTCTTTGGGTGTTTATGTTACATGAGTACCACCAAACAGGGCAGAGATAAATTTCAGGCTCGAGCAATAGCTTGTGTGTTCCTTGGATATCCTCATGGGAAGAAGGCCTATAAGGTAATGGCTCTTGACACACATAAATTTTACTCTTCTAGGGATGTCATTTTTTGTGAACGAGTCTTCCCCTTTTCCTGCACAAGTCATCCAAGTTTATTCCTTCTGTCCCTAGTAATTCCAATCATTACTTCACCACTGAAAAATCAACTTTTTCCGACCGATTTTCTGACAGAAAAAGCAACATTTTCCGTCGAAAAATGAGTTTTCCGACGAAAATTCCGATCGACTGCGCCCGTCGGAATAAGGAGGGTCAGAAAGGAGTTTCGACGAAAATAGTAAGTCCGTCGGACCGCTTCTCCGACAGAATTCCGATGGAATCGGGGGGCCGACGGACTCATCCGTCGGATGCAAACAAAAATTCGCGAAAAAATTTCCCAAATTTTTTTTTCCGGATTTCGTCGGAAATTCCGTTGAAACCCGTCGGATTTCGTCGGAACCCGTCGGCAATTCCGTCAGAATAGCCGGATTCCATCGGAATTTTCAAAATTTATTTAAAAAATAAAAAATATAATGCCAAACTATAAAAATATTTTTAAATGTATCTAATATACAATAAATTCTCATAATTGATGTTAAATTGATATTATCATTAAATTATGCTTCATTAATTAAAAATTGTATTCTTTAACAACAAAGTACAAAATTGAGAGTAAATTATCATCCTAACAAACATCAACGTAACAAACTAACTATATAAACTATTAAATTTGCATAGTTACATGCAAACCAATTGTACAAATTATTAAATTCAATGTATATACTTAATTAACAATAAATTTATACAATTACACATGAGAAAACCTTTTCAAAAAGTTGACGACGAGAGGAGGCGATAGTGGCAACAGGCGGTGACGCAATAACAAGTAGCAATGTTCCCTCTCTCTCTCTATCTCTCTCTATTTTATGAAATGAGCAACGGAAAAATGAAGCGAATGACGAGTTTTATAAGAGAATGTCCGACGGAATATGCCATAGGAATTCTGTCGGAATCCCGACTGATTTTTCCGTTGGAATATTCAAAAAATTTTGAATTTTCCCTCCATCAACTCGGGGGCAAAAAAAATTTTAAATTTTGATTTTTTTATTTTTCGAAGAAATATTCCGTAGAAAATTCCAACGGAATCCAATTTCCGTCGAAAAAATCAAAATCTTTTTTGCAGAGATCTGGTCAACATTGACAACGGAGTGGTCGGAATCCATTGGAGATTCCGACGGAATAAGAGTCCCATCGGAACACCCACCGCCTCGTTTTACTTTTTCTGTCTTTCTATCGCCATGTTCGCTAGCCTCTCCAATGGTCTCTTTTTCGGTCGGCATTTTCCGTCGGAAAAAACAGAATTTTTAGTAGTGAATTTTACAATGTTTGATAATTCTCTTGAGTTTTCAACACAGCAATCACCTTCACAAACAACTAGTGCTGCTCCAGAACCCACTCTTGATAATACTCATGAGGACAATTAAATTAGCAACCATGGTTCTCCTGCACCAGTAAGAAAATTAGTGAGAGCACACAAACCCCCAAGCTACTTGGGGGACTATGTGTGCGCAACACAAACTGATTCTCTCTATTTTTCAACTCTTACCAACTTCAGTATACAGCCACCAAGTCTGCCAGCCTACTATCTCAATCTTAACAGTCAAAAACTACTTTCATCACTTGATTTTTCTAAGCCACAGACATATGAGGAAGCTTCTTCTCACCCTGGTTGGCAAGCTACCATGCAGCAAGAGCTGCAGGCTTTATCTTGCACAAACACTTGGAGTATTGTACCTTTGCCTCAAGGTAAAAAGCCTATAGCTTACAAGTGGGTATGCAAGGTAAACTGCAAAGCAGATGGGAGTATCAAAAGGCTGAAGACCAAACTTGTAGTGAAGGGCTTCACCCAAAGAGAAGGTATTGATTATACTGAGACCTTTTCTCCAATCATTAAAATGACAACTATAAGTGTACTGATAACAATGGCAGTAAACAGGGGCTGGCATTTACATCAACTTGATGTAAATAATGCTTTCCTCCATGGAGATCTCCATGAGGATATATATATGAAGTTACCTCAAGGGGTTCAATCAGACATCCCTAATGCAGTTTGCAAGTTAAACAAGTCTCTTTATGGCCTGAAACAGGCTTCTAGGCAATGGTATGCGAAACTCAGTACAATCCTCTTGCAAAGAGGATACACAAATTCAGAAAATGATTATTCATTATTCTGTAAAAAGGCGAAAGACTCAGTGGTATTTTTGGCAGTATATGTTGATGACATATTGCTCACAGGCAACAATGAAACAGAGATAGCAACTCTCAAAGGGTTCCTTGATGACACTTTTAAAATCAAGGATCTAGGATATGCTCATTATTTCCTTGGCATTGAAATATTACAATCAAATCAAGGCATGCTTCTCACACAAAGAAAGTTCACTCAGGATCTATTCACTGAGTTTGAAGACATCAGTTCTTCTTCAGTCACTTGCCCTCGTGATTACAACATCAAGCTCACTCTTGAAGAAGGGGTACTTCTCGAAGATCCAACTAAGTACAAGAAATTGGTTGGCAAATTGAATTTTCTAACAAATACAAGGCCTGATATAGCTTTTTCAGTGCAACATCTTAGTCAGTTCCTTCAAAATCCCAGACAACCACACATGCACGCTGCTCTACATGTGTTGAGATACTTGAAAGGATAACCATCTCTTGGTGTTCTTTTACATAAAAGTCCCACCTTTTATTTGCTTGCCTACTGTGATGTTGATTGAGCTTCTTGTCCTCACAGCAGAAAATCTGTTAGTGGTTTTGTTGTCTTCCTTGGGAACACTCTCATATCTTGGAAATCAAAGAAACAAGCCACCATTTCTTTGTCCTCAGCTGAAGCTGAATATAGAAGTATGCGTCGACTCATTGCTGACTTGTCTTGGTTAAGCATGCTACTCCATAAGCTCACAGTGACTTCCATCACCCCAATGCCAATCAACTGTGATAATCTTGTAGCTATTTACATCGCAAAAAATCCTATTTTCCATGAGAGAACAAAGCATATCAAGATTGATTGCCATTTTGTTAGGCATAAACTCATAGAAGGGCTCATCCAATTAAGTCATGTTCCCACACGAGCCCAGCTTGCTGACATTTTGACCAAACCGCTCATTGGGCTCCTTCACTATTCCATTCTTCCCGAATTGGGGGTTAGTACACCCTCCAATTTGAGGGGGTGTTAGAATTACTGCCTGTACCTGCTCAGGAGCATTTCCACATGGTTGTGATGCAAGCTGGCCCATCATCAAGTAGCTGAGTTAGTTACATAATATAACAACTTTTTATTTTGTTTTTCTAGCTTTCTGTTATTTAGTCTTTGGCCTTTTAGTTTTGGCCGGAACCGTTTATGCTTTCTTGTATAAATGGATTGGATGTACTGTGCAAGCATTGCAAGGAAATTGAGACAGAATGTGATCTCCATTTTCTTTCTTCCAAACTTTTGAATTTCTCTCTCTAAACGTAACAGAACCTAATAAACTAATGGCCTCAATTTTACTAATAAAATATCCATTTAGTTTTTTTTTTAAAATGACTTAAAACGAATTATGTATACTAAAAACATCAAATGAATTATAACTATCTCTCTTGTCTTATTAAAATAAAATAGACGAACATAAAATTAAATCCGAAATTTATGATTAGTGCACGTAAATAAACTGGCACTTATCAACTTGTCATAATTATGACATAAGAACATATTTAAAAAAAAATGCATCGACTTGTATATGAATTAATAACAAAAGAAATAGTTATACCATCCTAACAAACAACAACTAACCAAAATAAATATTACCTTCTAAATTGATCTTGAGTTTCAACGCCCATAACAATCTTCTCCTTTCTGCTCTTTTGATCTTGATCCGCTTGCCATTTTTTTAACTATGTATTAAATTTTAATTAAATCTTGTATTATAAGCCAAAATCTTGTATTTTATTACAAGAACAACTTAGAGTTTATAATATAATTAAAGAAAACTTGACATACTTAAAGACATTGAAACAGTGAGAAAGAAATGAGAAATAGATGGAGATAGTAAGAGAATTTGTAAACTTGTTGTGTGAATTGTGAATTACTTCACCGGCAAAGCTTCAAATTTATAACAAAATAAAGCACAATTTTTTTCGGAAAAGAAAGTGCAATTATTCTTATGCTCTCACCCATCACAATCAAACTTTCCCCTCCACTCCTTTTCTCTCAATTTCATTGCCCCCATGGTTATATTATCCATCAAATGCAGAGTCCCAACTTAACTCTCTCCTTTTGTCATTTTAGGGTGCATTTTACATCTTACGAATATTACTCCTTTTGTTATTTTAGGCTACCGGTATGGCGGTCTTACTTGTCAGAGTTTATTTTCTCCTTTCTACATCCTTTGTGATTAAAATATACTTTGCATAATTTTTGTGACCATTAAAATTTTATAGAATTAAACTTTTGTATTAATATTTTTTAAATGATATTATTATATTATTTACAAATTTATATTTATATTTTTCAACGCATTTTGTATTATTTCATGGAACTTTTAAAATAATTCATATGGGTTTTTGGTATGATTTAAAATACTGTTACCTTTTTTATAACTCTAAATTCTAAATGGCAACCAATAAGCATATAAAATAAATATTATTATATTATTAAATATTAAGTTATGAAGAATATAAAATAAATTATATTTAATTTGACTACATACAAATCAAATATCAAAGGATATGCTACAAAGCAAAAGTAATTACGCGTCCATGTGTTGTCCTTTCAATCAAATTTTCAAATAATAGTACAAAATTTTAAAGGTTGTGGATATGTATTTGCAAACCCCTAAAACATGCTACAAGTGCAATGTAAAAGACTGTGGATGTGATTGTGAAGTGATGGTCATGCTGAAACTTAGAACGACCATGTTGTGCAGAACGATTCGAATTTCAATGAGAACCATTTGATAAATCAGAACAGGGTGGGCTGGGTTAGAGTGAGTTTGTGTGCTCGGTGCGTGTTGGCTCATAGGTCAGATATAGGCCAGTTAGTTGGGCTGGTATGAATGATTCAATATGCTCATTTAGTCTACAAACCACACCACCCCATGTGGCATGCTGGTACGGTCCAAGTTGACCCGCAACTCGCTGTCCACGGGCCTAGGCCGGTTGTGAAACGGGTTGGGCTCGGGTGGTTACGGGTCGAATAGTCCCATATCCCACCTCTATCCATTAGACTCTTAGGTTCCTGGGACACATTAAAGTTTATGAGGCACTCTACCATCATCAGGGTAAATTAACTTGAAATGCATAGGTTATTTAGGAAACTCGGAGACGCGTTGGGAGTCTTGTGGCCTGAAAAGAATAGATCGAGTCCTAATTTAGAACTAGACTAGACTAATTAGTCCTTAAATCATTTGTACATTAGAAGAGTTTTCATGAACATCAAACTTTACAAAATAGGGCCTACAAATAAAAAGCTCCTTTTAAAACCTTGGTCACTTATTCAACCTTGTTTAGAAACCACAAAAGCCTCAAAACTTCTGAAAAGATCATTAAAAAACACAAAAATTTGTAAGCAATTTAAACAAATTCTTTATGAAGCATCAAGCCAAAGTTAGAACATGATTGTAAAGTCCAAATAACTCAGGACAAGAGCTTATAATTACCTAAATTACTCAAAACCACATACATACAAGCATTCAACTAAAAATTACTTTAGTTTGAAAGTACTAATAATTGTAAGGGGAAAGTTACCCACTTAAAATTGAAAGAATGACGTGACCTAGTGTTTGAAAATTTCAATGGGTGAGAGCTTTGTCTTCCATCTCTTTCCCTTCTTCTTCCCACACCTTCTTCTTCTTCCTTATTAATTCCTCCCCCTTCTCCTCCTCTTCATCCTCCTTGTTCTTCTCTTCTTCTTCTTCTTCTTCTTTTTCTCTCTTTCCTTCTCTGACTGTTGTGTCTGTTTGTATCGTGTACTCCTATTCCCCCGAAGGCACCCCCTCTTTTTTTTTTGGTATTGCTGAACGAATCCCCCTACCCCTTTTCTCTTGTCCTCTTTTTGTTTTTTCCGTCCTTTGGTGTGGAAACATTCCATCCCAAAAAAGCAGGTATTCTTGTTTGGTGTAAATTTTTGGAATTATAAGAATGTTATTTGGGCTACTAATTGCAACATAGAGTATTATTCAAATGTCTATTGGCCTTTAAGATGAAGTGTAAAAAAAAGAGAGGAAAAAAAGAAGTGAGTAGCGAGGTTTGAGAATATGACCCTTGTTGGTGAGTTACTAAAGGCAATCTTGACTATGTAAAGGCATTTGTTTGTGATACAATACATCCACATGTCCTTGTATGAGGTTTCCCGAATACCTGCTACCGTTGCTTATGTTAATTATTATTTTGTTGCCTTGCTCACATCTTAGAAACACAAGTTGGCTATGAAATTAAGGTGATTATAAGCTCTTGCCATGAATTATTTGGACTTTATGATATCATAGTCTAACTTTGGCTTGGTGCTTCATAAAGAACGTGTTTAAATTGCTTGTGAATTCTTGTGTTTTTCAATTATCTTTTCAACAAGTTTTGAGGCTTTTATGCTTTCTAAACAAGGTTAAATAAATGGCCAAGATTTAAGAAGGAGCTTTTTGTTTGTAAGCTTTATTTTGCAAAGTGTAACGTTCATGAAAACTCTTGTATTGTGAGAATGATTTAAGGGCTAATTGGTCTAGTCTGATTCTAAATGAGAACTTGGTCTATGCATTTCAGGCCACGAGACTCTCAATGTGTCTCTAGGTTTGCCAAGCAACATATGCATTTTAGGTTAATTTACCCTCATAAGGGTAGAGTGCTTCCTAAACTTCGCACTGTCCTGAGATGCTAAGAGTCTAATGAGTATATTTTTCACCCAAATCATCAGAGAGAGACAGAGAGAGAGAGACGAAGAGAGAGAGAGAGAGAGAGAGAGAGAGAGAGAGAGAGAGAGAGAGAGGAAGAGAGGAAGAGAGGTTAGTACCTACTCAATGGCCAAAGTGCGATCATTTTGCTTGAATGAGTTGAGTAAATGACTTTCCCTAGGTTTTAACCCGAAACGTTGAAAAAGAATTTTTAGTTCTATTATGTTGAAACTGAAACAATTTTTAGTTCTATTATGTTGAAACTGAAACAACGATTGAAATTGGTTTACATTCTATTGTACTAAAACTGAAACAGTGATTGAAATGGGTTTTGTCAATTCTATTTTGCTGAAACTGAAACATTAATTGAAATAGGTTTTCAGATTTATTCTGCTAAAACTAAAACAGTGATTGAAGTACGTTTTTAGTTCTTTTTTGCTAGAATTGAAATTGAATATGAAACTATGATTAAAAGGTGTTTTCAGTTTTATAATGCTGAAGCTAAAATGGTGTTCTTACCCTATTCTAAATGGGGCTTCATATCTACATGAGTAAATGTGCTGTGGGTGAAACTTGTTAACTTTACTGATGATTAGTTTAAACTCGAATAGAAGGTTAGTTTATAGTTTCAATTTGCTAAAGGTTTGCTACACCAGTTTCTAGACTACCACTATTACCTATCTATCTATCTATCTATCTATCGATTTATATAACTATATCTAAAAATGAGTGAATTAATATGCTTTCGACAAGTGTCTTCATATGATTGGCTAATGCAAACTTATGATTAATTCATTTTAATGAAATAAGGCAATTTGAGAACAAAACCACATAAAGACTAAAATAAATATTTCTGAAAAGTTATTGAAACATTGATTGCAAGTGGTGGTTTAAATCTTTTACTATGACCATATTATTCTTTTAAACTATCTAATAGCAACATTATACACGAGTAACGGTTTTTTATGCATAATAAATTGAATTAATCATCTTAATCATAATGAATAGTTTTTTTTCTATACAATTACAATTTTCTGGATCCGATTAAATAAGAGACATAATTGAAAATTTTAACTATTGAACTTTTCACAATTAAATTTTTTAAGTTAAATTTATTATGTATTAACCAATAAAGTATGGTTGAGATGTTTATTCTTTAAAGAAAGTATTTCAATGAATATCAACCAGGACTAATGAACTGCTTGTTCCTTATTATCAATTTTTAACTCTATGTTATAATGAGTTGACATGCGATTATTGGTTTTGTCAATATGTTGCACTCCTAAAATGCTAAAAAAAATTCTTACTTGATTTATATATTTTTTAAAAAGGAAATCTAATATAGAAAACTACAGATGTCCATGCGAAACATGGGTTTAATGCTAGTGCTATTAATACCTGAGTGTCATTTTATATATCTATAAGGTCCGAAAGGCTTTGGTTTTAATGGTGTTGGTTATCCATTTAGTGTGCGGCTTGCTTACTCCCCATTTCTTTTTCCTTTTCCAGGTTTAGAGCAAGTTCGGATATCATGGATGACAATAATAACTCCATAGATGTGTGAGCCTCATTTTGTGAAAGTCGGATTTGGTATATTGTTATGTTGTCGTTCATGTGATTTAGCTTGCATATAGCTTTGTTGCTTCTTATGTAATCAATTTGACTTGAGAACTTTGTTCCAAAAAGGCATGTAAAGATGTAGTACACATTTACTCTGGCTCTAGTGACCTACTTTGGGTTAACGCCAACTTTTCGCATCCTTGAATATGTTCTAAAGCCTACGTAATGTAGTGCATAGCCTGGTGTTGGCACCTCTGGGTGTGTGACTTGTGGATGCTTATTGTTCCTTTCGTTACACTTGCGTAACAGGGCTCTAAAATATTAACTACTTCGAGCGGATAGCTCGGGAAGGAAGTGTCAAACACCTTTTATAAGATCTTTTATTGTTAAATTTTATAGGTTGCATTAACGTCACCAAATTCCTTTAGCATGAAAATACAAGTGAAGTCTATCAAATTTTTCTAATGACAAAAAAAAAATAATTACCTTAATTTTCTTGTGATACTCCTAAGTTTGATAGAGCTAAGCCTAGCCTTAATTAGCCTTAACGGCTTTTTTTTGAGTTCTGGCAATGTAATATTCCTCTGTTGGAGGAGTGGTGTTACAGTAACCAAGACAGAATTTGATGTGTGAGGACAGATATTTAACGAAATTGTCCATCAAAATGGTTGCATAGTGAGTGCCTGTAACTCAATAGTGACGGATTTCAACAAATCCCATCAAAGTCTTGTAAAATTTTGGCATAACCCATTATGTACCCGTTAAATTTTCCAAAAAAAAATTCTCTAAAAATTCATACATCTCTGTCACTCATATACTCTCTCCCCCCTCGCTCTTTCTCTCTCATCAAATGTAAACAAACCCTAATAAATCGAGAAGCCCCAAACCGAACAACATAAAAATATCTATATTCTATCTCTATCATCTGCATCCCTATCTCTATCATCCCCATCACCTCGCTATCATCCCACTCTATCATCCCCCAATTACTGTTGTATCCCACCCCATCCCCACACAAAAATCCACGCCAAACTCCATAACTTAAAAAAAATCTCCATCATCTCTCTATCATCATCATATCGATCATTATTATCCCTATCCTCTCACTGCCATATCCCACCAACCTGTCTCCAAAAAAAACCACCCCAAACCCCCATTGCCTCTCGCTACCTCTTATTTTTGCGTATTACCTGATAACTCTTTGCATGCATTCTCTCAAAGCCAAACACAAACCCTAACCCAAACAGAGCAGAGCTTAGAGGAGTAGAGGGCATCGATGACCAAGCTACAAAGGGAGACGAAGCAAGTAGTGACGAGCAGTCATATGAGGAACCCACCATCGGCCGACACGTGGGACCCACTGCTATGTTGAGTTATTTGGTTCTTTAAAAAAAAAAAATTCTTCCTTCTCTCCCTTCAAGTTTGGAAATTTGAAAATTCAAAATTTTCATATACGAGCATCCCTCAATTCAAATCCAAAATTTTTGAATTTTCAGATTTGAAATTCAAACACTTCAAATATGAAATTTAGTTTTTAGAATTGAACCTCAAAATTTGAGTTCTAATTCGAAGGTTCAGGTTTGAAATTTTAGGGTGTTTTTCTAGTATTTGAAATGAAATTTTCAGATTCGCAATTTCTAATATGAAATTTTGAATCTGGAATATCCTAAATTTTGTATGAAATTTCAAGAACTTAAACTTAAAATTTTCAAATTGAACATTTGAATTAGAAAACTACAGTTTCTAGTTCAAAATTTCAGGAACCGAAACTTTTGTTTTTTGGATTATAAGTTTAATTTAGATATGAAGATAAATATTTTGGATATCAAAAACATTAAAATGTCAATTTTGTCATTCCAATCTCAGGTTTTTTATTCGAATTTTTGAGATGTCAACAAAGGAGATTTTTGTTTTAAGTTTTTCATAATACATCATGAGAACAAACTAGGATGGAAAAGACTAAGAGAATGGAAAAGACTAAAGTGTCTATTTGGGAGGGGAGTAAGCTAGAGGAGTAAGAGCAAATAAGAGCAAGGAGAAGTAGGAGTAAGGGAGAGTAAATAAGAGGAAGTTTCTTAACCTTGTTTGCGAGTTTAAGGGGAGTAAGCACTAATACTTGTTTGGAAGAATAGGAGAGTAAGTAGGAGTAAATGAATGAATTGATACATTTGTCCCTACAAAATAGATTAAGCATATATTAGAATTATATTTGTGGGGGTAAATAAGTAAAATGATCCCCCCTTACGCCTCACTTACTCCTCCTTACACCCCAAATTGGAGAGTAAGGAAATGGGAGCAAATGGGAGTAAGGGAGAGTAAGAGTTACTACTCCTTACCCCTCTTTACTCTCCTCTTGTTACTCCCAAACAAAAGTAAAGAAGAGTACCAACTACCCCTTACTTCTCCTTACTCTTCTCTACTCCCCATCCAAATAGCCCTAAGAGAAAGTAGAGGAAATCTCCCCCCCCCCCCCCAAATATAAGCCTTTCACTTTTATTGCTTTGCAAATTTTGTTGTAATTTTAGATAAAATTTGTAGTTATATTTGCTTTATTATTTTTTAGTTTTTGGTTTGTGGCAGGTTTCAGTTGGTCAAATAAAAAAAAAGAAGACGAAACATATTAGAAAGCAGGGGGAGCAAGGAAAAGTAGAGAGAAAAGCATGGGGACTGGAGAACACATGCTGAATGGTAAAGCCTAGAAATCAATTCACATTATTTTAGTATCAATTATTGCCACCTGCTAGGTAATAGTTCCAATTTGCTTTTGTCAAAGGGTCGTATGAATTATTTTGTAAAGAAATCAGTGGCACATTTGTTCTTAAAAACATTATATTATTGCCTTTTTTTATTTTGTTGATGTAATTTTTGTTAAATTTGGGCTCTAATTATCAATAAAAATTTGAAGTTTCATATGTATATGGAATTTTATGAAGTTCAACTTTATAAACCTAAAATGTTGAAATTTCAAAATTGACATATCCAAATATTAGATTTTTTTTATTTTAGAAAATTTCATTATGACGGGAATTTTAACGATAACTGCTCACAATTTTAATAGAAAAAATAGCGTCGTTACAAACTAAGAAGTCATCTATGTTGTTACAAACAATGGTTTCCATCAAAATGTCTGTCAAAATTTACACTTACAGATTCTCAGTCCGTCAAAATATAGTTCGTCACAAGTTGTGATTGGTTGTGAGTTCGTCAAATCGACCCATCACTAATTTTGACGAGTCAGTTGAAATGTCCACTACATCCAGCGTTTTTTGCAGCCACATAGTTCGTCAAAATTATCGTCACAAGCCCAATTTTTCGTTAAAATATGCCAATTTTGCATCAAAATTCTATCAAAATACAACTATTTTTTTTGCGGTGGGTCAGTTAGTTCGACTTTTCTTGATCCCAGCATTACTAGTTCCTCATATTGTTTGGTATGTCAATCAGAATTCATCGAAAACACCGATTGGAGGAAATCAGAATTTCCGACAGAAACACTGTCTGATTTCGATGGGATTCAGTTGGATTTCGTCGAAATCGGTAGGAAATTCTGTCGGAATTTTCTGGCACGCATTTTAACAAAATTTGGATATGATTTTAAAGGTTTCGGTGAGAGAGAAGGAGCGTTTCTGGGCCATTTTTCGACTGTGTAGAGAGAGAGGGAGCAAGGAAGAGAGAGAGAGAGGGGGGGAGGAGGAAAATACTACCGTACAAACGTATGTACCTTACTAGGCACATATGCTGCGCGTGCAGTGCACAGCCTCAGATCTATAGCAATTAAAAGCAATTTAATTTTACTTATTGACACAAAAGATTCACTGCAATTGGGGAAAGATTCCCTACAGTTGGGAAAAGATTCACTACATTGCATAAAAAATTCATTGAATCAAAATTAAGATGTAAAACTGCAGAGTAAATGTTGGTATTACGTTGTCCATATTTCATCATTGCCATTGTCGCGCCACAATCGCAATGTGGCTTACATATGCTTATATAGCTTAATGATGCACATATGCTTCTATAGTTGTGTTGATATGCAGATATTCTTTCCAATGTTTCAGAATGGATATTACTTTGTTGTGTGATTCAATTTCTTGGGAAAGAATGTGAAGATTGTCCATTCTGTTAGTCATAACAATGTGGACAATTGTGTTATTCTTGTTTGTGTCAGCCTCTTGGTAATTTTCTATATTGGCACAAAAGATTCACTGCAATTGAGGAAAGGTTCCCTGCAGTTGGGAAAAGATTCACTGCATTGCATAAAAGATTCATTTGATCAAAATTAAGGATTTCGTTATTACAATCGTCCCTTTGGGGAATTTCGTCGAACACCTTATGTGCAACGATTTCTGAATTTAAAAATCGCTCTAGGTAGATATACTTTATATTGAATAGATGATAAGTAATTGATTCGATGAAGATCTTTTGAGTGTTAGATTCTGCCAACAATGTTCGGATAATCATTCTAGAGGCTTTGTGTTTTTCTGATTTTTTTTTTGGGTAGTTTTGGTTGAATTTCACAATAGGACATAATTATTTGTTAGGTCCAATTAAACACCTCTTTATATAGGTGTGTATATTACCATGGTACATGGGTATGTACCATAGACTACCTGGGGGGGAGGAAGGAAGAGAGAGAGGGAGGAGGATGTTCATGGTTTCTGGTGGCCGATGACCGGGAAAAATTATTGTCGTCGCTTATAATTTAACGGTAAGTCACTTGTTTTGAGTTAATTTGCTCTTTGAAATTGAAATATTTAAGTTAATTGGTTTTTTTATGGTGGTTAATTTATTATGAATGCGTTTAAGAGTGTCGCCACCGCCGCAACCGCCCTCGATAGTCTGCTTTGATTTTTGGGTATTTAAAAGTTAGTGAAATTGTTGTATTTTGAAATTATATATATTAATTTGGTATGTGTTGTTAACTTCTGTAAAATTTAATTTTGAAGCATATTTGTATAGTTTATTTAATTTATTTTTTCATAAAATATGGATGTGAATTTTTTATTTAATTTGTGAAGTATATCTATTTGAATAAGTTGAATAAAATATGATACGTATGAACATTTATGATAATTATATAATTATTAGAAAATGTTGAAGTATGTTAAATGTATAATGTGTTTTGTTTTAGTGAATAATTTAAATTTGCTAAGTATGTTTATTTTTTGTTTGATTTGTGCTATATATTAATTTTTTGAAAGTATGTGAAGTGTGTGTTTTTTTGAGGTATGTATACTTTTTTGTATGATTTCTTTGATATGTTAAGAATTTATATTTTATTTTTGAGGTATTTTAAGCATACATTAATTTAAATTTGCTCAGTATGTTAATAGTATTTTATTATTTTTGTTTGGCTTTGTTTATTTACATTGTGCAGGTTCTTCCAACCAAATCAACTTGAACACTGATGATGAGTAGGACTTCCAAAATAACAATGATGATCCCACAAGCTTATCTGAATCTGATTAATTTATATGATCTCCATACAGATTCAAAATAATTGTGAATATTATGATTAATTTTTAATTTAGCACATTTCATTTTCAGATATAAAACTTTGTATTTGGTAATTATTACATATGTTGTATGTGGTGATCCTTTGTGATATATTTAAGCTTTTTATCTATTTTTAGGAGTAAAAAATTATTAAGAGCGAAAATGTTTTTTTGGAGAGGAAAGGATTTCCGACGGAAAATTCCATCGGAAACCTCTTCCCCTCTGTGAAATGCCTGCAACATCAAACACTAACCGACGGAATTTCCGACGAGGCATTCTGTTGGAAATCCCGTCGGACACCGTCGGAGTCCGTCGAACAAATTTCTGCGACGAGCTAAATCCCAACGGGGTGTTCGGCGCCGTATTTTCTGTCGGAAAATACAACTTTTTTCGTCGGTAATTCCGTCTCAGATCTAAGGTATTTTTGTAGATGCCCCTTCATCCACAACCCGTCCATGCAGGTATCCTTCATGTCAATGGGTAAGATAGACCTTGATAGAGCCCTACATATAGAAAATGACTTACACAAAATTTCATCTCTTTTGTGAACTTCGACACCAAATATCCTTGTTGAATAGGGGTTGAAGCGCCAACAGAAACTCGCAGCAACAAGCATAGTGATTAATTCAACAATTATAATACTTAAATTTGGGAAGTACAACACTTAATTTAATAAAAAAACAAACATTGCTAAAAGTTTTGAAGGTGGCAGAAAAACCAATGCCTAGTGATCGAATCCAAAGAAAAAAAAAGGAAAAACAAGATAAAAAGAGAAATTAAATAGGAATCCATATCAATGAGAAGAGGGATAGAGAAAATTACTTAAAACAATGAAGAGTGACGATAAAAAATTGTATCTAATATGTGATTAGCCCCTCATGCATGTGAGAAACGTCATGGATAGAGAATGAGAGAGAGAAAGAGAGGAGAGGAAGTTTAGGTGAGACGTTGAGACTTGAGAGCCATATATAATGCAAATCGATAATATAACTAGAACTTTAAAAAAAAAATTCGAAGTATTGAACTTTTTTTATGTCTGGGTCATGGGCTAGCGTTGGGTGACTAGACCAAAGGGGCACATTATCCTGATCCCTCAACACAGTCGAATACCCATATTTTAAGAGTTTTACTTTCATGTTTCCCACTTGCAAGCCTCCAAAACTCTAAGATTTTGGATTAGATTCCAACATCTCCCACATAATACAAAATTTTATAAAAATGAATTTTTTATTTAAGACTTGTGGGAGCAAAAGGAGAAAAGTTTAAGTGTCAATGTCTTGTGGACTTGAATTGAGCGCTAAGTGACCATACTATCAAATCACGTCTTGCTAGGTGAACGAATATGGACTGACAAGAAATTGTGATGTGTACCATAGTTCACTCGCCTTATCTTAAGTATTAATTCTATTTTTGTGATTATTTGGCACTTTTAATGTGGATGCTCAATGGTGCTCTAGAAAGTAGCCCATACTCTGATGGAAGACGGCTCACTTTCACACCATAGTAGGTGAATCCATCAAATATACGTGCCCAGCACACCACTACAAGGCTATGGATCCACTAAGGGCATTGCTCATCCTCTATCTCGTACACAATTTTTCATATATCAAAATTACACTAATGATCATCATAGGGATGGATAACGTTAGTAGTGTCTTTATTCTATAGTTTTAATTGACCCATTGAACCCCAACGGGTTGGGCTTCACTATCGACAAATTTATAGAATGGGTTCCCGTTGATGTTTTAATGGTCATTATTTTATAAAGGCCTTTAGTCGGAGGGTTAGCTAAATTCCTCTTTGAATTTAGATAATCCAAAGATATAACCCCATTTCTAATGAGGTTTCTTACGATAGCATGTCTTAAGAAAATGTGTATTCTTTTCCTGTTACAGACACTATTCTTTACCACTGCAATCGAGGCTTGATTATCACAGTGTAAGGAAACTCGTGGAGTTGGCTTCGTCTATAATGACACATTTGCTGGCAACTCCCTAAGCCATTCAACTTCCCCACCTACCAACTCAAGAGTAATGAACTCAAATTCCATAGTTGAATTAGCAGCATATGATTGTTTGGTTGATTTCCAAGATATCGCACCTTCAGTTAAGGAGAGCACATTACCACTAGTTGAGTTTATCTGTCATTTCCTATGACGCAGTTTGCATCAATGTATCCCTCTAACAATGAAGGGTATTTATCACAATGTAAACCCCAATCTGTAGAACCTCTCAGATACTTGAGCAAATAGGTAAGAGCATTCCAATGTTCTCTACTAGGATTGTGTGTATACCAACTCAATGGGGCAACATAAGCAACGCCTGGTCTAGTACAATTTATTAAAAACACGACACTACCTATGATCTTAGCATATTCTGATTAAGCAACTGAATTTCCTTTATTATTTTTTAAATGTAAACTAGAATCATATGGTGTTTTAGAAGGGTCTATGTTAAAGTGATTAAATTTGCTCAGAGTCTTTTCAACATAATGAGCTTGATTAAGGGAAAAACCAAATTCAGAGTTTGTTCACTTTGACCCCAATAATCAAATCAGCTTCACCAAGATCCTTCATTTTGAACTTAGGATTTAGGAAGTCCTTGGTCAGTTTTATCACTTTTATGCTTGTTCCAAATATAAGCATATCACTAACATACAAGCATATAATGACAACACCAGCTCATCAGATTCAGAGTACACATGTGAATCAGATTCATTACCTACAAAAACATATGATGAAAGTGTTTTCTCAAACCTGTCATACCACCATTTTGGTGCTTGTTTTAGACCATATAAAGATTTTACAAGTTTACATACCTTACATTCTTGTGTAGGACTATCATTCCGTTAGGCTGTCTCATGTAAATATTTTCTTCTAGGTATCTATTTAAGAAAGTTGTTTTCACATCAATTTTATGAACAAGCAAACCATGAAATGATGCGAAGGCAATGAATGCTCTAATTGTGGCAACTTTTGCCACTGGAGAATATGCATCAAAGTAATCTATGCCCTTATTTTAATTATTGCCCTTTACTACAATCTAGCCTTGAAGTTGTCAATTGACCCATCAGCTTTCAATTTCTTTTTGAAGACCCATTTGGTAGATCAGTCAAAATCCAAGTGCAATTAGACATGATATAGACTCAAGTTTGTCACTAATGACCTCTTTCAAGACTTATAGTCTATTGAACTCATGGCCTCCTCATAGGTTCTAGGGTTCTCTTCTAAAATAAAGACTTGTACAAGGTTTTCATTTAAGTCATCTAGGTAATTTATATAACCATTTTCACTTAAGAAGCAACTAACAAAATCAGGACCAAAGGAGGATTTAGTTTTGGGTCTTTTGCCCCATCTAGGCTTAACATTTTCATTATTACTAGTAGATGTAGTAATAATAGATAGTGCAGGTCTAGCAGCTAACATGTGAAAAGCACAATAGTTTATAGAAAACACATTCTCAAAAAATGTAACATCTCTAGATTCACATATAGCACCAAACACACCATTTTCATGAGTAAGAATAAATCTATAAGCTGCACTATTTTGACCATAGTCAATAAAGATAGAATTAATAGTTTTAGGACCTACCTTAGTCCATTGAGGATCTAGTTTACCAACCATTGCTAGATAACTGCATACTTAAAGGTATTTAAGGTTAGGTGTTTGTCTTTTCCACATTTCATGAGGAGTCTTGTCTAGTTTCTTATGAGGCACTTTATTAAGAATAAGAGATACAAAAAGAATAGCCACCCCCAAACATATTGTCAAGTGAACCCTAACTAATAAGCATGACATTCATCATATCTTTAAGGGTCCTATTCTTTCGTTCAGCTATCCCATTTCGTTATGGTGTACAAGAAGCTATGGTCTCATGGATTATCCCATTTTTCTCACTAAAAGTTTTGAGGGTGTTCACATCATACTGCCCTCAGTTAGGCCTAAGCCTTTTAATCATTTTGTCCGACTAGTTTTCTACCTTTGCTTTGTACTTTACAAACTTCTCTTCAACCTCTTCCTTTGATCCAAGCATCTAGAGTTTAGTGAACCTAAAGTGGTCATCTGCAAAGATTATATAATACCTTGTACCACCCCAACTCATGGTATTTTTGAAATCCCTCAAATTACTGTGAATCACTTCTAGTAGATCTGTTTATCTTTCTACTGATTTATCAAAGGGTTTCTTAGGGTGCTTGACTTCTACCATACTTGACATTTATCCCATTCAGTATTAGATAAGTTATGAATTAAGTGCAACTATTTTAGTCATTTGATAGAAGCCATATTCAAATGTTCAAGTCTAGCATGCCATATTTCCAAGGACTCAACAATATAAGTAGAAGTTAGAACCGTACTCAACATTATTAGTAACCTCATAGGTTGCACCAAGAACAAATAGTCAAGCATTACAAGCATAACCTTAACCAATAAAATTACTAACCCTAGTTAGAATTAATTTATCAGACCTGAAGATCATTTTAGTGCCAACCTTATGAAGAATATAACTAGAAATTAAAGTCCTACACTTTCCAGAAACAGATAACACATTGCTTAAAGACATAATCTTTCCAGAGGTGAGTTTGAAGTTGATCCTCCCCTTTTCAAGGATTTTTATGTTACTAGTATTCCCTATGAAGACTCTTCACCATCACCCATCTTCTCATATTTCTTGAATAGATTCTAGTTTGAACAGATGTGCCTAGAGGCACCTATGTCCATTATCCATTCAACCGAATTACCTAGCAAGCTTAACTCTGAGAGTATAGCAACAATGATATCTGCCTCTTCAACAAAGTGTGCTTATAGCTTGCCCTTATATTGAGGACAGTACTTGGTAATGTGCCTAGAATTCCCACAAGCGTAGAAACTCCCTTTGCTATCTAGAAGCTTTTATCTTTTAGTCTTGCTTTGGAGAGTTGTTCGGTCCTTGTTTTTGAAAATTTTGACCTCTGGACTTCTGGTTTCTCCTTTTCAACCTATCATATTTTGAAGAAGATTCAAGAAGGTTAGCATTTGCAGAGGTATAACTATAATACCCTTGGCTCTGTAGTCAGTTTTTCTCCTCAATTTTGATATGATCAATCAACTCCTTAAATGTAAAGTCCTTCATCTTGTGTTTTAACTAGTCATGATAATCCTTCTAGGATAAAACAATTTCTCAAGTAGAACACTAGCTTGCAAGTATTCACAAATTTCATTCCTTTAGGTAAAACCTCATAAACCAAAGTCTCATATTCAGGGATTTAAGGCATTATAGGTTTGTCATCTTCGATCTAAAACTTAATCCACCAACCAACAACATACTTTTTGGCCCCTAAGTTCTCATTTCCATATTTTTCTTCAAGTGAATCGAAAATGTCTTTGGCCAATTTCATCTTTCAATAAATCTCAAAGAGCACATTAGACATATAATTCAACAACATGCTCCTAGCCAAGTTATCCTTCTCGTAATTTCTATTAGGATCAATAACATCCTTTCTATCACTCTTTTCCTAATTTATTAGTTTGTGCAATTCGATCCTTTCATGTTTAGATACTCCTTCATGATCAAGCACCAATCATTCTTTTGCAGGTACCTCATTTCAACTAGGTCTGTTGGGTTCTAATCCCACTTCTATCACTTGTTAAATCTACTTTGTCTCTCGACACTCTGGTCTTCAGTGTCCTTGTTTTCCATCTAGTGCAGGTCCTACTCCTAAGTCCTTAGTTTCTTCCCTTGCTGCAGTGTCTTTTGGTGATGGTCAGGAAACCACTCGGTACCCAGATTTTGGTGCTTCCGCACATATGGCCGCTCATGATGGTAATTTTGTTTCTAAAGTCCCTTTCACTAGTACTATTTGTATAGTTGTGGGAAATTGTGCTCATCTTCCAATTTTCCATATTAGCAATTGTCTTACCAACTTCTAGCAAAAAATTGAAATTAAATTCTATTTTTCCAGTTCTGCACCTACCTAATAATTTTATTTCAATAAAAAAGATTGTGTAAAGACAATTATTATCAAGTTGTTTTTTATGATGTTTCTGTTTCCATTCAGCACAAAACCACGAGGACAATTCTACTTCGAGTCAGAAGTGATGCCATTTACGTCTTTCACTTCAGTCCATTCTACCCTCTTATCCTGTCATCACTCAGCTAATAATTGTCATCGTAGGTTAGGCCACACAAACTCTAGAATTTTGGATTTTCTTCAGTCGAATAAGTCCATTGTTAGGATATCTAAGTTTACTAAAGATTGTGTTTCATGTTGTTTAGTCAAATCTACTAGATTGCCATTTACTGAGGTTGCGCATTATTCTGATGATAGACCTCGGTTCTTAATTCATAGTGATTGATGGAAATTTTCTATTTACTCTAAAGATGGCTATAAATAGGAGTGTTCATTGGTACAAACTCGGACCAGAGCAGGTTGGACCGAAGACTAATTAAGAGAAAAAGTACGGGTTAAGGACCGAACCAAATAAGAGCCAGATCGGACAGAGACCTAACCGAAAAAATTTGGCCTGGACCGGGACCGGCTAAAGTGGACCGAATTTATTTTCAAGTACGGGTTGGAACAAAGCTTATTGACTCAATTAATTTTGGCCAAAATCATGCTATTATTGATTTTGTTTGCTAATTCTAAAGAGCATTAGTTTGCAGTTGGCATTATGTTTGACCAAAAAAATCAAAAAGAAAGTCTCGAACTCTTAACAATTTTTTATTTTATTTTATTTTATTTTCAAAAATAGTCGGTCCTCGGTCCAGACTAGTGGATTGGGTGGAACGGACTGGACCAAAAACCAAATAAGGTAATTTTTGGATCAAGGATCGGACCGAATGCACTCGGTTCAGAACGATTTGGTACGGTTCAACTTAGTCTTCGATCCGGTCTAGATTTGGACCAAATAACATACACCCCTAGCTACAAATACGATGTTCTGTTTGATGATGATTTTTCACCATATTCCTAGATCTATCCTTTGAAAAATAAATATGATGTCTTTGTTACCTTTATTTATTTTCAAAAGTTTGAGGAAAATCCTTTCCAAACTAAATTGTCTTTCAAAAAGTGTTGGGGGCGGGAGTACGATAATATTTTGTTTGCTACTTATCTATTACAAAATGGTGTTTATTTTTGTAAATTCGTTCCTCATACTGAACAATAAAATGGTGCTGCTGAAAGAAAGTATACACATAGTAGAAATGGCTAGAACGTTTCTCATTTATGCCCACACGCCAACACATTTTTTGTCTGATGCTGTTATTATAGTTGTTTATTTCATAAATTGACTTCCAGCACCTATTTTACAAGGTCTATCGCTGTTTCAAAAACTATTTTCCAAACCTTGTGATTACAGCTTTCTAAGAGTATTTGGTTCTCAATGTTTACCCAACTTAACCACTTACTTTAAGAACAAGCTTCAACCTCATTCAATTAGGTGTTTCTTTCTTGGATATGCCCTACACTATAGGGCTTATGAATGTTTGGATTGGTGATAGGTCACATCTACATAAGTCAACTTATTATCTTTCATGAGCACATCTTCCCTTATTTGAGGATCCTGATCCAATTCTTTTATTCCTACTTACTTCCCCTCTTGGTCACATACCCGTACACTGTCTAGACTAAGACATTTGTCGTCACCCTCTCCTGTTTCTTTCTCAAGCCTCACTATCAGCCCACAACATTAAGTAACATCAGCCCACTCTATTACCCTCATTCTGACTCTTCATATGCCTCCTCAGATGAGCCAGTCCATGTACTCTTTCCATCTGCATCCTCTCATTTCTTTTCTGGCCCAGCTCTGCCTCTTACAAATCATCCTACCGTATTCACTACCTCGGCCTACTCGCACCCCTCTCCTCCTGTCCAAGTTAACCTACCCATTGACCCTGTGCTTCCCATTTTGCCAAGCTAGCCTAATCGCCTTCCCTTTCGCCCATTATGCCCAATGCACCTACAGGCTCTACTGAGCCTACTTCACTTGCTCCCCACAAATATCCACCATCTTCTTCTATCAATCCCGTTCATGAGATCTCCTTCGTGACACAAGGTGAATCTATCTCTCATTCACGGCATCCAATGCAAACCCATTCTAAGTTGCATATTTTCAAAAATGATTTTACCTCTTACCTTTAGTCATGAGGATCCTAATCCAACTTGTTTTTCAAAGGCCGAGAAGCACTCAACCTAGCATCAAGCCAAGGCTAAGCAATTTAATGCATTTTTGAAAATGATACTTGGGAGCTGGTACCTTTTACTCCGTCCATGCATATACTCAGGTGTAAGTGGATTTATAAGACCAATGTTGCATTAGATGGCTCAATTGATTGCTATAGAGCGCCTTATGGCCCTTGGTAATTACCAACAGGCAAGTATTGACTATTATGAAACCTCTAGTCCAATTGTTAGAGCTTCTACTATTTGGTTAATTCTTTCCATTGTTGTGTCTTGCAATTGGATTATTCGTCAACTTTATTTCAAAAAAGCTTTTCTACATGGTTATCTTGATGAGGTTATCTTCATGAACCAACCACTGGTTGTGTTCATCCACAATATCTTAACTGTGTATGCCATCTCAAGAAATCTCTTTAAGCCTTGAAACAAGTACATCATGCTTTATTTCAACACTTTAGTTCTTTTCTTTTGTCTCAGGGTTTCATTTGCAGTGAGGTTGTCTATGTTTGTTTTATCATGAACAATCGACCATCCTTGTTCTTTTACTCTATGTTGACGATATCTTGTTAACTAGTAATAATCCTGCCTTTGTTTCCTGTCCATTGCCACTTTATCCACTCACTTTACAATGAGGAATTTTGGTGACCTTCATTACTTTATGGGGTTCAGGTAGTGCACACTTCCTTTGGTCTTTTTCTTTCCCAACTTAAATATGTCATTGACCTGCTTAGGAAATTTCAGTTCCATATGCTCAAATTTGTGTACGCTTCATGTGTTTCTAGAACCACACTATCCCTGACTGATGATGAGTTACTTTCTGATCCATTTGATTATCGTTGCATGGTTAGAGTGTTGCATTATCTTATCATGACTAGACCTGACATTACATGTGTTGTGCAAGTGGTTTCCCAGTTCATGCATCGTCTTCACACAACTCACATGAATGCTGTTAAGCGTATTTTAAGTTCTTGCAGGCTATAGCAGATCATAGCTTGTTCTTTAGGCCCAAATTTAGGTTGGATTTGATGGTTGCACTTTGTTATTTTGATTGGGTTAGATGTCCTAATAGCAGTCACTCTAATACTGGGCTTGCTGTTTTCATTAGTTCCAATCTCATCTCATGGGGCTCTAAGAAGCAGCCCACTGTCTCCCATTCCTTTATGGAGTCTAAATATCGTGTGCAACTTACATTGCTGCTGAAATTTGGTGGTTGCATCACCATTTTCTAGACATGGGTAGTATGGTGTAAGTTCCCATTCGACTCTTCTGTGACAACATCTCTGCCATATGTCTTGTTGCTAATCTTCTTCTTCTTCATAGTTGTAGCAAACATTATCATTTCATGCGTGAAATAGTTGGCAAACAACATCCACATGTTAAGTTCATTCCCGTTGAGTCTCATGCTGTTAACATCTTCACCAAAGAATTAACGTCACAGAACTATCACTAATTCAATGTCAGTCACTAAGTGGTTTCACCCTGTACAGACTAATGGAGTGTGAAATTTTGAATGTGTTTGGCTCACCCCAATCTGGGAGTCAGGCGCTCATTATATAGAAACGAATATACAGTCAATTTACAAGAAAGTCCATATCCTCTATTACACCCTCTCAATCTGTACAGGAAGGGAACGAATAGACATATTTTACTTTAAAAATGAAAACTAACTAGAAGACCACCCTTTGGTAAAAGTATCAACTAATTGGAACTCAGTGGGAATATAACGAACTACAATATCACCATCAGCTACAAGCTCACGAATAAAGTGGTAATCCATAGCAATATGTTTAAAGCGATCATGATGATTGGGATTAGCAATGAGATATGTGGCATTGATGTTGTTACACTCACACAAGTCGGAGTAGAAAGCACGCTCCCAGTGTCAACAAGTAGCTTCCGAATCCAAATGGTTTCAGCAACGGTGTAGGCAACAACTCTATACTCAGCTTCAGTAGATGATTTGGAGATCGTGGATTGTTTCTTAGAGCGCCAAGCAATAAGATTGGGTCCAAAGAAAATAGCATCATCTGTCATAGAACGACATGTGTCCTTGCAGCTAGCCCAATCCGCATCAGAATATGCAACAAGGAGAGGAAGAGATGCAACAAGTTGAATGTGTAGTCCATCAGTTAAGGTACCCTATAAGTATATGAAAATACGCTTTATAGCAAAAAAATCAGTAGTACGAGGGGCATGCATAGACTGGGAAACTACATGAACTACATATGTACTGTCAGGACGAGTCATGGTTAAGTATTACAATGCACCTACCATGCTGCAGTACTCTGTGGGACCTGCAAGTAACTCACCGTCTCAGAGGGTGAGAGCAGTCCTAACAACTATAGGAGTGCCAACAGGTTTGCATGTACGAAGATGAAATTTGAGAAGAAGGTCAGATATGTATTTGTGGTGAGACAAAAACAATCCCAAAGAGGAATGAATGACCTGCACTCCCAAAAAATAGTGAAGATCTCCCAAATCTTTCGTAGCAAGGTGCTGAGAAAGTGTGGGGATAAAGGAGTATAGAAGAGACACAGAATTGCCAATCCGAATGATATCATCAACATAGACAAGAAGAATAAGAATGAAAAATGCGTGGTGAAAGGTAAACATGGAGGGATCCGACTGGCTATAAGAGAATCCATGTGTGAGCAAAAAACTACTAAAGCGACGAAACCAAGCACGTGGAGCTTGTTTCAGGCCGTAAATAGCCTTTTTGAGACGGTAGACATGAGAAGGAAAACGAGGATCGGTGAAACCAGGAGGTTGTCACATGTAAACTGTTTCAGTCAAAATGCCACGAAGAAAAGCATTTTTAACAAGTTGACGAATAGGCCATTTATGACAACAAGGGATGAACAAGGCCAACAGTGGCAAGACAAACAACCGGAACAAAGGTTTATGATAGTCAATACCTGCTTGCTGATGATTGCCTGCAACAACCAACCTTGCTTTGTAATGTTCCAGTGACCCATCAGAATTGTATTTTATTCTAAAGACCCACTTACTCACCACCAGATTTTGAGCATCTGTATGTGGGACAAGTTCCTAGGTATTATTAGGAATCAAAGCATCAAACTCATCAGACATCGCCGCTTTCCACCTGGGATGACACATAGCTTCCTTAATGGAAGAAGGTTCAGACTCAGAAGACCCAGCAGCAAGAGACAGAATGTGTTTGTGTTTTAAAATACCAGACTTGGACCTAGTTTTCATAGGATGAATATTAGTAACAAGCACACTGGATCGAGGCAAGCCAATAACAGGAGAAGATATAATGCGCGAAGGGGAGGGGGAAAGGGACACTATAAGAACAGGAGAATGAGAGACCATAAAAGACACCTAAGCCGAAGTGACCGTGGGAGGGGTTACCAAAGTAGGAGACCGAGGAGGGGAGGGAGACGCATGGGGCGTGGGTGAGGTCAAACTAGGTGAGGAAGCCATGAGGGGAGAGGCACCTTGACTAGGCACGCTCATAGAAGAAGGGGACGATAACTGTGCTGCATGAGACAACAACAAATGTACTGATGAATCAACATTCGTAAGAGAGAGAATGTCATTAATAAGATAATCAGTATGTGGCAAAGGATGAACACAAAGGACGAACACGAGAAGAAGATAACTGTTGTAAGGGAAAAACGTTTTCATGAAAGCGGACATGTCGACTTCTGTAAATCTTTCCAGTGGTAGTATCATAACAACGGTATCCTTTATATTGATTGGCATATCCCAGGAAAATACAATGAACAAAATGTGGTTG
The DNA here is from genome assembly GCA_017589665.1 of Selenicereus undatus. Classification (NCBI taxonomy): domain Eukaryota; kingdom Viridiplantae; phylum Streptophyta; class Magnoliopsida; order Caryophyllales; family Cactaceae; genus Selenicereus; species Selenicereus undatus. Next base: position 28,527,301 of record JACYFF010031952.1, on the reverse strand, counting down.
TAATTTGTTGGTTGAAGATGCTAAAATGTTAGAAAAAAAGCACATCCAAAGGTCCGTAAAAAAGTGTAGTTAGGAATATGGTTAAACAACTTTTTGAAAGGAGATTTTTCACCAAGAACAGGTGTAGGTAACCAATTAATGGTAAAAACAGCAACAAAAGCCGCTTCTGCCCAATAGGTAGAAGGAACAAGAGATTGAATTAAGAAAGTCCTAACTATCTCCAAGATATGCTTATGCTTACATTCAGCTACACCATTCTGGGCCTGAGTTCCAGGATATGATTTTCGAAAGAGAATACTAGATGCCAAACAATGATTCTTAAGAGAATTATTATTAAATTCCAATCCACCATCACATTGGAAAATTTTGATTTTCTGATCGAACTGATTCCAACCAATTTTTAAAATTGAATAGAAATTGACAGAACTTTAGTTTTTCGTTTCATATTGTACAACCAAGTGAAACATGAAAAATCATCCACAAAGATTATATAATATCGAAAATATTCAATAGAATCACATGGAGCTTCCCAAACATCAGAATGTACAATATGTAATGCTGTTTTAGAACAATGATCAACCAATGCAAATGGTAATCGTTGAGATTTAGCAAGATGACAAGTAACACAGCTGTCTGAAAAAACACTACTAGAAATAGTTTTATTCTTCCTAAGAGTATCTAAAGCTTGTGTCCCACAGTGACCAAGTCTTCGATGCCAAACGTCGCCAGAGTCATGCAAGACAGCCAATGCAGGAACATGCTTGGGGAGACGCCTAAGGTTGAAAGGATAAATAGTATCAGTAGTAGGACTAGGCCCCTATAGAAGGGCATCACATGTGGTGTTGTCCTTGACACAAAAACCAGAATAAGAAAACTGAACATGACAGTTGTTCTCACGACACAAACGATGCACAAAAAGAAGATTATGTTTGAGTTGAGGAACATGAAGGACAGAGTTCAAGGTTATTGGCCTATGATGAGTCTGAATGCTTATTTTTCTTGTGTTCGCAGTAGGCAATAATTGACCATTACCAACTTCAACATGAGCAGAACCTGAGTAAGGGGTTTTGGAAGATAGTATACCTTCGTCAGGAGCCATGTGGGACGCCGCAGTAGAGTTTGGATACTAGAGGGTTTCACTAGGTTCAACAAGCGCAAAGCTAGCCATGGCAGGAGAAGTGCTAATCGAGTCAGGCTTATAGCGAATGGAACATACAACGACCGTATGACCAGGGGAATGACAAATTTGATAAATAGTGTTAGGATCAGAACCCAACACCCCCTCAAACGTTTCATTACCTACAAGTAAAGAATTAGTACACAACGCAGAAGTACATTGAATATTTAATAATGACAAGTCCAAATGACATAAAACAGAACCTGTAGGCACGCCCCTATTGCTTGCTGGTCGTTTGAGAAGTCTGCTTGTTGGAGTTGTTTTTACCCTTGTTGTTGTTCCGATTATTCCTGCTACGATTGTTCCGATTATTCTTGCCACGGCCTGAATTGGGTGCATTAGTCTGCAAAGGAGTTGCAGCCTCACCTTGGGACACCTGACTGACAACAAAGGCAGGAAGAGTCAAGGACCTAGTATTATGTCGGTGCAAAAAGTGAACACGTTGCTCATAAACTAGCAACTTGTTCCTAACATCATCAAACGTGAGGACACCAGGCATACGAGTAAGTGTATCAATAAAACCATCATAGCCAGAATCTAAAGCATTGAGAGTATATTGGATCAAATCCATGTCAGAAATAGCAGACTGAATAGCAACAAGAGAGTTTGCAATGTTTTTAACACCTCGAAGAAACTCATCCATAGGTTAATTCTTAGGCCTTTTAAGATTCATTCAGAGCCGCTTCAAATCCATACCACACGCCAGGCTAGCAGAATTAAAGCAAGATTCGAGACATTGCCAGATTGTTATAGAATTTTGTAAGTCTCGAACTTTTGTTAGATGGTCTTTAGAAATAGTAGCAAACATCCAGGCACGAATCAACTGATCCAAGCGAATCCATAAAGTGAATGCCGGATTCGGCTGTGGTGGTTCGAATGATAGAAAACGATGAGATGCAGGTTGAGTGATTGTGCCATCAATAACCTCGTGCAATTGCTATGCAATTGATGCATAGCAAGAACGACAACAACCGAGTCTTCCAAGACAAGAAATCAACACATTCAAGAACTGTGGTGATGAAATTTTTAATATTAATTGTCCAGAGACTCAGGCTAATGGGCGGTAACCTAGGAAGAAGAGTCGTACCCATGGTCCATGTGAGGTCACCCACGAGACCACTCGGCATGGTGGTCAGCGAAGAAGCACCAAAACCGTAAGGAAGGGCGTGAGAGGGCGGCACCCATGTCTTCGGCGGTGGCATGAATAGGCTGTGGGGACAGCGGTCACATGTGGGGGGGCTGCGAAGCAAGAAGACCCGACCCCCGAGGAGGAGGCAAACAACACCTCGGGTAGGGTTAACCAGAGGTGAGATAGGATGGTGGTCTGGGTAGAGAGTGGAGCGGAATTGGATCCGAACCCGGGCGGCGTGGTCACGGTGGAGCAGTCGACGGCGGCGGCAGGAGGGGACCCAACGTCGGACAGAGAGGAGGGGCTGTTACCGATGGCCATGGCTGCTACACTAGGGCTGAGAGAAGCAGTAGGGTTCATGCAGGTAAGGCAAGGAGAAGGAAGCTTTTTATTTTATTTATTTTTTTAAAATAAAAATAAATTGAGGGAAAGAAATTAGGAATCAGACTTGCTTTGAACCCATGTGAAATTTTGAATGTGTTTGGCTCACCCCAATCTGGGAGCCAAGCGCTCATTATATAGAAACGAATATACGGTCAATTTACAAGAAAGACCATATCCTCTATTAGAGCGTAATAGTGTATGCATATAAACTTGTGTTATTGAGCTTTGTAACCTGCTCTTGTAGCTATGTAAAACCCTAAGTGTTTAATATACACACATGACTAGCCAACCGAGTTAGGGTGGACACTCCCATTATCTTACAAGTAGAGATGCGTGCTTTGGAACAAGCACTTCCCATGATTACCGATGGAGTTGGGTTAACAATTGATCGAACTCTCACGACTTGGTCAAGGGCCTTTGTGATGCCAGCATGCTATCATTTAAATGATCCTTTTGGCATCAACATGCAGATCTCATTTTTTTTCCCCATTGTGTCAGAGTTTTCAAGGTTGTTATATTACTGTTGGAATAAATAATGTAGTGGCTGTTGAGAAGACAAAGAGATAAACTGTATCGTGGATGAAACCACTGACCTGAAAGCTGAATTCGCCCGAGTTAGTTGCAAATTGTTAAGGCGAAGAAGCTTCCCAAGGTTTAACACAACGAGCTTCTCACTCATGCACTCGAGGGGGAGATTATGGAGTATAACTATCTTTTGCCCAGGAAGAAAGAAAGGAAGAGAATAGAAGAGAAGGCTTGTGTTTTTTCTGTGTATCTTCCAGATCTGTAGAAAGACTCATTTTATAATAACCTGATGGAGGAAAAAAGCTGTTAAACAACAATAAAGAGGGGAGTAAAATAGGGGCAGAAAATCAGGAAATAGGAGAGGGTTACGATAACTAAAGAGTTAATGGAGGAAGACTCAGCCAAGCTTAGAAATTAAACAGTTAGGTTTACGACAGCTTATACGCAAACAGTCCAAAGAAAAATCCTCCAAAAATATAAGCAACAAGGCCTACAGCACATGTGCCTGTACTAAGCAGGGTAGCGGCAGCAGTGCACACGTGATAGCCCAAGACACCCTCAACCCCCTTAAAACATAGCTTCAAGTTGTTCAACAAGCACAATGAGAGTGTGATATATAAATCCTTCAAAACACCCCCCAAAAGTTCCATGTGGAACAATAAAAACAAAAGATATAGAGAGTAAGTAAACACCCTTTTGGAGTGCCGTTACTCCAACAATTACTAGTGACGGAGGCTCATGAACTAGCTATTCCGTCTCATAGGCTAAGTCTTCTTACTTGCTACATGGTTTATTTTGACAAAAAGAAAAATAAGAACCTTAAAAACAATAATAAGACTCCTAATTAGGGGAGGGCAACGGATTGGGCTGAGTCGGACTGGGCCAGCCCATTAACTAAACGAGTTGGACTGGGTCCAGTACATTTGTTAATGGGCTGGGCTGGGTTATGGGTCAAATGAACCCTTCCTGCCCATTACCACCCAAGGAGTGTTTTTGGTTCATTAATTTTTCAACTAATGTATTTGTAATTTTCCAAACAAATTAAACTAGTCTAAATTCAAAGTTAGAAATACACAATCAAACTAATAAATGGGTCAGGTCAGGTCGACCCATGGGCGACCCGCTTTGGGCCCGTTTAAAAACAGAACAAATTTGCGCAAAACAACGGTCTATAGTAATTATTGTGTATGTACACAGTGTTGTTAATGAGATTAACTAATTAGAACATGTAAACTAGTGTGTCGATTAGGTTAAAAAAAATAATGGGTCACTAAACGGGTCGTTAATGGGTCCGCCCAATCCGGCCCGGTTAATATGCTTTAATGGGCTGACCCATTAATGGCTCAGTCCAGTATGGACCCGACCCTTTATTAACCATATTTTAAACGGGTCGACCGTTTAATTCAATAGGTACCCAGTCTGTTGTCCACCCCTACTCCTAATAAGACTCTAAAGCACTGCTAGCTTCGAGTATTAACCAATGAGGCAATAACGACAATATTTTGAAGCTAACAAGCATTCCATATGAAATGCTACACCCAAAATGTTGTCTTCATTTCTACTTTTTCGTTCCCAAGTTAGCAGGAAAATGGTCACTTTTCAACAGATAATATGCTTTTCCGGGGTAAGGATTGGACATTGTTATTGCGAATCAAACAAGACGGCCGGTGCTTTAGCTAATTTCGGTGTGGCAGTGGATTCTAATTTCATTGCTTTAGACTTCCCCCGGCTCTATCTTTGCTTTCTGTTTTAAGATGTGGCTAGTGTTGCTTGACAATGTTATATTATGCAGTACTAATATGTTTATGTAGGTGCTTGACCCCTGTTTCCAAGCCCCCCCCCCCCCCCTCAAAAAAAAAAAAACAGACCTTACACTACAAATTCACATTGGTTTAGCTTACCGCGTTCAACCCAACGTACATCAACGCACTTGTTGGACAATCTTTAAAAAACCTTTTTAAACATTTCTTAATCTGTAGAACATGTTTTAATTTAGGTCTTGTTCTTTTCAACTCACTTTTGTTAAATTGAATTAAAGTGAACTTATTTTTGCTAAATTGAAATAAACTAAACTTAGCTACATTGCATTCTAAACTTATTTTTGTTGAACTGCACTAAATTTTATTTTTGCTGAAGTAAATTGATCAAACTACAATTATCTTAGGAGAACTTGGTTTTAATATGGCAACCGACGTGCATTCCGCTTAAACTTTCAGTTAAACTTAAAAGGAGCCACACCAAAAAAGAAAATTACTCAATTAAAACATAGGGCCCAGGAAAAGGAGGGGCAGCAGAACCAAAAAATGAAGACCCAAAATGCACAAGAATTTGCTTCTTTAAAAGTGAAAAACCATTTGTTGTGTCCTGATTTCTTCCTCTTTCATTGGGCATAGGAGGTTCTAAAAACTCTGACAGGGTTCCATGGATCTTCTGGGTTCAGAACTTCTGATGCAATTATTTCATGAATAAATCGTATTTAAATGTCAGAACTACTTATGATCTGCACATTATCATGAGTGTCAGAACCAAAACTGGATGGATGGCTAACTGTCAGTGAATTGTCCATATAAAGATTTGACAGACTGTACGGACGGAACAGCCCGAAATTGTAGGGATCGGATTGGATCGTCTCGAACTCCTAATCATTTAGTTTTCTTAGAAAAACAAACCAATCTGGATCTTAGTTTAATTAACTGTTTGTGTCTGTCTTTGTTTGCCATGTTCGTTTCAATCTAAGCATTAAATTCATTTGACTGTCTTCCATATTTTACCTATTTTTTATCTCACTCCAGAACGAACTTGTCGGTAGAGATAAATTCCCAGATTGGATCGTTAGAATTGTCTGCGGGAATGCCAACATGATTGTGTTTAGCAGTTGGCTTTCTGTTTAAATTATGGTCATTTAGTGGTTGTTGTTCTTCATAACATAGTGGCCATTGACATGTTATAATACCCCAATAAATATATATGCTTAAAAATATTTAACAGATTCCATCTTCATCTATCCACTATCGGGAGGTGGAACATTCGGTGACATGGCCACTGCCCATTTGTTCCATTTGCAATTGCCTTGCGAGGAACAGACAGGCATTTCTTCCTGCATTCTGTCCATTTTTTATTATTTTTTTTCTTCTTAAAAATATTATTTGGATTATTACAAAAAAGATTGTATGTTATGAGATGAGTCCATTGCAAATATTTTCTTAAATGATTTAAATTGGAGTTCTGTGGATTAGAAAAGTAAAGGAATATAAGTTCTAAAAAATTAAAACTTTTGATGATGTGGCAAAATAGAGTTCCATTGAACTATGGACTATGGATTGAGAATTCTCTAATTAGAAGCCTCAATCCATATATCATCTTCTTGGCCTCTCGAATTTCACAATACCTTTCGCAAACCCCTTTCTGCCCCATTTTGAACACCCATCTACATATGCATTTTAAAATAAAATATCTTAAGCCCAACATTTTACACATGATGAACTCTCACAATTTCAATATTAATTCCGAATCTAAATCCAATTTTATTAAAAAAATAATAAAAGACTTTCAATGTCCATTACAGTAAGTATTTTTTGCTTTTCTATTTTTTAAAAAAATATACATATATTAAGAGATTCTGACTCCAATATTATTATTGTTATCAATACAAGTAAACCTCACTTCTTTTTCATTTAATTCATATATATTGTTATTATATACAGTAAAGACTACAAACTTTTTTCATACAATCAAAAATACTGATTTAAAACGGGACAAAGTTTACAAATTTTAAATGGGTGCAGGTCTTTCCCGATCGTAAATGACAACCAACTAGGAGCACAGTTTCGGTACCAAATCCTGATTGGTTCGGAGATATGCTCTTTTACTTTGTAGAGGATTGAAGATTTATGTCAACCGACAATCGCAAGCCATCTCCAGTGCTTGTTTTTCGTAAGGCCATTTTCCATCAACTGTAGGCCAATTGGAGCTGCCCCTTCACGTGTCTTTCGTCGTAGCAAACGACCGTCATATGGAACCATAACGGCAACAAATTAATCACGTTCTGTAGCTTGTGATCTTCGTCCCCATCTCAAGGTCAAGGACATGAAAATTACAACGGCAACTAGATGTATAGCAGATATGATCTGCCATTATCAACGTCTCGTTCTCATGCAACACTACATTATGCAAACAGCATGCACGACTCCTTTTATTCAGACAAATTTAATAAGTCAAAATATCAATTACTAGTTTGATTTCTTTATGTCCTTATCAGTCAGTCAGCTTGATATTTAGGAAGGTTCATTATTTTGTCCTAATCATATGTAACTTATAAAATGGCATTTTTACATTAACTTAATAATTTCTGCAAATTCAATCCATGAAATGCAAGTGGTACTGATGCTTGCATGCATTGATGTTCTCTCGTTCAGGGTTCATGAAAGGGGGGACAACAAATCCATCAATTCACAGCGCACAACGTCAACAACGGCCTAGACCATTGAGTCCGTTGGAAAGGTACAGTGTCTGCGACAATTAGCTCTTCTCTACAGCTTTGATGCGGCAACCAATGAGCCTCCATATCCGCTCAACTGGAGACTGAAAATCAATCATACAATGAGCAACTAATAATGTGTTGGTTCAATCTCCACTTGCACAGCCTCGGCAACCACAATGCACACACTCTATGACCTTCTCTTCCCTCAAATGCTTGGGCACCCGGCACACGCATGTTGTTTGGAAGTGTTGATCCCGTGGCTGCATGCATCGTAAGTAGCATAGACGTTCATTCCCCGGCTGCAAGACCAGAATGATTTAGCAAAAAGAAAAGAACAAATGCTACTCCTTTTGATTCTTTAATCTACCACAAACTTATTGCATTGCGTTAATTACAACTACTCAATTTGGATCTCATTAAGATTGAAGACCTAGAGGTAACCACATTTGTGGAAGCCTCTAGAAGGCTATTTCATTATGCATCATTGATTGGCTACAGAATTTCAACTCTTCCACCCACTGGCCTAAATAAAGTGCTTCATGAGAACTAAAAGCCATAATAATTTTACAAAAATGCATTTTCATCCAAAAATAAACATCTAAAAGCTTTAGGAATTTCCCATAGTAATACTCGAAGCATTAGTCAATAGTACAGCTGTTGAACATACATGATTAAAATCTTCAAGGGCTAGGGGATGGCGGACATTACATAGCCTCCAAGAGTACCAAGACACAGAATTCAGGGGACGTGCTCAGGACTACTGAGAGTTGCTGGGCAGATGGTTTAGGTCCATTTAGGGTTGGGTTGGTTCTGGTCCACCCATATGAGTTGGGTTACCCATTTGGGTGTTATGAGAAGATGACTTTTGTTGGTTTTTCAATGGGTTCATCTTAATGTGGTCATCTTCTTATTCCAAATTGCCAAAGCTTTCATTAGTTCGCCATTGAAACTCAATTTGGAAATAAAACTGGTCACCTGAGTGTGGCTCTCAGACATGGGTGAGTTCGGATCAGGTCAGTCATCAAGGCCAGTTTGGTTTCAGGTCCAGCCGATTTCAGTATCATCTGGATTTTTGAGTAAACTTTGCTCAAAATTGAGTGCTCATGGAGTCATCGTTAGGTTTCTGGGATAGGTCACATTTGCTATGCCACCAATTCCAGAGAAGGGGGGAAGCAGTTTCCTGACAAAAACTTTAGGACCCAAAGATTTGAATTCCTCTGTCTGTGTATCCTAGCCAAGAACTGAACATTGCTAACCCAACATTAGACTTCACAGACACAGAGCAACCAACTTCTAGAGAGGAATTTTTTTTCTTTTATTATTTTTTGGGCCACATAATTTTCGTAGAGGACTCTAGATAACACACAAGCTTTTGCCGAGAACTGTGTGTCCCGGCAGTTGCAGAACTAGACAAGTTTCGTGCGGGGCGGACGCCCCCCCCCCCAAAAAAAAGGGGTATGAATAAAGTGAACCTCCTCCCAGGACTAAATTCAATTCACCATTACGCTACCATGGTCAAATTGATCATGACTGATTTGAAAATACTTTCTATAACAATTTCTTACATTTAAACCAAGACCCTCAGGCCTCAGCTACCTAACAATTATATCTTTGCTTAGCGTCAAGATAAGAAAGACGAGTAGAGAACAACAAACCTTCTTCCACTTCGCAATCAAATTGCGGTCTGCATAGCCTTGTTCCAAGCAGAATTCATACAGTTCCTTGGATATTTCTTTCCTTCTGTAATAAAGATCATAAATATAGCGGCTCTGCTGGTGAGCAATTTTAAAGATAGGCCAGAGTGACTCACATTTTCTCTTTCCCTCATGTGGTTCATTCTCCGCTGTTAATCAAATTAAATCAGCAACACATATCAGACTTAATAGATCAACAATCACATAAACTGGATCAGTGAAGTTTGCAGTATTTGGAGCTGACCTTCTCTCATCTTCGCTTGCAGTTCGCGAAGAGTGGGCTCAATTAATTCCCAGCCTTCTGGGTACCTGACACGAGAGGTCTTCACCTTGGGCATTTTCTCACTACAAGTCAAAACACAATTTCAATATCAGCACTACTTTGGATAAATCAAGAAGTCACCATGTGCAACTTGACAGTTTGCAAGCATGTATGCTTGCCTTCATGGACCATCATGTGAGAAACATAATGTGATTTTGACTCTCATTCAATGGAGTTTAGGAATGACAGGGGAAGAAAGGAAGATTAGTTAACCCCTTTTGACCAGTTTGTTGAAAACAAACCAAGGAGAAGCATTCACCATTATTTGAACCTCAAGATGTGGATGAAGGTTGGTGAATACAAGACCTTTAATATGTTTATTTTTCATCCTCACCACCATTCATTCCGCTTATTATAAAATCTAAACGAGGTAAGAATACATCAATGTGATCTTCTTGCCCATCTATGGCTCTACCTATTACTCTCACCTTTATCACAAGCTAGTTCTCTTAAATCCAATCCTTTCTTTCTTTTTTTCCTCCTTCGGGTAAGAATAGAATAATTTTCAATCCAAACTCAACCATTTACTAGCGTCAACTCTGTAAACCATAACCACAAATGACCCACCTTCTAGGAATAGGTGTTTTCCCTATCAGGATTTGACATTTTCTATGTACGTAGTAGTCTATTAAGCAGTATTTTGCACTACAGATCTGAACCGTTATACTTTATTTCATATTTGCTCAGCTGAACAATCTGGCTGTGGTCCCATTCGAGCATCCAAGAATACCATTAACCATCTTTCATTCCACAAATGGTAGACTAAAGTAGCAACAATGCAGCTACAAACTGTTCTGAAAATTTAGAAATGTTACTTTTCAGTAACATCCCAAACGTTCCTCAGAAAATTGGTATAATAACAATGAGTCGAAGATACCCAGTACCACCTCACTAGTGAATGAACATTCAAAAAAGACATGCTAAAAATGTTTTTCAACAGCATCACGACATACATAAAGCACAATGATGGTCGCTGATCGAAATACCCACGTTAATAAGTCCTTCTCTAGTGAAAGGCTGTTAAATTTTATATCAATTAGGCTTTCAACAAAGAGTCATGCATACAAACTCAAATGAGGTTCCAACCCAAAACCAATTAGCAATGTATGGAATACCTCGCAAGCTTATATACATGCTCAAACCCTTTAATTTTCTCAATGTGGGACAACACCCACTTTCATATTCTTTGCATTTTAACAATGTGGGACAATAAGTACTTTCATACTCCAATACGCCCCCTCACGTGTGGACTACTAATAAAGCCCAACACGTGCACACAATTGTTAATCAAACAAGGACGGTGGCAACTCAAGAACGAGCAACCCGCGCTGGTACTATATTAAATTTTATATCAATTAGGCCATAATCAAATGAGTCATGCGTATAAGCTAAAATGAGGTTCCATCCCAAAACCAATTGGTAATGAGTGGAGTAACTCACAAGCTCATATACATGCTTAAACCCTCTAATTTCCCCAATGTAGAACAACACCCACTTTCATATTCTTTGTATTTTAAAAATGTGGGACAATATCCACTTTCATACTCCAACAAAGGCTACTATGAAATGCAAGCCAAGAAGCCTGCCTGTGATTACACAAAGAAGCTGCAGAGCAAACAGTCTCCAATGATCATATTTCTCACAATCTTTATGTTTTGAAAGCTACCAATTTCTACATTTCTTTCTGTCACTTGTTCTTTATTAAGCCCAAAGAGAAATCATATATAATAAGTATGTTATTAAATCTGCCCTTCTCTAATACAGTTCTGCTTTTCCAACGCGACTTCAGTTCCTCATACTAGTCCAAAACTCGTATAATTTTGCCACCCTGCACAGTAGTCCAGGCTCGATCAACAGTTTCCACAAAAACCCAAACCATAGTCAACACAAGTTGTGTTCCACACTACTTGTGTTTGACAATATACTTAACTTTCGAATCTAATGGAAATTCTTATAGCATTGAACACAGAGAAATGTAAAACACTATTTGGGTTTTAAGCTAATGAACAAGGTCAACCAATCAAGAAGTTAAATTAGGTTTCCTTCTAGTTTCATCATTTCCATTTCAAGAAGCAACCATAAAATTGCCCATTCGTCCTTTTCATATTTAATTACAAGCTTTAACAATAGGTACACTATACAGAGGCTTCTCCAATTCCTAAGATCCTTTATTCTATCTTCTATGTTAATGTGCATTGGCTGTTTTCATTCTCATTCGCACCAACATAAACAAATTTGTGCTCTCAGTAAGCTTGAAATAAACAGTGGCACTGTACCAAACCTGAACAGCCATAAGGATTACACTAAACGAAAACCCGTCTATTTTCTCATATGGACTCTCCTTCCTTCAAAACGGATTTACCCATCCCCTAACAAACTCTAATTCTTTTCATTCCAAGTCATCCTTTGTGCCTTTTTCAAGATATGGTTGATAAGGAAACTACAAATTATGTTCCCACTACACCTCTACACTATATTTTCTATATATTATTTAGTTTCCATATTGTATCACAATTCCAAACACCCATGGACAAGTCATGGCAAGTGGTGGCTAGGGCTAGGTAAAAGCCAAGCATATTTCATGTATTTAATAGCTTGCTTGTATCAAATGAGAAAGACAACACAGTGATCGAAAATATATGATGGTTACATTATTCCAAATTTCAATCTTTATTTAAAATTTTGACATGGTAGCAGAGTCATGAATAGCAGCAACAAGAAATTCGTGATTGACAATCAATCACCGTATTTTTTTCATTCGTCCGATGGAACCGGGCGTGGCGATGGACGAGAAGTCCAATACGCCACAGCAGTCCAAACAGACCCAGCAGCTTCGAGCGCAACCACAACTTAGGCAATAGCCTCGGTGTCGATTCTAGATCTCTAAGCTGAACAAGTGCAGAAACTGATAAGTCTCATTGATACACCCAAGGGAGGTTACGAAAAGCTCTTCGGTACAATTCCATGGTTAATTGATAGTGGCGCCTCATGTCACATGACCGGCAATTTGAAACTTATGGAAGAAGCAAAGCAAATCCAGCCCATTCCAATCGGCCTACCAAACGGTTCCATAACCGTGGCTCGCTAGCAAGGCTTCGTTGCCTTGGGGAAGAATGTGAAATTGAATAAAGACTTGAAGTGTACAGTGACCTTTTGTGATGATTTTTGTATTTTGCAAGACCGCACTTCGAGGACTCTGATTGGAGTAGGTGAACAAAGAGATGGGGTTTATTATTACAAAAAACGTTGATAGTCCAGGATCAAGTCAACGTCGTAATCTCAAGAGAATTGTGGCACAACCGAATGGGTCACCCTTCTAGTGAAGTATTGTCAACTCTTCTTAATTCATTAGGAATCTCCAGTACACCTATAAATAGTGAGCATGGTGTGTGTGATGCTTGTTTGTGTGCAAAGCAAAGCATAAGTAAATTTTTTGTTAGTGAAAAAAAGGCAACCGATTTATTTGAACTTGTGCATTGTGATATTTGGGGACCGTATAGTGTCCCTTCTGCTTGTGGCACGCATTATTTTCTAACAATTGTCGATGATGCAAGTAGAGGAATATGAGTGTACCTAATGAAAGACAAGAGCAAGGTCGGGCACTTACTTAGAGGTTTTGTAGCTATGGTCCGAACTCAATTTGAAAAAGAAGTAAAAGTCGTAAGGAGTGATAATGGATCCGAATTCAAGTCTGGACCCATGTTGAAATTCTACTTTGAAAACAGGATCGTTCACCTAACAAGTTGCGTTGATACTCCCCAACAAAATGGAAGATTATAAACACCGTCACATTTTGAATGTGGCAAGAGCATTGAGATTTCAAGCAAACTTGCCCCTCAATTTTTGGGGAGAATGTGTCCTTGTGGCAACACATTTGATAAACAAAAGTCCCAATAAAGTCTTGGATGGGAAGACACCTCATGAAGTTTTATTTGGTCATCCATCGTCCTATGACCACATTAAAGTATTTGGGAGTTTATGTTTTGCTAAAAATTGAACCAAGGAAAAATTTGAATCCCGGAGTAGGCGGTGCCTATTTGTGGGTTACACATTTGCCAAAAAGGGTTGGAAGCTATATGATTTGAACACTGAAGAATTTTTTGTGAGTCGAGATGTGGTCTTCTACAAGGATATTTATCCATTTCATAATTCCAAACCGGATCCACAAGCAAACCTGGAGCAACGACAAACAAGGGGCAGGATTGAAGACTTTCCAACTGTACTCTCAGTCCGTTGAGGAGCCCAGTCCAATTTGGACTGCAGACGCCCACAAGGACAAGGGGAGTGCATCTGTGGACAACAATGCGGGTAGCAGGCCCACTGGTGATGCTGGACCAAATCCTGAGGGCGGTCAAAACAATAGTCCACCGGAAGAAGACCACTAGTACTCCCCTGGATACTCACCTTGGCTGGGCCGCGATACTCAGGCAATGATTGAAGCTTAGCAGCAACCAACCCCAGCCCAATCCAACTTGGGCCCCCCGAGCCAGTGTGAACAGCAAACCCAAAAACGACCCAGTCACTTAGACAACTTCGTCTGCTACAGTGCTCGACCCAATAACCCTATCTCTCTAGTTCAAACTCTTCAAAAGGACTCCTCAGGTACACAGTATCCTTTAGCTAATTATGTCACATGTACTAAATTTTCCTCTTCTCACCAAAATTTCTTAGCGGCCATCACTAAGATCATTGAGCCCAAACATTATCATGAGGCCGTACGTCACCCTGAATGGCAGGATGCCATGGCCGAGGAAATAAGAGCTTTGGAAGCAAACCAAACTTTGGTGATTGCAGATCTACCTCCAGAAAAGAAACCAATCAGTTGTAAGTGGGTCTATCGCGTAAAATATAATTCCAATGGCACCGTTCAACGTTATAATGCTCGTCTAGTCATTCGTGGCGACCACCAAGTTGAAGGCTTTGACTATAATGAAACTTCTGCTCATGTAGCCAAAATGACTAGTGTACGTTGCTTCTTAGCAGTCACCGCTGCCAAAGGTTGGGCATTACATCAAATGGATGTCAATAATGCCTTTCTTCACAGCGACTTGGAGGAAGAGTTATATATGAGAATGGCTCCTGGGTTCACATCGAATGACAACACTAAGGTGTGTAAACTACAAAAATGTCTTTATGGTCTTCGACAAGCTCCACAACAATGGTTCGCCAAACTCTCATCAAAATTATGCGAATACGGTTTTGTTCAGTCCTATGCGGATTACTCATTGTTTACCTATCGACAAGGCACTACATTCATGGCATTATTAGTCTACGTTGATGATATCGTAACAGCCGCTAATAATGCCAAAGCATGCGACAGGTTTAAGGCCTACTTGAATGCATGTTTCAGCATGAAAAATCTTGGACTTTTAAAATATTTTTTGGGGATTGAGGTGGCACGTGGAGCACAAGGTCTTTTTCTATGCCAATGTAAATATGCTTTGGAAATGATTGATGAGTGTGGCTTGTTGGGTGCGAAACCTGCAGAGTTCCCAATTGAAGAAAATCATAAACTCGCCTTTGGCCTTAGGAAGACTATTGAATGATGCAACTAGATATCGACGTCTTGTGGGACGCCTTATTTATCTTAACATCACACGTCCAAACCTAACCTATGTTGTTCATATTCTATCTCAGTTCATGGAGTGTCCCAAAGAAGAGCACATGAATGCAGCTAGACGTGTGTTGCGTTATCTAAAAGGTACAGCTGGATGTGGGATCCTTCCCTCTGCTAACAATGACTTACATGCATGGATTTTGTGATTCCGACTGGGGGGCATGTCCTCTCTCACGAAGATCCCTCAGTGGCTATTTTGTGACGCCTGGTAACTCTCCTATTTCCTGGAAAACCAAGAAACAAGCAACCGTTTCCCGGTCTTCAGCAGAAGCCAAGTACAGATCATTGGCAATGGCCACAAGTGAGTTAGTATGGATACGATCCTTCTTGGCTTCTTTGGGCGTATTTCATACCACACCAATGAAGCTCTCCCGTGACAACCAAGCGGCTCTCCACAGTGCCAAGAGTCCATTTTTTCACGAACGTACCAAACACATCAAACTTGACTGTCATTTCGTGCGTGAGAAACTTGAAGCAGGCTTGTTGGCATTCTCCTACATCCGAACACAACACCAACCATCAGATATCTTTACTAAAGCCCTCGGAAAGAAACAGTTTCAATACCTACAAGACAAGTTGGGCTTGTTGGACCTCCACGCACCAACTTGAGGGGGAGTGATAAGGAAACTACAAATTGTGTTCCCACTACACCTCTACACTATATTTTCTATATATTATTTAGTTTCTATATTGTATCACAATTCCAAACACCCATGGACAAGTCATGGCAAGTGGCGGCTAGGGCTAGGTAAAAGCCAAGCATATTTCGTGTTATTTAATAGCTTGCTTGTATCGAATGAGAAAGACAACACAGTGATCGAAAATATATGATGGTTACATTGTTCCAAATTTCCATCTTTATTTAAAATTTTGACATGGTACATAGGGTAGCTCACATTCAAGTCATCCTTTTCTATGAAGCCAGAGTTCAATTCTTGCTTTCGTTAATTCACAAGACATTAATTTACTTCCACTTCCCCCACAAAGAAGAGGGCACAAGACATAATTGTAAGACATTAGCCATAACATCTCTTACATCCTCATCATAATCCAAAACCCACAAAATTTATCAATAGCAACTATTTCAGCTCCTTCAGAAAAATGCAGACCTATGAAATGGAACTCCGAGGGATCAGAAAGAGGACTGAAAACCCAAAATAGGATGTAACCTGAAACACCTCCAAGGTTTACAGAGACTCTCAAAACCCATCAATAGCAGTTCAGAATCAGGGGACATATTCAACAGGAGGCATTTTAACATCTAACGCATTCTCAGTAATCTCGGAATCTTTGCACAAGTAGGTGGTTTTAGCATTTTCTGTGCCCTAAAAAGTGGAACACAATAGCAAATTCAAAAGCAGAGAAACTATTTCCACCACAATGGTGCTCAATCGGGTTAGTAGAAAATGATTTTGTAACAAATGAAAGCCCTATTTACCTGCGCTAATACTAGGAAGTAATCAAATCTAATAATGAATTGAAATTAAGATGGGTTTTGAAACTCACCTCTTGCTTCAATTATAAAATTTTCTTGATCTCTCTGCTTGCGTAGAGAGGAAGCCAAAGCCAGCAAACCGAGGAAGAGAAGAGAGTAGCCGTTAGTGATAGTTATGTACGGCCCGCTCTCAATCAACCGAACTTTCCAGAGTAACTTTCCAGATGAATTTACTCTGGAAAGTTCTTTTCTTACCGAAAGAAAACGGAATATAGCAAAAAAACAATTATGTTTTTTTGCCCTTTTGATTCTATAGGGCATTATTTCGTTTTAGTTGATTGAGAATTAGTATTTCAGCTAAGGCTGTAACGAAATCAAGCTAGTTCGTCGAGCCCTTGGGTGTGACTCCTTGGTTATGATTTGATCAAAGCTTTGTTTGGGCTTGAGTCAAATCGAGCTCGAGCCAAGCTCAAGTCGGCTTGAAAGTATATTCAATTAAGTCCGACCTCGTCTCAAAGTGGTTCTGTTTAGCTTAATTAATTCGTTTTTTTTATATGCATTTGTGTGGTATGTGTGAAATTATTGTTATAATCGATAAAATTTTATTTCAATCTTTTATTCTTGAATCCAATAGAAGAATCTAAAATTTAGCTTGGATAGTATCATTAAATTTGAAAACTTTTAAATCAAAAGCAAACAAAAAAGAAGAATACGCATTGTGCATTCGAATCCGAATCCAAACCTAAACTTTATTAGTTCCGAGTTTCGAGTTGAGCTTTTGACTTACCAATATAAGCCCGAGTTGGCTAGCTCAACTTGTTTATGTGCCTAATTTCACCTAGTGCTATACCTGCACGTGCACACTTTGGTTTAATCACCATCTTATTCATTAACAAAGAAAGCAATACTCTCAAATTGATACGTGATTTCTTTGTTTTCTTTAATAACTGCAAAGTACTTAAAGATGTAACATAAAAAATTTAAAAAAAAGAAGAGCTACATTTCTAGCTCACGTTTGTTAAAAGTAATATAAAAATAAGACGTTTTAAGTTAAGCGCCAAGTATATATAATTAGCTAATAACGTTTGTCAAAATTTAGCCTATATATTGCTTAAATATGTCACTTACCAAAATTACACATATCTTTATCTTACAAATGTTAGAATGGGTGGATGCCTAAAAATACTTCCCTCCCTCAATGCAAGCTTTTCATTTATCCAAGCTTTACAACCGTTGATCAAAATCTTAGGCAATCTCAGCCCCTGGATTTATCTTGATAACCGCCAATATCTCCCTTTTTACTGGGTACATGAGGTCTCAGGTTCGATTCCCCCCTTTCTCATTATATCGTATTGCCCTTTGTGGCTCATACGGACCAAAACGTTTTTGATTTCCATCATTATTATTAATATTTTGTATTTTTCAATACAAATATAAATTTGAGCATGTATTATTAGAGATAATAGAATAATAAATACAATTTTCATGATTATTTTCATTATTACTATTGTTGTTGTTGTCGTCATTATCGATATCGGCAATGTTATCTTCCTCTTTGAATTTCATAACATAGTCAATATTAATTATGATCATCTAATGATCAAAGAGAGATTAGGAGATCATAATGGATATAAGTTTTTTTATTATTTCATTATTATAGAATAAGTTCATAATTTAGGAGTTTTAACTTAAGGAAACTGAATTATAATTACTGAACAAGCCGTAAAACCTTATGTGACACCTTATCATTAACACATAATATAATATACACATTTATATAGAAATAATAAACATTTTTTATTTCCATGATTATTATTATTATTTTGTCTTTTTTTGATACAAATATACATAGAGCATGTATTACTAGAGATAATAGAAATATAAATATGATTTCCATAATTATTTCCATTATCACTATTGTTGTTGTTGTCGTCATTGTCATTATCGTCGTTGTTATCTTTCTCTTTGAATTTGATAACATAGTCAATATTAATTATGATCATATATATGTAAGGATTGTGCTAAAAAATTACATATTCTAAGCACAATATAGCATACTGCAAGGGTTGAACGTTAAATATAAAAAAAATTAAAAATAAAACACGATCATCATATTAGGCCCGTGAAGCTGAATTTCTTTCACATTTAATATAATCTATTTAACATAATAAAATAAACGAAATATTTTTCTTTTTCTTTCAAAGCATACATATCTTATAATTATATTTAATTCATATAAATCTTAAAAGTATAATTAATGTTTTAACGTTTCAAACAAATTGACCAAAATCTAATTTATTTAATGCATAAGAAAAAATAAAATAATTTTTGTTTTCTTTTAAACCATACAAATCCAATAATCAAATTCTCTTCATAAAACACCTAAAATTATAATTAATCTTTTACTGTTTAAAATAAAATGCCCCAAATCGTCATAATACTTCAAACTAAGAAATATCTCAGCTCACAAATTTGAACTCAACCCTTCTCTTGCAAGACAATATAAGGACATTGGAAGTTTATATCAAAACTCATGAAACTATTACGTTAACCTAAAAACCAAATGTACAAACTATGAATACATAATTATATTAGCACCCCCTCATGAACCACTTTAAATAGCCAAAAAAGTTATATAATAGCATAAATATAATGTTCAAATTATTTTCGTTGAAAGGCAAATTTTATTTGTATTACATGCGAAACTAAAACTAAACCGACTTTAAAATAGTTTCTACCTAACTTCACTAGAGAATTAACAATTTCATAAATTTTTACTCACCAACAAGAAAAGGATGTGGACTTTTTGTCATTGACGTCATAAATTGACCTATCATCACCCTATTTAGCATGCTTTATAACAAATTCACTATCTATTGTCTCCATCATACTTATATAGACTTTTTTCACAATTATATAATTTTCAAATATTAATCTCATTAATTATGCACAAAGTGTTTGTATACTTAACTTTTTCATTGAGTTTTTCCATTATCTCCTCTAAATTATAATATTAATCATGTCTACCATAACTATTTGTTTATTATTTCGATAACATATCTACAAAATGTTTATTTGAACATACTTCGTACAAAGCACGAGTCCAGACTAGTTCAAACCCAACTAATCAAACGAGCGTCTTGCATAAATGGCCAAATTGTGACACAACGATAATTTGAACCGATGTGGTTAGCGGTTAAAAGTGCACCCTGACGGCCTGATTAGATGCGTATTAGGGAAATATGTGCAATAAACAACAACAACAATCCATATATTTTCAATTCCATATATTTTTCAAGAGTGTTTTTTTTTTAGGATAGAAGAAAGGGGGCAATTAAATTGAATTAGAGTTAATAAATTCATACATATCATTAGACGCTCAAGCAACAATATTTTTCAAGACATCCATCGTCCGTAACCTCCAAGCAAAGGAATAAGATTGCAAATTGGGCAAATTAAGTGGTCGTATTACACTCTCTCTTAACAAAAGACTAAGAACACTATTGGGTTTATGGCCTAGATATCGCACCATGGAAGATCCCCACGGGTAGTGAGTATTGGCCATGGTCATGGACCGTGGACCAGGAAAAGAAGCAGTGGCACTTCCATACTCCACCACGGACAGCCCGTGGCGATGGCCACGGTCCACGGTGGTTGCGGCGCAATGACAGTTGGCTTTTCCTCATGCCTGTCTGCATGATCCACTTCATTAGAGGCACGCCTCGAGCCTCCATCATCATCAACGCACAGCAATACACAAGCATATTTGTTGAGTTTTCTTGTTCCACTATTCTAGTCTAATGAGACGGTGTTCTAGAGTGAATTGTAATCACTAATTGATCGCTCCTTAGAGCACATCGCTCAAACTCCATGTAACACCCGAAATTTCAACCCCTCCGTTCAGCCGATGTATGCCGTTATAAACTCTGCCTGAGTGTCGATTTTATTGAAATGAATATTATTATTCTCATTGTTATTAGCTTTTTGGGTATTAAAGATTTTTATTGGAAACCTCATTGAGCAGATTCCCGAATACGACTAGAATGTCGAACTTTGGGAATGAACCTGCAATTTATTGAATCGAACCTTAATATAATCAAAAGGTGAATAAATCGAACGATGATTATATTAATGGTTATGGTTTAAGTTTATAAAGGTCGGAAAATTATTGAATTTATGGTATAAGTGGGTTGGTGTTTTATTTAGTAGACCAAAAAAAAAAGGGGTTTTAAGGGGCCGAAGCCCTTCTGTTTTCGGAAAAAAAAAAGAAAACAGAAAAAGGAAAAAAAAATTTAAAGAAAGGAGGAGGAGAAGCAGCATCGGGAAGGAGGGGAAGCAGATGGGGCAAGAAAAAGGGGGGGGGGGGCGTTTCACACATGAGAGAGGGAGGGGGGTGGGGCTGCCGGTGGCCGGTGACCAGGCCGACGCACGCCAGCCGTCCCCCACTCCCGGTGGACGCCCAAACCCGAGCCAAAGGGATAGGCAGACGGCGAAAGGGAGGTCGTGGGCTGGGGTCGTGGGACCTCGACCCCGCGCGACCACCACTAGCACGGTCGCCGGCGACACGGCGGTGAACGGAGCAGGCGGAGGAAGAGAGAGAGGCAGCAGGAACGGGAGGAACCGAGTCCACTTCGAATCAACCCGAATCAAACCCTAAAACGGGTCCTTTAGCTTGGATTCGAGGTGGGTTTCCTCATCCTCCTATTTATGGTTAAATTTTTAATTGCAATAGAGTTTAATGATTATCGATTCTAGTTCGTTCAGGTTGAATTCGATTGATTATAATTCGTTCAGGTTGAATTCAATTGATTATAATTCGTTCAGGTTGAATGCGATTGATTATAATTCGTCCAGGTTGAATTCGAATCAATTATCAGTAACTTGATTATTAATTTCGTTAAAACTTACTGATTAGCGATTATAGTTCATTCAGGTTGAATTCGAGTCAGTTATCAGTAATATGAGAAAGTTGTAGTGTTAATTGAACGATACCATGTATATATATGTGTTAGTTGTACAAAATTAAAGTTTATCGTTCGACAATTAAATAAGGGTCATTTGAGGCGTTCATTTATTGTTTCGAAGTTACATTTCAAAGCCTAAACAAACCATTTAAGCCTAATACGATTCTTATTACTTCGAAGTCAGTAATCGAACCTACTTAAGCAACGTAAGCATATTACGGTTCTAGGCATTCATTTATCATATTATCATATTCGAACCTAACCATATATACGTTGATTCTAAGCATTTATAATTTACTTCGAAGTCAATAAACGGCATGAATTAACTAAACGTACATTCTTCGCTCCTAATCACTTATAATCCACTTCGAAGTTAGTCTTCAGGCATGATTTAGCTGAACAGGTCCGAATCAAAGCTAAACATGCATAACTTATTGATTTTATGTTATTTGTCAATTATATGAAAATTTATGAGTATGTCAAGTTTATCGATTATATATATATATATATACATTAAGTTTATATGTAATAATCAAATTGATATATATATAACGTCAAGTTTATCATGATATATGTCAATTTGATTTAATCGATTACAGAAATCCCTTATATATATAACGTTCTTCATTAATTATGCATTTTATCGATTATTGATTATCTAACGCATATTCATGGCATTCTATTATTCATTGATTATATAACGTTTATTAATTGCATTTTATTGATCCTTGCAATTAATTGATCATTGATCTCATCTCATATGAAACACATATCGTTCATCGATTATGCATGTTTATCGAATTATATATAGTGTTCGTCGATCATATAAGTTTATCGTTTATATAACGCTCATCATATATATATAATGTTCATTGTGTATGCTCACTTAAAGTTCATTGCTTAAATAACGCTCATCGTATATATATTGCTTTATATAACGTTCATTGAATATGTCTGCTCACTTACAGTTCATTGATTATATAACGCTCGCCGATTATACCAGATTTTAGTATCGATTATATGCATGATTACATTAGCGATTACCAATAGATGTTGATCCATAGGGTGAATTCCTGGATTATATAATAGACATAGAAACCATGATCCATAAGGTGACTTCATGAATTATATGATAGACATTTTAGGTGGAAAATAGTTCCACCTTAAATTGGAGTAGAAGTGAGGCCATCTCGGTACGTACATTGCCTATGTTCTTCGAAAACTCTATGTTCTTCAAAAACTCACAGTATTCTCAGCAATGAAAAATCAAAACAAGATTCATTTAATGAACCAAGTTCTCAATGTTTTGTCACATAAACGAGTGGCCCCGCCAATTATCATCAGGGCTTATGCCCTTCAGTTATCAAGGCTTATGCCGACCAGTACACCCGTGCGCGGCGTCAGGGCTTATGCCCATCAGTTATCAAGGCTTATGCCGACCAATACACCCACGCGCGGCGTCAACTCATGCTTCTCGATCAGCCTGGGGGGTGCGAGCACCTAAAGTACGATCGTTTCAAGATGTACATCGATCAAGGGGTTCACTTTCAGATAAGAATCGAGAAATCAGTGTTACTTATATATTCTCTCTCTCCTGTTTGCAAAACAAAATATTTTGAAATGCGCGCGCCCAACCATTTAACCTCCAAGTCTGTTTTTCTGCATAGGGATGTACGTCTGAGTTTCGGCTCATATTTCGAAACATGTTAGGTGGAAATAGTTTCATGTTTCGTCTATTGCCTAAGTTGTAACCAACCTAAAATAGTTTCATGTCTAGTCGATAGACATTAGTTTATCGATCGACATTTTAAGTCTACTGCCTCTATATGTTTATCTATCGTACACACCGTATCCATTATATAATTTATCGACTGCATAGTTCATCGTATCGTATCCATGAATTATGTGAAGGGCATGGAGTCTATTCATATCGTATAGTGATTACATGACGTTTGTTAATTGTATATTATAGTCAAGGTCCATAAATGCTTTATTACATGATCGCTAAGTGCTCTTAATTGTCTATCAGTCGGCTATTTGTATCTTTAGCTTAACTAACCCAGTACCTTCTTGGAAGTTTGCATGTAACTTCAACTTATATGTTTCAAGACTCATTATTTGGCAGAGAATTCAAAAATCAATATTTCATTTCTCTGCTAGAAGGCAGAGGCAAAGCTCAGTTTTTCATTTCTCTGCCAATAGGCAGGGAATTCAAAGCTCAGAATTTCATTTCTCTGCCAGAAGGCAGAGGCAAAGCTCAGTATTTCATTTCTCTGCCCCGTAAGGAGAGGATTCAAAGTTTATTGTTTCATAATTTGCCAGTAGGCATGAGTTGAAGAAACATGATCAATTGAATAAACAAGCATGTAAAGTTCAGAGGTCAATATATTCATTTTATTGCTCTTACTACTTGATACTGAAGAAGATTATTGAAACATTGAATTGAAAACCTGAAAATGAGATTAATTGTTTATATCTTGTTTAGAAAATGATGTTATAGATCCAAATTTATGACACAAGTACAAGAGGAGAGAAGATAATGGTATTCATAGATCATGTCCACTACTTACATTAACATATGATATTGTTTTATTAAGTTTATGAGTTCATACGACTGGCTTTTGGTGCAAATGCTATTTCTCTTGCTTTGTGATTGGAACACACTATGCGGACTATGCAATAGGTGAATTCTTCAAAGAAAAGGAATTACGAACGACGGTTGTAAGTTATTATTGCATCTTTTAGGGGAGGGGGCTATCCACTGTGCGATTATCGCTCATCCCATCTATCATTGTGCCTCCAGGTTTCTGAAGGAAGCTGAAAGGGAGTCATTGCTGCCTAGAAGTGAAATGATGGACTCGTACGTGAACTGCAATGTGTTTTGTGGTGTGTGATTGTAAATTGAGTTCTTGTGTGCTTAGTTGCATATTATTTAGAGTCGCTCTGTATGGCCATATGAGCCACCATCTAAGTTGTTAGGTTTGTATTGTATTTGTCGCCGTTTTTTTGTTATCATTAAACTGCATTGGTTATAGTGCTCCGGGCGGGTGGCCCGTAGAGCCGTGAACTCTGGCGGGTGGCCGTTGAGTTAGTTTTTATTGTTTTTCAGTGCAGGGGTTTTATTGTAAGGCTGTAAGCCTAGGAAAATGGTCAAGTTTTAGGAGAAACTCTGTCCGTTTTGCCCCAGGATTTAAGAACAAGATAGTAAAACTTCTGACTTTAGGGTTGGGGGCCTTACTTTTTGAGCCCCCATAAAGTTCACTAAATCAAGCAGCCGTGTTCCATCATGGAACGGCGGTAATGCCTCCAATCAAATTAGAAGTCTTCCGTGCTAAATTAGAATAATAAGTGGTTATGTTAGAATAATCAGATATTAGCAATTGGGGGCGTTACACTCCACCACGGACAGCTCGTGGCGATGGCCATGGTCCGTGGTGGTTGCGGCGCAGTGACGGTTAGGGCTTCCTAGGACCTGTCTGCATGATCCCCTTTATTAGGGGCACGCCTCGAGCCTCCATCATCATCAACACATAGTAATACGCAAACACATTTGTTGAGCTTTCTTATTCCACTATTCTAGTCTAATGAGATAGTGTTCTAGAGTGAATTGTAATCACTAATTAATATCTCCTTAGAGCACATAGCTCAGAGATCAATTCTATACTCTCCCATCTCTACAGCGGATTTTGCTCATCGTCGTTCGTTGTAACGCCCCAATAGGTACCTGATTCATTACTTGCATTCACTTGCTTACGTTCACCAATTAGAAGTAATAACCCAGTGAACGGGGCGTTACCGCCGTCCAAAAAGGACAAGGTTTCCCTTATATATGAAAACTTAGCCATAAAACCAAAGTTTACCCTCAAAGGGCATTCACCATCACAACCATTCAAATCGTTTAGCTATATACAAAAACGGGTCTGACATCTCAATTATCTCAAGGATTACACCAAAATACATAATTCAGTTCAAATATATCGTTTCAACACCAAAATACATCACAATATGATATGATAGCATCTCAGCACTCATAGACCGCCAGTCACATGGCTAGTCTTGGCTCACTTATCACCTTCAGCTGTCCTACCTGCCTGAGGGCGGTTCACTGAACACTTTCCTAAAACAAAACATGAAAACATTTCGAACTGTGAGCCAAAGCTCAGTACATGCATTCCTGTAATGTTAAAGATTCACTGAAAATTTATTTGGGTCCGCTTTGCAATTCATTTTGATTTTAAAACAGGGAATGAGATGCATATAAAGCTGAATTGCCAATTATTATCTATTAGTGCACCCCTTAGTAACTGTTACGATATGTGAATATGTGTACACCTGCCAAGCCGACTAGGGAACCTGGCCTAAAGCCGCGCGGGTAGCTAGAGGGCAATGTCCTGTAACTGATAACTGATGGAGTCACTAATTATATGATAAAACACTTATTAAATTGATTCATTGATGTACTTACCAAAACATTACGATTTCGATAAATACGTACTAATTTCTAAAGAAACAGGCAATGAACATACCTGGAAGTTTTAAATACAAGTTCACGGAATGATAAGATGCACAAAAGTGGAGAGAATGAAAGCTTAGGCCTCGATTCTATTCAAAGGATCATTATAGGTACATGAGGTCAGAAACGAGCTTGCTCTTATAAATAATGCCTTTAAAAAGAACTGACTTATGAAGAATTTGTACAAACCAGTTAATAGATTAAACTAAAATGATGAAACTATATAAACCATAGAAATGTGATTTAAGGCACAGTAGCAAGTTCAGAGCAAAAAGTGCTTATAAAGAGGGTACGGAAAGAACAATTCACAACTTATACTCTCGACCTCGAAAAGAGACCTAAGACCCCAATATGAAAAGCTTAGGAAGGCCTATAAAACTTTAATTAATGACACATAATATGATTCCCACGATAGGGTTCCTAAAATGGGACTAGAACATCAACATGTCAGTTTTGAGTTCATCCTGCACAGGTTCAGTAAAGTGACCATAACGTTTTCCACAGACCTCGGATTAATGCGATTCAAGATCCATTTTAAATCTAACACACTGACCTATCTATCCACCAAAAATCATAATTTTTAGCTTGGTCAATCATTACCAGTTTCATCTCAAAGGTTCTCCTGTTTTTCTAGAAATTTCAGCCTCACTGTTTGAGCTTGTTCCCTCACTTTTCACACAAATCCTCAACTTAAACCATTCCTTGAAAAGCACGTAAACACACTTTGGTCCATCCCAACATCATACAAAAACATCACACTCAATTGCACTTCATATTCATATCCAATAAAGCTCATTTTCTACTCACATATACACACACTTCAAGTTTAAAACTAGTTTGGTCCAAACCATGCATTCTTGGATAAAACCCTAACTTAAGGTCAACTTAATCTCACTCGCATCATTTTAAAACACCATAATAAACTTCAATAGATTAAAAGATGATAAAAAACAAGGATAAAACAATCAACACCCAACATTTTAACATGGATCTTGCATGGTTGAGAAGTAACCCTAACCCTAGCATAAACCAACTTCAACTCCACCAAGATCCATCACCAAGATAACTCTTATTTCAATCCAAACAACATGATCTGCCATTGAAACAACCAAAACAAGAAGCAAAAACCAAAAATCAAAAGAACAAGATTGAGGTCACTTACTTTGAGCTTGAAACAAGTGGAGATGGAGGTGATATTTGGTGATTTTGAGGGTGGAAGATGATAGCCGGTGGTTGGAGGTTGCAACCCTTGCCGGAGGCTGGCTGGAAAACACCACAAAAGGGGCTGGGCAGCTGCTGTTTTGGGTTGGTCGTGGGGTAGAGAGAAGGAGGAGAGAAGAAGAGAGAGAAAATGTCTTGAATTTACTTGGTGCAAAACAAAAGCTTAAGCAAAATAAATACTTGGTTGAAAATTAACCTTCAAAATCTATTTTTTACTAAGTATAATTAAGGCCTAACTAAAGGTAATTAGCTAAACAAATATGGTCAAGTCATAGTGGACCGAAATTGGCCTTAAAGGGGCTTGGGTTCAAAAACTAGCTCAAACTAAGTGCGCTTGAATTTTTTTTTCCCAAAGCTCGAGGTTAAATGTTTTTGGTGTCATGAAAAATAATTAAATCGCTCAATTCATAAATATCAAGGCCTAATAACGATCTCTAGAATTTGACAAGAACAAAAAACCTGAATTGCAAGGTGAGGGCCCATTTAAATTTTCCCAATTGAAATAACAAAGAAAACAATGATTTAAATGCAATGAAATTAATCACATGGATTCATGACATGAATAAACATGATTTAGGTTCGAACTATTACATTCATGGTTGTTCACACATTGGTTTTTTCCATGTAAATTTTGGTGTTGATTTGTGTTTGTTCTTTAATATCGTATTTTATGATTCTTTGTTATTTCCATCCAATTCCTAACATATCCTGACAAGTGGTATCAGAGCATTGGTTATAGGAAGGCATCATTCACAAAGTTTGATATACCCAAATTCGATGAAAAAATGAGTTTCAACATCTGGAAGATACAGGTGACGACAGTTCTTACCCATAACGGGTTAGAGAAGGCTATCGCTGGAAAAACGAAGAAACTTTCAACCATGACAAATGAACAATGGGTGGAGCTCGATAAAAAGGCCCTCTCAGTGATACCACTGTGCTTGAAAACTCATTTTCTCCATGAAGTTCTAGATGCGACTACCACTACAGCTCTCTGGCTCAAATTCGAGTCCCTATACATGACCAAAAGCCTAGCAAACAAGATTCGTCTGAAGGTACGTCTATACACATTCTCCATAGCTGAAGGTACTCCTATTCAAAATCATATTGAGGAGTTCAATTCTATTGTTATTGATCTTACAACTCTAGGTGTGAAACTTGAGGATGAGGATAAAGCAATACTGTTGGTTGTCTCATTGCCCCCTTCATATAAGCACTTCAAGGAAATTATACTATATAGCGATAACCACACTTTGTCTTTTGATGACATTAAGGCTAACTTGTTAACAAAAGAAAAATATGATCTTGAAGTGCATTCTGATGACAGAGTTGAAGGCTTGTCAACGAGAGAGAGAACCTGAGAACCTCTGAAAAGGGGGGCATAAATCGGAGAAATACCATATCAAAGTCCAAGAGACGTAAATCCAACAAGCTCTGCAAATACTACGGAAAGTCAAGATATTTAGGAGCTGAATGCTACAAACTGAAGAACAAGAACCCCAAAGAAGAGAAGAATAATCAACCTACAAAAGCTTCAATTGTTGGCTCAGAGTCAGATGGTGATGTCCTACTTGTCACTACCATAGATAACCGAGGTGCTACTGAGTGGGTCCTAGATTTCGGTTATACCTACCATATGTGTCCCCATAGGGACTAATTTTCTACATATGAGGCACTAGATCCTGGTGTTGTACTCATGAACAATGATACCCAATGTAATGTTGCTGGCATTGGCATCGTTCGAATCAAGACTTACGATGGCATAGTGAGGACTCTTTCTAAAGTTGGTCACATTCCTGACCTGAAGCGTAATCTCATCACTTGGCACCCTTGGATCCAATGAGTGTAAGTATTCCGTTGAAGGTGGAGTTTTGAAGATCTCCAAGAGTACCCTAGTTGTCATAAAAGGAGAAAGACGGGGAAGTCTTTATATTCTCCAAGGGTCTTCAGTGACAAGTTCTGCTACAGTCAGTACGACCTTATCTGTCGAAGGCCATGCTCGATTATGGCATGCTCGCTTGAGTCACATGAGCGAAAAGGGAATGGCAATACTAAGCAAGCAAGGTCTATTAGGCATTGAAGGTACGGGCAAAGCTTGATTTCTGTGATCATTGTGTGTTTGGAAAACAAAAGAAAGTTTTCTATTGCTAAACACCAAACTAAAGGTACCCTTGATTATATTCATTCTGATTTGTGGGGTCTTTCTAGTGTTCTTTCTTTTGGAGAAAAATGTTATATGTTCACTTTTGTAGATGACTTCTCTAGAAAGGTCTAGGTTTATTTCTTGGGGCAGAAGAACGACGCTTTCCCTGATTTTAAGAAGTCCAGAGCGCTCATTGAAAATCAAACTGGGAGGAAGATAAAGAAGCTCATGACTACGAATGGTCTTGAGTTCTATGAGTCAGAGTTTAATAAGTTTTGTACTACTCGGGGTATCGCTAGACATAAGATCTTGTTTGGGAAACCTCGGCAGAATGGGGTTGCAGAACGCATCAATAGAACTCTACTTGAGAGAGCACGTTGTATGCTCTCCAATGCTAATTTGTGCCATTGTAGAGATTTTGGGTAGAGGTTGTTTCTACAGTATGCTATCTATGAACCTATCTTCGCATTCCTCTATTGAATTCAAAATTATAGTAGAAGTATGGTTTGGTAATCCAATTGACTACTCCATTTTGAGAGTTTTTAGATGTTCTATTCTTGCACATGTCAACAATGGGAAACTAGCTCCCGGAGCTGCTACATGCTTGTTTCTTGGCTATACATCTGAATCTAAGGGATATCAACTTTGGTCTCCTGACTTCGAAAAGGTCATTCAAAGTTGGGATATCACCTTTAATGAAACTATTATGTTCTTCCCTCAAAAAGAGTCTGATATCCCTACATGTGATCAATAGGATGACAGCAAGAAAGCGGAACTAGAGGTTCCTTCAAATGTCCCTCAAAGTGGTGATATAATACCTCATTCTAGTAGTGAGGACCATACTAAAGAAACCAACTCCGACAATCGTGACATCCTAAGTTCTGAAGAGCAATAAATTTCAGATAACTACTCCATTGCTCATGACTAGCCGCAAAGAACCATCAAAAAGACCGCATGCTATTCCGTTAACAATAAAGGTGGACTAATAGCATATGCCTTAGCTATTGCATAGGAGATACTTGAAGATATTGAACCTTCTGCCTACTCTAAAGCCATCTCCTATCCTAATTCGTCAAACTGGCCTATGGCAATGTAAGAGGAGATTGAGAGTTTGTACAAGAATGAGAATTGGGAGTTGTGTAACTTACCCAAGGGTTGTCATGCCTTGATGGCTAAATGGTTCTATAACAGAAAAGAGGGCATTCTTGGGGTTGAAGATGCAAGATGAAAGGCACGGTTGGTTGTTCGAAGCTGCAACTAGAAGGAAGGCATTGACTTCAATGAAGCTTTATCTCCTATAGTACGTCATGCCTCCATTAGAGTGTTGTTTGCATTTGTTGCGCTGTTTGATTTAAAGTTGGAGCAACTTGATGTGAAAATTGCATTCCTTCATGGGGAGTTGGAGGAAGAGATATACATGAAACAACCTGAGGGTTTTATAGTTCCTGGAAAAGCAAAATTATGTTTGTCGCTTGAAGAATTCTCTATATGACCTGAGACAAGCACCCCACCAGTGGTATAAAAGGTTTGATTCATTCATGATAGGACAAGGCTATACACGTTGTCACTATAACTATTGTGTATATTTTCAAGAATTTGGAGATTCCATCATTTATCTATTACTATATGTGGATGACATGTTCATTGCCTCCAATGACAAATCCTTGATCAGCAAGTTGAAATCTTAACTTAGCAATGAGTTTGAGATGAAGGATCTTGGGGCAGCCAAGAAGATACTTGGTATAGAGATTCACAGAGTTTGAAAGACCGGTAAGCTCTACCTATCTCAAAGTAAGTACCTTGAAAAAGTCCTAGATAGGTTCAATATGAATAACTATAAACTAGTGAATACTCCTTTAGCTGCTCACTTCAAATTATCAGCCAAGTCCTATCCTGCATCTGAAGAGGAAATAGAGAAGATGTCTTATGTTCCTTATTCTAGTGCAATTGAGAGCCTCATGTATTCTATGGTCTACATTAGTCCAGATTTAGCCTATGTAATTAGCCTGGTGAGCCGTCATATGTATAATCCTGCTAAGGATCATTGGGAAGCTGTGAAATGGATCATTTACTATGTGAAGGGTTCTCTCGATAGGAATTTATTGTTTGACAAGTCTGAGACTACAACCTATGATGTTGCAGGATTCGTGGACTCTGATTATGGGGGAGATCTCGATCATAGGCATTCTACTTTTGGCTACATTTTCACTCTATTTGAGGGTGCTATCTCTTGGAAAGCATTCCTATATTCTATTGCAGCCTTATCTACTATTGAAGCAGAATACATTGCTATAACTGAGGGAGTGAAGGAAGCTCCATGGTTGAAAGGCCTTATTATAGAACTTGGTGTTACCCAAGGTGTCACTACTGTGTTTTCAGATAGTCAAAGTGCTATCCATATCACCAAGAATGATCCCTATCACTCCATAACCAAGTATATTAGCGTCAAGAACCATTATATTAGAGATACTATTACTGTAGGAGATATTGTTATGAAGAAAGTACACACAGTAGATAATCCTGTAGATACGCTCACCAAGTCTCTCCCTATTACTAAGTTCCAACACTGTTTGGACTTAGTTGGTGTTCAGTGTTGCTGACTATCCTTCAGTGTCCGCCCTGCGGGGCACTACCCTTCGGGTCCTTTGGCAATGTAATTGTTCTAAAATTGGTAAATTTGGTCCAAGATGGAGATTGTTGGGTTTATAACCTAAATATTGCTCCACGGAAGATCCCCACGGGTAATGAGTATTGGCCATAGACCGTGGACTAGGACAAAGAAGTAGTGGCACTTCCAGACTCCACCATGGACAGCCCGCGGTGATGGCCACGGTCCCTAGTAAGCGCGGTCCTGTGACGGTTAGGTTTTCCTCGTATATGTTTGCATGATCCCCTTTATTAGGGGCGTGCCTCGAGGCTCCTCATTATCAACACATAGCAATACGCAAACACATTTGTTGAGCTTTCTTGTTCATCTATTCTAATCTGGTGAGAAAGTGTTCTAGAGTGAATTGTAACCACTAATTGATCTCTCCTTAGAGCACATCGCTCTGATATCAATTCTGTACTCTTCCATCTCTATAGTGGATTTCGCTTATCGTTGTCTGTGGTTTTTCCCACATTGGGTTTTCCATATAAATTTTGGTGTTGATTTGTGTTTGCTATTTAATATCGTATTCTGTTATTCTTTGTTATTTTCGTCCAAATCTCAACTGATCTGAACAAAATTCAAAACAAACAACAATAGAGAGGATGTCACTAACAAAAAAACCAACAAAGTTATCTTGAAACAATGAATAGTTGTAATTCACGGCTTAAAATCCATAATCAGTAATGCATGTGCTATTAGTTTGAGTTTATAGTAATTCATTTTGATGATTTCTTTCCTCATCTAAGGTGATAACTGAAAGATTTGAAATAAAGAATTTTCTTTTTAATTCCCAACACATATAATATATATACGTGCCCAACATCTATTGCTTCAACGATCACGATATCAATTCTTTTGAAAAATTATAACTAATTTATGTTCATATTAAAGTTACCAAGAAATCTATTCTACAAATTTTACTATTACACTCGCATTTATAATTAAATGATATCTTCTACAAATACAATTAACTATTTTGTCAAATTTCAACGACTACTAAGTTGCTACTTATTAGTTGAATATCATATGTAAATTAAAGCTACCAATTAATGTTGAATACCAAAAGCAAATAAATAATCGTCACAGTTATATATTATGTAGTAGTTATGACAGATGATAATGCAAAAACCTTATAAAAAATTATAACAATAACTAACAATACTTCATTAGTCATATTTCAATTATGCAAATAACAAAACATTTTTACACCCAAATAGATATTATTAAGAACGAAAAATTCGTCAGTGTATATACATTGTACAAAAGAATGACACTAATAAGAACATGTAGAACATGCCCGCAATAACATGTGCAACACGATGAAATATTATGCCAAAATTAAATAATGTTAACTTATGGATTAGATGAGAGAGAGAGAGGGGTTGTATGGAAAATATTACCTTACAAACGTATGTACCTTATT
Organism: Selenicereus undatus; assembly: GCA_017589665.1. Classification (NCBI taxonomy): domain Eukaryota; kingdom Viridiplantae; phylum Streptophyta; class Magnoliopsida; order Caryophyllales; family Cactaceae; genus Selenicereus; species Selenicereus undatus. Next base: position 28,493,624 of record JACYFF010031952.1, on the reverse strand, counting down.
AGGTACATATACTGCGCGTATAGTGCACAGCCTCAGATCTATAGTAATTAAAAATGATTTAATTTTGCTTGTTGGTATAAAAGATTAACTGCAAATGGGGAAAGGTTCCCTTCAGTTGAGAAAAGATTCACTGCATTGCATAAAAAATTCATTGGATCAAAATTACGATGTAAAACTATGGAGTAAATGCTGGTGTTGTCCATATTTCACTGTTGTCATTGTTGCACCACAATCGCAATGTGGCTTACATATGCTTATATAGTTAAATTGTGTACATATGCTTATATAGTTGTTTTGATATGCAGATATTCTTTTCAGTGTTTCAGAATGGATATTACTTTGTTGTGTGCTTCAATTTCTTGGCAAAGAAGGTGGAGATTATCCATTCTGGTACTCATAACAATGTGGACAATGGTGCTATTCTTGTTTGTGTCAGCCTTTTGGTAATTTTCTATATTACCTTTTCGTCATTTCGATATTCTAATCCTCTAATATTTGAAGTTACCTATTATAAATGTATATAACTTTTTTTCCCTATGTTTGATGCTTCTCAAAGTATTTTCCTGATAAAATCCCCAAATCAGCTAGGGGTAAAGCTATTTCTATGGCGAGTTTGCAATTGGAGCAACTGAAACTACCTTGGATGGAAGTTTCAAGAAAAGTTCATCCTGACTCAGAGGTGTATGCAATGCGACACTTGGAGATGTGCATGGGAGATGTTGAGAAATGGAATACCAGGTTTAAGAAGTTCAATGTCAGTTCACTTTTTTTTTCCCTTGTTATAATTAAGTAAATTATATCATCAAAAGTTTTGATAAGTTTTTTGCGCTCAACATGCGCCCTTGTTGAAGAAGCCCATCCATCCTATCTACTTACCAAGGGCCACATCCAGATGGATTGAGAGTATAATTACATGTAGTAAAGGTTTATATCTAGTTACATAGATCAGCTATGTATCGAACAAAAAGTAATATGGCTTGAAGCTTGAAATCCTTAGGGTCCTCCTTGGAGAACTCCTTATAGCTCTACAATGTCTTATCTTCCAGCAATCCTCAGAGTTTTCCCTACCATGGCAATCACAACATTATAAGACAAAGCCTCAAAAGAGAGGAGATTAACGACCAATCTATCTTAAACAAGGACTTAAATTTACTTCTTGGCCTAAAAGGTTCATTGCAATGGGAGAAAGGCTTCATGCAGTTCGGAAAAGATTCACTGAATTGTATAAAACATCTCATTTTGCTTCTTGGCACAAAAGGTTCACTGCAATTGAGGAAATATTCCCTGCAGTTGGGAAAAGATTCACTGCATTGCATAAAAGATTCATTCTATGAAAATTAAGATGTATAGTTATAAACAATACCCTATCACTGAATAAGAATCAATAGTAGCATGCACATCTACAACCAGCAAAACAGCTCTAACATCGATAAATTCAATCAGCTCTAATATCCACAAAATATTAAATTGTGTAAAAAGAAATGATGGTGGCCTCATGCTATCAATTTTGACATTCATAGTCTCACCAAATATTTTTAAGTGCACCATCTCTGACAGACGTCGTGGTCCACGCCACCTGCATCAACAAATATTTTGTCTTTTAATTATAAAATTTTTCTAACTATATTTGTTAAAATATAGAGTGATCTTTTAGTTTATTACCTCAGTAGTTGCAGCTCCAACATTAGTGTTGGACATGCTGGGATACTCCGGAGGCCGTAGACCACTTGTTGCCTTCAAAAACCACATAAGTTACTCCTTTAATTATAAAGTGAAAATGAAACTTTTTCATTATTTCTTTAATTAAATTTTGAGAATTTGAGTACAATGACACCTCAGTAATTATTATGTTCATTTATTTATAGTTATTCAATGAATAATAGAATTTGAGACTGTTAACCGTTCTTATTTTTTTTGTGTATCTTTCCTAAAATGCAATGAAACCTTTGTACACAACAGTGAACCTTTTCACTAAATCAGTGTACCTTTTTTGTCAGCTTATGTGCAACGATTTTTGCTATTACAATCATGCCTTTGAGAAATTTTATCGAACATCTTATGTGCAAAGAATGGTGACTTTAAAAGTTGCACTAGGTAAACATACTTTGGATTAAATATTGATATATAATTGTTTGTTTGAGGAATTTTATCAAACATACCTCTAACATGAACTCCTAACAGCTGTAACTCTTCAATAAGCAAATTTTCTGTCTCAACTATAGTTTGTTCCTCAAAATCCATTGATTTAAGTATGTATTATTGCTAATTTTCAAAGAGAGTTTTCTGCCTCAGCTATAATTGTTTGTTTGATGATGAATCATGTATCTGCTACTTTGTATTGCTGAATCATGGTGAACGTTTGTATGGTTGGTCGTCCAAATTCAAAGAGAGAAGGTCCAATTACAGCATGGGCAAGGGTAGTGGAATTATATTTGTTGGGTCCAATTAAGTCAACCTTCAGCCTGATCAAATTCGAATTAGGTTTGTTGGGCTCAAAAATTTTAGGTTTGTTGGGCAACGTAGTGGAATACCTCTTTATATAGGTGTGTATATTAACATGATACATGGGTATGTACCATAGACTCAATGGGGCTGTATTGATCTGAGCGTGAAGAATGATTGGTGTTTTAAGAGAAGAAATGAGTTCCAATATAGTTGTTATTGTTGGCCAGCCTACATAAGGAGGTTTAGGGGTCAACTAAATATACAAGAGTACACGAAAATCTTAGATTCTCATCTCCTCCTCTCACGGCTGCCCAACCATCTAGTGGGTCTTGGGTCTAGGATGTGAAACCTTAAGGCAACTCGAGTAGCCGCCTAGAATTTAGACTGGCGTGGGCTACTCCCAACAGTAATTTGCTCAAACCAGGTTAGTCCTAATTCATCCTACAGTGGTATCAGAGTTAAACTGTTTGGATTAGTCCCGCCTAATACATTTCATAATCTGAATTATAAGCATGCTTGAACTTTATAAACTATCTTTATGATTAGTTGTTTAATTATCATAATTATGCAACTGAAAATCATGCTTCTGTGATTATGATGCCTAGAATCAACTAAAAGATTGTATCTTTAGTCAAATTTAATTCATGAATGTTATGTTTTATCAATTATCAAATGACCGAATTTTGGATTGATAACTGATGACTCAAACTGATACTTATTGTGCAATTAAATGCATGCTTAACATGTTTTTAATTCTACAAGCATGATTATTTAAATTACAGAGTGTGAACATGCTTTATGCGACTGTGCACGATAGAGCCATAAAACTCAACCCATATTTTATTAAATTCTTTTAGTTATGCTGTTTGATGAATTACAACATGTTTTGTATGTTAAGTTCATCGTGAAAAGCATGATTGAGTTATATAGCCCTAACCCACTCAGTTGTTAAACCCCAAAGAACCGAGACCCAAAACCCTAATCCTGAATCTCTCTCTACATGAACCTTCAGGCTTACCCCCCACCACCCATGCCTTAGTGGCTTCGGTGGCAGCAGATCCAGTGAGGCCTTAGTGGCCTTCACTGAAACCACCTCAACGAAAAAAGGGGGAGGGAAGACTAGAAGAGACTCATATCAAGGCCATACCCATAAGAACCACCACAGAGGGGTGGTGTGTGTAAGTCATGTGCCGTCGGTGAAGGAGTTCTTAGCCCTTCTTCTTCCTCCAACCGCACCCTTGACCGCCAAACTACCCAAACTCGGCAAAGGAACCGCCAAATCTACCACATTGTCGTTGCGTGTGAGTCACATGGCACCACATAAGAGGCGCGTTTGGTGCACAGCTAGCGTTTTATGGCTCGGTTGCAACTAATCTGCACGCTGGTGGGTTTCTTTTTGCTTTTCGAAGGTGGGTGGGAAGCTTCATCAACTGGGTTTTTTCGGCCAAGAGTCGCTGCCTTGACAAAGTCAATGGCGGTGACACGGGCTGAACAAAGGAGCCTCGGTGCTCCATTTTCCCCAGCCCCAAAAGGTAAGAGGAAGTCGTGGGTGCAATCTCAGAAACACCAGAACTCGTGGTTCTCGGTCCAAAGATAGTATGGAGAGGCAGAGAGGGTGAAGAGTTGTGCTTTGTGGAGAGCATGTGTTTTGCGACCTACATGGCTGAGTGGGAGCTGTTGGCCGAACCTAATAAGTTTAGGCCCAACGGCCACTAGAGCCGCTCAAGGCGGCAAGCCTAGTTGACCCCAACCTATATAAGAAGGTTTAGGGGGTCAACCAATACACAAGAGCACACAGAAATTCTCAGATTATCCTCTCCCCCTCTTACAGCTGCCCAACAATTTAGAGGGTCTCGGGTCTAGGACGTAAAACCTCAATGCGACTCTAGTAGCCGCCTAGCATTCAGACTGATGTGGGTTACTCCCAACGGTAATTTCCTCAAACCAGATTAGTCCTAATTTATCCTATAGTTATCATACACAGTGAGAGAGTGCAAGCAAGTTACCAACATTAAATACTTTCGTTCCCAACTATACAATTTGGTAAAGAATTTTTGTAGAAGGAATTTGAAAGTTAATTTTCTTATATTTTTTGTCTTTGTACACATAACCAAAATGGAAAAATCTCACATTACAAAGAGCAACTAAAATGAGGATTTTATAATGTTAAAACAATAAATTCATTCGCAATCGAAAACACTTAATAGAAGTGAGTAGTCAGTTATAATGTTTAGGCAAGAATTGACAATATTCAGTGTGCTTTAAAAATTAGAGTATAAAACGGCATATACATAACATCTTACTACCTTAATAAGGCAAGTTACTATTGAGGGCAATTTTGTATTTTAATAGGTATTTTGGCCATTTTATGTTAATGCTTATACTCTCAATGAATAGTTAAATGAGATGGTAATTTTACATATCCAAGATTCATCCTAAAACATGAGTTGCTATTGTAAGCAATAGTAAAATGGAGGTAATATAGTAAATTTACTTTATTGGTAATACTTTTCAAAGGGCAGCTTTGATTTTACAATGCAAACCCTACTTTTTTTTATCACTTTTATGGAAAATAAATAATATTTAATCAAACATCCCCAAAACAATATTTACTACAAGCTAAAAATTTTTTTGTAAGGGTGTGAATTTTTGAATGATCTGAAAGATAGCACTAGGAGAGTAGGGGTTTTTTTTGTTAATTGATTATGTTTCACAAGGGGTAATAGTAGTTTTTTTTAATACAAAAAATTATTTTGTATTTGATGAGATGGAGCAATTCAGTACTCCCCCTCCCCCCTATAAATGGGTTAATTTTTCTGGATTAAATTATATGAATTTTGTGAAGATTGAACTAACTCTTGTTGTCTCAGAATGAGCATGGACTTAAGTTAAGTTGAATGAATCAAAATGATGTGAACATATTTCTTTAATACATATTACCCTTCTTATCTTACTTACTATGGGACATGCTGTCATTGAGATTGTTCTGTCTACTTAGTTGATCCATCTTTTGTAATTCTATATTTTTTTAATTAATGTTACAATCATACTTTTCTATTTGATTATTCGCCTAAGCTTAATGTAAGTACACCAACTTAAGCTATACTAATTGCTAATCTAAATTCATTAGCATATCTTCTCCAAACTCACACAATTCTAACAATTCTTAATTTAATAATTTAAAGTTATAGATTAAATTTAATTAAAAAATTTTCTATGTTCGAAGAATCACAAAAATTTTAATTGAACAAATTTCACACTGCTAGCAAGTTTTACAATTGATTTATCTATTCAAACTTGCCCGTGTGTAAAGCGTGCAAGTTCTCAGCCTGGTATAAATAAAGAAGAATATGTATCAATGGTTTGTAAGGGGAGATTCTTTTGTTAATGCTGGTCAAGACATTTGCCTAACTTTAATTTCATTTGCAATCGTTGGCCACTCGACAATTAAGTGTGCTTAATAGTATATATGACATGTATTCATGCATTATTATCCAAAAATAAAGAACAAAATGAATAGATTCACAATTTATCCTACTAAAATTGTTGTAATAAATTTTAATGCTAAAAATCTATGTTATCTATAAACCCAGTACTCTCTTATGATGTATAATGTTTGTAATGCTTAAGTTACCCTCATTTTTAAATTTATTTCCTCAGTGGAACATCACATGACATTTAAAAAAAATAAAAAATAAAAAAGAGGAAAATTTGTCTAAAATGAAACTTTTATAAGGAAAAATTATTAATTTTGATAAAAAGGTAAAATCATTCCTTCATCCTCCCCCGTTGTCTCTTAAGTCCTTTTCCCCCCCCTTTTACAGTAACATTATCTCTCAATTCTTAGAGAAAACAAAATGTCATAAATTTTAATGACAAGGATAATACCATTCCTTCACCTTCTCCTCTTGTATCTCTTTATTCTTTTATTTTTTTTTATTTTTTTAATCCATTATCCCTTAATTCAAAAAAAAAACATAAATTTTAATAAAAAGGATAAACTTGTCCCTCGGTCTTATATTCCATTATCCATTAATTAATTATTTATTTTTTCACGATTCGTTATCTCTTTATATGTATAGTGAGAGAGAGAATGAGAGACAGAGAGAGATACATATATATACATAGATCTATAGAAATATATATACATATATATATATATATA
>JACYFF010031952.1:28461262-28477014 GCA_017589665.1 Selenicereus undatus | reverse complement strand
ATAGTTATATATATATATATATATATATATATATATATATAACTATCAAAATAAGTTATTTGGCAATCATGTCATACACAACTTTTTTTCGCAAACATGGGAGATTTTTTCATCGAACATGGAAATGATTGATATAAAAATCAATATTATAGGCAAGCTCAATTATGATAATGCAATATGAATTCAATGTAGTTAATAATTGATATATCGTTGATTGTTTTTGGAACGAAATATTTATGATGCACAATATTATTTCCGTTTTTCTTCTCTTAAACGCGTTAATTCCTTCATTAATATGGGTGATTATTTGTGTTAAACAAAAAGAAAATTATTCATTATTTTAGGAAATTTGCAGAAATGATACGTATCGAAATAGAAAAAGAGTTTGTTTTGTTTTAATATTGGTACACACAAAGTTGAGATTGAGTGATCTAGATTTAAAGGTGGAAAGTTGGCCTCATTGGCTCCTAGCCCATGCGAACCTACAACCCTAGTCCGCTTAGCATAAATTGCAGTTCATTTCAATTCGGGTGTGAAAATTGTGATTCGGCTTGACTTTGCATGAACAAGATGCTTAAACCCATGAAACATATAAAATGCATGCTCAAATTGTGAACAACGACATTCTAACCCATTGTAAAACCGACTCAACCTATAAAAAAGAAAAAGAAAGAAAAAGTGAGTCAAGTTATCTATACTTTATCAATATTTTTGATGATTTTTGTGAAAATTGTAGCTCATTAATATGCAAGAAAAGTATTTTATCAAGATGTTAAGAATTTTAGAAGTCATAATCCAAATAAACTTATTTATAAAAAAAATATGAAAACTGGTTAACTGGCAGAAATGTGGCCCATTTGAAGTGTGGTGCAGTCTGATAAATCATGATTCATGAATGACTAAGCTCAGAGTCTGAACTGGCCCGGTCCGTTTCCCACATCTTGCAACACCTGTTTTTTTTTTGGTTTTTTGGTCAGCAGGGAGTGGGGGAATCAAGGGCATACATGTGATGTACTCCAATTTACCCAGAGAGAGAACGAACTTAGGCCCACTGGAAATTTGCGCAAAGGCAAAGAGAGTTTGAGCACTAATGAGTAATGAACTGTAACCAACTCCAACACTGAGATTCAGCTGGAAATTGCTCAGAGTAAAGAAACTAAAGATGGCTATACTGTGAAATGAATTCACAAAAGGGCAATGCTGACAGCAACCACCAGCAATGATGTGAGCTCACTTCGGTTAGGCATTGACACTGTGCTAGTCAACTGGACCAAAATAAAAGGATAAGTCACGTTATATTCTTTTCAAGTTATCGCAAGTATTAATAATAAGTATTCTCAAAGATTTTTTAGTATTATTCAGTAATTTTAAATAGTTTTTATTAACGTTCGATTATAGTAAGTCCTTACTGAAAAGGCCTAGTTATTTTTCTTTAACCATTCAATAACTTTCAGCATCATTCAACAACTTTGAGGAACTTTCAATTGCTTTCAACAACTTTTAGCGAATTTAAGTAATTCTTAGAAATGAGTTTTAATAAATACTTTCTATATATTGAAAAGCACATGTCCTAAGGAAGAGATGGGTAGGGGTGGATGGGTGTATTCTCAAAGGGCCTTTGTTAGAGCTGTCAGTTCGGGTAAGCGAGTTAAATACAGGTCGGGTGTATTCGAATTCGGATAAAATACAGGTTGGGTGTATTTCGAGTTCAGATAAAATACGGGTGGGCATATTTCGGTTTTATAGGTTTCGGGTCAACCCAACGAGTTTGGAGCGCTTTTTTAGTAAGTTATTTCTATTTTTGTCAAAATCAAATTCTCAGCATATTTATTGCTTAAAATTGTCTGTATTAAATAAACAAGTATTATAATTGTAATTTCTTAAAAAAATATCAAAAATATTCAAACTTTTCAACATGATATATGAACGCCATGTGCGAGTAGCCAATGAGTTACATTTGGATGGGTTTGCTTGTATATTAAAATATTAATAATGGGTCGTGTCATTCATGGCCGACCTATTTAAAGCATGTTAATGGGTCGGAGCGGTTTGACCCTTTAATACCCATGTAATAATTTGATATTTTGCTAATTAACCTACCATTACCTAATCAGGGATGCGTTATTAGTGAACCGATCATAACACGACCGCAAGTTGGTCCATTACTCAACATTGACATCAAGTTCAAGACCAATTATAAGGAAACCAAATGAAAGAATATTATAAATACACAAGATGCTACAATTATCAATTAATTGTAACATCAAAGTTTTATATTATTATAGAGTAATATTATTTACAATGCGATAAGATGTATTCATTTCACTAAAAATATAATGGTATGACTTGCACTTTTTCAATACTTGTCTTATTCTAAATTGATTTTCTTAAGACTCGATAATTACTTCATGTCTACTTTCTAAAATTGTTCCATTTATTACTTGTATAGGATGTTATTTTATGTCCCCATATCCCAAGCAAGCAGGACACGCACTGGAAGTTTGTTTGTATATGATGTTATCTTATGAGAATGAATTTGGGATGCAATAATTATATAACGTTTCTCTAAACGATTCGTCATAATGAAAAGGGAAAAAATTAAATAAACATAAATAAATAAGGATACAATATTAGGGTTAAGCGGACAGGTTCATGTTCGAATTTGAGTTCGGATCGGGTTTGACCCAAACTTTTACCAATTTTTTGAGTTTGGGTCAAGAAAAATGGAAAATTGTGTTCAAAATCAAAAATTTTAGGGGGTTTTTGGTAGGATTAGTTTTTAACAAGTCTAGCCTTTTTATAACTGTTAGCCACAATTTGATCCGTTTCTTAAAAAGATTTCTTGATGAGGAAAGTAGACTTTAAAATGATTATATGTTCTGTGACCAAGTTGAATTTTTTTATCTTCAGCAGTAAAAGATAAATTGTATGCCTAAATCTTTCCTAGTTTTTATGATAGTTGAATTTCATATTGCTTTGCCTTAACCGATGGAGTAAATTATTAATAGATAATTGAACTTTCTTGTGTTTTCCACCTTAATGAAATATATCTTGTGATTTTTTATTTTTAAGAAAAGAAAATATTCTATGATTCGATCTAAAAGTAGATTACTACTATCTTTATAATATGCTTTATTAAGATCTTTTATTACTATTAATTAATGATTTTCGTGTTGCTCTTTGTTAGAGTTTCCAGTTCTTTTCCAATGACTAGTGATATGAATTTGCCTGGTTATTCATTCTTTAGTTTCATTATGATCTTACGGAACTCGTTCTTACAGGAGCATGTGCCATGTCAATTAAATTGCCATAGTGTAATTTGACAAGTCTCATGGTCTGTTCTTTTTGTTGATAAATATAGGTTAGTAAATAGATAAATTGGTTGAAATTGATAGAAGTGAGTTGAAATAAGTTGAAGTGAATATTTTTTTGTTGAAATGGGTTGAAGTGGATTGAAATTTTTTTGGTATGATGGATAAAATTGGTTAAAATAGTGAGAAGTGGACTGAAGTATGATGAAGTGGATTAAAATAAGTTGAAATTAATTTTTTTTTATTGAAGTTTGCGAAGTAGATAGAAATAGATTGATATAAGTTAAAGCTAATTCAGGTTAATAAATTTGAATTTACCAACAAAAAGAAACCTGTAAAGATTGAATGAGGAAAAAAGGATTAAAACAATAGTTTAATAATTAATATTGAAGGGCCGACCCCACAACTGTACAGCCACTAATTTCTCTCCGTACTTCACAAAGTTTTAGAAAAAGACCCAGCAGATCGCCGCAATCACCTCAATGTCTCCGTATATATAAATATCAACAATTCAACATAGACCCATGACAAAAAAAAATTTATTACAATTAACTGTACTTCTCTTAGATACAAACACAAGTTGGACAGGGGTTCTAATTTTCCTCTCCTAGAACACCTCAAACTCCAAATGATCTCCAGACCCAGACCCAGAACTACAGTCCCCACATTTGTTCTTCTCCTGAAAGGGTGCTTTCGGTATCCCATAGCTCCGATAGTCAGGGAGCTCCGGTGGAACAGCACACCGGATCAAGGCCCAATTCAGGCCATTAAAGAATGGGTGCTGCTTAATCTCAGCAGCACCTCTCTCGGTCCCCAGCCGATTCTCTGGCTCTTTTACCAAAAGGGCACTGATCAGATCTCTAGCTTGAAGGCTAACCAAAGGGCTATCTGGGAATTTCAAGCTCTGTAACACTACATTAGCCAATGTTTCTTCATTTCCAGCTCCTTTGAAGGGTGTTCTTCCATAAAGAAGCTCATAGAGGAAAATACCAAATGTCCACCAATCTACAGCACTCCCATGGCCCTCGCCTTTGATGATTTCCGGGGCCAAGTATTCGTGGGTGCCTACAAATGAATTGGATCTTGCAGAGGTGGGCTCCGCAACGAGCTGCAGCAATGGTCTCATCTCAGCAGCGAGGTCAGATTTGAGTTTTCTCAGTTTCATTGATTTGGAGGAGGTGGCGGCCAAAAGCCTAGGAGTAAAGCATGTCACTTGACAGGATGGCTCAATGCAGAGAGGCTCCACACAACGCGCATCCGCGCATGGACCTGAATTCTTTCTTGAGGGTTCTGACGTCGATGCTGAGACCAAAAGCGTTGGGCTAACAGCACATCTCAGTGAGAGGTCAAAATCGGAGAGCATAATGTGACCATCTTCTCGAACTAGAATGTTCTCGGGCTTTAGGTCTCGATAGATAACTCCTAACATGTGCAAGTATTCTAGGGCAAGGAGGACTTCAGCTACATAGAATCTGTAAAAATAGAATAGCAGGGGTTTTCAGATTCAATGATGTATGAGTGAGAATTCAAACCCAACTTCAGCAATCAGCAGGCACCATTTAGAACCATAACAGAATTATGCATCATGTCAAATTGAAGCCTTTACAGTGGCATCATCTAAGTAGGAGGAGCTAGATGCAATCCATGTACAGCCAAACTCTGCTAACCCGCTAACCAAATAAGGTATGCAGTCGATACTCAAAAGTCTTCTAGACTTAGTTTATGACTATCAAAAACCCTCCGCAATCCCACTACACCAAATACACCTACCCATGGCCATACTCCTAGGCGCACTTGCATGGACATCTAGTAGCAATATGCCAATATGCAAAACATAAAGAAAAAAGGGAGGTGTCTGAGTGGCAGCAAAACTGTTCAGGGGCCATTTTGTGCAGGTTCCAAGAAAGTAGAAACAGAAGAGAAGTCAAGCCCCTTCATTCCATTTCTGTTCAGTCTAATCACTCCCCCCCAACCAAATGGGAACTATTTTCCCATTGTTCTCATGGTGTTTATACCAGTGAGGTTTCCCCATTATTGGGCTAGCAAGCTTATCTAAATAAGAAATGAGAAGGGGGCGGGGGGGGGACCCCAACTATAATCTGCTAGCCTAACAGCACAGCCTGCCAGCATTGGCCCCACAAGAGGCTGCTGCACTGTCTGACATCACCGACATGACATAGGCCAACCTCCAAGCATGGAAGTCATGGAACTGTCAGTCAACATGTCAATTGCCTCCAGCTGTCCCTCATCTTTTATTTTCTTTTGGGGGGGGGGGGGGGGAGAGCTGTCATCAATGGACATTAGCCTTCGAACACCCCTTCATGGCTCCACCACGTTCCAAACTCATACACACACAATTCTTGGTGCGGTTATATTTAACAGCTTGGAAACACAGTGCAGGGAGTGCTCAGTGTGAAAAGAGCAAGCATTTAGCAGTGCATGGCATATAATGGTAAGTGATATGTGTTCCCATCACATAGAGCACCACAACACCTAAAGCAATGCACTGGATCATATATGAAGATAATGACAAAATTGCCTGAACTAAGAATCCATGGAATTTAGCTTGAGCATCAGAAGCAAGAAGACATCATCACTTGGGAATGTAGAACTATTACCTTGCAGCTTGCTCCGTGAAACATCTACCAGGCTGTCTCTGCCGGAGAACATGTAAATCACCCCCAGGACAATACTCCATAACCAAGCAGGACAAGTTATCAGATGTAAACCGGCAATACAAAGTAGGGAGAAAAGGATGGTCCAACATTCTCAATATCTCCTTTTCAGTTTGGGCCCTCCCAATCTTTTTCCTTCTCGCCAAGAACTCATTGTCCATAACCTTTATGGCAAATAGACAATTTGTTCCAATGAGCTCAGCAAGATAAACTGTCCCAATGTCCCCACAGCCAAGCTTCTTAAGAAGATTGAAGTGCCTCAAGCCTATAGTTCCATGCTGATATCTCACACAGCGGATTGCTTCCCACCTTACATCCTTAGACATGTGCGGCCGATCGCAAAAGCTGGGCCTGCTCAGATTACTTTCTTCACTGTAACTTGTGCTACTGCTACATTCACCAGTGCTAAGTTTTGAACTCTGCATCAACTCTCCCTTATCTCTTGATTTTGAGTAACTTTTGGCTTCAACAACTGTCTTGGATTTGTTCAAGCTATCTGAACTTGGCCCAGGTGTGCTAACATCAGAGATGACATGTCCTGAGCTCACATCAGCGCTAAGACTAACAAAAGGGGATACTGGGGAGTCTTGATAGGACACTGGATCATGATGCGATAAAGGAGATTCCTGATGTGACAACGGAGATTCTTGATGTGATACTGGAGAATCCTGATGAGATTTTGGAGACTCTTGATTGCTTTCTTTCCATGCATCGGTCACTACACACTGGCACCTTGGACAGACTATTGGATGTCGGCGTGAATACAAGTCATTATGAAACTCACTACGTGCATTTTTCGAGCTATTATCTGATGCTATCTTCTTCTTGGATTTCCTCTTAACAAAATTTTTTGTCTTGATAAGAGGTTTGACAAGATGATGAGCATTTTTTGTTGATTTGCTTGCCTTTTTGCCTTTTGGTGATCCAGATGAAGGTACAACCTTTGAACTATCCTTCTGGACTTTTGCTTCTACTTTGGTTGACTTTACTGGAGGTTCTTCACCCACCAATTTACTAGTGGCAGACAAATTGTGGTTGCCCTCTAAAGATTTGTAACTAGGATCAGAACCATGTGGAGACCGTGCAGGTGGGTGCTCCTCCTTATCCTGTAGATCAACTTGCGTTCCAATTGATGTGGGAATCACCTCCTTTTGTTCTGGCATTCTTTTGAAAGGCTCTACATAGGTCTTCGTTTGACTATGAGGTGGTGAAGGCCGAAGAGATGCATGCTTCTCTTTACGCAATGGCTCCGTCGAAGAGGGAGGGGAATTTCCATTCTCCATCATGCCACTAATCCTACGTTCCCAACCTTTATCAACAAGATCAGAATAACGTGGAGAACGAGCATACTCTTCCTTGTGTAGGATCCCTGCCTTTGATGTTTGATTCCCAGCTCCAACTGATGCTGGAATTGTCTCCTTTTGTGAGGGAATTTTTCTAGCAGGCTCCAAAGTGGTCCGGCTGTAACTAGGACCAGATGAACTTGGAGATGCACGCTTCTCTTTCTGCAATGACTCTGTCAAAGATGTTTGTCCCGCAAACTCGGCTGAGACAGGGAGTTTACCATTTTCAGTCATGCTACTCTTAGTTACCTCTCGTATACTATGCTTCGCAGTTGGAGAAGATGACGAGGGCAGAAGCATTTGCTTTTCTTTCTGTGATAGATTAGTGGCTGACATCTGATACCCAGCTTCAGTCGACATCATTATTCTTCTATTCTGATTCAAAGCAGTGTAAGCCATCTCTGGCATGTCATCAACATGTGGATAAGTTAGAGACACAGATACAGATTTCTCGCGCCTTAATGTTTGATTGCCACTTTCTTTTGACTCCAAAACTCTCACACTCTTTGTTGCCAATGACCCAGCTCCTCTTTCAGCCAGAGAACTTCGGTTTGAAGGCCACAGATCTGATGCAGGTAAGCTCTCAGGGCTGTTTCGAAAAGAACCAAAAGTGGATTCCTCAGGCACAAGGGATATCTCCAGCATGCTCACTCTACCATCATCTTCGGAATTTTCAGATACACTGTCTTCAACGACAACATTACGGTACAAAGTCATTATCCTGCCAGCTTCTGATGAATTGCGTGACTTTGCTGAACGTTTCATGGCTGCCATTTCAGATGCCTGAGAAAGACACAAGCCCCTAAGTGCCTGCTTTAGATTCACACGGTCAGAGATTCCAGGTCCAGGTGAATATGATCCTCCTGATTTAATAGGTTTTTTCGAGGAATTCTTCCGTGAAGTACCAGCTTGGTTTGAGTGAGTTAGACCATGAGATGAAGCTCTTCGATTAAACATCTCAAAAAGCTGGTTGAGATCATCCTCTAAAGAGTTTATTTGACCAGTGTTGGAGGCAATAGATCTCTGATCTTTTTCCTCCCTTTTCAATTCAGCTTTCATATCATTGTTATTTCTATAATGTTCATCAGGGTTTAACTCCTCTTCTATTTCAACAATTTCATGACTACCAGGAAACGATGTCAAATGTGCCATGGAGAGTAAAATTTACTGCACGATGAAACGTAGAAGATGACACCCGGTACTCCCAGTTTATTCCAAAGGAAGCATCTGAATTTCACACCAGCAGATTCTCCATCCAACAGTTGAAGAGTACACAAACACGAAATTTTTGAAGGAAACTAAATTCTTACAGGCAATTCTTTATGCAACATGGCATTCCTGGATAAAACAGTGCAAATCAGTATGTTATTGATCAATTTAACTTCCAAAGATAGATTAGAAATAAAACAAGTACTGCTGTAGATGGCGAAATGAATCAAAATTGTGAACATAAAGCAATTTATTTCAAGCAAATGAGAAGTTTTTGCATACGGACAGAGACACAGAGCTAATGAAATCGATTAGATTCTTTGAAATGTAATAATGCCCAACAAACCGCTGGAAACCTGTCATTGTCAAAGGTCCATCCATCTCCAATATAATATTGGTCAGGCGAACATGCAATAAAGCCCATCATTGACTTTCTTCCCATTCTCTCAAAAACTAATAACTATGTCCAAAGAGGCTAACTATAGGTCTATTCTTCTAAACCCTCTACCATCTTTCATATGATGCATGTTGGTTGAAATCCTTTCAATTACATGATTTAGGACGTTAGTAAAAATGCTTCCTCAGCATTCTTGCCCATCCCTATCGACACTACATCATCATTTCATGAAATGTAGAAAACAACTTTCTCATGATTTACCCCCCCCCCCACCCCCCAAAATGAAGCAAGTTCAGAAACATTTCACTCGCTCACATGTCAAACATAACAAACCCTAGAACCCAAAGCACACCCTAATTAATCGATTTTCTCCTTTCTACCAATGGCAATATCCTTCCTACTCCTCTCTTCTACTAAAATTACTTGAATAGTAAGCATGAACAAAACTATTGCAATGATAACTCAGGCAAAGCAAGTCAGGAACCTAGGTAGATAAGCAATTTGCCTATGGATAACAACTCAAATGGCAACTATAGGCCCAGACACAAACAGAAAAGCAGATAGCCCTTGTACAAAGACATAATCAATGGAATGTCAAATAAATCAAAACGTCTGAATCAATGACCAGCACCCCTCAATGGACTAAATTGCAACACCCATTTCCCCAGAACATTGGTCAACTTCAAAGAAAAAAATCAACTATTACACGAACCAAAATATGGACTCAAAAGTCAATTAAAATTGACTATATGTAATGAAAATCAGCATCTCAATACGTAAAAGCAAATACTCTACTGCCAGAACGATAAAGGCCAATGAAGATGGAAAACAAAAGCATCTAGATCTTAAACAGGCCTTTATTTTGCCCAGAAACTCAAAGGGAATCAATTAGAAAACAAAACTCCAAAGAGGATAAAGGGGTCCAACCAATTATGCCCATCAGAGGAAAGCCAAAAGATGAAAAATTTACCACCGCAGCAAGCAAAGAAACCAAGCCAATTGCATGAAACTAGCACCAAGGGGAAGGGGGGCAGCAGAAAACTTGCAACATTGAACAACCGGACAGCGAGAAAAAAAATCAGTACCTGAAATAAGTACAAAAATGCGAAAAACCAAGCTTGAGGCCAAATGGGTGTGTGGGCAATAGTGATTGAAGAGGAATACCAACGAGAGAGAACCAAAATCAGAACCCTAAGGCTACAAACACAAATGGGCAAGTGTTAGACAGAGAAAGAGGAGAGAGAGGGGGGATTTGAATGGGTAACTGAGGAGAAGGAGATTAATGGGGATGCACTATTATCAGAGAGATTTCCCCTTCCATACTAGCGCAGATTATTTTGTAGATCTGGGTCCCTCAACAAAATGATGTGGTGGGTCTCACGTACAGGCTCAGGACAACACTTTTTCAATTATTTTCTATTGGGAGAGACCTGAATTTTGCTTTCAAAATGGTCAATTTTTCAGGCACATATTTTTCTCTGTATTTTTTTCTTTTTGGGTGTGTATTGTTGCTTTGCTTTTTAATTAATAAAGCATGTAAGCTACACGGGACAGAGATTGCCTTATTTCTCATTGAATGCCTAACAAAGACACATATATACTCTTTCAATGTCACAACTCACAGGTGAAGGGTAGGAAAAGCTGCCCAGTGGTACAAGGGCTTTCTTGAGCACATCCAAGTGAAGCTTTCATGGTTGTGACACCTTCATTGTTCAAAGCGCCCTTTTTGGTCAACAAAGGTTTAAACCCATACCAGTCAAGCATTACCACCATCATTAGCTTAAGCTAGTTTCTCATGTGCTGCGACTTCTGGAAAATTAGAGAAGTATATATACTCTCTTCTTTTGTAACTTATCCTTTCTTGTAACTTAGGTATTTTACATAATTAATTCAAAGAAAATTATTTCTTTATTATAAGGAACATTGAAAGGTTAAAATCGATCAAATTTAAACAAAAATGTCCTTAGTTTTGCTGAATTTCACGATAGTGCTTTTTCTTAATTCAAATTTTTTTTCATGTAATGAGTTACTCATATGAAAGTGATGCAACAGTTTTAATCAAAACCAAAATATCATCTTTAACATAAATTAAGATTCTTGACAAGAAAATTTCACCTTTTCTGTAATTAAATAGAGCTTATTAAAACATAAGATAGTGAAGCTCTACGAGGAAGTTGATTTTGAAAGATACAAGCCGCGGTAACAACAATTACAGAACTTTGTCGATCTGAAAAACTTCTTTACATACTCAAAGGTATAAATTTTAATGAATTTTCAGTTGTACAGTTTTATCAAAATCACCATGAGTAAATGCTATCAATATTTGAATTCAAATATGTTTTATAATTGTAATGAAAAGAAAGAAGAACCCCTTATAAAGTTTGCTATTGTAATAGAAAATTCTATTATAATGGACTTACTGAAGTGAATAGTTCCTCAAAACAAGTGTATGTAATTCATCTTGTTGGATAGCTTAAAACTCTTTCCTCCTATGTTAATTAGTCTACTTCCTATTGTTACTTTTAGTTAGGACAACTCATGTGAATCCTCTTAATAGGAAATCTTTGCCATCCATGTTGAAGGTAATGATGAGCTTCATAATGATTGGTGAAAAGCTACGGCTTAGCAAGCCATTGAATGCCCTACACCCCCCCCCCCCAAACCAACCAATATAAATGATATCACATGATGTTCTCTCATAAGAATTTTTTTTTTGAAAACAAAGAAAGCGTATTTCTTTCATTATTTAGGGGGGGGGGGGGGAACTCTTTTTAGTAGAGGACGTTCAAAACAAACTTCCTTTTGATTACCCATATGTAATTATTGATAGTGCAGGGCATATAGATGATTAACTCAATTTTTGAACATCATGAATTGCATACCCCAAATAAATTAATTATTGGGTATTCATGATTATGATTGATGGATGCCAATGTTCTAATTTGTTACCACGACCTGCCATGCTGAGGCTGATATTAATATAAAATTACCAGTCATAATTGCACACATTATTATTATTATTATCACAGAAAAAGTGTATGTTACATGCCCACCAAAAGGGATCCTACGAATAAACCTATAATAGATATATTTGTATATATATATATGTGCCAAAATTAAGTGCACCATATTAATATGTATTTATATGTTGATAGATATCATTAATAATTTGGGTAGAATGTAGATGTCGATCAGATGCTGTCAGAATATTGCTCCAAATGTGGTCATGTACAAACAAGGGTGCCAAGAACTTAATGTATGAAACTCACTTAACCTAATAATTTCATTCCTTCCCCTTTCACTAGCTCTGCTGGCCGTTGATTGCATAACTGTTTTTCAAATATGCTTTCTAAAATGAAACAACTCTTCAAGCTTAATATGAGTTGATGTTGATGGTAATAAAAAGGTGATTTATGGCAATTTTGAGAGAATATGTTATTTTGATGTTAAGATTTCAGGTTTAATGTATAAATAAATCACAAATTTTGGTGGAAAAAAATTTTAGCAAGTGTTTTTTTTTTTTTTTCCAATCACTAGCTATCTGGGTCCAACCTAAAAAGATATGTCAAAGACAATTAAATTATAACGGCTAAACTCAAAACTTGACTACAAAACTCCTCCAAATTAGAAATATATAAAAGTTTGCTAACTTCCATCGGACAAGCCATAGAAGAACTCCTAACATATGACCACTTTAAGCAAGTAAATGTACTGCAAGAATATCAATGACCATCTAAATGAATACAACTTCAATCTTCAAAATCCGCCACGTCAAAACTCACAACTAACTTATGCTTGCCTTTTTCTCTTCAGGCTCTTTCCTGCAGCTCCTCGTTCTTATTCTCCTTATAGGAGGAGTCTTGTCTCCAAGAATAAAAATATCCAGCTGCTTGTCCAATTCCAAAGGCATCTCAAACAGTCATTGTGGGTGTATGAGAGTCTTGTTTCGCTTTTCAAGCTAGTTTTCTTGAACATCTATAGATTTGGTCTTCTTGGAAACCTTCTTCTTTGAGCTATTTCTCAACTTGCTGCTTTTTCTTGGCTGATGGACTTCTCCCTTTTCCAATCTTATCAAGTTTGAACTAATAAACTTGATAAAGTCTATAATAATTATTATGAAATATATAGAACCGAATTGCACCTGTATCAACATTTGTGCTTCCTCATGCATTGAATAAGTGAGTTTGAATCTTGCTTAATTATATAGATTATTATGTATCCCAAAAACTTCAATTAGAGGTTTAATAATCAAAAAAGCTATTTTACTACTGTAAAAGTTCCTGTATGACTTGAAGAAATTTGTTGTTAGAGAGCCAAATATTGACCAGGATCGAATTTCTAAAATTTTCTATGGGGTCCTCTACCTTTATAGATGAGGGAGACAACACGACAAACAATGCTAACGCAGGGAACTTAATATAATATTTGACCCGGCAAGTTAGCATGAAATTTAGATAATATGGGTTGCATTTATCCAAGATGTAAGAGATTACGTTTGCTTAAATATAATTGTTATTTGGAAACAGCAAAAATGTTAAGTATTTTACGCCTACCAATGTCTGATTGCCTATTTTCCCTTTCTTCGAATATATCATGCATTCCACTTCTCCATATGCCAAATTTACATTAAAGAAAGATGCAATAGCATTTCCCAGGAGTAAACAAGGTTTTAAAAAATGTTACTAATTACTATTACTATATACCATTTTGCACAATTCTTCCCTCTTCAAAATATGTGTTAAGACTTTAAAGTCTAAACAGAAAAAAAGGGTTAAAATATGTCTTAAAACTTTAAAGTGTAAGCAGAAAAATATATATATTATTGAGAAAAACCAAAAAATTGAGCTAATTTAATTGATAAGTTTTATGAAAAGTATATGTTTGAATTACATTTAAATGTATATTTTTATGTTTTTTTCATCAAAAAAAGGAGTTTAAAACTTTTCATGAGCTCAAACTATTGTTATTATCATAGCAGTAACTATATTGTGATTGAGATTACATTTGTGCTTAAGCAAATGATTATAAATTTCCCAAGTATGAATATTAAATTGAGGGGTGTCCTATTGATCAAATTCTAACTAACTATTTCAACGAGATAAAATCAGACTAGATATCAACAGTAATTTTTTGAAATAAGGACTGAAAATTTGACTGATTATAATTAGTCCCAAAATTAATTTCGACCCATCCAGTTAAATTGTAGAGTCTGAACTAAGCGAATTTAAACTTACTTTATAACTTATAGGCAAGCTTTTTGGGAACAGAACTTCTTGTAGTACGCAATGACTAATTGCTTTTCACTGCCCCTGCTAAAATTAGAACTCCCCTTCACAACTTAATATCATTAATTAGTCAGCAATTAAAGAATTGTCAAGACTATAAAATTCCAAGAGGTAATAGAATAATAGTAGTACTCTCCAATCATTTGGATGGTGTCGTGAATAATCAGCGACTAATTAGATCATTTTGGACTCAGGCACATGAAAGCAGCTACTAGTTATTAATTACGTGGCGATCATGACAACTGAATTTTCCGCAAGATATTTCTATTCTATGACGGCAATAATTCTGGGGGAAGTTGAGAGAGGATAACCGTAGACACCATAACAAGCTAACTTTTGAAAAATTATCAAGCAAATTGATAAATTAAATTAAGATGCTCGTTGGGTATGGTTGAACATACAACAGGCTAAGACCAATATATAAGCAAGGGCGATTAGTATTGGACTGCCATTACTTTTGACTCTTCGAGTGTACAACCAAGTTTTTAATCGGATTAGGTAATTTTTGTCGGCCCTTCGAAATAAAATTCGAAATCTTTCACCTTGGATAACAAAGTTTAGAGTAGTTGGCATACCATTTGGATTGATTCCCTGATCTTGGATTTGGAAAGCTACAATTGGAATACGATAATTTTGCAAGCCCTATATCATACTCATAGGAATACGAACTCCTACAAGTCACTTCAGTGTCACATATTAAAAATTATTTATATGACAAATACTTGCTAGAAAAATATATATACATGACAAGAGGGAATACACAGTCCTAGATGTATGATATATACATTACCATAATTTTGATGTCCATTCAATTGATACAAATTAAACATACCAAACAAAGATCATCTTTGTTTGAATCTTATTTCAAAGGGAAAAAAATCATTTCAATGGAGGGGATATATCATGAGTCTATGAACGCAATTTCATTTATCATTTTGCTAGTTTAATGTATGTGTGTGTGTGTGTGTGTGTGTGTATATATATATATATATATATAGGAGCATTTGGATCTTAGGGCTGGTTTGGCAACAACGTTTTATGTGGCGTTTGGAGTTTTGATGTACTTTAATTTTTATGGTTTGGTAAGCCAACATTTAACATCAACGTATATCGTTTAGGGTAGAGTTTTCCAAACGTTAAAGGCTTTAACGTTTGAAGACTAGGGGATAGCATTTTACCTTTTCTTCTCAAACTTATCCCTCATATTTATCAACTTCTGCCCACTGATTTTTAAAAGCCTTGCTTTGCCTCTTGACGATTCATCAACCCACTGTTCTTATAATTTTTCTAAAAACTAATCCCTCACTCTCTGCAACAGAAATGTGGATATTGCCAAAGAACTAATTTGGTTACTATTCAATTGATTCAAGAATTAGCAATACAAAATCAATCACAAAGTGGTGATCTTACGCACAATAGGTGATTTTTTATTACAATATTATTACTTTAGAAGAAGCTAATTAAGAGTATTATAATAATAATAATAATAATAATAATAATAATAATAATAATAATAATAATAATAATAATAA
>JACYFF010031952.1:28402845-28461252 GCA_017589665.1 Selenicereus undatus | reverse complement strand
AATAATAATAATAATAATAATAATAATAATAATAATAATAATAATAACAACAACAACAACAACAAGCACATACACTCAATGTCGTTTTCCGTCATTTTATATTTATTAGCTATTCCAACCGCTAATTTAACTAAACACCATTTTTCAAATAGCTAGCTAAACCACTATAAGCTAATAGCTAAAGTAATATAGCTATTTGCTACTCAAACAGTTATTCGCTACTCAAATAGCTATCAGCTATCCACATAGCTAATTTTGTCGGACAGGACCATAGTCTACCTTACAATCTCAATCTTAAGTCCCTAACACCACCGTTACTTGCTTAGTCGATCGACTCTGTCTTACAATCTTAGTCTCACTTCATGCCGAGCAAGTGTAGGATGTCGACGTCTTTTGCCTCTTTGTCGCTTGTTAGTCTCCTATAGTTTAGCATTTAATGTTCAAATATTTGGTTGATGTGATACAACGCTCCATGTTATCGTATCGATAAATGAACGGAATAGATTTGGATTGAAGAAACTAATACAAAAACGTTATGGGAGAAAGGAAATCAACTCGGAGCTTATTAAATTCGACTTCAATAGGATTCAAGCGCATTCGGATGTTCCCTCTGATCCATTAGATCATATTCATATCGGATTTTTGCAACTAAAACTTATTTGGATACAGATTTGATTGTTCCAACATCCGATCTGAATCCCATTTGTTGTCATCCGTAAATGAGATATAATGCTAACGTATTGCCACAAAATCCTCCACTACACAACATAGTTCTTAGATTAAATTTTGCAAATAAAATAAATAAGTGTAGTAAAAATAATTTTCCTTTAAAAATTTTCAAATCATAAATAATTTTCCAACGACGGTTCAAGGGAAAATCGTCACTGCAACACTCATGGCTTCCACCATTGACCTGCTAGATTAGAGTTCAACCCAAAATTATAGTTAACTATGTTATTGTTAATTACTTTTTTCTGTTTGAAAGATGAAAGGATGTGGGGGGGGGGGGGGGGGAAAGAAGAGAAAAAAAAGGAGAAAAAAGGGAAAGAAAAGAAGAGGCAAAAAGGAGAAGAAAGAAAAGACAGAAAAATATAGATTTTTGGTCCCTTGTGGTTCCAGTTATCACCATTTTTTTTCCATAATGGCATTAAGTTTTTTTTTTTTTTGGCTATAATAGCACTATATTTTTTCAATTTAGGTTCCTAGCGGCATCAGAGGATCTAATGACTTGTTTAGCTAGCTATACTGAATCTTCTTTTTTTTTGGGGGGGGGGAGGTAAATACCACATAGCTAAATAAAGAATAAAAACAATGCAAAAAAAAAGTTAATAAAACCCATATTTATTCAACCCTCCACACTTCCCACTGTCTAATTCTCCATCGAAGAATACCAAGCTTCAAATGATGAAATGAAAATGAAACATTTTCTTCATGTTACTTGTACGGTAAGTAAAGTCATCTACTCATCTACATTAAAACAGGCATTGCACAACTCAAAAAATAAATAAAAAATCAAGTATAACTGACTGTATAGATAATTATGTTTTTTAGTATCACTTTGAATTCAAATTGAAAAATATAGTACTGTTATAGAAGAAAATTAACATTATTACGAAAAAAAAAAGTGATAAGTTGGCATCACAAGGGGTCAAGAACTTGAAAAATTAATACACAAAAGGGGAAAGAAAAGGGCTTTTGTTTTGATGTCCACCTCGAAATGAGTTGGTTGCCTTAGCTGAATGTTTGTGGTTGGTGTGAGATTTCTAGAAAGTTTTCTCATGTGTCACAAGGTCATTACTCTTCCCAAAAAAGGTCAGTCTGATAGGATATGCAACACCACCGCTTATAAGTTCAAGACCTTTCAATCACTTACCCGAAGTCAGACTCTTATCCATGACATTCTCCCCCACCCATTCCTATGACGCCCTCATCACAGATAGGGGGCCCTCTGCCTACCCTATTCCGTCAGAGCACTTGGCAAGGCATCAGAGTCAGGTTTGGGTTGGCTTTGATAATATTTGCTACGTGGCCATTACTGTCTCCCCAAAAAGGCAGTCTGATGAGGTGTATCGTCACCACTTATAAGCCTAGGACCGTCCCATTACTTATCCGATATGTGACTCTTATCCATGACACTTGAGATTTGAATTGGCTTCTCGCATGTTTTTTGAAGGTGGACATACAAAAGTTATAATAAGGTTTTGATAAGTGTTGTTATGCAAAGTCTTGGAAGTTAAGTTGGTATTATTAGGAAGATAAAGGTTTACAAAATATAAATACGGTGTCAGACATTGGTTCAAAATTACCTCGGAAAGTGAGCAAGCAAATCCTCTTTACTTTTGAGATGTGAGGGTTACGTGTATGAGGTCAGGTATTTATGAGGTGTATCAAGCCTCATGTAGGGAGAGAGTGTTGCGATGGAAGATAGATTCATGAGAGTGAGGGGAGGGCTCAAACAAAGTTAGATTGAGAGAGACATAATGTTATAAGTGG
Source organism: Selenicereus undatus (assembly GCA_017589665.1). Classification (NCBI taxonomy): domain Eukaryota; kingdom Viridiplantae; phylum Streptophyta; class Magnoliopsida; order Caryophyllales; family Cactaceae; genus Selenicereus; species Selenicereus undatus. The sequence continues at coordinate 28,458,759 of JACYFF010031952.1, read as the reverse complement.
ATGCACCGTTTGTATTGAGCCATAGTTTGTTTTTCTTTATGATAGTATGTGGATGCACTGTTTGTTGTTGGGCCACAGTTTTTCCCCTGGATGTGGGTAGATTTTCCACTTTAAAGTTATTGCATTTCTTCTCTTGTGGTATGTATGTGTTGGTTTCAATTCCTGGCAGCTTGGTGTTGTCTTGGTCCACCTAATCCCCAGGAATGCTGCAGGGTTTTGTCAACTTCTTCCAGTCTTGATACAGCTGGTGTAGGGCGTGGTGCAGGGGTTTGTCCCTCTCCAGAATAGTTTTTGCTGTATTTTGTGTGTTTTTTCTCTCAGTTCTGATGTTTTGCTTTTTAGTCTTCAGCTATGTTGTTTGTTTTTTGCACTTGTCTTCTCTGTAAGAAGACTGTTGCCAATTTGGCATTAATAATCGGAAAAAAAAAATGTGTTGGTTTGTTCATATGCTAAATTCTATGTTGTGCTTCCCTTCCCAACAAAACTGCTAGTCCTTTTCAACGATGGTCCGCCGCTAGACTCGGATAATAATCTATGCTCGCGAGCCCAATAATCCCGACCAATTAGTTAGGCAATCACAGAGTGGCGAGGGAAAGGTTACTAAATGCTGCCTCAAAACTTATTTTGGACAATTCAAGTAGTGCTTCTATTAGTACAAACAATTTGAGGCAAACCCAATCCTCAAAACTGATCAGTTTATAAACTCGCATTAGCTTGTGAGATCGTTGAATCTAAAAAAACATGAGTTCTTGTCATCAGCTTGAAACAATCAATGTTTGATTCAATTATTGATGAGATATTAATTAAGATCGAATAAAATGAGTGTAACTCTTAGGGCCGGTAAAAAAATTTGTACCCGTCAAAAACCTGCAAAATTCGTTCTAATGGGTATGGATATGGGTGGTAAAAATAGAAAAAAATAGGTATGGGCCGGATATTGACAAAATGGGTATATGTATGGATATGGGTATAGGTATGGGTATAGGTCCGACCCTCCCCATACCCGTTTTATCAATACATGCCCCGTACCCGTTTCATATCCGCCTCATATAAAATCCATACCCCGTTTGTTTAAAGTTCTAATTTGTTACTTGTACAAAACATTTTGCTAGTTGCTTTAAGTTATATGATATTTAAGATTTCGGCGGAACAATTTGTTTAAAAATGTAATTGTCCAGTGCTAATTTATTACTTGATTGGCAAACATTTAGTTGTATTTGATGTGATGTGATGTGTTGCTGGAAGCTTGGTGTTAATGTGAGATATTTGCTATTTGATGTCGAATATGGGTACAAAATGTGTTTAATTTTTTTTTCTATATGTACCAAAATAAAACCCGCATACCCGCTATATCCAGTGGGTATAAGTATGAATATAACTTTACCATGTCCGATGGGTCCTTAGTAACTCTTCATGTACACACCCCAAAAAAAGTGTGTTAATTCAACTGTATGATATCATGAGACTAAAAGGTGGTAAATGATCAGATAATTATAAACGTGGAAGAGAATAGGAACAGAACGGTAGTGAGTATGAAGATGGTAGTTAGGCATTGGACCACAGGCTCCTAACTATGTCACTATACCTGAAATGTGCAAATTTCCCTAAGGACAGCTACTATTCCAATCCATAATAAATTGTGGAGGTGTTGCAATTCATAGTGAAATGGGGTAATATTGGTAAGTTCATGTATTTTGTGGGGTCATAATTGTCTAATTAACTGAAAAAGAGACTACTACAAAAGAAGTGACTTAGTAATAAAATCGACTCCTAACTATATAATTATTATGGATTGTTTATGACACTGGATGATTGACATATTGAGTACCCATTGGCGAATTTGAAAAACAACAAACTTGATTTTTGACAACAATGTCTTTAAGGGTTACTCACCTTCACCGTCAAAGGATAATTGCTACAAGCTACAAGCAATTATTCTTTTCTAATGATCAAATTTTTAGTTTTTAATGTCAACGAAAGCAATGAAAACATCTTAGAATTTTCAAAATAGTTGATAAAATATTTATATTTGCCTCTCTCTCAAACATTTAATTACTACTCTAAAGTAACACAATTAATTGTCACAATTTTTTTTTAAAATTTCAGAGGTTTAAATTTTGGTAGTAGAATAAAATCAGAATATGGCCGTTAAATGGACTTGTATGAGTGCAAATGTCACATGCCTAAGTGCTAAGTGCCTTTTAAATATCATATATGTTTATTAAATGTAACGAGACAATTTCTCTCTAGCATTTCTCAAGATCTTTGAACTCAAGTGAAGTACTCATATTAATGAAGTAGAAATACTCTCTCCTTTGTTTGCGAGTGGGACAAGTTACTAGATTAATTATGCTAACATGCAGTATAAACACAAGTACATATCTTCTTCATGTTACTACGTACTCCCTTTTCCTAACAATAATAGTGAATTCCATAATGTTGGAGAGAGGGTGTAGGAGGGTCCAGAAACAAAGAACTAAAGAAGGTATCTGAGGAGAGGCACCACAATTACATTACAAAGAATAGCTAGAAACTTATGTAAGCTGTGAGGCCATAAGTTGCATTAATTGCATAGATGGTTACCCTACTACATGCCCAATAAAATCAAAAAAAAAAAACCCTCATATTGATGTAGATAGATTAACAAAAGACTAAGACCTTGGCCGGTTGGTCCTGTTTGACAAACAGCTGTTAGCTGTTAACTATTAACTGTTAACTGTTTTTATTAGCTGTTACCTGTTAACTGTTTTTTGAATTAGCTGTTTGTAGGAAAACTATTTGGTGAAATTAATTGTTTCCAACAAAGTTGTAAGACAAAAAGCTCTTCCAAAAAGCTAATCAAATTAGCTTTTTCAAATTAGCTTTTTGGACCCAAAAAGTTTTTCCAAAAAGCTATTCTACCAAACTTCAAAATTAGCTTTTTGACTATGTCAAATAGCTAATTTTAGTCAAAAAAGCTTTTTTTGGCTAAAAAGCTCTTCAAAAAATTATTTATCAAACACTCCCCTTGTTCTTTTCATTGGTAAATCTCAATTTATTAACCTCAATAAATTTCAACCCACTTCACCAACTTCAATAAAAAAATACACATTTCAACCAACTACAACACACTTCAACCAACTTCAACTAACTTTAACCCACTTCTCACTGTTTTAGCCAACTTCTATCCATCATATAAAAAAGAATTCGATCTACTTTAATCCCCTTTAATCAATTTTAATCTACTTCAATAAAAAAATAGATACTTCAACTTATCTCAATCTATTTCTCCTAATCTTAACTGATTTTATCCAATTATCAATTTATATTTTTCAATGAAAAGAAAGTAGTAGCAAATTTAATTAGTATTGTCATGTCATGTTTACGCACTTGAATTGAAGGGACCTGAGCAAACGCAGGAAGAAAGAGGGGTTGGCATTTCTATGTGTGAATGTCAGAAAGGGGGAGAGAGTAGTGACAAAGTCCTGCCAACCCTTCTTGTCAATTGCAGTTTCAATCGGTGGGGTTTACAGTTTTTGAATTTTCTGCCCTACAGCCAAAAGCAAAGCCAACTCTTGGGTGGTTAAAAAATCAATCAGATGGGCTTTGAGGTCCTCAAAAAATAGGAGATCTTTGATATCATTTTCGTATCTGCCTTTCTATTAATTGACAAAATACCCATTTTGTCTGTTATCAGGAAGCTGCCGCAAAGGCCCAGGCACAGAATGAAACCCAGAAATCGACTGTTGGGCACATCGATTACCAACAATTTGTAGATTTGATAAAGTGGCTTGATATTCAATGATCCCACATAAATGACCATATTTGATTGAAAATTTGAAATTTCATGATTACTCAGTTGTAAGTCAAATTGAATTCAAATACGACTTGCAATTAAATTTTTTTTGGCAATATTGTTTGATTTTAAAAATAAACTTATAAAATTAACTAACAATCAACATTAATTAAAGAAGTAAATTTAAAATGTAACTCAAATCTATAGCTTGAATATCAAAATTACATCGATTGGAGTAAGAACTACCCCTTTCCTAGCACAGAATTAAATCGGACAAAATGTTTAACCACTGAGTTGAAAGGTATGTCATGCATTTTTAGATAGGGAGGAGATTAGGTGCAGTGGTCTTATCCTGAGTTGTAGACAGGTTGTTCCACTTGTACATTTGTACTCTTCGTTCAAAATCCTTAAGGATACTATTTCAAAAAAGAAGTAGAGGATAGATTAAAGAGATTTTTTGGTTTAATCCACTATAATATAAACTGAAACTTTTGTTGAAAAAGACTTTCCATCAATTCAGAACTAGAAGGTGAACAAAAGTCAAAGTCATAAACCCCAACACTTATTGAAGCTTGTCTAAGAACCATTTCAATCAAAAGTTTAAATAGATGGTTGAGGGTCTAAGAATAAGTTTATACTCTAACACGTCCCTCACGCGAATGATTTTTGGGCTTAAAGCGCGAATGCTACAAAGACTCCCCTACTTTGCGCAATAAATCAATATGGGGCTACTGAGATTCGAATTCAGGACTTCTCACTCAGAAAGACTGAAATACCATGTTCAATTTCATATAAATTGGGTCATAAATAAAAGAATCATGTAAATAAACTCAAATGAGGCTCTAACCCATTAATGGGTGTAGTAACTCAGTAGCTTATATACACGTTCAACTCTTCAATTTTATCAACGTGGAATAAACCCTACTTTTACACTTTGACATGCCCCCTCATGTATGGACTATTAACAACGCCCAACACGTGCATACAATTTCAATCAAACGGGCAATGACAAATCAAGATTGAGCAAACTGCTCTGATACAATGTTCAAGAATCATCTCAACCAAAAGCTTAAACTGATGATTAAAGACCCACGAATAGGTTTATACTCTAATAAAGATATTTTTGTGTCATGTTAAAAACACAACACAATCGTACATCTGGCATGTATGTTATATGCAAAAATCGGAGAAAAAAATCAAAAAGTCAAAAAATTGTCCCATACCAGTGACTCATGAGCCAAATGTTACCGGCTGAATTTTTGAAGAGTTCTACAACGTTCCAAGATCCTCTAGAATGTTATGAAATCTTCTGGAATATGCTAGAACATTCTAAAATATTCTAGAACCTTATGGAGCACTCTAGATACTTCTAGAGTATTCTAGAACCTTCTAGAGTATCTAGGGCATTGTGGAGTATTTTAAAACCTTTTAGGTTGTATTAGAATATTATAGAATACTCTATAGAATGTTCCACATAGTTCTACACTTGTAGTATCTAGGATATTTACACAGAATATTATGGATGTGTAATAATCACTACAAAAACATTGCCGAACTCCGACGGGAAAAGCAAGGCGGGGACCAGACTTCGGGGAAAATCAGAAGGCCCGACGGAAAATCAGATGGGGCCCGACGGACCTCGGAATTTCCGACGGAAATTTATTCAGACAGAATTCCGTCGGTGTCCGTCGAAAATTCCGTCGGTCGCTTTCGGGCGCAGATCTCGATGCACACGGGTTGGGTGGGTTTCAAAATTTTCGACTGTTTAAATTGGGGGGAGGGGGGTTTTATTCGGTTAGATGAAAACTTAGAGTGAGAAGGAGCTTTGAAGAGAAAGAAATGGAGGAGAAGGAAGAGAGAGAAAGAGGTGTTTGAAGGTTTTAGTGGTCGAAAAGTAAACAGTAAGTGATTATTTATGTTAATTTGTTGTTTAAAGTTAAAATAATTAAGTTAATTGATGTTTTGTACGGTTTTAATTTTTCAAGTTTGACTACCGCCGCCGCTTTGCCTCCGTCGCCGGTACAACGCCTGATTTTTCGGGTTTGGAAGGTTAGTTTATATTTGATATGTGATGTTCATTTTTTTGAATTTTAATGTTGAAGCATGCTTGTTTCGCTTGAATAATTTTTTTTGAAATGTTATATATGTTAAGCATGTATAAGATGTTTTATTAAAATTAATAATTTAAGTGAAACAAGTTTATATATTATAAAATGTTGAAGATGTTAGACATGTATATTTTTGGAGGTATGTTTAATTTTTTTATGATTTGTTTGAAATGTTAAGAATTTTTTTTTTTATATTTTTGCAAGATCTAGGTATGTTAAGTATATAGTAATTTAAGTTTGTTAAGCATGTTAATAGTATTTTATTATTTTTGTAAATCTGAAATAATTATCTAATTATTTTAAAATGTTAAATATGTTAAGCATGTATAAGATGTTTTATTAAAGTGAATAATTTAAGTGGAACAAGTTTCTTTATTGTAAAATGTTGAAGATGTTGGACATGTATATTTTTTGAGGTATGTTTAATTTTTTTATGATTTGTTTGATATGTTAAGAATTATTTTTTATATTTTTGCAAGATCAAGATATGTTAAGTATATATTAATTTAAGTTTGTTAAGTATGTTAATAGTATTTTGTTATTTTTGATTGGGTTTGTTTAATTAGATGAAGTGTGAAATAAGGTGTTTAATTTTCAAGATTGATGCTGATTGATGCTTATTGAGGCTTATGTGGATAAATAATATTGTTATGTTAAATTTATTTTTGTTTGCGTATATGTTTAATTTCGTTAATGGTTGTATTTTAGGTTTTTTGAGAATTTATTTTGATAGAAAACAAGTATAATGTAACTCTAATTTAATATGTAATGTATGTTGATTTGAATAATTGAAATAGTTGTAAGTACGTAAGCATGTGTAATATATGTATTGTTTTTGGTAAATGGTTTAAGAATGTTAAGTATGTTTTTTTTCTATTTGATTTGTTTTGTATATTAAGTTTTGGTAAATATGTGAATAATTTGTAATTTATTTTTGTCGTAAAATGCGGATGTGAATTACATTAAATTTTAATTATATTTATGAAGAGTATTTATTGGAATTAATGGAGCAAAATATGATAAGTATGTACATTTATAATAATTATGTAATTATTATTAAATGTTGTATTATATTAGACATGTGTAATGTTTTTAGCTTTGGTGAATATTTTAAATTTTCTATGTATGTTTGTATTTTGTTTGATTTGTGATATATGTAAATGTTTTGTAAGTATGTCATGAAGTGTATGTCTCGTTGAAGTATGTTAACTATATATTGAGGTGTACGTGTTAAGTATAATGTTAATTGAAGTTTGCTCATTAATTATGTTAGTTGTATTTATATCTTATTAATTTTTTGTTTGATTTGTTGTGTATATTTATCATTGGGAAGTATGTAAAGAATATTTTTGTTTGAGGTATATTAAATATATTTTTTTGTAATACGTATATATATATATATGTTGAACTGGATAAATAAATTTCTAAAAGATTTTTATTGCAATTAATTGTAGTTTACATAACAATTAAGGTAATCATATATTAGCAACATATGGATGGACCGTTGCATCGTCAATGGATGTATAGGAGAAGAAATCTTAATGGACATGGACTTAGAGATGAGTGGTTGATGGAAGTTAATCTGTTTAATGAATTTGCACGAAATCAGGACGAGTTCAGAATTAATGGAGTTTATAGATGTCCATGTGTGAAGTGTAAGAATATGCAATATTTTGCACCTGACGTTGTGAAGTCTCATTTGTATAGAAAGGGTTTTGTGAAGAATTATTAGTTTTGGATAAGTCATGGGAAAGAAGATAATTCGGAAGCAGGCAAGTAGTTCACATTCTATGAATTTTGATTACGATCACAACGATCATAATCATATGGAGAACATGCTTTATGCTGCCTTCCAAGCTAATGAAATGAACATGAGTAGCCATCATGACGTAAATCCTGAGGCATTTTACACTATGCTTGAATCTGCTCAAAAACCGTTGTATGAAGGGTGTGACATAACTGAACTTGAAAGATCGGTGATGCTACTTAGTATTAAATCGGGACACAATATGTCACAACGTTGTTTCAATGAAGTTGTTGACTTGATGAAAGATGTATGCCCTTCTGAAAGTGGCATTCCAAAAAATTATCATCAGCAGCTCAGAAAAGTGAGAGATTTACATATGGATGTCCAGGAAATTGATTGTTGTCCAAATGATTGCATGCCTTATTATAAACAGGCTGATAGTTTGTCCACATGCAATTTTTGTGGACATGCAAGACATTTACCAAAGAAATCCAACCAACGAGGTCATAAGGATGTTTCATATGCAAAAATGCACTACCTACTTTTAATTCCAAGATTGCAACGACTGTATGCTTCAAAAAGGAGTGTCGTCCATATGAGATGGCATCATGAGCACCGCCAAGAATCGGGCGTTCTCCGGCATCCGTCGGATGGATTAGATTGGAAGCATTTCGACCAAAAGTATCCAAATTTTGCAGCAGAGCCTCGGAATGTAAGGTTAGGTCTATGTGCTGAAAGTTTCACACCATTTTCCATATCTGGAAGATCGTACTCTGTGTGGCCAATTGTTGTTACACCTTATAACTTGTCTCCAGATATGTGTATGACCACTCCGTACATATTCTTAAGTTGTATTATTTCGGGTCCAACAAATTCGAAAAACAGGATTGATGTGTACTTGCAACCCTTAATTGATGAGTTGAAAATGTTATGGGATGCTGGGGTGGATACATTTGATGTTTCATGCGGGGAAACTTTTAGATTGCATGCCGCGTTGATGTGGACAATTAACGATTTTTCCACCTATGGTATGTTATCCGGTTGGAGTACTCATGGGTTGTTAGCATGTCTAGTTTGTATGCACCAAAATTGTGCATTCCAGTTACAGCATGGCCGGAAGCCATCTTGCTTCGATTGCCATCGTCGGTTCTTGCCTCGGAATCATTGCTTTAGAGCTAATAACGTTGCTTTTCGTAAAGGGAAGAGCATACACATTGGCCCTCCCTAGAGGATTTCCGGTGAAATGTTGTATGATAGGGTTTCGACATTGCCTAAAGTAATTACTGATATCGATTTTCAAATTCCGGGATTTGAAGAAAATGAACATAATTGGACAAAGCAGAGTATCTTTTGGGAGTTGTCGTATTGGAAGCATCAACTTTTGAGGCATAAACTTGATGTTATGCTTATTGAGAAAAAATTCAGTGAAAATATAATAAACACAGTGATGGATGTTCCCGGAAAAACAAAGGATGATATCAAAGCAAGAATGGATATGTCTATTATGTGCAGTAGGCAAGAATTGAACTTGCTATAAGAGGGTCAACTGATAGATTGTGTAAGCCAAAAGCCAATTTTGCACTATCATTACCTCAAAAAAGGGCTGTTTGTCAATGATTGCGAGAGGTTCATGTGTCTGATGGTTATTGTTCTAATGTGGAAAATTGGGTGGATCCATCTAACACAAAGTTGCAAAACATGAAAAGTCATGATCATCATGTGTTTTTGGAAAATCTTCTTCCAGTAGCTTATGCTACTCTTCCGGAAGATGTGTTGGGACCCTCAGTCAAATTGAGTGAATTTTTCTGAAACCTATGCTCCAGTGAGTTAAAAGTTAGCATGTTAGAAGAGATGAACAAGAACATTACTATTACTCTTTGTAAATTGGTGACAGTTTTCCTTCCTGGTTTTTGGAATGTCATGGAACATTTTTCCATTCATTTAGCGGAAGAAGCTTTGTTGGGTGGTCCTGTTCAATATCGATGGATGTATTCTTTTTAGAGGTATTTTGGCTGGTTGAAGCCTACGACAAAGAACAAAACTCGTGTAGAGGCATCTATGGTTCATGCATACTTAGTGTTTGAGATTAAACATTTCGCGGACTATTTTTTTTAGTCAAGCTTGCATCGCCCAACTATTAGACGTAATGAGGGTATGCAGAAATTCTAACCTCAGATGCCAACTCTATCGGTGTTCAACCGTAAGGGCGCTCCATTTGAAAACTGTGGAAAAAGATATCTCATTGAGGCGGAGTACCGTGTCGCTCGCCTTCACATTTTACTGAATTGTGATGAAGTGCAATCATATTTGGAGTAAGTATATTAGTTACTCAAAGTTTCATTTGAATAGTTCATAATTGTCGAATAATAATTAATTAATTGCACTTGGTACACATTACAGTTGGTTCAGACACCAATTTCACGTTCATAATCCAAACGCGAGTGATGTGCAAGTTGACTTATTCATCGAAGCAAATTTTGCACAGTGGTTTGAGTGTAATGTAAGTAATTTATCTGAAGTAACCTTTAATTCCTAAACATTATTTTTGTTACTCGATCTAAACGGTATTACCTTCTTTTTTAGCGCATAGGTCAATTCTTATCGGGTGTTTAATGATGAGAGGCAACATTTTTTTGTGAACTTATCTCATGGACCGATTATGATAGTTGAGTGTTTTGCTGGGTATAAAGTTAATGGTTATCGGTTTCATACCAAGGCTAGAAATGAAGGTAAAACAACATATAATTATGGCGTATGTGTCAAAGGAGTTGGCGAAGGTGATGAAGTACCAGGGGATTATTATGGCATACTTCACGAAATTATTCATGTTGAATTTGCGGGCGAGCCAATTAAAAAATGTGTACTTTTTAATTGTGAGTGGTTTGACCCGGATGTTCCTCGGGACTACGTTATCCTAAATTTGCCCCATCTCCTAAGTTAAATCATACCAGACGTTACAGAAAGTTTGATCCATTCATATTTGCCGATACTGCAACTCAAGGGGTATATCTTAAGTACCCCGATGAGGTGCTAGGAAAAGTGAATTGGTGGGTAGCTATGCCAAACAAACCTCGCGGTGGTCATAAAGATAAGGATAATCTAGAACTTGCCTATCAACAGTTAGGAATGACAACCACAAATGTGGATAATGTAATAGCCACAACATTAGTCGATGAAACTGCACCGGCTGATGAGGTTGATGGACATGATTTGGGTGATGATCATGATGGGAATGGTGAACATGATGATGGTGATGAAGAGGATGAAGAAGGTGAATGGGAGGATGAAGCTGAAGACACTGATGATGATGATGATGATGATGATGATGAAAATGTGGTATTCTAAAGTTGTGATAATGAGGATGACGACGGGTCCTACAATGATTGATTTAATCTTTTCATTGTATGGATATTTAAGCATGTGTATGTAGTTTTTCTTAATTGCAAACTCAGAAAAACAATTGCATATATGTACTGACAATTTGTGATATATTTGCGCAGTTCTTTTTTTTTGTTTTGTCATTGTTTGTTAGATGTCTGAACGCAATGGTGGACGTGGTTGTGGTCGAACCGTTTGGAATGATGTAGGTAGAGGAGCACCACAACCGAACCCATAGTACGATCTTGCTGATCAGAACTATGAAACAAACACCTTCGCTGGAATGTTTGGAGGTTTTCTTGATCCAACTCAACCGTTTGGAAATTATTTTAGCAGTATGAATGAGCAACCTCATATGCAACAACCTTTGTTTGGTGCAGGTATGCAGACACCAATGCAACCCAATATTCCTTACATGGGTGGTGTTTCAGGTACTCCATTACTTTATCAACAGTTTGGCACTGTTAGTCCACATTTCAACGGTAATCAGATGATGGGGCAACCCAGAATGCCAAGCCACTCAGTGCACAATGAAGGGGCCCAAAATGAAGGGGTCGGAAGAGATAGACAGTCCTGCACCTGATAGTGAAACAGCCAGCACCACTAATAAGATATATTTACAGCCTGATGGTGATACGTAAGTTCTTATGGACTTTGTAACTTCTTCAACAATCATATTCTTTTAATGCCTACAGCAATTAATTAATTACTTCTAACAAATTCTTTTTTGGTTCTTAGTTTTGTTCTATATCAGGGCGTAGTGCAGAAATTGTTGAAAGTTTTGCCGGTAAGTACCCACGTCCTTGGACTAGGTGGGGGGAAGTTCCACAATCTCAGAGAGACATTTGGTTCAATGAGTTCAAGGTTAATTATCTGTACAATGAATTTCAAAGTCATAATTGGATTGTTTGGAATGTTTAATTACTAACATACTTTAACTTTGGCACAGAAACACAACTACTGGCATCCAGACAATGAAATTCAGATATGGCGTAACTTTGAGTTCAGAGGTGCAACTTGACTTAGGGACATTCTAGGATATGTCAGGAAGTACAACAAAAGGCCGAAGTGGTTATCACCTAGTGTTTGGAATGCCATGCTTAAACATTGGAGTGACGATGAGAAGTTTAAGAAATTGAGCCAACAAAACAAAAAGAACAGATTGAGTGATACTGAAGGTTTTGGTCATTCATTACGTACATGTGGCTCAATTCCGATTAATGAAAGGAAAAGGCGTCTGGTAAGGAATGTGATTATTAATAAGCGTATTCCTTACACACACACACACACACACACACACACACACACACACACACACACATATATATATACATATATATATATATATATATATATATATATATATATATATATATATATGGTATGCATGCATTGAGGTTTTTGCGGATCTCTATGGTTTATATTTAATTGCTGCTTACTTCTTTTTTCTTTAGGCGAAAGCATTAGGTAGGGAACCCACCTGTGAGGAATTGTTTAAGGACACTCACTGCAAGGTGAAAGACAAAAGTTTAGTGGATAAAAAATCTGCAAAAAAATATGTAAGTTTGGCACATTCTATTCACAGATTATATACGTTCATACGTTATAATTGTAGGTTTAGTACAAATTAAAATACTTTTATTTTTGACAATTTTCAGGAGGACCATCACAACAAATGGGAGGAGTACTCTCAAGCTGCAACTCATGGTGGTTCCCAACTGTCACCTATGGCCCAAGAAGAGTTTTGGATTAAAGAAAATCTGGATAAGAAAAGCCGTGTATACGGTTTTGGCGCGGAGGGGGTTAAGTTGAAGAAATCAGCTACCATTGCAGCTGCACGTCACTCATCAGCTGAGCATTTTGATCCAAGATAGCAATCGCAGCTTGATGGATATCCCACCATGCCCCTTGATTTAAAGATGCAAATCAGGCTAGGTAATCTTATTTTGCTGGTTAAAGGATGAATAATTCATCCAAATTTTGTTTAAGCTTTGAAATTGCAGGGCAAAGGGTAGATTCTAGCATTGACCCGTTTTTGTGTGCAAAATTCAACATGCATTCTCAAGGTTTAAGTCTGATATTTTTTGATGGATTTGAATTTCAAGATGTCATCTTTCCAACAAATCAAGTTGCATCCATTTTGGACTTCATTTGGTCATTCAAATCATCCATTAAACCCAATGTGTCAAAACTGACCAACATGACTAGAAAAAGCTCGGTTTTGATTAGCTTATAAATTAAGCTATATGATGGCTTAAGTCTTCAAATTATACATTTTTGGAATCCTTATGAATTTTACTTTCAGGTCCAAGCATTATTTTTCAATCATACCCACAAGAGGATGAGAGATCGAGGACTTTTCGCAAACCGGTCAGATTAGGCCCTAATCTGCGCGGTAAAATGTTTAAGCTTAATTACCCTACTTAAACATGTCATAACCTTGATTTCTTTGTGTGAGTGGGGGGGGTTATAACATTCCAAAATAAACCCCCATGGCCTGAAAACCGAATCATCATCACTTTTCATAAGCCTAAAGATTGCTAGAAAAACCAGCCAGAATTGCACCTTGAACCCGGTTCAGTGCAAACCGGTTCTCTTGATGCTTCAGCCGAATTCTTCACTTACAATGCAGCTTGGCCCGCTTCTCTAGTCATGGCACATGCCCCTAATCCCTCTCATGATAGGTAGATGCCTTGAAGAACAACCAATGGAAGCTAGACAAAACAACTATTTGGTGCCTTGCTCTCATTGGCTAGCCGCAAAGTGACATGCAAATGACGGCTGTGCACATGCATTTCTAAGTCTTTTCTGGTTGTATTAATCCGTAAACAAGTGTTAAGGGATGTATTAATAGTTTATATATAGTTTTGTTTCATGTTTTGATGTAATAGATTAGCTAGGTATGCTTGTAATACTAGTCTAGCAAATCAGCATTTAATTAGCACCTAACACCTTTCCTAACCATTAAGAAAGGTTAGAGGTGCTTGCTTACTTGCCTAGCTCTATTTAAAGAGCATGCACGCCCCTCCCTTGGATCATAACCAGAACTGAATCAAAGAAACTTAGAGAGCTTTGTGCTTTAGGTGCTTAAGCACTTTTCAAATACTTAACTTGCTTATCCTTAACTAGGTCGGTTAAGGTGGTGTTCAAGTGAAGTCTTAACCTAGATTAAGTAGTGTTTCTGTATCTTAATCGAAGTTAAGGGCCCTAAACTTGAGTTTGGTGGTGTTTCTGTATCCAAACACCAAGTTTAGTTCTATCCATTTGATGCTATACTCAAGGATTTCAAAGAGAGTTAAAGTGGATTTGCTAGCTTTAATTTGAAGTTAGTAATTCTTAACTTTGCTTATCTTCCACTTCCCTTCATTTACAAGGCACTTGCATATCCATCCCCATACTAATTCAAGGCTTAGACTACCCTAAATAGTCTAGCTTCCATCACCAACTTCAAAACCCATTCAACTGTGCAAAGTGAAACTTTATGGCTTCACAAACCAGCAAAGTGGCACGGCCTACCCGTGTCTAAGGGCACGACCGTGCCACACCTAAGTCGTGTGGTTCTCACTTGGTTGTCTTCTATTCTTGGTAGCTTGTAACTTAGTTCCATCTACCCTTGTGTTGTACATCAATTCACGCCAATGATCTTTTGTTTTCCCATTTAGAATCACTTGATTCTAAACTCCATTCCTCCCTCACATGTTTGATGCCTCACAACCATCATATTATGTGGTCACTTTCCCTTGTTGTTCCTTGATTGTATCTACTTTGGTTTGTAAGCTAACTCACTTCAATTGAGTCATAGCTTGAGGCCGTTGGCAAATAGATCACAACTCCTCAATGAGAGCATAACCAGGCAAGCAGAGGCTATAACTCAAACAGCCAAGAAACAGGGGAAGACAGAGCGCATGCTGAAAAAAGTTTTAAGATTTTTCAAAGGTCAAAGTGCAGGTTCTTCCAGCCACACCAACTTTAACCCTGATGATGAAGATGACTCCCAAACTGACAATGATGATGATAATCCCACAAATTTATCTGACTCTGATTAATTTATCCGAACGGTTGTGTGTAGTTTATGTCATCTGCGTGTACATCTAAAATAACTTCAATGTCGTTTTTAATATTTAATTTAGCACCTTATGTACATTACCAGATATAAAAATTCATTGCTGGTTGCTATTACATTTCATAATTTCTTTTATTTTTTTTTTGAGCTTTTGCGAACAACCAATTCAATTTTCAAATTTTTTTTGGGGGGGGGGGATTATGATGGGAATTCCCCGTCGGAATTTTCGTCGAAAATCCCCCTATCTCTAACCTGGTTCTGTTGCTCGGAAAGCCGTCCGACGTGTATTTTCCATTAGAAAGGCCGTCGGACTCCGTCGGAGTATTTTATGCGATGAGCTGAATCCCGATGAGCCGCTCCGCGTCGGGATTCTCGTCGAAGATTGCTTTTTCCGTCGGAAAATGGACCTTTTCCCATCAGTATATCCGTCGGAGATTGGTTGTATTTTTGTAGTGAATATAGTCGTAGGATCGAATGGAACTCCACCATCCATTAAGGCGGTGGATGTGTATATATACCCCTAAGGGGTCCCATTTGTACATCAAGCACTTTCTAAGTGCAATACGAAGGATTCTCTTAAACTCTCTCTCTAAGTTCTCTTTGTTTGTGAGTGTGCTTACTTAACTTTACACAAAGTCTAATTTAAGCAACCATCAAGGCTTACTAGTAAACTAAGGAAAGGTTTCGAGTGAGTTTGCTAGTACCGCACGAGCTTGAGTTTGAGTGAATTATCAACCTATAATAGTTGGTATCAGAACCAACCTAGATTCGAGTCCAATGTCTCGCCAAGTGCTCTGACGGAATTAGGTAGCTAGGCAGGGGGGCCCAATTGTTATAAGGATGTCACAAGATTACCTGAGGGAGAATGTCACAGATAAGAATTCAGCATCTGATAAGTGATGAGAGAGTCCTGAGCTTATAAGCGGTGATGCTGCACACCCGATCAAACCGGTCTTTTGGGGAGAGAGTAATGACCTTGTAACATAAGGCCCAAGTGTCTCAAACACAGGTTGATATACTATAGATGAAGCTGTTTTTCTTTTTCTTTTTTTCTTTCTTGTCATTCATTTTAGTTTCTCCAAACAACACAAGTAAAATGTACTCTGTATATTTGTGGACATATGCTACTTACTATTTTTTCTTTTTGCATTGGGGTTGGGGGAAAGGGAGGGGTTCAAATATGAAACATAACAGTTTATTATAATAGTATAGCTGAGACCAAGGAATATTTGAAGTTTCAACAATAGAATTAATCAACAAATTCTATTTTGTTCAAATCTAAGAATTTATTTTATTTTATTATTAACTTTAAGTTTAATTTTGTGAATTTTAATAGTCATTTCGTTGTTCTATTTGTGTTCTATCTTGTAAAAGTTTATGTATCTGGTATTTGCATCTTGGGTTATTTACATCGTCGATTAGCAGTTGTGTATCATGATTATGATTCATAATTGTCAAGTCATTTGCATCATGTTGTATACATTGATTCAAGTCCAAAAACTATTTCTGTAAGTTTTATTTGGGCCTAACGGTACACTATTAACATGATTGTTAGGATGGCCGAGTGGTTTAAGGCACCAGACTCAAGTTTTGGTCCTCATGAGAGGGTGTGGGTTCCAATCCCACTTTTGACATTTTTTTGTTTCTCTCTATTTTTCAGATTTCATCACCCCCTTGCATTCTTTTGTGCGCCAGTCCACTTGAGTTGGATAAGACTAGCCCCTAGAGGGTGAATGCTTAAGGACTGTTTGATGAAATAAAATGAAATGAAACTTGAACCCCTAGGTGTCATGTTCTACTCTTTTGTGTTTGGTGAGCACATTAAGGGGATAGAACTTGATACCCAGGTGTATCAAGTTCCCCCCAATTTTAAGGAACTTGAACCGTCCCATTTTCAAGGGGTTCAAGTCCCCAATCATCTGGAGTCAACATTATTATTATTATTATTATTATTATTATTATTATTATTATTATTATTATTATTATTATTATTATTATTAATCATTATTATTTTTTAAATAAAATGTATTTGATTCCATTCCATAATTTATAGCCAAACATTAAGGATTGGAACTTGATTCCATTCATTTTCTGTCCATACACATGAGTTTAGAATTCAAATTCAACACTTCATTCCTCGGGGACCATTCTTTGATTCCATTCAATTCTATTTTTCCTCAGCAAATAGGGCCTTAATGGCTTCTGTTTGGCTTCACAGCTCTAGTGAGTTCAAATAGCCGTTATTGTCCTTTTGAAGATGAAACTATTAAGGGATAGGGATCATGTTTGCTAATTCCTAAACTAGGTGGTCACATGGACCGCTTCTTTGGAACCTTTTTTCCCCTTTAACTGACTCGTATAAATCAATGTCTTGATTTTTTTTAAAAATAAAACATATCTCTTAGTCTAAAACTGTTTAATCTATAATAAGACTAACCGACTCAAACCACTGAGAGAGAAACATGAAACCGACATGGCAGGATCCAATTTTGCCTATAGCTAACATGTCTAAGCCCCTCAACATGAAAACACATTATCTATTGGTGTTCAAGCATAACAACAATTTGACTTTGAACTAAATTGAAGACTGATCATTGATCCTTTTTTGGGTTAAGAGATTAACAATCTATCATTTGTTTTTGAGACCTTACAACGATATAGAGACCAAGTACATTAATGATTCATTTTGTGCCTAAGAATGGAACACCCAAATGAAAACAAAAAAAAAGTATGAGATGAAACTTGAAGCATTTTCCAATCTAATTTAGTTGCACATTTTACCTAGACAAAATAACTTGGAGGGTACAATGAGTAAAAGACAGATACAGCTCCCCCGACCCAAATCGACAAGCCACATTTTGCAGTAAACAGTAAGAGATTTTTTCTCACTTTTGTAGCACAAAATGTTCACATGCTAAGTCTCCTGATCTCTCAAACATATTCAAACATGTCCACATTTGAGGACTGCACAATGCACTACATTACATCATATGACATACCTAAACCTTCTCCGGTGAGAGGAAATACTGTATCATACTGAAAGATAACCCCATAATTTGATTTGGGGGAAATGGCCTTGCTTAGATAAGTAAACAAATTGTTAAAAAAAAAGGAAAATGTAAATGAAAGTCTCATTTGCATACGCCTTTATCTCTCCATTGAGCAAGCCCTTGACAAACATTCTCTTCTCTGCTTCTTCACTCTCCCCTTCGGTAGAGTAGCTCCCGAGCAGGGTGAGGGAATTGGTTTTGACTAGAATCAAGGGAGGTTTTTAGGTTGCTTCTATGTTCTCCAGCCACCCCTAGCCTTCCATGTCTTTATCACACTGTTTTCAAGCGTGTGAGAATTGGAAAAGTGAAAAACGCACTTAGAATTTCTCTCCTAGATTAACATCTAATACTATATATAAATAAAATGTTGAGTTGACTCTTTTCCCCTTAATTTTTGGAGAAAGAATAGTTTTCCATCGCTGATCATAATTAGCAAAAGATCCAATCCATCCAAAACATTCCACTAATTGTTAAGAAATTTTGGGATTTACATGATTTCAACAGCAGTTACCTACAACTAATCAGCTACCCACATTATTATCGGCCACAAATAAAAAACAAACCAGTTACAGATATTCCCTCAACTTCCTTTCATGTTTCCTGATATTGGGGTCATTTCTGGAATATCCCCTTGCAAAATTTGTAACTCACTAGCTTTCCCTCACGAGTCCCCCTTCTCTCACAAACTGCCATCTAATTAAAAGCTCTCTCTCTCTCTCTACTCATTTCACAACATCTCTCTCTCTCTCTACATTGCTCTGGTGCTTGCTTTGCATCAAATCGAAACACCAAACACCACCTACCTTTCATTACAAAGGTCAGAGTTCTCTAATGTATTTGAATTATGAAGCTCTAATATTTTTCATATATAGTGGGTGTTTGGCCCTGATTTTGAAACTGCTTTTAGCATTCTAAAACAGAAATTTGGCAAAACACCCATTTTTTCAAAAGTGAAAAATAGCTTTTGAAAAGCGATTTTAGGGAAAAGAACCCTCAAAAGTAGAAGCACCAAATTGGTGCTTTTGTTTCTGTTTCTCACTGATGGATGTAGTACATTAAGTGTTTATTTTATGCCTTTGACCATTAAGCCCTTAAGAACATAACTAATTCGTTCCTACCTCCTATATAACGGCTCGTCAAATTTGCTTTCTTAGAATTTTCTCTCTCCTCTCCTCTCCGGGCCCAGTCTCTATTTGAGCTTCTCTCTCCTTAAAGGCTTCTAACCCTTCTCAACTGAAATTACTCACTGTAAATTCAATCTATGCCTCATAGCAATGCTATTCTAGCATGAATCTAATGATAGAATAGGAGATGCTAGTGATGTAAATTTGTTTTACCCAAATTTGATATAAAACTGCTTGTAGCACCCCCTCCCACAAAAAAATCGAAGAGAAAAATTGGCACAGAATCTCACTCAATCTATGCTTCATATGCGATAAGCAAGTAAATACGAAAAGAATTAAAAGAGGAATGACTATAGAGTGACAAACTTTTATATGGTGTTTCTATTGAACTATGATCTGCTTGTCGATTTCTCTCTCCTCTCTTCTTTATTTCTTATGTTCGACGTATATCTCTCTTTTTTTCCCCGGGGGGTGCTCATGAGACCATAGTTTTCGTATTTAGTTTTCTATATATTGAAGTATGAAATTAGAATTTAGATGTGTTACAATGGCGTTGACCAGCAAGGAGTCGAAGGATTTGTCAATAATAATCTTCGTCAGTTGCTTCTGTAGATAAGCCACATAGGGGAAAATATGAAAAGGAAGAGGAGGTTATGCATAAAGAAATGCAAACTGTTTTCATAAAAGCAAGACCAAACAGTTTAAATTTCTAAAAAATACTTCCGTTACAAGCTCGGCCAAACACTCATGAATTTATGTAAAAACAATTTTTGGAAAAAATACTTTTAATAAGTAGAAATGTTTTTGTAAAAGTTTGGCCAAACACCTTCATAATTAGGTTTACTCTTTCTAATCTAATTCTTTATTATGCATATACTCAGCAGTCAAAGCAGGAAAGAAAGGGAAACCAGGATTTATTAGTGCTGCTACATACTTATGTTCTGGTGAGTGGAACTTTATGCCAAGAATTTATAACTGCAATATGAATGAGCCACTTTGCGTTATATGGTACCCTCCCCAAATTACATTCCATTGTCAGAACAACTAAACAACACAAACTTACAAGGTGCAGATTGCAACAAGAATGAGGGAATTACATTTTGTATACTAAAAGCCCTTTGGGGGGGGGGGGAGTTCTTAAAAATCAGGAAAAAATTGAAAAGGCGAGGACAACAAATTCCTAGTTTAGGAAGAAGCAAAATTAAGATGGGTTGAGGCTTTGAGTAGGAAAAAGAATAACTTACCCCATTCAAACAAAATGTAGTGAGCGGAGAATAGATCTAATGGAAAAAATTCAAACTTGCAACAACTTTGATTCTAGGAAGGCCCAGATCACAAAGCCCTAAAATTTAAGAAACACCATGTCACTATACCAATCAAAATCAACCCTTAATCAATGGGAAGATATTCTCTTAGGTCAGTGACAAACACCTCCCTGGAATCCAGATGTAGAGAATAGAGAGGTGAAATGGGGAAAGTCATGTGCCCTTTCTCCTTCTTCTCCTCAGGAAATGTAATGCATAAAATACAGAGAGAGAGAGAGAGAGAGAGAGAGAGAGAGAGAGAGAGAGAAGAGAGAGAAGAGAGAAGAGAGGGAGAACCCGACAACAAAAATTGTGAAATTATTGTCACACCGACTAAATAATGTTGTGAAATGTTAACAGAGTTGGTTGGGGGTGGGTTAGGAGAGAAGGAATGAAGGATGAGCTGTGTTTTTAGATGGCCTACATCCTCAAAAGACTGTCATAGTTACTTGTGCAACGTGGGAAAAAAAAGGAGGCTATCATAATTTAGCCCAACTACCTTCTTTTTTTTTTAAGCATTTTAAAATCTTTACTTATGTTCACTATGCCATTATTAATATATGTTCTAAATGTTTTTGAACTCTTAATTTGCTTCTTTCATTCTATTAATGTCACCCAAACTAATTAATCTAGTGAAATGTTAATATAGTTGGTGGGGGTGTGGGGTAGTAGAGAAGGAATGAAGGACGAGCTGCTTTTTTAGAGAACCTGTATACTCAAAAGATTGTCATAGTTACTCGCACAACGTGGGAAAAGAAGGAGGCTATCATAATTCAGCCTAATTACCTTTCTTTTTTAAAAATATTTTAAAATCTTTACTTATATTCACTATATGATTACTAATATATGTACTACATGTTTTTGAACTCTTAATTTGCTTCTTTGAGTCTATTAATGTGCTAACATTAGTGGACGACATGTTTTGACACAATAGTTATCATTTTTTTTCTTAATTTATATATTTACATCTGTCCCTCTCCCCTTTCCCTCTTGATGTTAGACTGCATTAGACATGAATATCAACGCAATAGTCTTAAATCAATAAAAAAAAAATCAATGCAATTATTTTATCAAGCAGTTTTTAGTGGATTGCACGCATTGCGTGTAAATCAATACCAGAATATGACGCATTCTTTTTTTTAGGTTGGATCATCAAACCAATATCTATGTAGGTGAATTTCTCTATAGTAATTATTTAGATTGAGCTAGATCACTCAAAGAAGAATCTTTACATATATCAAAAACATTGTAATTTACATATATTGCTAACTAGAATATAGATATTTACTAAAAAAATAAGGGCACTATAAAAACAAAAAATTTAATTTTTATAATAAAAACAATCATACCAAAAAGATACACATTTATGTAATAAATACATCATATAAGGAAAGAATAAATAGAAAGATATGAAGCGTTCTTTTTTTTTTCTTGGGTTGGAACATCCGACCAATATCTATGTAAGTGAATTTCTCTATGGTAATTACTTATATGGAACTAGGTCACTCAAAGAAAAATCTTTATATATACCTGGCTTTAAAAATAAGATTATTTGAACATTGTATAGCTAGAATAGTTACGCAATTTTGAAATTAAACAAAAAGATTATAATTTAAATATAATGGGAATTAGAATATAGATATTTACTAAAAAAATAAGAGCACTGCAAAACCCAAAGTTTTAATTTTTAATAATAAAAATAATAACAGAAAAAGATAAACATTTATGGAATAAATACATCAAATAAGGAAAGAATAAATAGAACCTTTAGTAATGATTATTTTACACTCGAATAATCCCCCTTGTAGCCAAATAGTCTTATGATAGCATAAGACATAAGGACATAATGATTAATACGTGTGCATTTGAATTTGAACCATTAATAATGATTATTTTACACTTGAATAATCTGATGTTTAAAACTATATTAATAGTAATATTTTGGTGTAGCAATAAACTATATTAGAAGGTGATAAGATGGTCTGCAAAAGTTCGTGATTCATTAAATCAGATGATCCCCCCTTATCAGCCCCATAAATAGATACAAATATGCTGATTCCACAATTTCAGCAGAGAAAGTAGTGTTAACTGTGCCCATGTAAGTCCCACTGAAGTGAGTACGTTGCTCTGGAACTAGCCCTTTACCAGAAGGCATTACTGTCAGTGCATAGCCACTAACGTCGGCTAATTCAACAAAATCTTTAGAAGAAGTAGCTAGCTGTAGCTTTGGTCCCCCCCCCCCACCATGACAAGCTTTATTGCTTTGTTTACAAACTCAGTAGTAGAATCCACTCCAACCTCCAGCCCCTTTGGGTTACTCAACTTACACAATAAAAAAAAAAACACAAAATAAATGATATATTGTTGTCATATCATCATTTCTTACTACCAGAAATAGAGGGCAGTCAGTCAAGACACATTGCATTTTAATTATTATTATACTAAGGTAGGTGCTAATTTCATAAACAAATTATTCTCCACCTAAAAGGGACTAACAATATGTTTGTTTCAAGTATTTATTTCAGAAAATATGACTGTGTTGTCAGTTTTGATTTTTTCACTTCGTTTTACCTTCATGTTCCCCACTCCCTTTGGTTTATTGTTTCAGACAACCAAAGATTTCCTCGTTGATTCCTAACTTTTAGTTATTTTAAAGGATATTAGCCATGTATCACTCAATATTAGGGGAAAATCACATAGTTCACTGTGATCATGCACAACAAATGTTGTATCTTTTACAGCCTACATAATTTATTTTTGGTAGGGTAGCAATAGTTTAGTACTCTTGAAATTACAACCTTTAAACCCATCAACTACAAACATGTTT
This sequence comes from Selenicereus undatus, assembly GCA_017589665.1. Taxonomy (NCBI): domain Eukaryota; kingdom Viridiplantae; phylum Streptophyta; class Magnoliopsida; order Caryophyllales; family Cactaceae; genus Selenicereus; species Selenicereus undatus. The sequence goes on along the minus strand of JACYFF010031952.1, from coordinate 28,435,383 downwards.
TCAGCAAACGTGACAACATATAAACACTATAATGACAAACAAAATCTAATAAAAAATGCAGGCATAAAACCATTCTACAAATGGATACAAAAAATAGTGTTACCTCATGCATATAAATCTTCAATTTGTGTCTATTGAATTAGTACAATATGTTATTAAAATATCATTAATTATAATATTTTGTGACATTAAAACATAACGTTATTAATTGAAGAGTTTAATTAACTCCCATTAGAATTAGAAATGGGAATACATATACTTTCACTAATTACTATAATTAATTACAAGAATAACTAAAGATATATTATCTACTCTTTATATTTTTTTCTCTGTTTAAAACAAATTGTATAAAGTGCCTCTAGATGTGTCAATAGTCACGATACTAACAAGCATTAAATATAATTTCAATACTACTTACAACAATTCAGACTAACTATAGACAATAGTTATAATATCATAATACAACACACTCTATTCAAATTACACATTTTATACGCATTTTTAAGATTTTATGATTACACAACTTAATGAAAGATATTTCAGAATTGTCAATCGAACAATCATTTAATTTTACTCGTGTTCAATACTTACATAATATCTATGTTATCTGTTAGTAAATTTTTCACAAATATATGGTTATCGTCGTAACAATTACGAGTGTCGATCCTCATGAATGATTTGTGAAACTGGATTACTAATGACCTAGACTAGCATGTTTTAACAAAGTTAACAAAAGACCATTATTAGTTTAAATCTAACAACTATGTGATTTGCCTAAACATGTTGGATTTTTTTTTTTTGCACCTAACTAAAACTCACTAGACTCTTAATAGTATAGTTCACAAATAACCACTAGCTAAATGGGAACATTGAACCCGACATATTACAATCGATCATAAAGAAAAAGATCAATTAACTTGAGAACACTATCACCAAATCTAAAACTCAACGCGCTTTAAAGGACAGGAAAAACTAGAGAACAAGAGAAGGTGTCCAAAACTTAACCCAAGCAACACAAGGGAGGTGAAGACCGAATTAGGATACCGGTAGCACAATTGACCTGCAAATCTGCATAGACCCAAATGAAATCAATAATCAAGAATCACCACAACACCAAAATTGAGTGTTGAAATAGGAAGAACGCGGCCCACAGATGCCAAAGTCCAGAACCAAACGGCACGAATAAGAAAAAGAGACCGAAAACATAGCTTGACAAATTCAAATTCAAACCCATCTAATTCAAATTCAAACCCCTAGAAATCTTGCTCAAATTGAACAATTGCGTGAGAACATTACAAATTTGAGAGGCTAGATGATTGAAAGAAAGAAAATGAAAACCAGAAAGAGAACGAAAATTAAAGCCTAATCTCTACTCTGCGCTAGTCTAATCTGCTTCCCTTATCTGCTCCTAGTGTTCTTCAACCTCCCCCCACAAAAACGCAACCCCCTTGTGGCTCCCATAACTCTTTGAATTCCGTCTTTGCAAATGGCCGAATTGATGATTAGCAATTAAGGGGGAGAAGAATAAATGGCCTTGAGCGTTTCTGGGCAGCCAAAGAAGACGGTAATGGTGATGAGGAGAAGGGCTACCGCCATACCCTGTTCTGTCTTGCTTTGCTTTCGAGTTCTTTTCAAGGCTCCCCAGAATGCTTGAATCCGTCCCTTTGTTGATGACCATGAAAGATAATAGTTAATAGGATTAATGGGATGAATGATGGAGGAAGATGAAGGGAAAGAACGACGGTTATGGGAGCGGGGAAGACGAAAAGCCACGATGCTCTGTTTTCGACCCTGTTTCTCGGATTTCTGGGTCGTGACTGATGAGGGAGAAGAAGGAAGGGGATGGGGGGGGGGGGGCTATCACATACAAGGGGCATGGCCCTGTTAAGTGGAGAAAGAGCTGGCGGGCTGGACCAAGCAAGGCTTGCGTCTGGGCTAGCCCACAAGAGGGATTAAAAGGGAGATGAGAGGGAAAAGAGAGAAGGGGCAAAGGACTGGCCGTTTGGGCCTCGGCTTGGGCTTGGGGAGAGCTGGACCAAATTGGACTGTTGGTTTCTTCTCTCTTTTTTTTTCCTTTTGCTTTCTCATGTGATCCAAACTCTGTTGGTCCAATTCCTTTTTTTTTTTTCCAAATATTTATTCAATCTTCAAAGTTCTCAAATTCCTACAAAATAAATAAAGACACATTAAAATTCGAATTTAATTATTTATTTCAAGCAGTTATTAGACAATAAAAGGGGATAACAGATCATAATTTCTTATTGAACATTATCTTACCTTTGTTAAAAAAAAAGGTAAAAATTCAACAAACAACGACGAAGAAAACATCCTCTGTCCCTAATAGGTATCAATACGCACAACAAAACACAGACATACTAATTCAATTCAATAATAATGTAAGCATTATGTAATATACATGTAGACTCCTAGGAGAATAATATGGCCCCCGACTCCCCCAGAAGGCAATTTCTTATGTGCTCCCGGGAGCACATACTCTCGTTATCCATGTATATATATATATATATATATATATATATATATATATATATATATTTCATGTGTGTATTTATCATATATTTATTTTCTTAGTATATATTTGATGATGTGGCATGTGGGAGCATATGCTCCTGGGAGTATGATAGACGTATTGCCCCCAGAAGGGGGTTAAGCTACAAACAAGCTTGCCTTAATGTTAGATGGAGGTTTTCACAAAGAGATGTAGAGATGTCAACCATCCTAGGTATATTGTTCAATGTTAGTGATATGAAGAACAAGCCAAATTGTTGAACTTGAATTTGTCACGATCGGGAAGGAACATATATGTGAAAAGATTCACACAGCGGTGGACATTCACTGGATCCATGACGACTTGCATTCACTATAATGCGACGATGTGGTATGACGAAAAGGTGCGCGGTGACAGAAAGTATGAACCTCGCTTTAGGTTATGTTGCCACTTTGGTCAAGTTAGATTGGCTCCTTTACCTGCACCCCTGCCTCTTCTTAATTCGTTGTTTAATGATAGAACTTTTATAGAGAATATACGCATTTATAACTTCATGTTGTCTTTTACTTCAATAGGAGCAACCACTGATTACTCTATTATGGATGGTCGTGGACCATAAACATTTCGAATAAGTGGAGCAAACTATCATCAAATCGGATCCTTGAGCCACCTGAGGCCCATGTACCAAGATTGCACAACTTTATATTTATATCACACAGCATGAGTCTCGCAATAGAATCAATGCTTTTAGGAGGGGGAGCAATTTGATTGGGGTTAATTCATCCATCATAGAGAACTAACAGCAAATGTTGACTATATGTAATCCGTATGTAGAAGTATTTTACCAGGCAAGAGACATTATCAACACTGATAATGTTCATGATATGTGCATTCGCATCATCATTGCAAGGCCAAGGGGCAACATATACGACCAACTATTGATGAAATTGCTGCTCTTACTATTGGAGGTGAAGGTGTGGAGGCCGTTGGTACCAATGTAATATTAAGAACAGTTGTCGGTAATATAAGGCGAATATATGAGACACATCCTTTTTATATGGCACTCCAATATCCACCCTTATTTCCCTTCGTAACAGATGGATGAGTACGCGACATTCCTTTATTTTTTTTAAATGGTGAAGTAGCCACCCTGAAGGTGTTGCATTGCTCGAATATTATGCATTCAGAATACAATTCAGGGTTAATAAAGTAAATATTTTACCTCGAGGAGGGAGATTGTTTCTTCAATTTGCGGTTGATTGTGACACTGCCACTGAGCATGAACGTCTTCGTTATATACGGGTTCACCAAAATGTACTGTGCATAGAGCTATATACTGGTTTAAAAGACACTATCACCGGGTGCGAATCTAATGCCAGTGCCATTGGCTAAAGGTGCATCTTACCTTTTCTTTTCCTAGAGGTTCACACTACATGAGGGGACACCTCCTTGATGTGATGAAAATATGTGCATACATTGGGTAACTAGATTTGTTCATCACATTTACATGTAACCCAAATTGGCCTGAAATAGGAGAAGCATTGGAATAACGACCTAGATAATATGCGAATGATATGCCAGATGTTGTAGCCCGTGTCTTTAGATTTAGGCTTCAAGAGTTGATGCGAGATTTCAAGGAGAAAAACTTCTTTGGCATCATGGTTGCAGGTCCGTTTGTATTTGTGCAATATTATCACCATAACTATATTAATTGGAAAACAATTTTTTTTCACTATGCTCCTACAAGTTTGGGTGTCGTGATGTGTTTTCTGTTTTGTAGATATATATGTTATTGAATTCCAAAAACGAGGGCTACCCTATGCTCATATTCTCCTCACCCTTGCTACTAACGACAAACCTACATGCTGTGAGGATATCGATGCCTTCATCTGTGCCCAGCTTCCTGATTAAGATGAAGATCCGCTTGCATATGAAACTGTTAAAAAGCACATGATACATGGGCCATGCGGCGTACTTAATCCTTATCTTCCCTGTATGGATAGATAACTGTGCACTAATCACTACCCTAAGGCCTTTACTAGGGGTGGGCAATGGACCGAGTTGGGTCAGACTGGGCCAACCCATTAACTAAACGGGTCAAGGCAGGTCGGGCCCAGTGCATTTGTTAATAGGCCGTGTTGGGTTATGGGCCAAATGAACCTGACTCGCCCATTACCACCTAAGGAGTGTGTTTGATGACTTAATTTTCCAACTATTGTCTCTGTTATTTTCCAACCAAATTAAACTTGTCCAAATTCAAAGTTAGAAGATACACAACCAAGCTAATAAACAGGTAGGTCATGTCGACCCATGAGCAGCCTGCTTTGGGCCCATTAAAAATGGAACAAATTTGCACAAAAAAACGGAGTATAATAATTATTGCTATGTACAAAGTGCTGATAATAAGCTTAACTAATTGGAACATGTGAACTAGTGTGTCAAGCGGGTTTAAAAAAATAATGGGCTACTAAACATGCCATTAATGGGCTAGCTTGGTCCGGCCCGTTAATATACCTTAATGGGCTGGCATATTATCAGCCCAGTTCATTATTGGCCCGACCCTTTATGAACCATATTTTAAACGGACTGACCGCTTAACCCAATGGGTCCCCGGTCCGTTACCCACCCCTAGCCTTCACTAACGATGCAACCATTAAAGAAAATAAGTTTGTTAGATACCGGCGTAGAGATGATGGCAAAATGATTACTATTAATAGCAACCAGATGGATAGTCGGTGGGTTATTCTATATAACCATGATTTGTTTGTAAAGTATGATGCACATATCAATGTTGAGCGTTGTGCACAAAAGAAGGTTATCAAATACCTTCATAAGTATATGCATAAAGGTCCCGATCGAGCTACATTTGTCCGATAGGAAAATGGTCAACCTAATGGAGAAAGAGGCCAATATTAACATACAGAAGTGGATGAGATTACACAATACCTAGATGGCAGATATAATATTTGAGTTTGAAATAACCACCAATATCCATATGTGGAAATGCTACTGCATCATTTACCAAGGCAGCGCAACATTGTTTTCAAAGTAGATGATGACTTGGTTGATGTTCTCGACATGGCGAGACAATGAATTAGTATGCTCATAGCATGGTTTCAAGTTAATATAGAAGACCCTGAGCAAAGCAATACACATGTACTGAATTCCCTATGTATTATGTTTGGAATAGGAGTGTCAAACAGTGGACTAGACGTCAACAACGGGTATATATTGGAAGACTTCCATTTGTAAATCCTAACTTAGGAAAGCGATATTACTTGAGAATGCTACTTACTATTGTTTGTGGGGTCACGTGTTTTGATGACTTGAGAACAGTTCATGGCACATTGTATCCTACATTTCGTGAAGCATGCTGCACAAAGGTATTGGTTAATGATAATAGTAAATGGGTTGATGCCTTTACAAAAGCAACAACATGGGCTACTGGGGCACAACTACCGAGCATGTTTTGCTCCATGCTTATGTACAATGAGATTGCACAACCCGACAAACTATGGGAATGTCACTAGAAAGACTTGATCGATGACTTGGAATGAAGATTGCAACGTAAACATCGGGATGATGACTTGCATTTACGTATTGAACAAAGGAAAAATCTTGGTTTATATGAATTGCAGGTTATTCTAAATAGAAATTGTTCTTCCCTAAAAGACTTCCCTCCAATGCCATTGCCCTCTTTTGATTTTATACAACAACTTAGAAATCGGTCAATTAGGTAGCAACTAGATTATGACATTGACAAAGAATTTGCTACTTTAAACTTGTTGCTTCCTCCATGAAACTCCTACCAGCTAGAGGTGTTTCAAAATGTTATTACTATGGGTGATTCCAATGAAGGAGGATGCTTCTTTGTAATGGAAGTGGTGGAACATGCAAAACCTATGTTTGGAAAGCTATTATTGCTACACTTCGTTCAAAAGGAAAAATTATTTTATCAGTCACGTCGTCTGGAATAGCAGTGTTATTGTTGCCCGTAGGAAAAACTGCTCAATCACTCTTCAAGATCCCTATTAATGCTATGGACACATAATATTGCTTCTTTTCTAAGCATTTAGAATTGGCTGAGTTGATCCGACAAACAACATTCGTAATATGGGATGAGGAACCAATGACGCACCGTCACATTTTCGAAACAGTGGGTCATACATTGAGGGATATATGGAGCAATCAACATCAACCATTTGGTGGCAAATAGTTTGTGTTTGGTGGTGATTTCAGGCAAGTACTTCATATTAACACAAAAGGTGGAAGAGCCGACACAATTGTGGCATCAATTTCTAAATCCTATTTCTAGCCTTATTGCACAATCATGCATTTAAGGATCAACATATGACTTAGGGACCCAAACTTACTCCACAATAAATATGAGCAGTTGCGACATTTTGCGAAGTGGATCTTGAGCATTAGTAATGGAACATTAGAAGGCATATCATTACAAGAAGGGAGTGAAGCGAACTGGATACAAATCGCTTTTGAGCTCCTCATACCAAATGACAATCATGGTTTGGACAATGTAATATCAAAAATTTACCATGCGTTATCTACTAGATACAATGATGTTTCTTACATATAGGAACATTGTATACTTACTGCTACAAACAATGATGTTGATCAATTGAACTCCCAAATTTTAGGAATGCTTCGTGGAGGTTGTCACACATGTGTTTAGATACATTTCAAGAGAGCCATGAACATCCTGACATCGATGACATTCATCCATTGGAAATATTGCATGGGTTAACTTTCTTAGGCTTCCCCAGCCATGGAATTCAATTGAAAATTGGTGTGCCTGTGGCGTTGCTGAAGAATCTTGATCCACATTTAAGGTTATGTAACAGGACACACTTGATTGTTGAATGTTTTGGGAGTAAGGTTTTGGAAGCGAGGATTGTTATGGGTCTCAATATTGGGCAAAAAGTGAATATTCCACGTATTGACTTGACACCAGTAGATGACACACCATTTGCATTAAAAAGACGTCAATTCCCAATTAAATTGGCGTCTGTAATGACAATGAACAAAATTCAAGGTCAAACACTCAAACATGTTGGGGTTTACCTTCCGAAACTAGTTTTCTCACATGGACAACAAAATTCTCACATTTTTAATTTGCAATAAGAGTGATATCCCTGATAATGTCACCAAGAATGTTGTATACAGAGAATATCTTCATTGACGTACCTCATCGTGATTAATGTGGATATATATTTTATATTTATCATTTTAATTAGTGCATATATTATGGATGAACAATGTTGTATGGATTATGTAGTACATAACATTTCCATCTTTCTCTCCTTTTTTTTCCCTTAGCTCATTAGTGAAGATACCTCTATTTATCGTTTTAATTAGGGCATAACTTAGTGTAGATTATGGTACCACTTTGGTCAAGTTAATAGACATATTTTGTTGATTATTGGACTTACGTTTTCCACTTGATTATGTACCATTACAGGCAAGGTGACATATCTCTCAGTTGATTTTGTGCCAATTATGGCATCTCCTCCTGTTATAATATGTCCATATGCATTTTTGTACACTTGATGAGAACACTGAGTGTTAGAGTATATGGCAATCATAGAGTTTGGAAGGTTGTCTTTATGGATGTCGAGGTATTTCAATTTTCATAACTATTTTGTTTTTGCCATTTATTTAAATTTATTAGTAATATAGTTTCTTATGCATTGGCACATAGCGAGATTTCAAGCGCCATCATGGACAAAGAAATCAATAGGTGGATGGTTATTTTGAAAATTGGTCGAGTACATCGCATCGTTGAATTCTAAGTGAGTACTACCACACCTAACGGATAAAGAAATAGTGGACAACAACCTGAAGTTGTTCTTCACTCGTAAGACTTAGTTACTGGATTTGCTTGACGAGTACAATGCAATCCCATGTTACTACCTCCCACAATTTGTTCCTTTTGTTGATGTCTTTGCACATTTATGACCCAATGCACAAACAATAGGTAAATATAAAGTACTACGATTTTGTGAAGTATTCAACCCCCCTTTACATGCCTCTTACTAAATTCGTTGTGCAGACATCATTGATTTAGTAGTTGTTGTTTTCGAAGCTGAGATGACACATGCGGGAATCGTCAAATGAGATGCGCTTATTTGTGATATGAAGTATGTGCGTCCAACTAATTATATTTTGGCCTTTTTGTTATGTTGCTCTTAATGTTTACACATTCAGTTTCGTAGTAGATACTATTAGTAGATTACTCTTTCTTTTGTAGGCTGAATGCATTGAAATTCAACTTATCAGGAGATTTTACTGAAACTGAAGGCGACTATCTTTCCCGTATTTTTTTTTTTGTTGAAAATGTACTACTTGCGTCTAGGTTATTTGCAAGAGGGTACAAAGGTGTGAATATTATTTATCATTTCTGACAATTACATTTGATGTTCTATTTTCTCTTCCATTTCGCTTTACCTTTGATTACCATATTAACATATATCATAATATATTCCCTAGGAATCACACTCTCTACAACACCTAGACGCAGATTATTGACTAATCCATCAATCGAACATACTTTAGAGTTTGAGGGATGGTATATTGAATCCCATATTGTTATTCACGTTAATATTTGATTACCAATTATTTTCTAAATATTTTTTAAAAATGTATAACTATGTTCAAAATCGAATTTTATGCATGTGTTAGGTAGGATGATGATGGACATGCTCAATGACGCTTATAGTTTATACGTCGGAGAATATTGCAAATCCTTAATTTAGAGAAGTTATTTGTTGCTAGGCGAATCACGCTTACCGAATATTCTCCATTGCATAATGTATCATTTACTTCATACATTGGATTTCTTGTACTACTTTATATATAATTCGTTTTGATAACTACTGACCCAATTGGTCTATGGTGTTATAATATATGTGCAATTGCAGGTTTCATAGTATCGCATCTTTGCATATGTCAAAAGTATTTTCCCAATTTTTTATGCATCTTGTCCCGATTGCCATTTTTGTTCCCGTAGTCATGTGTTTGTCCTCAATATGCTGCATTGTACATGTCTACATCCACAAGATTCAACTTGTCAAAGGTATACATTTTGTGGCATTCCTTCAATGTCATTTAACCTTTAAATTGTTAAGATGTGCTCAATTATATAATAGGTTGTTTGCCTTATTCTTTTCGTTGACCTTTTTAGATTTTTTTGTAAAAAAGGTTGATACAAGAGATAACTCGTGCACTCGAACTCCTACCATTCTTTAAGACATTGCACCAATTCTTCTTCATACTACTACCAACATCATAAGTGGATATGCAGTCATGGTGACCTTATTATTGTAGTATTTTCTAGTTGATGATTCATATCTAGGGGTTTAGGTAAAGTAATAAACCTACATTGCAATAAATACAGCCACAAGCTGAGCTTACATTATATGCCATATTGATGATCACCTAGAAAAGCCATGGGTGTTTGTCGTGGAGCCTCATCAATTAGGTGAAATATAACCCTCCATCGATGTCAATACATCAATTGATTGGGAGGAAGAGGTTTCTTTCTTGAGGTATCACGAGGGTAGTTATTTCTCCAGGTAACAAAAATATAAGCATATACATTTCATTTTACCTTTGCATTTATGTGTTCCAAATCTAATTATGACTATTTTGTTTTTGTTCTTAATGTAGCCAGAAGAAAAATCAATGTATCGTGGCCCTTGCTGAACTCCTATGCCATGTGCCTTAATTCATTCTTATTTTCACTATCGTTTACACTTGAACATGTGGTTTATTCAGTTAAACGTTTTGTATTCTTGGGGGTTTCTTTTCATATTATGCAATTTTGTAATTATTTTCTTCAACTTATGCTTTCGTCATGTTTTCATTGCTTATTCCATATCTTCTGAGTTGGACGGAAATCTGCATACTTTGTTCTTGCCATTGTATTGATGTCAACTTAACAATTATTCAATGATACTTTTGAAGTTCCATTTGCTTATTGAAAAGCTTACTTTTGGAGTAACGTGCAAGTCTTAGTTAGAGAATATTTTCCTCTTTAATCAAGCTTAATCAGAATATTGGTTGGAGTTAATGAGTCATTTGTCCCCTCCCGGGAGGCGAGGGGTTTATAGCTATCTTCCTACATATCGTGGTTTGAGATATTAATCATCCCCTAACTCAGGGACGGGGGTTGAGATATTGTTATCTACATTAAAGACTTTTAACATAACATATTGTGTAATCTACAGATCAAAATTTTCAATTATGATGCTTGATTCATCTTTACATTATATACACTAAATAATTATAGGATGCTATTTTCGGACAGATCTATAATAAAAGTAAATGAATGGGGTTGTCCATACCTTTCATACAATTAATGCAATAATTAGGTAGTTAAACTTTAATAATAATAATAGTAACAATAATAATAATAATAATAATAATAATAATAATAATAATAATAATAATAATAATAATAATAATGAACATAAATTATAGATGCTATTTAAAAATGTATCTAATTTATAATTTTGGATTATTGCTTTTTATGTTTAAATCTTTGTTATAATAGGCAATTATTCAATGCTATTCATTAATCACACATATTTATTTAAGTAATTGATCCCGCAGCAAGGCGCGGATTTTTACTGTTATATACTAGAGGGAAGATATGAGAATACAATTAAAAACACTTAACTAAAGAGTGGAAAAGAAAATTGCATTTTTATGCCTTACACACACAGTAATCCTAAAAATTGAGTAACATGCAACCTTCTTCTCTGCGAAGGTTTGCATCTATCCTTCTTCTATCTCATGATCCCACATATCGATTCCCATACGTTCTCATTCAGTTTAGTGATTCAAGTATCTCTTTCTTTCTCACGGGGGATATCATTTGAATTTCACTATCAGGAGCTCTTCAGCATTTCAATTTGTTGGAATTTTGGCATTGATTGGAATTTGTTCCTTTTCCCATCGCAAGCATAAATAAAAACAGAGGGGTCTAGACTACTTCATCATACATGGGATTTGTTTCCATGATTAAGTTGTATAAAGTAATCATCTTTCTTGTGGATTGTGAAGTGTTGTTCATTCTACATTATTTTTATGTAATTTTATTAGTCATTTATTCCACATCGTAACATTATAATCATTATATCATACCAGTAATTATGATTCTGAGTTAATCTTTGATTTATGCTTGCTTGGTATTGCTTCTTTCTGGAATGTTATGAATGGTTTCAGATCTGCCGTGATGGAAATTAAGCCGTTTAATATGTTGTGATTGCTCTGAACCTGATTGCACTTGTCCTAATCGATATGAATGGATTGAAAATAGATGGGATTGACCAGCACTCTGCTTTTATATTAGGGATAGATAGTTTATTGTTTGTTCTAGGATATAACTATTTCTTTCACTTGTTTTTTAACTTGGCAATCAACCTCGCGGGTAATCATCTATGTATTTTTCACTCATTGTCTCAGTTCTGGTGTTCATAGGTTGAGGAAGACTACCACGCACTGAAGATAAAACATTGGGTGAAACATTTTAATTTGAAGTCCCCAGACCCTGCGAAAGCAGGACCCACATGGGAGGTGTTGTTATTGTTGTTGTATTTTAATTTGAAGTCCAAAACATGTGTTGAAAATAAATTATTACTGTTAATTCATATTTGATTGAAAATTTGAAATTTGATTGCTCAGTTGTGAGTCAAAGTGAAATTCAAATACGACTTGCTATTAATTTTTTTTGAGAATATTATTTGTATTTTAAAAATAAATTTATAAGATTAACTACTAATCAACATTAAAGAAGTAAACTGAAAAAATGTAACCCAAATCTACGGCTTGAATGTCTAACGTTCCATCCTTTGAAATAAGAATTGGCCCTAGTCAGAAATAAATCGAACAAAATTCTTAACCACTGAGTTAGAAAGGTGCGTCATGCATGGTTAGAGAGAAAGGAGGTTAGGTGCAACGCTCGTATCCTAAGTTGTCAATAGGTTGTTCCACTTATACTCTAGGTTCAAAGTCCATAAATTAAGCATACTATTTCAGAGAAGAAGTAGAGGATAGACTAAAATGAGATTCCATAGTTAAATTCACCATAAAATAAATTGAAAGTTTTGTCAAAAGACTTTCCACCCCTTCAAAACCAGAAGGGGAACAAAAGTTAAGTCATAAAGCGCCAACACTTATTGAAGGTATTTATATGTCATGTTTACAGCGCAATCGTACATTTAGCATGCATGTGATACATTAAAAATCAGAAAAATTCAAACAGTCAAAAGCTGTCGTGTACCAATGAACCGTAAGTCAAGTATATCAAACGCAAATCAATGTACTATAGAAGAAGCTTTTTTTCCACTTCCTGTCATGTCTCTTGTATTTGCATCTTGTTACATTCATATCGTGTATCAGTAGTTGTGTATCTTATCCATAATTGCATCATGTTGTATACGTTGTTTCAAGGTCAAGGAAAATTATTTATAAGGTCAAGGAAAATTATTTATAAACTCCTCAAGTCCTGGGGTCTCCCATTAGCGTCTTTGTCAGGATGGCCGAGTGGTCTAAGGCGCCAGACTCAAGTTCTGGTCTTCGTGAGAGGGCGTGGGTTCAAATCCCACTTCTGACATTTTTTGCGTCTCTTTATTTTTCAGATTTCATAACTCCCTTGAATTTACTTGTTTTGAAGATGAAACTACTACATGGATATATGGGGACCATATTTGCTAATTCTTAAACTGCATAGTCGCACCTTCTTTGGAAATTTTTTTTTCCCCAATCACTTGTACAACTCAATATGTTGAAATTTTTTATAAAAAAAAAAAATCATATCTCTTAATTTAAAACTGCTTAATATGATACAAGACTACACGACATAAAACTGATCCAAATTATTGAGAGAGAAACACAAGCCTAGCATGTCTCCTATGGCTAATATGTTTAGGTCAGTCAACATGAAAACACATTATCTATTGTCATCATCTAAGCATAATAGTGATTTAACTTTCAACTAAATTGAACATTGATCATTGATCTCTGTTTTTGGTTGAGAAACAATCTATCATTTGTTTTTGAAACGTTACTACTATACAGGACATTATTGATTCATTTTGTATTTAAGAATGCAACACCCAAATGAAAAACAAAAAAACGATGGAATGCATGCGAACAATTTTCCAATCCAATTCTGTTGTGCATTTTACCTAGGCAACCTAATGTGGAGGATACAACGAGGAAAAGGCAAAAACAATCATACAGCTCCCCCAACCCCGATCGACAAGCCAAACTTTGCTCTAACTCCTAAGCAGTGAGTTTTTTTCTCACTTTTGTAGCACAAAATGTTCACAAAATCACAACCTAAGCTAGCTGATCTCCCAAATGTATTCACATTTGAAGGCTGAAGAATGCACTATGTTAAATCATATGATAGATTTAATCTTCTCCACTGAGAGGAAATACCATACAAAAAGATAACCCCACAATCTTTAAGCTCCTATTTTGCCAAAGTTGAGTAATCTTACAAATGGCATGCCATTTTCATGTCCAAATTTTTTCGAAAATTATCTCCTCCTGTGTCTCTGGCATGTTTATATAATTATATTTATGTCATCTAGATGTGGGTAACGGACCGGGTACCCATTGGGTCAAGCAGGACGGACCATTTAAAATGGGTAAATAAAGGATCGGGTCAATAACGGACCAGGGTAATAGTGGGCTGGCCCATTATAGCATATTAACGGGTTGGGTCGGGTTAGCCTATTAGAGGCCCATTCAATGACCCGTTAATTTTTCAACCTATTTATTACATTGATTTACAAGTTATAATTAGTTAAACTTATTATTAACGATTCATACATAACAATAATTATTATACAAAGTTTCTTGTGCGAGTTTAATTTGTTCCATTTTAAAACGGGGCCAAAAGGATCGCCCATAGCCCGCCGACCCGATCCATTTATCTTCATAAAAAGCCAGACCCGGCGCAAATCGTTAATGGACCGGCTATAACCCAGTTTGTAAACGGACCAACCCCAAGTTGACCAACCCGACCCGGTCCAATCCATTGCTCACCCCTAAATTGTCATCCATTAATCGTTTATTACACAGGTTACATTTGTTGTAAACTTGTACACTTATAAATACAAAAGCCCAACTTACATTTAGTCGTTGTCAACATGATTGTCAGGATGGCCGACTAGTCTAAGGCACCAGATTCAAGTTCTGGTCCCTGTGAGAGGGCAATCCCACTTCTGACATTTTTTTTCCCTTCCTTTACTACTTCATGTTGCACGATTCTAACGCCTCACCCAAAAATTTCGAGGTGTTGATAGTTATTGTTTTCTTATGTGTAGCTACCAATTGATGAATTTTCATTGTCAATTGCCGAGCAGAAGTCACTTTCAAACAAGAGAAAAAGAACAAAGAGGGCATGTAGGAGCACATAAGGATAATTTTTTCTAAGCTACTCTGTATGAAATGAGTCGGCCTAGAAATCATTTGAAGTGGTTATTAATATGAATGATTTATTTGACTGCTTTTAGTTGTTTCACAACTTATCGTATTTGTTAATTTTAAATTACATACTTTTAAACTACCAGTATTTCTTTTTTAAAAAAAGTATAACTCTATTTATCCATACAAACTTTACCTTGATAAAGGAATTATATTTGCACTAATAAAAAATTCTACCTATTTATTGTAGTTGGTTCATTTTTATTTTTCTCCTGTTTTATAGTAATAACTTTCAATCATTCCTGCCCACATCATATTAATATACATTTGATGTCCATTTTATTAGTATATTTAAACTCAATGCGTTAGCGCCTGACATATCGCTGTCAAGTATTCATTAATGATTAAATGAACATTTTGGTTAAGGTAAAAAAAACAAACAGAAAAAATGAAGGAGAAACTAGAAGAACATGCCAATTTCTAAAGGCAAACGGACAAAATAATGAAAACATTATAGAATGGGATAAAAGACACAAGAGTACCTCAAATTTTGTGCAAACAATAAAAATGACCCTCAATTTTTAAAAATAACTGCAAGGTACCTCCACCTTTGAGAAAATCAGCTGAAATGTCCTATTCACTGTTCACCTAATTTGCGTAAACGCCCTAATATTTTCATATTCGCAAATCTACCCTCAATCCTTAAAAACCTACTTTCGAAAAATCTAAATTTGTATTTTTGATATTTTGCTCACTAGTGCTAATCGTTTCCCTCTTTCAACTGGTATCAGAGCCACGTGACCAAAAATAATTAAGATAATTAAACTAATTAATAATTAATTAAGCTAATTAATGTTTATTAATGCTTGAATCATCACCTGCTTGCCCTGGACCAAATTATTCACACATTGTTCACTTACTAGAAGGCAGTTCTCCAATAGCACCTCAATTAAACTATATTAATAATATAATTTTAAAATTAAAAACAGAATTAGCTAAAATTAAGACCGAAGTCAATGAGCTTAAGAAGCAATTATCTGTAATTCACCTTTCTCTAGTTAACGTAGTAAGACATATCGAAAAAGCTACTTCTAGTATTAGTACTCCATTCCAGCATAAATATCATTTCCAAAACCCCAAAAACAAAAATCCATTTACTTTGCATGATCTAAAAATCCAAAAAAAAGTAAGAGAAAAATTAGGTAAAAAAACAGCTGAAAAAGAAGAAAAATAAGAAGAAGATGGAGTATAAGCAGTATACTTTTGAAGAACGACAGAATATGTTTGAGCAAGAATAAATCCAAAAGAATTAAATAAAATTATGAGCGCAATTAGTGATAAACATGGCGTGTTATCTGATGACAATGAGGAGACTAATAACGTCCAATTAGAAGAAGAAATATATCAGCCAATGAATCTGATTAAACTAGAACATCTTAATGTGCTACCATTAGAACAAGTTAGAAGGAAACTGGATAATAATCTGGTAAAATGACTGTTGAAGATGAGAGTAACGAGATTGGAGAAGAACTCGACTTAGGTAAGATAGAGACCAATCTGGTTAACAATGTTGTTCCTAAACCTGATGAATTTGGCGAACCTTCTAGAAGAAATACTCATTTTTTAAGACCTAGGTATGTTCCAGTAGGACGTACAATCAATTTTTCCTTTAGGTTTATCCCAAGGAAAACTACAACATTTGAAGAAATTGGCCTTACTCCAATTAGCCAAGCAGGATACATCTTAAACATAGTTGGAGCTCGTAATAGAGAAGAAATATTTGAACATTGGAAAAGAGGCATGAATGGCGTCTTAAACCTAAATACTTCGTAGACTGCTGCCAATTTCCTAAACTACATCGAACATAGTTTTTCTGTCACCATAGCTGATTGGTATGATTCGTTATGAAGACGGTAAAAATACAGTAGGAGTGATGGAAACACCAGCTGCAATGTTCAAAAATCTATGTATGGAAATTGAAATTGGGTTTATCGAAACTAAACTTGGTTATGAAGAAAAGACAAGAGAATGTCAAATGAAGATTAATATTATAGAATTATAGGATATAAGATATCTGAAAAATTATATTGCTGAATTTAGTCAATATTATTACAAAATTGGGTATAATGAAACCAATCTTGGTATGTTCTACGACAAATTGCCATATCCTATAAATTCCATAATTAATGAAAAATACACTGCATGGCTTGAACAAGCAGATGTCATTGATACTCTTGGTTCAAGAATCTCTTATTTAAGAAGATGGATCAATCATCAATGTCTTGATCTGCAAAAGCAACAAAAAATTAAGAAACAATTCCTAACTTGCTGTGATTCACCTCACCAATGGGGAAAGGAACCTGAAAGGAGAAGAAAAAGAAAATTCTATAAGAAGAAGAGCTTTAATAAGCAAACGGGAGAGAAATATAAAAGAAAATACTATAACAAACCAAGTCTTAAAAAACGAAGACTTTTTAGAAAAGCAACTTAGTGTCCTGTAGGAAAAATCAACTGCAAATTCTGAGCATGCGGAGAAATAGGATATTATGCTAATGAATGCAAAAATAGGATGAATAATAAGCTTATTGAAATCTTGGGTAGCCTAGATTATGTTGAGTTTAGTGAAGTTGAGGCATTAGACCTAGCCCTAAGTAACAACAAAGGAATTGTTGAAATTATACTAGACAATGAATATGAAGAAAGTGATTATGAAGAAGCCAGTCATATGATGGAAAGTAGCTCAATTAGTCTTAGTGATCTTCAAGAAAAAGAGTTAGACAATGATAACAAAGAAGCCGAAGGAGATTGGGTCCTTCCCATAATCCAAAAAGACATGATCTATAAAAAATCCATCTTTTAATTAAAAAGCAAATACGTATGTGAGATGATGGAAGGAGATCTAGAAATCAAAGATTGTGAATATGATGTGGGGGAAGTTAATCTCATTAAATAGGGAAACACCCTTAAGCATAACAAAGACAGAAGGTACGGGTATATCCGTGTCGGAAGTGTACAAGTTCAAATCACCCCGTTACAATATTATGCCAAAGATATTGATCTTTATGCTTTGCTTTATGATATTAGGCATACCAAGTTTAATAATCAAATTATGACAGGAATTAACACTAATTCATATAATGGATCAGTAGGATTCAATTGTCGACTAGGATATTATGTGAGTCTAAAAGATGAGTTTGCTAAAAATTTCATATCCCTTAAGATAAAAATAGTTGGGATGGATATGAAAAGAGGAGGATTCCCGCTAAGAATATTTTGAAAAATTGTCTACAAATTAGATAATACCATAGATCCAAAGACTAAGGCCACGATGATAAAAGTAGAAAAATTTGAAAGTCCTACCCTTATGCAAAAAATTCATGTGATTAAATCCAATTCTCAGGAGATAAAGATTGACCAATCATGGATAGCTAACTTTGCTAACCCTACAAAAATAAACAAGAAAAATGTGATAAAAATTTATGAGAATGGTAAAATAACCATTAAACCCCAATTATTAAGAAAAATGAGTACAAGATCAGAATGAGGAAAAGGATCTTCATTAACTAAAGAAGAACTTAAAGAAGATGATACAATTAGTATGACTAGTAAAATGAGTAGAATGAGTTTTGAATCTACAATACCCAGTGTAGATTGAAGTATGAGTCTAGATAGAAAAGTCATTGGATACAAAACAAGAACTATTAATGACCCAATTTATGATAAGGAATTAGTAAAAAAACATGACTTTGGAGATATACTATGAAGTCACCAACACAAACCCTAATAACATCTATATCCTAATAAACGTATGCTTAGAGGGATACAATAAATATCAGTTATGTGTATACATAGATAGTGGTTGTTCTGTATGCTCTGAGAAAAGATCATTATTTTCAGAGTTTATGTGAAAAAGAGGCATAAATCCTTTACAAGTAAGGATAGCTGTTAGTAGCATTATGAGTCACAATGAAGCTGTAGAAGGGTTATCCATTGAATTAGGAGGAGTTCAATACATTATACCAGTTCTATGGGCTACTGATCAGCCCTCTCATGATATGATAATTAGAAATAATTTTCACAGATTATATTCTCCATGCATACAGACCATCAACCAAATAATATTCACAATTAATGGTCACTCAGATCCTATTGAAAAATTAAGCAAGACTTACACTCATCAGAAAATTGAGTTTACACACAACCAGTATGGTGAAAAGGTAATGCCTGCACAATGAGAGGTAGCATTAATAATTTAATTACCCAAGTTATCTATTAAAGAGCATATTCTCGAACAACAAGAAAAATTATGTAAAGAACTCTACTCTGATAATCCTCTAGAGTTTTGGGATAAAGATAAAACATTTGCTAAAATCACTCTATTAAATCCCAACACTATTATTCGAGTTAAACAAATGGTGTATACAAACCAAGATATCCAAGAATTCGATAAACAAATCAAAGAACTTATGAATAAAGGATTAAGTAGGAATAGCAAGAGTTCTCAAATCAGTTCCACTTTCATGGTAAGAAATCACACAGAAGAAAAAAGAAGAAAAGTAAAAATGGTGATCAATTACAAAAAGCTTAATGATAATACTGTCTTTGATGGTTATTATATTCTTAAAAAAATAGTCTTTTCAATAGAATTCAAGGAGCCTCTTAGTTCTCGAAAATAAATTGTAAAAGTTGATACTGGCAAATAAAAATGGATAAGGAAAGCATTCATCTAACTGCATTTCGTGCCCCTCAAGGACATTATGAATGAATAGTAATGTCATTTAGCCTTAAAAATGCACCCCAAATACTCCCAAGAAGGATGGATAACATCTTCAGAGACCTTAATCACTGTTGCTTAATTTACATCGATGATATCTTTGTCTTTTCCAAAACCATATAACAGCACAAAGATGATGTCTTAGCTATCACCCAAAAATACATTGATTATGGCATTATACTTTGAAAGAACAAGTGCATTTATGCTGAACAAAAAATTGAGTTCTTAGGTCTGGAGATAAAAGCTGGACAAATTATTCTACAAAAACATATTCGAGAAAAAATAGAAAATTTTCCTAAAAAAATTGAAGATGGGAAACAGCTAGAAAAATTTCTAGGATGCCTTACCTATGCTTTAGATTCCATTAAAGATTTAGCTAAACTGAGAAACCCATTACAGCGGAAACTTACGAAAGAAGTAAGTTGGACATGGACAACTAATGATACAAAAACTATTCAAAATTTCAAACAAATGTGTAAAAAGCTTCATGTTCTTAATTTTCCTAATGAAGGAGATGACTTAGTCCCTAAGGCAGATGTCAGCAATGAGCACTAGACTGCAGTACTCAAAATGAAAGAAGGAGAAAGACTCTGCAAATATTATAGTGGAAGTTTTAATAAGACATAATGCAACTATCCCACGATGGAAAGAGAAATCCTTGCAGTCATAAGGGGAATTGAAAAGTTCTTAGTCTTTTTAGCCCCAAAACCTTTTCTCATTCGAACTGATTGCAAAGCAATACTTGGTTTTGTGAAGAAAAAAAAAATCAAATATGAAGGCGCAAGGGCGATTTCTGCATTGGCAATTATGGTTTAATCAATTTTTCTTCTTTATTGAACATATACAGGGATCGAAGAACTCTCTGACGGATAGTTTAATTCGAGAACTCGCCAATGTTGATCATCAGAGCAGAACTCCTACCAGAAAAGGAGGAAATCCATATGCAATGCCATTACTACTAGAATGGGTTTCTCCTTCTAGAAAAGTCGTTATTGATAATTTAGAATTCCATACAAAAAGTAGATCACGCTTTGTTCTACTTTCTTTTGCATACCCAATAGCCCAAAGATTCTCCCTTCTAGAGTTACAAGTTAATTACCTTAGATGTCCTTATGATATCTATGAAAGAATGAGTTCTCATGTTCAAGAAAAATAGTTCAATGAATGATATGCGGGCTGCGTTGACTATTATCATTATTATTCCTATGATATCTGGGAGTCTTGTAGTACAATGATCTACTTTCCCGATAAGTCCGGAGTTAGTGGTGTTAGTTTCTCAACAAATTCAATCTCTCCAAATTACCCCGTCATTGAAGCCTAGGAATACGGAATGATACTTTACTTTATGGAAATTCCAAATCCGAAGTACCCATTTTTCTCAAATTAACCAAGTTCCAACAATGCATGTTCAAAAGGATCCATTGGATTCTAACATCTCCTGATGGTCCAACAAAAATTCTAAATAATCGATGCCTGTACTTGGAGGTACATTGTGCACTAATCGAGTATGAAAATGAAAAAGTCAAACCAGCTCATTATCTTGTTCAAATTATTGATTATGACGATCCCTATGGTCAACGACAAGAATGGTTTCCAAATCAACGAAAAATAGTTACTGATCCTATTTTAGCAAGAGTCATTAGTTTTTATAACATTTATCATCAAAGTTTGGCATTAATTGAACAAAGAAAAATGTTAATGCATTGTGGAAACACTACTTTCGCCTATGACAATGAGTTCAAAGAGTACATGAAGGTAGAAGGAGAGGTTTCAGAAGATATCTTTGATTATCTCTTTGATGTTGGAGCTGCAAAATTCTTATCAGGAAAAGGAAATAAATATCTTCTTGAATTATTTGAGATATGAGAAGTACAACATCTTCAATTAGATGAAGATTTTGGTGATTATTCAGATATTGATGATCTGAAAGATATAATTGGAGATGAAGACAAGCATAATCTCAATAATGATGACTAATCTTGTCATCATTTAAAGTTCTGAAAAATGGTTGCTCCATTATTATTTTGACAAGCGTCGGGTCTGTAAACTAAGGCAGTCTATTGTAGCCATGTGAATGTACTATAGCCATACGAAAATCAATTTGTACTGTAGCCAATAGGGCATCCTTATCCCTATCCCCTTTATAAAAGGAGAGGTCGAGTGCTAAGAACAGACACGGTCATTTGAGCATTCTTAAGCACAAGAGAAGTCAGGATTCTCCATTTCTCTATGATCAAGCATCTCTAATGATCGTAGAAGTTTAAGTCCCTCTCAAATCTTTCCATTGTAATATTTTCACTTTCAAGCTTTCAATAAAATAAGTTTCCAAGTGGGCAACGTTATTCACTTGAACCTTATGTCTTAAATACTGTAATTTCTTGATTAAAGACTCACTACCCTTTAAAATACTTAAAACTTGATTAGTGACTACAGTCTGAGGTAGGAAACGAAACAGATGTGTATTATGTCTGATCTAAGGAAGGTGGGGTTGAGATCAGCAATCTCTGTGAACCAGAAGCTAGAAGAACGCCAGAGTCTAACGCCGACTAAGTTCAGGTAATAGTCAAAACTCTATAATTAAGTTTTAATTATTTTACTAAGCATGGTGGACTTATAACTACAAAAAATATAATATATAGGATATAAGTAGCAGATTGTGATAACTAGTATTAGTAAAGTCATTATAAAAAATCTAAGTAGTTAAAACAAGCATAATTCGTGGAAAAAAACCTCTAAAAATACCTTATTTGCATATTTTTCTTATTCTAGGGACTTTTCTACAAATTCAAAAAGTTCAAGGGCTAAGATAATAGAAAAAAACGACCTAAGAGTCTTTTGTTCAAAAACATAGGGACCCCAGTGTCATTTTCAAAAAGTAAGGGACCAAAAAGTCTTTATCCTAAAACTTAGGGTACCTCAGAGTCATTCATTGTTATAGAATGAATTGGATGAAAGTTTTGAAATTTTTTTATTTAAGATCCGATTATTGCTTGTATAGGTATTACGCCCTTGTAATATAAGTGTTTGGGTTGATTTTCTTTATATTTGATATTTCATTAATATAACAACAATAGCAACTCTAAATGTGGGTACCGTTTGCACAGGATTTGTGAAGATGCAGATTTAAGTGGCCTGACCTTTTCAGGTATTGCTACCCACAAATAGGTCGATTCTAATAGACTCACAAAAGATTTGATAAAATATTTGGTGTAAAAAGCCTTTTTGGTACAAAACGAAGACAACGAATAGCAAAACTAACAAGTTACAAGTTGTAGTAGTAAATACATAAAAGACATCTGTAGCACCACAAACAACGATAAGTTATATAGTGACCACCCCGACCAAAAGGAAAAAAATTACTAGCGTAAACAAGTGTTGGAAACACATAATAAGCACTAACCACTACATGTGAAAAGTAAAAACCAGAATCGCACCACAGTTGTTCATGCTCCCTCGGGATCCTGGGAATAGCAAGTAAGCTACGACCTAAAGTCTGTATCCTAAACCTCCACAACCTCCTATTTAGAGTCATGTCCTCCGTTAATCCTAAAGTCCTCAAATCATGTCTAATCACTTGGTCACAAATCTTTCTAGGTCTACCTCAAGCCCCTCTATACCCTAGAAAAACAATCTTCTCACATCTACTCACTGGTGCGTTCATATTCATCCTCCTAATATGACTAAACTATTTAAGTCTAGCCTCTCTTTTCTTATCCTCTATGGATGTCACAGCTACTTTGTTCATAATTACTCCATTTCTAATCCT
The DNA here is from genome assembly GCA_017589665.1 of Selenicereus undatus. Lineage (NCBI taxonomy): Eukaryota > Viridiplantae > Streptophyta > Magnoliopsida > Caryophyllales > Cactaceae > Selenicereus > Selenicereus undatus. Next base: position 28,411,881 of record JACYFF010031952.1, on the reverse strand, counting down.
ATCTAATCTCATGTGGCCACACATCCAACGAAACATCCTCATCTGCTACTCTCTTCCTGTAGACTTGATACTTCTTAATAGGCCAACACGCCACTCCATATATTATATTTCATTAATATAATAAGGAATAAAAATATAATAATTTAAAAAAATTATTGCGTGATAAAATAACTATTTGTTTATATCTTTTAATCGATCATAATAATATCTCTCCCCCCCCCCCCCTCATCTCTCTCCTTTGGTTATGGAAAAGGAAGATTTCATTGAACAAATGGTCATACGCCATCTATGAAATATATCAAACACAAACTCAGATGTCAAAGTACAATCTCCATCAAAAGCTTACTTTTACAAACATTATATGCCCATATTCTCACGACCATTGTTTAATAACACAGCCAGGAGAAGAAGATCCACATATCCACTATTATATCTTCGTCAGAATAGATTTAAGCTGGTGCAGTTTCCTAGGGGATGATATTCTTATGACATGGAAAGTCGCATTTGAACGGTTGAAGTTCATTAAACAGTCGATTTATCTTGAGATCACAAATGATTCCTCGAAAAGCAAACACAAATATTATACAAAAGTAAATAGCATCAACCATAAGATAACAATCTCGCAATCGGAGAAAAAAAAACAACTCTCACAGTTGTAGAGACAATTATTATTTATAAGACATAATCGAAAGCAATTAAAAAAAACTAGATGGCAAGGAGGGTGAGAAAGTTCACCATCTCAACCTTCAAAGTGCACAAATCAAAGAGAAAGGAGAGAAAGAAGAGTACAAACAGAGGAGGAAGAAATAATGTATATCATACACTTGGGAGTGCGTAGTCCTGCTTACAACAACAACGACAACAACATCTCCTAGTGTCGGTCCCGCTTTCGCGGGTGTGGGGAGATTTAGGTGTAGGTAACCTTACCTCCACATACATCTCTGCCCATAGAGAAGCTAACTCTAAGAGATCCACATAGAAGGATTTTGAGAAAATATTTAAAAGTTAAAACTAATGATAAACAGAAAGAAATAAATTATGAAATATTAAAAAATAGGTGGTAGTAACTATATAAAAACATAAGAACAACATATTAGAGGAAAGCAATATACCATATCAATAAGAGATATGCTAATATTTACTGTTACCAGATGACGGTACCAATAGCACACAAATAATGTCATACAAGACATAGGAAATATCCAATACTACACAACAACATTTCCTACCATACAGCAGCCAAAGGGCAACCGAGAAGCTAGCTAGCTATAATCCAATACCTTAATCATATCCCACCCTAAACTCCTATCCTAAGTCACGTCCTCTGTCACCCCTAAAAATTTCAAGTCTTGTTTAACCACCTCGTTAAAGCTCTTCTTTGGTGGTCCCTTGCCTCTTCTACATTCTGAAAGGTTAATCCTTTTACATCTTTTTATACGAACATCTACACTCCTTATCTTCACATGACCAAACCATACGCGTTTAACCTCTCTCATCTTATCTTCCATGCGAGCAACTTAAACTTTGTATCTAACCACCTTATTCCGAATTTTATCAACTCTCGCATAGCCATATATCTATCTAATCATCCTCATCTCTGCTAGCATCAAACTCTGAACTTGGGTCTTTTATTGGCCAACACTCTATGCCATGTAATAATATTAGTTTAACTACCATACGATAAACTTTGCCTTTTAATTTTTCAGGCATCCTCTTATGACACATCATGCCTAAAGCATTCTTCCATTTTTGCTGACCCAATTTTACATGCTGGTTAATGTCCCCTTTAATACCTCTTTTTTGTTGAATAATAGAACCTAAATATTTAAAGTTCTCGACCCTTAGCGTTGCTACCCTATCAATGATGACTTCTCCACCACCCTCTTCGCTTCTACTAAAACCAAAATTGAGGTACTTGATTTTCAATCTACTTAATTTAAAACCTCCAGACTCTAGGGTAGATGATGCATATCGAGTACACTAGACTTTACGATGAGGCATAAAAATGGTCTCATCTATCCCAAAAGTCACTTCTCACCAAATTTCAGCACATAAAGCCCTCATTGTCATGGTATTTCACCAAGCAAATGGGCTCTAAAATTAACGATCTATGACTTGTTGGAAAGTGCTGGTTTTTACCCTGTAAACTTACTAAATTTGTGTCAAGTTTAAATTCTATCAAACGAATCCCAAACGAGGTAAGCCCAAGTTTTACTTATTCTCCAAGATGTTTATTTTAGCCCCATGTGCTAACATTTGGCATTAGTTTCCAATATTAGGAGAAATGGGCCAAATATGTGGAGTGTGCATAAATTTCAATTTTGAAGCAATCTAGAATTTAACCTTAATTGAGGAGGGTACAGTTGTTATCTTTGAGATTAATTAGCATGGGGTGATTCTACACATATCAATGAAGATTTACCAAGTGGTAGGGCACTCATTGGAAGTATAGAGCCTTCTAGAAGCCACCTAGGAGGGGGAAGAATCCTGAAAAAATACAACTCACCTCTGTTGTAATTATCTTAGTAATTTAATTTATTTTTCTAAGATAAATTGTAATCCCCCTGTTAGTCCACTTGCACTACTATTGTAATAGCTAATCCCGCCCATTTTAGGTATTTATAGACCCCATTATCTCCATGTAAACTCAGCCTAAAGCTGAATTATGAATGGAAAAGCATGTGATCATTGTCCCTCACTAAATGTCTACATCTTTATCTTTTTAATTAAGAGTGGTGAGTAGAGTCTTTACTTTAGTATTCTTCTTTGGTGGCTAAGAGCCTTTAGAAGAGGACTTTGGTGGAAAGCTTTGAGTCTTTCCTTTAGAGTTATTCTTGGATGGCTATGAGCCTTCAAGAGAGTAACTTGGTGGGAAGTGTTTTATCTTTTGGGTCTGACCTTGGGTCAAAACTCACAATCTTATAGATTGTTTGAGAATGAATCCAAAAGAAGCATCCTTTGAAAAGATTAATTTTCTTATTGTCTATGATCTTGGGAGTGTGAGGATTCCATCACTCATCAAGATTGGTATAAGAGTTACAGCTTCTTTTGGGTGGTTATTGAATCAAGACCTTCATTGATCCAAATATCTCACTACCTTTTCAATTTCACCGCAAAATCCACACTTTGGCTCTTTAAAATTTTGCTTCATTTACTTGCCTTTATGAACCCTTATGAGTCTGCAAAGAACCCTAATTATATCCTAAACACAATCCCTAACCTAAACACATTCCCAAAACTCCAGAAAATGCCTTTACAAAGATCCCGTAAAAAAAAAAAAAAAAAAAAAAAAAAAAAAAAAAAAACTCAGGCGGAGATTTGGCACGGCCATCCGTGCTGCTTGGCACGACCATGCCACATTTCCTGCACCCCATTCTTCTTCCAAAAAATTGGCGTGGGCACCCCTAGCCTTTGAGCATGACCGTACCACCCTCTTTTCACTGTTTTCTTGTCCATGCCCCTTCTAACATGGCCATGCTTCCCCTATTTCCATTGCTTTTCCCTTCTTTTCGCCATCAAACCTCTTCTAACCATGGCTAATAAGGGATATGTTTCTCACTCCAAGAATATTTCCCTTTAGCAAGCCCATGAGATAGGTAGATCCCTTGTTGAGTTTTAAGAGTAAGTAAGGAAGCTCATTCATGAGGTGAGGAAATCCGCATCACAAAACCCTTATCGACGAGGCTATGATGTTTGTCCTATTGACATCAAATACCGTTCCTCTCATGAAGACTTTGATGAAGGGAAAGGAAGGCCTAGAAGAAGAAGACATCCAAGGGATAATCTTAAGGATCTCAAAGTTGAGACTTCAGAATTTGATGGCAATCTTAATGCAGAGAACTATCTTGATTAGATTCAAGCCATGGAAATAATCTTTGAACTCAAAGATTATAATGATGAAAAGGCATTGAAGTTGGCCATTTTTAAATTGAAGGGGTATGCTCCACTATGGTATGAGCACTTGAAGAAGAGTAGGGTTAGAGAAGCCAAACCCAAAATTAAAGTTTGGTCCAAGCTCAAAAAGCATATGGACAAGAGATTCATACCCTCTTCTTACAAATAAGAACTCTACCTCAAGATTACCTCTCTCAACCAAGAGATTTCAAAGGTAAAAGAGTACATTAGGGAGCTTGAACAACTCTAAATAAGGGTTGGTTTAGATGAAGAATCCAAGCTCAAAATTACTATGTTTATTGAATGATTATGTCCTAGCGTTGCTAACAAGGTGGATTTATAATCTTATCCTTTGATGATACGTGCCACCTAGCTATCAAAACTGAGAAACAGCTTAAGGGTAGGAAATCCTTTCACACTTCCCTTACTATAAGCCCTTCCACTCATATTGAAATTAAAACTCCACCCCCACAAGTCAAGGCTCTTGACAAGGGTAACGAAATTGCTAGTGAGCCGCCTAAAAGGTTGGAAGGAAAGAAATGTTTTATGTGTCATGATTTTGGGCATTTTCGAGTTGATTGTCCCAATAGAAAGGCCCTTACCATCAAGGAGGTAGAAGATATTTAAGCTATTGAGGAGTAATCAAGTGAAGAAGATCATGAAAATGATGGTTCTACCTTGGTGACCCTCAATGTTGGAGAATTATTGCTGATCAAAAGGTCACTCCATGTCACATAGGTTCCTTATGACGATATCCAAAGGGGACAAATCTTCAATTCAAGGTACACCATTGGAGGCAAGGTTTGCAGCTTAACCATATGTGGCGGTAGTTGCACCAACAAGAATTCTAAAACACTTATCAACAAGTCACAAATCCTCATTAATGAGCATCCTACTCTATATTCTCTTTAATGGATAGAAATGAACAATGAGGTAACCGCTTCAAGACAAGCTCTTATTTCATTCTTAATTGGTTCTTATCATGGTGAAGTATAGTATAATGTTCTCCCTATGGATGCACGTCATTTGTTGCTTGGTAGACCTTGGTTGTATTATAATCATGTGACTTATGATGGATATGCTAATACTTATTCACTCAAGGACAATGGTAAAAGCCTTATATTGGCCCCTTTACATCCACCCAAACCTCACAAAACTAAACTTGGAAAAGGAAGTAAGAAAAACCTCTACAATAATGAAACAGGGGAGGAGTGTGCCACTAGTAAGAGCAAACCTCAAATTACCTTACTAATGGTTAAGTCAAACATAAGTGAGGGAGTGAAACCTTTACCTCTTATAGCTCGTCAAGAGCTTGATGATGAAATTCCAAACGAACCCGTTCTTAAGGCCCCATTGCCCATCCAAATAGTGTTAAGAGAAAGCCTTTATGAGGAAGATCAAACCATAAGTGACACCTATCTTGAGTATGATGAGTTTGCGTTATTTTGTGATGAGTATGTTGAGATCTTTAATGAGCTCTTGAGGTCTAAGAGAGCTACTCATTGTTTTGATGTTCTCCCAAATATCTTCAACAACTCCTAAACATTCAAGAAAAGAGGAGTCATAGTACTTTGGGTATTTCCAAACCCAAGAATGGTAAAAGGCATGCCAAGTTGATGTCATGGAATTTCAAACCCAAGGATTTGAGGTCAAATCCTTCTCAAGTGTGGGAGGTTGATATATATCAAATCCGCTAAACCTTCCACCAAAGCATAAAGATGGTCTCATCTATCCCAAAAGTCACCTGTCACCAAATTCCAGCACATAAAGCCCACTTTGTCATGGTGTTTCACCACGCAAATAGGCTTAAAAATTAACGATCTATGACTTTTTGGAAAGTGTTGGTTTTTACCCAGCAAACTTATTGAATTTGGGCCAAGTTTAAAGCCTACCAAACAAAGCCCAAACGAGGTGAGTTCAAGTTTTACTGATTCCTCAAGATGTCTATTTTATCCCTATGTTATAAAGTTTGGCATTGGTTTCCAATATTAGGAGAAATGGGCCAAATATATGGAGTGTGCATAAAATTTTAGTTTCGAAGCAATCTGAAATTTCACCTTAATTGAGGAGGGTACAGGTATTATCTTTGAGATTAATTAGCATGGGGTGATTCTACACATGCCAAGGAAGATTTGCCAAGTGGTGGGCACCCATTAGAGGTGCAGAGCCTTGTAGAAGCCACCTAGAAGGAGGGGAAAGAATCCTAGAAAAATATAGCTCACCTTTGTTGTAATTATCTCAATAATTTGATTTATTTTCCTAAGATAATTTATGATCCCCCTATTGGTACACTTGCCCTGCTATTGTAACAGCTAATCCCGCCCATTTTGGGTATTGATCGACCTCACTACCTCCATGGAAACTCAGCTTGAAGTTAAATTATGAATGGAAAGGCATACAACCAGTTTCTCTTATTAAAATGTCTACATCTTTATCTCTTTAATTAAGACTAGTGAGTAGTGTCTTTCCTTTAAGATTCTTCTTTGGCGGCTAAGAGCTTTTAGAAGAGGAATTTGGTGGAAAGCTTTGAGTCTTTCCTTTAGAGTTTCTTTTTGGGTGGCTGTGAGCCTTTAAGAGATGAACTTGGTGGGAAGTGCTTTATCTATCTTTTGGGCCTTACCTTGGGTCAAAACTCATAATTTTATTGATTTTTTGAGATTGAATCCAAAAGAAGCATCCTTTGGAGTGATTAATTTCCTTGTTGTCTATGATCTTGGGAATTTGAGGATTCCATCACTCATCAGTATATCTATTTAGCTCCAACTTAATGTTAACTCCTTCTATGGTCTCCTCAATAAGAACAATGTCATCCATAAATAACATAGACTATGGTAACCCATCTTGGATCCCTCTAGTGAGTTCATCCATAACCAAAGTGAAAACAAATAGGCTTGAAGAAGATCCTTGATGGAGGCCAATATCAACAAAAAACTCATTGGTACCCCCTCCTGAGGTCCTCACACTCGTCTTCACTCTCTCTAACATATCCTCAATAACTCAGATATACACAACCAACACTTATTTCTTCTCCAAGCATCTCCATGACACTTTAAGCAAAATTCCATCATATGCTTTCTCCAAGTCTATGAGCACCATGTGGAGATCATTTTTCATATCCATGTATAAAATTCCATGAGCCTTCTAAGGGGGTGAATTACCTCTATGGTCGATTTGCCTGGTATAAAACCAAAATAGTTATCTGACATTAAAATATCCTTCCACAATCTTTTCTCAATCACCCTTTCTTATAACTTTATAGTGTTGCTGAACAACTTTATAACTTTATAATTATTACAATCATGAATATCACCCTTATTCTTGTAAATGACATGACTGTACTAAATCGTCATTTGCAAGCCCTCTTAACAGTCCTAAATATAACATTAAAAAGCTCAGTTAGCCACTTTCATTCCTCTTCACTCAAACACTTCCGCACTTCCATCGGTATTTAGTGTGGTCCCTCAGCCTTTCCATTAGACTTCTTCCTTAAGACTTCTTTAATCACACCTTTTCTTATAGGCTTACAAAATCGGTAGTTTGTTGCCTCTCACTACTCTCTCGCTCCCTTCTTTGGGAATTCTCCAGCACTTCACCATTTAAGAGCTTAGAAAAGTACATTTGCCATCTTTCCTTTATTTATGGCTCCTCTACTAACTCCGTGTCGTCTTCATCATTGATGCACCCTATGTTGCATAAATCTGTAGTTCTTCTTTCCCTAATCCTTGCTAGCTTAAAAACCTCATTCTCACCTTCCTTAGTCTCTAATCTCTTATATAACCTGTCATAGGTGATGGTCGTAGCTACAACTTTCTTTGCTGCATTTTTTTGCCGACTTCTATCTAACTTTATTAACCTCCTTCTTTTCGTCTGTTCCACTATTGATGAAAGCAGTGCAAGCATCTTTTTTCTCCTTGACTTTTTTCTTTATCTCCTTGTTCCATCAACAGGATCCTTTCATTTTGCTACCACCTCTACTAGATGTACCTAAGATTTCCCCAACTGACCTTCGAATGTATTCTGTCATTGCTTCCCACATTGTATCTGTATTCTCTACCTGTTTCTAGCTCCCTTCCGCTGTAATCTTCTCCCATAACTTTATCTGTTCTCCTCAGTAAGATTTCATCACTTAATTCTAGAGTCCCCAACACTACTCTTCTTCCATTTCAAACTTTTAATCTTTACATCCATTACCAATGACCTATATTGAGTCCCCAAATATTCATTTGGTAACAGTTTACTATCTTTACATAACCTCCTATTGTTCACTCTAATCAAAAAGTAGTCAATTTGAGTCTTCATGATGCCACTTGTAAAGGTCACCAAGTGGTCCTCCTTAAAATAAAAGTTTACAATCATCAATTCATGGGCAACTACAAAGTCCAGAATAGAATCCCTATTAGTGTTTCTCTCCCCATAACTGAAACCTCCATGTGTCATGTCATACAAGTTAGCTTTCACTCCAATATAACTGGTAAAGTCGTCTCCTATGAAAACTTTCTACTGCGAAGTAACACCCTGAATAACCAAATCCAAATCTTTCAAAATTACGTCTTAATATCATCCGCCAAACCTATTTGAGGTGCATAAATGCTAACCATATTTAGGATTTCTGACCTCATCACTAACTTATAGACATAATGTAGCCACTCTTACGCCTCACCTGGACGACTAGGTCGGCTAACTCCTAAGCATTTAAAATATCAACTCTATTTCTAACTCTGTTTGACCCCAAATACCATAGCCTACACCCATAAATGTCTCTAGCTTTAGCCTCCACCCACTTAGCTTCTTGAACACAAGCTATGTTCATCTTACGTCTATTTGAAACTTTAACTAATTTTATTGACTTGCCTATAAGAGACCCAATATTCTACAATGGCAAACGCAACCTCTTTAACCCTATTTGTATCCTAACCGCATTCTCCCCCAGAGGGTTGCCTTCAACTAATACATTGTTCGCTAGCAACTTATGCTACCACTTAATAATAAAGATAACAACCCCAAAAACACCCACCACAAGTCCACAACCAAACAACAACAATAACAACAATAACAACAACAACAATAATAATAATAACAATAATAACAATAATAATAATAATAATAATAATAATAATAATAATAATAATAATAATAATAATA
>JACYFF010031952.1:28366964-28388384 GCA_017589665.1 Selenicereus undatus | reverse complement strand
ATATATATATATATATATATTTCATGCTTATTTGTCATATATATAGTTTTTTATATGTCAGTGCTTATGTGACTTATGAAAATATATACTTTTGAAAGTATAAGACAAATTTCAAAAGAAATATAGGCAGGTGTGTAGAGGGCGTAGAGACGTCTCTTTCTCTTCTCTATCTAAATATAATCACTTCATATCCCTTGTATTTTCATGTTAAAATATCCATTTACTTTGGTTATTTGTTCCACTTACCTAATATGCGAATCCAATAGTTTTTTTTTACCTTTTTCCTACTATAAATTCTAGTAGCTAGATAGATCATCATTTTTTGGCATATTATTTGTAATATAAGAAATTATTTTGAAAACTTTTAAGCTCTATTTAGTTCGAGTTTTTTCCTTTTCACTTAAAGGGTGGTATCATAGATTCTTACACCTTATATTTGGTTAGATTATTTTTTATCCGAAATTACATTCCGAATTGAATAACTAATCTACATAATATGAGTTGGACAAAATTTCTCTTACCCCTTGTATTTAGACACTAATACCTTAAGCAACAATTTGTTTTTTCACTCACATTAAATTTATTCATAAATTACAACCAAGTGGAATCAAGAATAAAAAAATAAATCCCATACCTCATGATTCCATTCCCAATTACATTTCACTTCATTAAAGTCGTACCAAACACCCCTGTAATCTCATTATAATTTTGTCCTAAATCAATAATCAAAGTACTTCATGTTTGTTTAATTTTAACAAGTTCAATGAATCGGAGGAAGAATTTTATTAGCTTGCTAATTATTGCATGAGGTTCTTTTAATTGAATCTAATTTTGAATTAAAATTACTTTACTCCTATGTATTCTATTTCTACACGGCTTAAACACTTAGGTTCTGTTTGAACCTTAGAAAATTTGGTGGAAAGAAAAAAATTTGGAAAAGTAATTTTTTTTCTTATGTTTGGTTTATAGAAAATTACAAAGAAAAAAATATGGAGGAAAATTAGATGGAAAAATTATTACAAACAAGTAATAAAATTTTTCTCATAAAATTGTGAGGAAAGTTTGGGAAAAGTTTTCCAAAAGAATTTTCAATCTCCTCCAATCTTGCATTACTTAAACAATATCAATATAATTCAAGTAGTTAATCAACATTCAAATTTCTCATCCAAATTCACTATCTTTTTTACATTTACATTTTTTTTCCTTTAACTTTTCTTTTTTTCAACTTTTCCAAAGATCAAACAGAACCTTAACGTATTTACACGTCATCTGCTTGGCTCACAAATACAACTGTCACACGAGATCTCCTACATATCACTCATATGTCATCTATTTCAGTAATTCACGATTATGTGTGTGCGTGCATTTAAAAAAAAAATTATGTGTGTATTATTATCCTATTTCCCACCATAAAAGCTATAGAGCACATCAACAATTTTCTCTCGATATTTAAAATTATATTTGCTGCAAAAATCATTTCATACTTCAAAAAACAGTAAAGCAAGATCCTGTTCTGTTTTACGATAGTGAACATTTAGGCTACAATATCCATCCTCTTACACCTCCTTACAACTCTTTACATCTTCAACAAATTTTTTTTATATTTTTACATCTTGTTACATATTTTTTATGACATGCATATTGTCATTTTTTTTCTCTCATATTTATAGAAATATGTATATGTATTTTTTATATACTACAAATATAAAAAATCTATTTATATCTTTATGAACATCAATTTCTATAAACTTAAAAATAAAATTTAATGACGTGAATTATATTCAAAACATTGTAGCTTGCTTTTTGAATTATAATACAAAACTTGCATCTCCTTACATCTTCTTACAATGAGTTAGCTTGCTTTTAAAATTATAATACAAAACTTGCATTCATGTTTGAGATTCAACATGAATCATATATGAAAATAGCCATACTGTAGGTGGCGAAAGCATTTTAGCTGTTTCATTCCTAAGTTTGTCCATGATAATTTGGTTATTATCTTCATACAATTGAACATCAAATGACTCATCCACATTTGGATCCCTTAATGAGATTGTTATACTATTTTTATGTAGAATAATAAAATTTTAATTTTTAAAATTTGTTTATAGAGAGGTGAAACTAATGTTAATAAAAATTAAATCTCAACTGGACCATATTTATATCCATAAATTTGGGGGCTTGATTTTATTTTATTGTCATTAATTGTCTTGTTTAAAGGTTTATTTTCATTAATTATGTTATTTAAATATTATTTCATGTCTTCCAAAACAATAGTTGTATAAAAACAAAATTTGTTTGTATAATGTTAAAAAATAATTTATTTAGTGATTATATCAAATTAATTTCACAAATATCATTGACATATAGCACATAATTTACTTCTATGAAATAATCTATTTTGTAAATCATACATAGCAGTTTGCAGACCAATAATTATGCATATATATCTAAAAATTATATTTATATAACTTTTTAATGATTCAATAATTGCTTACGGTTATCCTTACAACTTCTTACAGATTGTTACAACTCTTTACACCTTCTTACATCTTTTTATAATTTTTTTACAATTCTTATAACTCCTTACAACTTTTTATGACTTTTATAATTTCTTACATTTTCTTACAACTTAATTCATCGTCTTTTCGTTGGTAAATTCAATTTACAAACTTCAACCTGCTTTATCCTACTTTTCCAACTTCAATAAAAAAATATCAATTTCAGTATATTTCAACCAACTTCAACACACTTCCCAAATTTCTACTCATCACATAAAAACATTCAACCCACTTCAGTGCAACTCAACAAAACAATACCCATTTCAACCAATCTCAACTAATTTTACCTATTTTTCAATGAAAAGAACAGGCCCTTACAATTGCATCTTATCACAAAAAATATTAGAACCAAAGTCAACAATTTTCTCACGATATCTAAATTATATTTTTAGGAAAAGCTATTTATTTTGGCCCTGGCACCCTAACCAAGAGGGCATGGTCCGGTAAAGTGAGTGTAGAACTTGCGGTTGGGAGGGTTTAACCACAACCCCCACCCCCCCCCCAAAAAAGTACTGGCGACTGAGCATTTTCTCAAATAAAAATGCGAATACTACTGGAACACATAAAAAAATGCACTATATCAATATGATATAGTTGACACTCACCTTCTCTGAATAAGAAGGATCATGCGAATAGCATGCCAATTGATTTACCCCAAAAACAGAGGGGGGAAAATAAAAGGATAAGCTTACCTGAATTTTTCATGTGATAATTACTACAATCTCTTATGGAACATCCAGGCTATTTCACTAGCCATTATTCAAAGATTTTGCCCAGATCAGTAAACAAAAGGAAAGGTGAGGAAAATGAAAACAGAAATTTCAATATATCTGTATCTCTGCCTCTTGGTAAAGAAAACTCCGTTTTTGAGCTTAATAGGTGTAGCCCTTGACAAACATTCCCTTCTTTGCTTCTTCACTCTCCCCTTTGGCAGAGTACCTCCCAAGCTGAGCAAGGGAATTGGCTTTGGCCCGAATCAAGAGAGCTTTTTGGGCTGCTTCTATGTTCTCTGGCCGTCCCTGCCATGTCTTCAGCACACTGTTTTGAAGTGCCCGGGCATACGAGAATGAGACGTGCCATGGGTTTGGGCTTTGGTTCATTGCATTCAGGTTCAAGGTTGCTTCCACTTCAGATTGACCTCCGGACAAGAACTATACCATAGGAAGGGGGTGGGGATGGAATAGAACTTGTGTTACTCTTTCTGAGTTTTAGATATGCAGAAAACAACAAATAGGACTAACACATCACTCATGGAAACAGACGTTACGCAGAAGCCATGGCATCAATGTTATTGCTCCTGGACCATATGGCAAATAGGTATCTTTTTAGCATCCCGCACAATAGGTTTAGGCAAAGCTAAAGTTCCAGTTTCAAAATCTTACTACCCATTTAAGTTGCAGAGAAACTTAGGAAGTCCAAGATGAACAATGAAGAAACCAAGCAAGCAGATAAATCCCCTTCCAGTCGTGAACATATGTCCCACCTGAATAGCATGGTCCGGGGATTGGACAGAGGCAAGTCTCAAGCCTTACTCCTAGGCAACAAATATATATTTAACAAGGTGGCCTAAAATATAGCACAGCAGCATGAGCTGCATCTACTGAGAGTTGACTAGAAACTACACGTGAAATGACATAGCATGTAAGAGAAATGGGTTTACATCAAAAACAGGAAATCTCTGAAATCTGTCTTCAGCTCTAAACATTCACATAAAATATCCATGCGATTGTCTACTACTGATGCCTTGCCCAACCCCTAACCTCCAACACAAGTTTTTCCCCCTTTTGGAAACAAAACTGTGGCAGCGCACATCCCTAGTATTCCCTACTTCCAGCTGAATAGCACTGCAAGATAGACATTCAAAGGAATTTCTTGGCCCCTACAAGAACATGTCTTATGTTCATACGCAGCACTACTTGCGATGTAATACATGACATACAACCATTTACCACCCGATCTCCTAAGCAGTAACAAGTATCATTTTGAGCAGACAGGTAAAGTAAAATTTACCATGTGTCCACAGGGATAAGAATGTTAGCAAGACGCTTTAAAGATAGGCTGACATAAGCAAATGAAAGGTTTGTGCATAATACCATGATTCCAGGAACAGCAGGAGGCACTCTCCTCCTCAGCATCGTAAGGGTATATTCGGCAATGGTCTCTGGAGAGGCCTTCTCTTTATGTTCAGCTCCTGGTGTTACCATGCTGGGCTTAAGAAGGATTCCTTCAAACAGAACATTGTTTTGCGCCAAGTAGTAGAAGACTTCAGCCCACACTCGCTCTGCTACTTCAAGGGTTCTGTCAATTGAGTGGTCACCATCAAGGAGGATCTCTGGTTCCACTATGGGCACAAGACCATTGTCCTAAACAGAAACAAACACAAAAGGAACACATAAGAACATGACAAGAAATCTAGGTAGACATGATCCATCTGCTCATTAGCTCAAATGCAAAACTAACCAAAGTACATGACAAATTCATGGTCATAAACTGGCCTCTTGTAATAAAAAGGTGCATGTTCTACCTAAACATGCTAATGGAACAAACACCATGGAAAACACGTTTAGACTGTTTGAGCTAATTAGACCAAAACATAAGCCTCAATTCATCACAACATTTCATAAAACAGCTCTAGACTAGCATTCCACAGGCCCTTCAGCAAAGCATATCATAGTCATACAAATGACATAAAATGAGGAGACAATTAAATCCCAGTTCCCCCCAGTCATGAACGAAAGGATAATGATTTGTACTCTATACAAACAGCAGAATGGGACAAGGAGGAAGTCGATACTCAATATGTACCATATTAACAGCTAGCTATGCTCAAGTATCCACAATGGCCATTTGTTCCAAATTTCATTGCACGAACAAATTGGCACCTAATATATTCATGTTCAGTGGGAATGGCCATATCTTCCTATCCCATCATTTCCTTACTTGCCGAAATTTGCCACACTTCAAATAAGGCTTTTATTCCTGGCCCAGCAGACCCACTCATTATTAGATATAAACATGCCTCAAGTTATGACCTCCACAGTCAGCAGTTACCTGTATGTAACTAAGCCAAGTCCTGACATAATCATATGAAATTTTTTCCTGAGATTAACATCATAGCAGCATCTTCTAAGTCATTTTATGTTGCAGTATGGTTTAACATCAACTACTTCCTAACTTCATATAAGCACACGAAAACTGGCCGCCTGGAGCTTTTAATGCTTATTTTTGAGGTTTATCAAACAAAATCATCTACATAAGCATGATGCTTCAATATGTACCTGAGATATAGCAGCGTAACGAGCAAGTCCCCATGCAGCTTCCTTAACAGCCAAAGCAGAAGGTCCACAAGGTACACTAACAACAGTGCGCCTATGGTTGGGCATTCCAGAAAAGAACAAAGAAAAATTAGCAAGAGAAAAAAATGGGATTACTTATCCAACAAGGTCACATTGCCAATAGAAATTTGACTACCACGTCATCAAAAAGGAAAGACGAAAAGGCTGTAAACCTCTCAGGTTTAGTGCGTGAGAAAAAAAAAAAAAATGACTTTACCATTTTGCAAAACGAGCACCTTGTTTGTAGTACTCAGCAGATCTTGAAGCCAAACCATCTAAACCTTGACACCAAGATTCATTATTTGAACCCGGTAGTGGAGACAAACCCTGCAAAGAAAGAATCAAAGAATCAAAATGCACAGTCAAAGCTTCATCAGTTGTTCAATAATATGCTTGCAAGGGCCAATGTCTTGAAGACAAATGCAACAAGCCAACGTGCATTATACCTTGTCAACTTTGATTCCAGGCACAATATTCTCATCACGTAGACAATCAACAAATTTCTTTCCATCTGTCGTAGACTGGTAAAGAGTTTCCTCAAATAGAATTGCACCAGAAATGTATTCACCCAGACCAGGAGTTGTAAGCAGAAGCTGCCTATAAGCCTGACGATTGGCTTCAGTGTTATCCAATCCAATTGATGCCAACCTCTTGCCACAAGTTGCATTGGATTCATCAATGGCAAGGATACCACGTCCAGGGGAGGCAATAGATTTCTGCATAATCAAACAGAAATCAAGACAGTTAGAAGAGACAAGAGTGCAACCAGAAGCATTATGCAAGCTTCCTAACATCAAATCAGCAGTACCCTAAAGAGATCTCAAGGAAACAATATGCACTCTCCATTCCATGGCATATAACAAATGCTGTTACTTGACATATAAATTATGTCCGCATCCAAGCACAAGAAGATCCAACACATTGGACGAGAGTAAACATCTAACTTCCAGGACCATGTGAATTAGCTTACCCTAGCATCAACCTAATGCACAATATTACCAAACATTAGGTGTTAGTTGTCTGAAGCCTCACTTCTCAGAATCACGAGAGGCTGTTTCTTTTAGATTCTTTAATGTAAATGCATTAATGATTAAGTAGACGAAATTTAAAAAACAATTAAAAAAACAAAGCCTTCATTCAGACCAAATTAACATTTTTCCAAATTCTCTTGTAATTCATACAACAATATACCAAATGAAAGTTCGCAATGAAATAAAAGCAACCATAGAAACTTAACGAATCATTTTCGGGCATAAACAGGCAAGCAGATACACTTACATATATACAATTCAGGAAACAAACTAAGACCAAAATTAAGTTCATCATTCTGACTTAATGCAACTAAATACTTCTTCTCAGCGCCGCTAATGTCCATAACAACCATCGAAAATGAAAATCTTAAATTCTAACGTCTTAATAATCATGTCAGAATTTTAAAGCAGGAAAATCTGCTGAAACCCTTGCCGCATTAAAGATCCGATTTCACAGTAACAAAAAGACGATCGCAAATACCTAGACGTGATTCCTAACAGTTCAATGGAAGTTCAGATCACAGAGATCATTCATACATAAATAAACCCTAGAGATAAACATAGAGAGAGAGAGAGAGAGAGAGAGAGAGAGAGAACTTACGGCGGTTTTGACGAGTTCGTCGGCATAAGAGCTGGAACTAGCGCGGATTGGGAGGGAGAATCGGCGAGTTGCAAGGAGAGACGGCGATCGGCGGCGTTGATTGAAGGGGTTTTGGGCGATGAATTGGGAGGAAGTAGCGTTTAGCTTTACCAAACTCGTTGACGCCATTGCCGATCTCTGTCTTTTCTCTCTCCTCTCTGTGTCAACTACCACTCCGGAATATATAGAATCAAACTTGAGGAGGGCCTTTTAGTAGATCGGCGGGGAGCGCAGAATCACAGTACCACAGCATTTTTGGTTTAAATAAAAATAAAAATGAAGACAAAAGTGGAAGCTGCTTTCTTGGAAAGTCCGCGCTTGGCACTCTCATGCTTACAACAACAAACAACAACAAACTTTTGATCTGGGTCCCGTTTTCACGGGGTTTGGGTAAATCTAGCTGTAGGCAACCTTACCTCTACCGGTATTCCTACCCATAGAGAGGTTGATTCCAAAAGATCCACAAAACAGCTTTGAGAAAAAGGTTTGAAGAGAAAACGATTGCAAAACCATTGACCGACGTAAGAGAAAGGGGGAGGGGGAAAAGGTTCCGGATAAACGAATAGATAGGGAGTGGAGACATACCTCAACAAATCAGGGGTGCTTGGTGTCGTGACATCTCGGAAAAGCACGACCTGCAGACAAGCAAACCAAAACCCACCCCACCCCACACCACACCGCCTAAGCTACTGCCACCTACGGAGCCGGTCCCCTACATTCAGGGACCTTAATCCTGTCCCGCCACAAACTCCTATCCTGAGTCATGTCCTCCGTGAGACCGACAACTCTCAAGTCCTCTCTAACCACCTCTTCTAGGCTCTTCTTCGGCCTACCCCTCCCTCTCTTACCACTGGGGGGGTTGATAGTCTCGCACCTTCGCACCGGGGCGACCACACTTCTCCTCTTCACGTGACCGAATCATCTGAGCCTCGATTCCCTCATCTTCTCCTCTATGGGGGTCACTCCAGCTAAACCCCTAATTACCCCATTCGTGATCCTATCTAATCTCGTAAAACCATACATCCACCTGACCATCCTCATCTCAGCTACCATCAACCTTTGGACATGCGCCTTTTTTAGATGTTAACACTCCGATTCATAGAGAACAGCCGGTCTAACTACCATCCGATAGACTTTGCCTTTCAATCCCATGAGCACTCTTTTGTCACACAGCACCCCTGACGCTGACTTCAACTTTTGCCAGCCTCCTCGTCAATGTCCCCATTCTGATGGATGATCGAGCCCAGATACTTGAATTTGGCGACCTTCGGTATTGCCCTCCCATCCAGTACGATTTCTCCCCCTCTTCTATCCTTCTGCTGAAACAACAGTGAAGGTATTCCGTTTTCAATCTACTCAACCGAAAGCCCTTAGCCTCAAGTGTATGCCTCCAACTCTCCAACTTGTCATTCACCCCCTGCCTGATCACATCGATAAGGACGATGTCATCTGCAAATAGCATGCACCACGGCACCTCGTCCTGGATTCCTCTAGTGAGTTCGTCCAAAACTAATGTGAAAAGAAACGGGCTTAAAGCGGAGCCCTGATACAGGCCCAAACTAACAACAAAGTCATTGGAGACCCTTCCCGGAGTCCTAACCCTCGTCTGCCCTCCCTCATACATATCCTTGATAACACGAATGTACGCGGGCGACACCCTTTTCTTTTCCAAACACCTCCACAATACCTCCCTTGGCACTCTATCATACGCTTTCTCCAGGTCAATGAACACTATATGGAGATTCACCTTTCTATCCCTGAACAAGCCCATGAGCCCTCTGAGGAGGTATATTGCCTCAATGGTTGCCCTGTCTGGCATGAAACTAAATTGGTTTTCTGAAATCTCTACTTCTTCTTGCAGCCTTCTCTCAATCACCCTCTCCCACAGCTTCATAGTGTGACTGAGCAGCTTGATACCCCTAAAGTTATTACAATATTGGATATCCCCTTTGTTTTTGTACAGTGGGATGACTGTGCTGGCCCTCCACTCTCTGGGCATCTTGGCGGTCCTGAAAATAACATTGAAAAGTTCCGTGAGCCACTCTATTCTCACTTCCCCCATAAACTTCCAAACTTCCACTAGTATCTGGTCCGAGCCCACTGCCTTTCCCTTCGCCATCTTCTTCAAGGCCTCCCTAATCTTCTCCTTTGTTATCATGGCGCCCGCACGCTGATCACTACACTCTCCGCCCCTACTACATTCGTCTCCCCCCCTTCCCCATTGAGGAGTTTAGCAAAGAACCTCTGCCATCTCTCCTTAATTTCAGCATCTTCAGTCAACACTTTACCCTCTTCGTCCTTGATACACCTTACCACTCCCAAATCCCTAGTCTTTCTCTCCCTCGCCCTCGCCAGTTTAAAAACCTCATTCTCCCCTTCTTTCGTCCCCAATTTATGGTACAGTCTATCAAACGCCTGACTCTTTGCTACTGCCACCGCCCTTCTGGCTACCTTCTTGGCCGCCTTGTATCCGATCTTCTTATGTGCCTTCTCGTCCTCTGAACTGCTGCTCATGAACTCCGCGTAAGCCTCTTTTTTTGCCTTGACTTTCTCCTTTACCTCTTCGTTCCACCACTAGGCGGCCTTCATCCTGTTGCCGCCTCCCCTGGAAAGACCTAAGGTTTCCTTAGTCGACCTTCGGATGCAATCTGCCACAGCATCCCACATCGAGTCGACGTCTTTTGCCCTCCTCCAAACTCTCTCCTCAGCTAATCTCTCTGCTATTAACCCTGCCTTCTTCTTTGTGAGGGTCCACCACTTAATTCTGGGTTCTTCGGTTTTCCTCTTCGACCTATTAGGATACTTGAACTCTGCATCTAAAACCAACAACCTGGGTTGAGTTCCCAGCAACTCACTGGGAATCACTTTGCAGTCCTTACACGATCTCCAAGTTTCCTTCCTCGTTAGGAAGTAGTCAATCTGGGTCTTGCAAGAATTGCTCTTAAAGGTCACCAGGTGGTTCTCCTTTTTCTTGAAGAAGAAGTTGGCCACCAACAAATCAAAGGCCACCGCAAAGTCCAGCACAGAGACCCCTCCCGCATTCCTCTCTCCGAAACCGAGGCCCCCGTGGACCCCATTATATCCTGCTGCCTCCGCGCCGATATGGCCGTTAAAGTCTCCTCCTATGAACAGTTTCTTGCTCTGAGGTACCTCCTGGGTGACCGCATCTAGGTCCTCCCAGAAGAGCTTCTTAGTTTCTTCCCGCAGGCCCACCTGGGGCGCATACGCGCTCACCACGTTCACGAAAACTGAACCCACCAAAACCTTAATGGCCATAATCCGGTCGCTCTTACGCCTCACTTCGACCACCTGGTCCGCCAAATCCTTCACGACTAGAATGCCAACTCCATTCTTCGCCTTGGCTGACCCCGAGTACCAAAACTTGTACCCATCAATCTCTCTAGCTTTCGCCCCAACCCACTTCGTCTCCTGGACACACGCTATACTAACCTTACGTCTATGCAGAGACTTAACTAATTCTATCGACTTACCCGTGAGGGTCCCAATGTTCCAGGATGCTAGGCGCACCTTCCGCAACCCTAACCCCCTCCTCACCCCAGAACTCCCCGGAGGACAGGCTGAAACAGCTACATGGCCCGCCACAGACGCCGACGTCTACGAGGCCAAGGAACACCCTAAAGAGCTACAAACTAAAAGACACCCGAAAAAGCTGGTCAACTACCCTCCAACCACTAGAAAAGAAATATTTACAGCAGGACTACTTGGAAAAAAAAACTAAGGTACAGGATAAAAAGTGAACAAAATCTAATAAAGCCTAACTAGCTATATAGTAATTGATAATAAAAATACTAATACAGATATAAATGAACTATATAATAATACTAATACTAATAGAGGTACCACTAGCAATGCAGATATAAATAATAATAATAATACTAACAATGATAGAACCAACCTAACAAAAAGAGTATGATAAAACCGACAATGGTCCCACTTAATAATAAAGCTAACAAGCAAAGTCAACAAATAAATTAATAGACAAAGGTAAAACAAAAGACAGAACTTACCAGAACAGACAAAACAGAAGGAAGCTTCAGGTTACGAATATAGTTTGCTGAGTAAGACTAGTCTCGACTGAGCAAGCAAGCACAACAACCAGTAGCAGCAGGCAGAAGTCACTCGGTTCTGCCCAGTCCTAGTACCCTGCAGCAACAGCAAGCAAAAGGCGACTCCGGTGCAATGCTGCCCCGAGAACTCAAAGCCCTGAGCCCTTGACAGCACCCGACGACAAACCGGCCGGCGCTGGAACAAGAATCGGACGACAGAGACCAAGCGTCGAGAAGGGAGAGGGAGCCGCTTATTTCAAAGAATCAAGTTTTCTCTCAGCTTAATTCAGAGGCCGTTCAAGGCAATAAAGAGGGAACCCACAATGGAAATCAACCAAAACCAAGAAAACAACTCTCGGTTGACACCAGAGTCAACTTGAATCAGCCAAAACTCCGAAAACCAAAACGACAGAGAGGGAGGAAAAGAGGGAGGGGCAAGACCACCAATATGGAGCAGATTTACTTACCAATCCAAGTAGATGAAGGCTAATCCTGAAGGTGAGACCTACCGTTCCGATTTCGCCAAGAAGTGGTTGCTCTGTTTTCAGTTGCATGCTGAAGGAGGAGATGCAGAGGATGGAGCTGCGGTTTACCTTAGCTCTGAATTGAGCGTCTTCGTGGTTCCGCCAACAAAGGAGCAATCAGCTAACAAGGAGGCACACGAGCCTTGTCCACCGGTGCACTGGCAGCGGTAAGGGAGCACACCGGTGGCTGGCCGCTTCCAATTGCCTCAGGCGAAGACTGTTGCGGTGGTACTGGGTCCGATACACTGGCCGATTGGGTGTCGCCGGCGAGGCACCTACTTGGGCTGTCGGCGGCTTGGGTTGTTCCCAAACGACCATTGCCTGCGAGATACTCAGAACAGCTAGAGAGAGAGAGAGAGAGAGAGAGAGATAGCAGCTTAAGTACACATTAAAATAAGAGATACTCAAATATATGCTCACTACTGCTGGGACTAAAAACCGCTAATTTCTTATATGCTCCGGGGGACAAGAATGAGAAGAAAAATATTTTTGAGGAAAAAAAGGGCAAAAAAATTTGAAGGGAAAATTCGTTTTATTGTGGGCAACACAACTTTTTGTTTGCACATAAAAAAATTACATGAAGAACACATTTTTTAAAAAATTCTCCTTTTTTTCTCCTTTGTAATTTTTTTGATCATAACTTTCTCAATCCACGCACCTTATATGGATTACTATACTAGAATTCATACTTTCTTTATTAATGACTTCAACACAATTGATGTGAAAAGAAGTGTATTATCTGAAATTTATTTGATTTAAGTTGATTAATTTATTTAAGCATGAAAATGCATATACTAAAAGACTTGTTATAAGCATATAATGATTATAAATTTTTCTGATGTTGTATATAATTGTTTATCATATGACGATAGAAGATACATGTGAAATTTAGATATAGATACATGATAATTAACTTTTAAAAATTTTATAAAACTTATAGTAATTAATAATGCTAGTGACATTTTATGAAAGATACAAATTGATAATGAATGTAATTGATCATGGTTATGGAAAAGATGGTGGATCATGTTTGGGTAGGTGCAACCATTACGAAGTTTGGAAGACGGCCAACGAAAGTGGCATGGTTGGTCGTCATCAAGTAGGCCAGATCATGAAGTCGACGTCGAATCTGCCATCAGAGGAATTGGCCGCTCCATAGTCCACACTCCCATTTTCGATATCCTTTTCCAGCTAATGCTGGTTGTTGACCACAAACTTCATTTGCCAGCTTAAAAGCGAAAACAATGGTGAGTCATTTTTTGGCTCATCAGTTGGGTCATACTACTGCCACATCAGCCATCTTTCCAATTTTTGCCTCACAATCCCCACTCTCTGCAATGATAGACTCACCACTTTTCCTCACCAAATAAAATAATACCTATGGACCCTACATCTAACAATAAAATAATACCTATAAACCTACTTCATAACACACAACTTTATTTTTAGAATTTAAAAAAAAAACTAATAAAAAAATATTTTAAAAAAACAAAATACACTCACGAGGAAGCTTATTGGTGTGAGCCTCCCCGTGAGCCGTGAGGCACAAGCCTCTTGCTGGATAAGTTGCCTTGCCTCACAATTCTCTTTCTCCTTCATTTTGTCCTCGCGAGCAAACCATTGTGGTTGCTCTACACCGCATCTCCCAACTCCTTCTCAACAGGGCTGGAGTTGGGCTATGCGGAGTATGGGCTATTTGTGCATTGTAATAGCCTACTTTATGGATTATAATCTCAGTTATTATTCTTCTGCATAATAAGGCCATTTTTTTATCTTCTTCATTTATGTAGGGTAACTTTGAAATTAACTTTTTCTTATCTTCCTTCTATAAATTAATTTCACAAAATTCTTCTTATATAAAATATTTTTACAAAACTTTATTTTGTGCGTCTCTTGGAATCAACCTCTCTGCAGGCAAGACTACCGATTGAGGTAAGGTTGCCTACATCTAAATCTCCCCAGACCACGCGAAAATGGGACCCATACTGAAAAGTGTTGTTATTGTTGTTGTCTTCCTCCCACCTCCCTGCCTCCCTTATACAATCTTTCTTTGATTAAGTTACTGTGAATTAGTAAAATTGGTGTAAACTTTTATAATCGTGATAATTTTTAGAAGTAAGAAACTCCTCTATTGTATATAAAATGATATAATAAGTAAGAAGCTCGCTCTTATATAATCCCTTTGTATATAACAATATTATTAGTTTCTTCACTCAGAATATGAGCAAATATATCATGTCGATTTTATATCTCTGTTCTTCAATACTGGTCATTGTTTGGTTTTTTTTTTTTAAAAAAAAGGGATATTCTTATGCTATCACCTTGGATCACACTTAAAACCTTAATAGAAATATAGTCTTATGAGTCTTGAACAATTCTCTTTTACTTGTTGTGAAGGTAATATAACTATCTTGTTGAGATGAAAAGTATCAAGATT
Source organism: Selenicereus undatus (assembly GCA_017589665.1). Classification (NCBI taxonomy): domain Eukaryota; kingdom Viridiplantae; phylum Streptophyta; class Magnoliopsida; order Caryophyllales; family Cactaceae; genus Selenicereus; species Selenicereus undatus. Next base: position 28,373,789 of record JACYFF010031952.1, on the reverse strand, counting down.
TTTAAAAGTTAGTAAAGATTGCATGAGTTAAGAAATTTATTATGAGTTATGTGTTGAATGTGAAACTTTGGTAAATATACATTTGTCAAAATTAATACTCATAAAATTAAAATGAGCCATTACAAAGAAGGAAGCAAAATCTAATCTTATGCGTGTAAAATAAAATTGAGACTATTGAATTAAGGCTCCTTGTATGCTGATAAGGAAACCTCCTCCCTAAGCTATTATTTTAGCATTATCTTATAGATTTTATTTTATTATTTAGTAATTGTATTTAGGTACAACTATATTTTCTCTTGGTTTCCAAGTTAGAGAATGTTAAGGATTCCCATGTATAAAAGCAAGCAACCCTGCGTGAATAGCAACGAGAGCAAGAGACTTTGTTCTGAACCTTAGCCGTATTCCTCATTCATGCTTACCTAAATTTTATTCAATCTAATTCTTCATGGTATCAGAGCCATGAGTGGGGGAAAAGGGTTTGTTATTGAAAACCAGTCACCTTACTACCTTCATCCATCAGAAGGTCCTGGAGTCACAATTACTTCAGTGATCTTCAATCGGAAAAATTATGAACTATGGCAAAAGGCTGTAAGAACCACTTTAAAATATAAAAATAAGTTAGGGTTCATAGAAGGAACCTTAACTAAGCGAACACCAAAAGGAGAAGATTTAAGTGAGTTGAATGCATGGGAGACAGTCAACTCAATGATTTGTTCTTGGATCATCAATGTGATTGATCCAAAGTTGCATACCAGTGAAGCTTATGCTGAAACGGCTTATGAGATGTGGGAAAATCTGCGTAAGCGTTATGCTGTAGCCAACACCCCTAAAATCCATCAACTCAAGACTGACCTTGCAGCATGTAAACAAGGCAGTCTAGAAGTTGTGGAATTTTACTCAAAGCTAATGGGGATGTGGAGCGAACTAGAGAACTATGCAAAAGTGCCACAACGCAGATGTGGTAAGTGTGAGTGCAAAATCGGGAGTAGACTTACGAAGATGGCGCAAGATGAGAAGACCCATCAGTTTTTGATGGGATTAAACGACGAGGCGTTTCTACCATTCGTAGTCAAATTTTGGCGCTTGACCCGGTACCTACTCTTGACGTCATATTTAATATGGTAACGCAAGAGGAAAATCATAGAAGAGTCATGCTGGAAAGGGATAAACGATCAGAAAATATGGTAGCAAAGAACACACGAATGAAAGACCAACCTGTAGGCACTGTGGTCGGTATGGACACCATGAGGGAAATTGCTATGAAATTATTGGTTATCCCCCAAACTGGGGGAGCTGTGGCCGAGGGAGAAGCAGCAGGGGTGGAGGCCGAGCAAATAGAGGGGACAGAAGCGGTGGACGTGAAACAGTCCACTTGGTGCAAGCCCAGGATTCTGACCCAGTGGCACACACCTCAGCAGCCCATGCCTCAGCAGGGCTCGGCCCAGCCAACCCAGCAGGATGCGGCCCAAGTCAAGGTGCAGCAACATTCGGGCCAGCAGCTTCCTCAGGCCCAGCCAACTTCAATCCAATGAATTACAGCCCAGCAGCAAACCAGGGGCTCACAGCTGCAACAACAGTTCCGGGTCTGACCCAGGATCAACTCCAAAAATTGCTTAACCTCATCGAAAGCCCAAAGCCCGGATTTGACAAAATTTCAGGTAATAAACCGTGGATGTTTGATAGTGGAGCGTCATGCCACATGACGGGAGATTTGAATCTAATCCAAGAAATCAAGAAAATTGACTCGGTTGCTATCGGTTTGCCAAACGGAACGCACACTCTAGCGGGCCAAGAAGGATCCGTGATGTTGGGCGAACGGATGAAACTCAACAAAGTTTTATATGTTCCTTCTCTTATGTGTAACCTTGTTTCTATTGCTAAATTATGTAAGGAACTAAATTGTAGTGTGACATTTTATGATGATTTTTGTGTATTGCAGGACCGTACTTCGAGGACTCCGATTGGTGTGGGTAAGCAAAGCGGAGGAGTCTACTTCTTCAAAGGAGGATCAGTGGAGGAAAGGAAAGTGCACATGGTCAGTTTCGTTGATTTATGGCATAGAAGACTAGGACATCCCTCATATGAAATTCTTTCCCATTTATCTAGTATTTTGCCAATGAACTCTGATAAAAGTAAAGTAGATGTATGTGAAACCTGCTACTGTGCAAAGCAAACCAGGAATTGTTTACCTTTAAGTTCTAGTAAAGCTGAAAAGATCTTTCAACTTATTCACTGTGACATTTGGGGACCGTATCGTGAATCCTCAACCAACAGAGCTCATTACTTTCTTACTGTTGTGGATGATGCGAGTCTGGCTACTTGGGTCTATTTAATGGTAGACAAGGGGGAGACAAGCTATTTTTTGAGGGAGTTTATCATTATGGTTAAAAATCAATTTGACACTAGTGTCAAAGTGGTGCGAAGTGATAATGGGTCGGAATTTACCTATAAACCAATACAACAATTTTACCATGACCATGGTATTGTACGCCAAAGTATTTGTGTCGAAACCCCCCAACAAAATGGAAGAGTCGAACGAAAACATAGACATGTCCTCAATGTGGCCAGAGCTCTTCTTTTCCAAGCCAATTTGCCTATCAAATTCTGGGGTGAGTGTGTGTTAACAACCGTGCATCTCATTAATCGCACACCAAGTAAGGTCTTACAGGGAAAGACTTCATTTGAGGCTCTCCATCAACAAAAACCCTCTTACAACCACCTCAGAGTTTTTGGGACATTGTGCTTTGCTCAAAACAAAAGAGTCTGAGACAAATTCACACCAAGGGGGAGAAAGTGTATTTTCTTGGGTTACCCATTCGGAAAAAAGGGCTGGAAATTATTAGATTTAGAAACCCAAGATTTTTTTGTCTCCTGGGATGTTATCTTCCACGAGCATCTCTTTCCCTATGCTTTGAACTCCACTGTCGAACCCTCCTTTGCTCCGCCACAATTTTCCCGGTTGCTCCCCTTTGATGAGCCACTGTCCCAAAATTCACCCAGCTCATATGTAAGGGGGAGCCTTGGGCCTGCACCTTTCAGTTCCGTGCCTAGGCCTACGTCCGGTCCAGATCCTCACCAAGCAGCCCTAGAGGAAGTCTCGGACCAGCCTAGCACGACATCCTCTCAGCCCAATGCCCTGCAGCTTGCGCAGCCCGCAACATCTCCTCAGGCTGGCCCAGTTCACGAGCAGCCTGCCGCACCCCAGGCCCGCGATGCTGCCTCAGATCAGCCCACGCCTAGCACTCTTGGTCCTTCCACGGCACTGCGACGCACGACCCGGCCCAGCACGAAGCCTGCCAAATATGATGACTACTTGTGCTACAACGCCAAGCCCACCGATCCTGTCCTCAATGATTCCTTGTCCTTCGCTGTCCCACACTCAAAAGGATCCTCAGGTACGCAATATCCTTTAGCTAATTATGTCACCTCTACTAGATTTTCGCCTTCATATCGAAAATTTTTAGCTGCTCTTACACAAGTCGTTGAGCCCACATATTTTTATGAGGCAGTTCAAGATCCCAAGTGGCGCCAGGCCATGGATGAAGAGATTAAGGCCTTAGAAAAGAATGATACTTGGCCCCTTACGGATCTTCCCGTAGGCAAAAAGCCCATTAGTTGTAATTGGGTCTATCGCGTCAAGTATAATGCCAATGGGAGCATACAGCGCTATAAGACTCGATTGGTTATTCGGGGCGACCACTAGGTTGAAGGGTTTGACTACACAGAAACGTTTGCTCCGGTTGCCAAAATGATGAGTGTGCGCCTATTTTTATTCGTGGCCGTCGCCAAAGGATGGGAACTTCACCAACTGGATGTTAACAACGCCTTCCTTCATGGTGATTTGGATGAAGAAGTCTACATGCGTTTGCCTCCAGGTTTCCGTTCTCCTGATTCCACCAAGGTCTGTTGTCTAAAGAAGTCATTGTATGGTCTCCGCCAAGCTCCGCCGCAGTGGTTCGTCAAGTTATCTAGTAAGCTTAGTGAGTATGGTTTTGTTCGCACCTATGCTGACTACTCACTCTTTATCTATCGCCATCATGATGTTTTTATGGGCTTACTTGTTTATGTGGGTGACATAGTCCTTGCCTCTAACAATGCTGCTGCTTCTAAAAAATTCAAAGCCTATCTCCATGCTTGTTTCAGTATCAAGGACTTAGGCCCTTTAAAATATTTCCTTGGCATTGAAATTGCTCGTGGGCCCGACGACATGTTTCTGTGTCAGCGCAAGTATGCCCTTGGCATTATTGAAGAATGTGGGCTTCTCGGCGCTAAGCCTGCCGACTTTCCTATTGAAGAAAATCACAAATTAGCCTTAGCCACCGGCCGGGAACTTCATGATGCTACACATTACAGATGACTGGTGGGGCTCCTTATTTATCTCACTATCACTAGACCTGAGTTGACTTATGCTATGCATGTCTTATCTTAGTTTATGCAGTCCCCACGAGCCGAACACATGGATGTCGCACGACGCATGGTGCGCTATCTCAAAGGCACTGTGGGTGATGGCCTTTTCCTTCCTGCAAACAATACCTTGCAAGTGTATGGCTACTGCAACTCTTATTGGGGAGGTTGCCCCCTCTTGCGTCGGTCTCTTACAGGCTATTTCATTACTCTCGGCGGCTCCCCCGTGTCCTGGAGGACTAAGAAGCAACCAACCGTCTCCCGATCTTCCGCTGAAGCTGAGTATCGTGTCATGGTCGTTGCCACCAGTGAGTTGATTTGGATTCGCACCTTTCTTGCTGCTTTTGGGATTTTTCCCCCACAACCCATGAAGCTTTTCTGCGACAACCAAGCAGCCTTACATATCGCCAAAAATCCAGTTTTCCATGAGCGCACCAAGCATATCGAGATTGACTGTCATTTCGTCCGTGAAAAACTTGTGTCTGGTCTTTTCACCTTGGGACATGTGCCATCCCAGCATCAACCTGCCAACATTTTCACCAAAGCTCTTGGCAGGCGTCAGTTCCAGTACTTGAAAGGCAAGTTGGGCATGACTAACCTTCATGCTCCAAGTTGAGGGGGAGTGATCAGGAAACCTCCTCCCTAAGCTATTGTTTTAGCATTATCTTACAGATTTTATTTTATTATTTAGTAATCGTATTTAGGTACAACTATATTTTCTCTTGGTTTCCAAGTTAGAGAATGTTAAGGATTCCCATGTATAAAAGCAAGCAACCCTGCGTGAATAGCAACGAGAGCAAGAGACTTTGTTCTGAACCATAGCCGTATTCCTCATTCATGCTTACCTAAATTTTATTCAATCTAATTCTTCATATGTTGCAGAATACCATACCGATTAAGTCAAAAATGGATACAAGGCTTGATTTACCACCTATTTACATTAACCAAATAATTCAAATATTGGGATGTCAAGCTAAAAAGCATTACAACAACATGAGTTGGGGGCACTTCGTTAAATGGATGAACTCACCCAGTAAACATAACAAATAAAAATCATGCATGCTGAAGTGTGCATGTGGTGGTTCCTAGAAAACTAAAAACCAAGGGAAATCAAAACCAAAAAAAGAAGAAGAAGGAAACGGGAGTTGGACATGTCAGCTGCATATTGCCCGCTTTCTCCATCATTGCTACATGCCAAGATTGGAGGTTACCCACATTAATTAGAGCACCCCCAGCCCAGCTACTCGCGGGTGGGCTTTTGGCCCGCGTGTAACACGGGGCAGGGCCAGCCCGTTACCCACGTGCCTGGAAATGGGGACGGAACCCAGGCGAGTTCCGTCCCACGTGTAATTTTTTTTGTCGCGTAGTGGTACAAAAACACACCGTTTGGCGAACCGGCATGAAGGCGACGCTGCGTTTTGACCCGTTTTTTGCAAAAAAAAAAGAAAAAGGCTCGGGAACTGGATTTCGCTTGGAACTTGAGCTGAACATTGAAGGTCCTAACCGTTTGGGCAACGGGAAGCTGGTATTTGGGCAATTTTTTTTTTGGTTATTTAAAATGTGTATAAATATGAGATTGTGTGGAAATCAAATTTACTTATTCTCTCTCATTTTTATCTAAATTTGAAATATAATTTTCTGCTATTTGAAGACAAGTCCTTGAAGTGAAATGGAAAATATTGTGGTAAGTGGTAAACAACTTTGTTTTTTATGGATGTTTATTGATTAATTAAATTAATTATATGTAGTTGTAATTTTGAAGTAATTACTATTATTTATATGGTTAGATATTTGGGAGGTGGATTTGTGAGCTTGAGAAGAAGCAAGATAAAGTGAAGTGAAGTGAAGAATTTTGTAAGTATTTTTTGATTTACATACTTCATGTTCATAGATATTATGTAAAATTAGTTTGATTTATTAATTAATTTAGTATGTTGTGATTGCACCTTTAAATTATGTGATATCATTTTAAACCATGTTTTTAACATAAATAAGCTAATGTGAGGATTTTAATTTTTATTTTTTAGATTACGTTTATGTTGTTGGATGTTATCTTTAATATTTAATATAAATTATTTAGTGTTAAATTTATGTTTGAAAAGCATGAAATTTCATTATTTAATGGAAATGTAAAAGTGTTAAGTTGAGTATGTGGAAAGGGAAGTATGAATTTTTCGTAAATTAAGTTGGTATAAATTTGAATGAGAAAAGATGTAATTTGAAATTTTAATTAGTTTGATTTATTAATTAATTTAGTATGTTGTGATTGCACCTTTAAATTAATATGATATCATTTTAAACCATGTTGTTAACATAAAGAAGCTAATGTGAGGATTTTAATTTTTGTTTTTTAGATTACGTTTATGTTGTTGGATGTTATCTTTAATATTTAATATAAATTATTTAGTGTTAAATTTATGT
>JACYFF010031952.1:28333905-28366954 GCA_017589665.1 Selenicereus undatus | reverse complement strand
GATTGCACCTTTAAATTAATATGATATCATTTTAAACCATGTTTTTAGCATAAAGAAGCTAATGTGACGATTTTAATATTTGTTTTTTAGATTACGTTTATGTTGTTGGATGTTATCTTCAATATTTAACATAAATTATTTAGTGTTAAATTTATGTTTAACAGGCAAGCAAGAAATTTCATTATTTAATGGAAATGTAAAAGTGTTAAGTTGAGTATGTGAAAAGGGAAGTATGACGTTTTCGTAAATTAAGTTGGTATAAATTTGAATGAGAAAAGATGTAATTTGAATTTTTAATTAGTTTGATTTATTAATTAATTTAGTATGTTGTGATTGCACCTTTAAATTAATATGATATCATTTTAAACCATGTTTTTAGCATAAAGAAGCTAATGTGACGATTTTAATATTTGTTTTTTAGATTACGTTTATGTTGTTGGATGTTATCTTCAATATTTAACATAAATTATTTAGTGTTAAATTTATGTTTAACAGGCAAGAAATTTCATTATTTAATGGAAATGTAAAAGTGTTAAGTTGAGTATGTGAAAAGGGAAGTATGACGTTTTTGTAAATTAAGTTGGTATAAATTGGAATGAGAGAAGATGTAATTTGAAATTTTAATTTGTTTGATATATTAATTAATTTAGTATGTTGTGATTAACATTTGTACGTTTAAGTTAATATCATAACATTTTAAACCACGTTTTTAACATAAAGAAGCTAATGTGAGGATTTTAATTTTTATTTCTTAGAGTACGCTTACATTGTTGGATGTTATGTTTAATATTTAATATAAATTATTTAGTGTTACACTTATGTTTAAAAAGCAAGAAATTTCATTATTTCACGGAAATGTAAAAGTGTTAAGTTGAGTATGTGAAAAGGAAAGTGTTAATCCTATGTTGTTGATGAATTTTATTTATTAAATTTCCGGAATGTAAATCTTAACAAGTGAAAATTTGATACCTTTTTATTTTTTTGATTTGTTAAGCTTCGTATGTTAAGTTAGTATGTTTAATCAATATATTTATTTAATAACTTTGGTACGTTCATGTTAAATTAATCATTAAGTTAGTATGCTTGATTTATTATACGAGTGGCATGTTTATTTAGTTTGAACAAGTGGTTATTTAAAAGTAGTATGCTTAGTTTAAAAATGTTTATTTACTATTGTTTAGCTTGTTAATAATTTTTAATATTTGTTTTTTTCTGAAAAATCAAGAAATTGTATTGAGTAGTTTAGATTGAACTTTAAACTTAAACTATAATGTAGGTGAACGTTGAAATGGACCCGAATGACACACACTCATTCTTGCACCTACTTAGCGGGGACGAGTCACAAAGTGAAATTGGGAATAGTTCAAACCTTCCCCCACGGCCCCCGAATTGGCAACACTATCCACCACCACATAATCTCCCACCTTATTCCCAACAATATCCGCCACAATACCCTACAAATTGGCAACATTACCGTCCACCACCAAACACCCCGCCCCAAACTTTTAGCTATGCAACAATGCCCCTTCCATGTTACCCACCTCAACCTCCTCATACAACCTCACCACCACCTGAACCTCCTCGTACGACCTCACCAGCACCTTGTCCTTCGCCAAGTAATAACCCCAACAATAAGGAAGGTGGTGTGCAACCCCCTAAGTGGACATTAGAGGAGGATCGCCGCTTAGTTAAGTCATGGATTAATGTGAGCACCAATCCAATCACCGAGGCTGATCAAAAGTTAGCTGGGTTTTGGACTAAGGTGGCCAACATCTTCAACCAGAATGCGCCAGATAGTGCTTCAAAGAGAACAGGGAAGGTGTGCAATGCCCGATGGAATCGAGCAGCTCCATTAGTGTCTAAATGGTGCGCTTGCGTGGGTCAGGCATACCGGGCGAAGCCAAGTGGTGCAAACGAGGACGACATTACACAAAATGCCCAAGATCTTTATGTTAGTATGGTGGAAAAGTCATTTGACCTCATGCATTGGTGGGTCTTACTGAAGGACCAACCAAAATGGGAGACCTTCTGCGATCAATCTGCAGAAGCGTCTTCCAAACGGCTCAGAGTAACTGAGGTGAGGGCGCACTCCAAGAGTGACACCACCGACACCCCTACCACTCATGTAACTCCTACCACTGAGGGTACACCAACCGGGTCTGCCACTGAAGTTGTTGGAGGGCTTATCCGCCCCATCGGAACAAAAACTGCCAAGAGAAAGGCGAAAGAGCTAGTTGCAGAGTCGGTGTTGGATATCGTGACAACAGAGGTGTCGACGATACGGGCAACAAATGTGAAGAATAGCACCATGTTCGAGCGATATGTCCTAGCCCAAGAGAAGAAGCCAGAAGCAGCTGTGAAAGCAGTTGAGTTAACAGATCGACATCAATCATTGGAAGAAAGGAAACAACGCCTTAAAGAGATGAAGTACGAGGACAATATTTTGAAAATGAAGATAGCGGATATGTGTCCTGAAGATCAAGCTCGATATGGCCCCATTCAAGAAGAAATTAGGAGTCGCTACCGTGAAAACTCGTCCTCCTCTGATATTGACCTTAATTTGGATTGATTGCTAAGTTTGTTCAGTGACATGTTTAGTGACCTTTGATATTCTAAGTTTATTGTGTTTAATTTCGATTGATTGCTAAGTGTATTCTGTTTTCGTGTACAATGGAAGTACTACAAACATTTTCATTTGTTTAATGACATATTTACTTCTAAGTTGTTTCTAAGTTGATCGTCACGTTTAAATTCGCAATTAGTTGTTTCTAAGTAGATTTTTTTAAATTTCTCTAGCTTCATTTCGTAACATATATTTCATATGGGAATTACATTTATAACTTGATGTTTAAATACACAGGTATTCAAGAATGAGTGATTCATCGTCTTCCTCTATGACGTCATCCTCAACAGATGGTTTGAGCTTCATCCTAGAAGAATCTAGCAATGATTCACCAATATTGGAAAATATCATTAACAATGACAATGCCCCGAAGTTGTTGGAGCTGGCCCTGAAGTTGAGACATATTAGACAAGAAAGTAGGGCTTCATCATCATCACGAAGACTCAGAAAGAAGAAAAGATTTGTAAAGAAAGATCGACAAGAAGCACACGATCGCCTTTACAAAGACTATTTCGCCGAAGGCTCCATCTACAATGAGACCTACTTTCGGCGTAGATTTCGTATGCGACGGTACTTGTTCCTTCGCATAGTTGACGCTTTAAAGAGTCATTTTGAGTACTTCCAATTAATGTACGATGGTCTCGGTAGGCGTGGGTTGTCACCACTCACCAAGTGCACAGCAGCATGCGAATGTTGGCTTATGGTATATCGGCAGATTGCGTCGATGAATACCTAAAGATTGGTGAAAGCACAGCTATGGAGTGCATGAAAAACTTTGCTGCTGGTGTTATTCAACTGTTCGGGAAAGAGTACTTACGAAAGCCAACACAAGCTGATGTCGATCGTTTGTTACAAGTGGCAGAAGCCCGCGACTTTTCGGGTATGTTAGGGAGCATCGATTGTATGCACTGAGAATGGAAGAATTGTCCCGAAGGTTGGAAAGGAGTGTTTGCAAAAGGGGTGTACAAAGTTCCCACACTGATTCTTGAAGCTGTTGCTTCCTACGACCTTTGGATATGACACGCTTTCTTTGGGTGCCCAGGAACCCTAAATGATTTAAACATCCTCCATCGATCCAATGTTTTACAAGAGGTGTACGAGGGTCGGGCTCCAAATTTTGAATATATCGTCAACGGTCGCAAGTACAACATGGGGTACTATCTATCTGATGGTATTTATCCGAGATGGGCCACCTTCGTGAAGACCATCCCCCTTCCTGAGGGAGCAAAGGCAAAGTTATTCGCTGAACGTCAAGAATCTGTTGGGAAGGATGTGGAGATAACATTTGGGGTTCTACAAGCTCGTTTTGCTACCATCCGCGGCCCTGTACGAAATATGGATAAGGCTGAATTGGGTATGATAATGAAGGCATGCATTATACTCTACAACATGATCGTCAAAGACAAGCGTAATTCATATGACCTTAGTTTTGATTATGATGATGTGGAGGACAACACCCCACAACCTAATGTCCAACGGAACCATCATCCGTGCTATGCAGCCTATCTTCATAGAGTAGCACAAGTTCACAACCCAGACCTACATGCACGTCTTCAATCCGACTTGGTCGAAGAAATATGGAATCGACACATGGAGCGAAGAAGCTCGCAAACGTAGTTATTTCCTGTTATTTGTTGATATTTGGGGATGTAATTTTTTTCCATTCAAATGTCAAACGTTCGTGGTGAATTTTTTTGAACATTTTCAATCTTCATATTATAATTTATTTTTAAGTGCGATCCTTCTTTGTGTTAGTTTTAAATTGAATTGTACTTTCGAAGTTTTTTTTTAACTTGTTGAAAAAAGGGAGGGAAATTAAAATCAATTTATACATTTTTATGGCAACAAAAAAAAATATTCATAACTCTAAAAAAAAAGAAATTCACACATGTTACAAAAGTCAAAACCCAAACACAACATAAAAAACAAAAAGTAATAAATTAGGTTCAAATTGTGGGCTCCATGCAATTAATTGTCTTGAAATGAATTCCATTGGTTGGAAAATTAAATGGAATGCAAGTGGAACTCATGCTGACGTAGCAAGTTTGAGTTCCAAAAAATGGCACTTGGGTTGGGGATGCCCTTAAGAGTGCTCATCACCTCATCTCAACACTATAAAAACTAAGGGACAAAAAAAAAGGTGACATAAAAAAGGCAAAAAGGAGAGAGAAAACACATAAGAAAGGGCAAGGCTATTTATACTCATAAAAGAAACAAAGTAGGACTTTTTAGAGGGAAGAAAAATAGGAAGCAACAAAATCCTATCAACAAGTACTATAAATTGAAGCGTAAAGGTAAGGAAACAACAAGGTTAAACTAATTTTCATCTTCTCTATCTACTCCAAGTCACCACCTTCAAGTGTTCGTGTTAGTCATGACCAAAGATGAAAAAGAAGAACTTATGATATGAACATAAAAGACAAAGATCGGCTAGAGTATTTACAATTCGAATACTGCTCCATTTTAAAATTCCAATCCCAAACTCGAGGCTAGCTAAACTCTCAAACCAAACTTGGATCATGCCAGATCCTTGGTTCTGTTGGACTACAAAACTAATGGTTCCTACCGAAACTACAATCCTTTGGATCGGGCTGGATCTTAAGGTCCTCCCTTAAATGGATAATTGCTGATGTAATCAGTGAGTCCATGGGTATTGAGATACTTGAATAGTTGAACAAATACTTAGGCCCTGTTACCTGTTTGTATTAGTCATTAGCTATTAACTATTTGTATTAGTTGTTTGAATTAGATGTTTGCATTACCTATTTGAATTAGTTGTTCATGAAAGAAGCGTTTGATAAAATTAGCTATTTTAAAAAAAGATATTCAGTAAAATTTCATTTGTCCCCTTATCTCTAAATTATTTTTTTATTAAAAATAACTTTTTCATTTACTAGTTATCTTATTTTCTTTCCAAGAAAAATTAAATTGATGTCATATGTTCAAATTAACTTTATTGATAAAACTTTAATTTGTTACTAGTTGTATATAATTTGTATTCTTATTTTTTTTTCTTTTCAACTTATGTATATCTATCTACATGATAATTATGTCTTAAAATATTATTTTGTTATTTGCTACATATTTTACTATTATGAATTGAAATTTATATATTCAAATGATTTGATCTTGGATAGATTAAATTTAAATAATAAACAATATCAAAGATCACTACAGAAGGCTAATGACATATGGTCTAATTTTTTCAAACTTTTGGATAGTTATGTCATTTTCACAAACAGTTGTTCCCAAAAGGTTAATGGATATAGCCTTTTGAGAGAGAGTTTTTTTGGGTCCAAACAGCTCTTTCAAACAACTTTTCAACCGAACACTAATTTGGTTGTTTTAACTAGTCAAAACAACTAAAACCCCCCAAAAGCTCTTTTTCTCCAAAAAGCACTTGCCAAACACCCCCAGTATCTTTTGAAATTGTAGGTGTTTTACAAACAACATGCTTTTTAGTTGCATCTATTGAGAGCGATGCTGGCATAAACTCCCTCTCTATGGAATCTATCAACTTTCCTTCTCATGTGGGCTTTGTGGGTTGAACTGAAGTGTTAATTGGAGTTCCATTTTTGGGGTTTGATTTAGACTTAGGATTAGGGTTAGGGTTAAATTGTCTTCGACATGAACCATTGTCGAATGTCATGGTATGCCAAATGGAAGGAAATAATAAGGTCAGTGGTGGAGGAGAAAATGGCAGCTCGAGCGATGGTCGACCCCCAATCCCTCTCAATGCTGCCTATCGAAACTACTTCAGTGCTGGTCGAGTGCCATCAACGTGTAGGAAGACTCTTGTGCGACAACCATCTCTTGTAAGTCCTAAAATTGCGTAATTTCAATAGCTTTCTATGATTTGTACAGGTTTGTGGATATGGGTTTGCGTAGATTCTTTCTGGATTTGTTCTCCTATTTATGTAGATGAAGATTTCACGTTGCTAGCTGTTATGTTTGTGTTAATTGCTTTATTCAAAACTTTTGTTGATGTTCTCACACTCTCAGCAACACCAATTCCACGAACTCTTTATCTGGCTTTGACATGGTTTTGTGATGCCAAGTAATGCTGCCACTTTGTCAAGAAGATCAGTGAACTTCCAATGCCTCAAACAAGCAGAGTTTCTTTAACTTGAAAATCTTATTTTACTAGCGCCTCTGTTTGACTTGCATGTGTCAAATATGACCTGCACCCTCATTCTTCGAAATACTCTTCAGCATTTTAACTTGATAAAATAGGCTATATATTTGCAGTTTAATCTCAACACCTCCTCCAGAAAGAGTCCCTATCAAGACACATCTTTTAGCATTCAGTAAAGAAAAGGTAGTATCAGCAATCAAATATATTTGCAGTTTAATCTCTTTGGTTATCTTTGTTGGAGTAATGGCACCCTAAAAGGGTGTTCACTTACTCTCTCTATCTCTTTTGTTGTCCCACATGAAAATTTTGGGAGTGGTTTAAAGGGTTTATATATCTCACTCTCCTTGTGCTTGTTGAATAACTAGAAGCCATGTTTTATGGGGGTAGAGGGGACTTAGGCTACCACACGTGTGAGCGCCGCCACCGCCCGCTCATCCCATCTAGGCTTAGGCTTGGGCTTGGGCCCTACTGACTATATTTTTGGAGGAATTCTCATTGGGCTGATTGCGTATGAGCTACCGTAATCCTAACAACTAGTTGACTGAGTCTTCATCTATCTGTGCCTCAATCATCATGATCCTCTCCCCCATACTGCTTCGGTTACATGATTCTCTCCCTTTCCTACTTTTCTGCCCCCCTTTTCCTCCTCTAATTATGGCTATTCAATAGCTCCCTTGATTCATCAGACTACTATATAAAGAGCTCTTCTGCAGCTCTAAAGGACACAGAAACTATACAGGCTTCCTCTCTTCTTCTTCTTCTCTTCTTCTCTTCCTGGGCAATAGATTGTCATACTCCATAGTTTCTCCCTCGAGTGCACGAGTGATAGGCTATGTTAAACCTTGGGGAGCTACTTCGCCTTAACGATTTTCACCTCAGTCAGGCGAATTTAACTTTCAGGTTAGTGGTTCCATTCACGACATAGTGTATCTCCCTATCATCTCAGAAGCCATTATATTGCTGTTTCCAACCATATTTTCTAATAATTCATTTTTGTGTGTTTCAATTATCTAACAGGTTGCATTTCTGGAGCTAACATCTCTCAGTGAAAAAAACGAAGATGGAGATTTTTTTATATATTCTTGGATGTTAGGCATGTTTTCAAAGTATAGTTTTAGATAGTATATAGAGCAATAAAATGTTCAATTAGTTACCTACAGCAAAAAAATTAGCATGATGGATTCAAAACAATGCAAGAATATTTAGTTTTGATTACCTCAGTCTTTGTTGTTGTGTCTACAATTAATTTTTTCAGGTACTAATGTGTAATTTATTTAGTTGATGTTTGATCTATTTTAATTTGTTGGTTTGTTGATTCTATTCATTTATGTAGGGTGATGTGCGCTAATAATTAGTATGAAACTTGTTAATTAAAAAAAGAACAATTGTATACAATTGTTCTATTTTTAACTTAATAAGTTTTATATTAATTGCTAGCATTATTTTTTGAAAAACTAAAACGATACTAGTAACACTTTTAAGTGTGGGGAAAATTATGATTTCTTGCATCTTCCAGAGTGGGCGTTGCGTAAAATGGCCACACATAAATTGTGGGTAATTAGTACTTACTCCGCATTTATAAGTGTAGGAAATATAGCTCTATCCGTATTTTCATTAAGTGTGGAGAACACTTCCACACACTTAACCTCCCCACATTTAGCCTAAGTGTGGACAACTGCTATTTCTACATTTATAAGCATGGTTATTAGCAAAATTAAATGTGGAGGGAAGCAACCATTTTTGTAGTGACCTATGACACTAATTTAATTCTTTTGAAAAAGAGATTGACCAATAAATAAAAAATATGTACTATTAAGAAGTAATTCAGATATAACAATATAAAGGAAATTTTACGGAACATCTTTGTTAGAAACAACTAACTTACCAAACGATTTTTCTATAAACAACTAATTTAAACAATTGATACAAACCGTTAATTCAAGTTGCTAACAGCTAACAGGTAATACAAATAGCTAACAGCTAATAGCTAACAAATGTTTGTTAAACAGGGCCTATACCTTTACTATAGTTACTCAGAATGCTTCCTATATCGCTTAGTTCAGAAAGCGAATCGCTATTTATTCGACAAATTTAGTTTAATTTAGACCCTATATCGTTTGTTCTGAAACGGGAATTGGGTTATAGAGTGATCCTGGTAACTAGGACCTTAACTATACAACCCCTTTCACAGGCCTAGATAAATATACACTATGGCCCTGTTTAATAAACAACTATTTGTTATTAGCTGTTAACTATTTGTATTAGCTATTAGTTGTTAGCTGTTTGAATTAGTTGTTTATAAAAGATCTGTTTGTTAAAATTAGCTGTTTTTAAAAAAGATATTCAACAAAATTTTATTTGTGCCCTTATCTCTAAATTACTTTTTAATTAAAAATATTTTTTTTCATTTACTAGTTATCTGATTTTCTTTCCAAAAATAATTAAATTGATATTATATGTAAAAATTAACTTTATTGATAAAACCTTAATTTGTTACTAATTGTACATAATTTATAATCTTATTAATCGTTTTTTTTCTTTTCAACTTGTGTATATTTATCAACACGATAATCATGTCTTAAAATATTATTTTATTATTTGCTACATATTTTATTATTATGAATTGAAATTTATATATCGGAATGATTTAATCTTGGATATACTAAATTTAAATAATACACAACATCAAATATCACTACAAAAGACTAATGGCATATTTTCTAAATTTTGTTCAAACTCTTGGGTAATTATGTTATTTTTACAAACAGCTATTCCCAAAAAGCTAATGGAAATAGCCTTTTGAGAAAGAGCTTTTTGGGTCCAAACAACTCTTCCAAACAGCTCTTCAACCAAACACAATTTAGTTGTTTTGACTACTCAAAACAGCTAAAGCCCCCCAAAAAGCTATTTTAATCCGAAAAGCTCTTGCAACCAAACACCCCTACTGTCTCTAGTTCGATTAAAACGAAGATTAGCACAAGACGAGTGAATTACTTGTAGAAGAGACTTCTATATGTAATGTGATGAGGGAAAATTACAAATGCAACAATATATGCGTCTATGAAACGCAAGGGTCATGCTACAACATATAACAACCCTAACCTCCCCAATTAAAATGCTTAACCAAGACTCCATTTGGGATTTGGATATGAAAATTATTAGGTATAATCCGTAGTCGTTACCTAAACTATATTAGCAAACAGTGTAGTCAGATTCAGGAATTATTCACTTGAGCATACTCAACAATGTTCAACTCAAAAAACTGAATCAAAATAAAATCATATCAGTCCCCCAAAGTCCCACCAGTGGCAGGTTGCAGGGTCAAAGGTACACAACATACCCTGAACTGTGCAGAGGTTTGTTCGTTCAACCCTACATTTAGAAATGATCATGTCCAATAAAAAGGAACGAATTATAGAATACTTATCCAACACAATTATGAGCTTATCATTTATCAGCAAAACATACCACTGGTTCAACCTTCACAATTTCTGAGGGCCCTAGTCCAGGGTCTTGGGCACCTTGAAGTGAATTCAGATGAAGCTCTTTCTCCTAAAGAGAAGCTTCTAGAGCTTCTTTTCTGCATAAGAGCTCTTCCACTTTATTCCTTTCTACTTGTAACAAAGCATCTATTCTTTGTGCTGCGACTCGTAAGTCTTCCAATTCAGATATTATAGACACGACGTCTGTCTGCAGATGCTCCTTGCATTTGTGATCATTCACTCTCAGTGTCATCACAAACATGAGATTCAGGTGTCAGAACCTTGGAAAACATTGCATCCGACCATGTCAAAAGCTCATGAAATTCATGAGAATTTCTATGCTTCACCATCTTTATAGCCTCCAAAGCATCATTTGTGCATCTGAATCGAAATGCAGCTGTAGCTGAATCGAGACAGTAATCAAATCTAACTCAGATGAGATTGAGAAAGACCCCAAACTCACTAATGTTTAAGGAATATTCCTACTTGGGAGACAACTCCACAAAATCCCTACTTGTAGACAACCCAAACATGGCTCTTGAATCCCTAGGCAAGACCACAAGGACAGTCAGCATAGTCAACTGTCGGGCATGGAAAGTTAGTCCCCATAAGACATATAGCTTTGACGGATAATAAGCTCAGTAACGCTACAGGAAAAATCTCGAACCCTCTATCCAGCCTTGAACTATCAGAATAAACTACAAATCTGAAACTTTCTCAATCAAAAGCAATGCGGCTAAAGATATAGTTTCCCTACCACAGAAAGAAACCTAGAGAAACACTATCCCAATTAGGACTATTTTCAAGTATAGGTACACTTCAGACGCATTCACGATCAATTCCACTCAATCCTTCAGATAAAGCAGGAACCCACATCCATCACTGTCAAAGCATGAAAAATCAGATTACCAAACACAGAAATAGGGAAAAAGGCGTAGAATCATGAGTAGAGCAAAAACAGGGCCTTGAACCGGGATCTCAACCAACCTCAAATCAAGCCCAACTCTTGAAATCTCAAATAACCATTTCAAATATATCTCAGAATTGCCAGAATCGCACCGATTACATGAAATTCAAAGGCTCAAAATCAAGTCCGAAGTTCGCAAATTGAACTGGGCTTGAAAACTTGGGATTCAACAAAAAATCAAAGCCCTAAATTAGTAAGACTCAAATTGAAACTAACTAAACCTAGAACCATAAAATTAAATCTAAGAAACTTAAACTAAACCTAGATTGATACCTCCTTGCGCCGCTGGCTTGATTTATACCTGAACCCTCCCATTCTCGGTCGTCGGTCTGAGCCATCATGGATGGTGGATGTTGATGATCTGTTGGCTGCG
Organism: Selenicereus undatus; assembly: GCA_017589665.1. Classification (NCBI taxonomy): domain Eukaryota; kingdom Viridiplantae; phylum Streptophyta; class Magnoliopsida; order Caryophyllales; family Cactaceae; genus Selenicereus; species Selenicereus undatus. The sequence goes on along the minus strand of JACYFF010031952.1, from coordinate 28,355,374 downwards.
ATTGAGGGTGGTGGATGAGGATAAAAGTGGTGCATTGCGCTGTGAGTTTGAGAGAGAAAGAGATGAGTTAGAGAGATGAAGTGAGATGAGGCTGAAGACCATGGCGCTGTGAATGGGGGGGGGGTAGCGGGTGTATCTCGACCCGAGAGCAGACAGAAGGGGAAATTGAGGGAAGGGGTAAGGGTCACGTGCCTAGCACGCGTGGATGTAGATATTAGGATTTTTATTTTTCATTTTGTGTTGTTGCCTTGCTTTTTTCTAATTTATTCAAGACCTACAAAATCAAATGAAAATCTAAAAATAACAATTATTACGAGCATACGTTAGATATCAAGATATTGTAAAAATATCAAATTTTTGGCACAAACAGTAGATGCTTGTGTATTTTTTTGATTGTTTGGTTGATTCATTTGACTAATATATTTAGATATAAATATTGAAATATTTTACACAAATTACCTCATTAATATAATTAAAAGTAATTATAAAAGCTCTTTTTAATTCCCCACACTTAATAAGTATAGAAATAGGTTCATAATTTACCCATACTTATTAAATGTGGAATCGAGAAAACTATCAAATCTTATCATTTTTCTCCCCACAATTTAATTAAGTGTGATGATACAAATGTGCGAGGATGCATTATTTTTTGTAGTGGGTTTAAATTAACTTCATTTGTGATCACCAAAAAAGAAAAAGAAAAACTTCATCGATAAGGCTTTGCTTTCTTACTAAATTATATATAACTTGTATTCATTGTGTATCTTCAATTTGTACCTGCCTAAATGATGCCAATATTTTATGGCTTCATTTCATTATTTTTTAATTTTTTTTTGGTTTATAAATTGAAATTGAAATTGATACAAATTTCTAATGACTTTGTCTTCATTAGATTCATTCATACAAAATATAGTATCAAATGTTACTATTTTGCATCGATCCAAAGCTCATTGTCTAGGTAATCAGAAGTGGGACTAAACAATCTAAAGTATAAATATCAAATGTTTATAAAGGTGCATAGTGACATAAGCGATAAGCTTGATATAGTATACTAAAATTAGAAAATCTACACCAAAAAGTATACTAATTGGCTAAAATAATACAAATAATAAAAGAGACAATGCAACTTCAATGGTTTGTTTTTGTCTCCAAAAAATAAAATAAAGAAAATACTTCTACTCTTGTTAATCCTCAAGATCTAACTGATTTCGAATGTTACTAATATAAACCTTCTATGAATACTTTATGATAGTATATGCTCTTTCTATTTTACAAAACCAATATTATAAAAATATAATTTAATGGCAAGTAATGTAATTTGTTTAAACTTTTGGGCAGATATACCATTTCTACAAAAAGTTCTTTTGAAAAGACTAATAGAAATAGTCTTTTCAAAAAGAGCTTTTTGGGGTCAAACAATTGTTTCAAATAACTACTTACCACATATCCACTTAGCTGTTTGATTTGATCAAAATAGCTAAAGCACTCTCAAACAGCTCTTTTTCCCAAAAAGAAGTTGTTAGCAAACACCCCCATAAGAAAGATTTTGGTGGATCACGAGATCTCAATTTTGGCTTCAAGTTTTTGTTGGATATGTTAAATCAAATTTGTCTTGTAAAAAACTATTTTTGAGCATAAATTTGAGTTAGGTTGTCGCAATTCAGATTTTAAATTCAAATCAAATTAACCTATTTTAGATAACATTTGATTATAGATTCGGGATCACTTGACCTTAAGTTTTGAATCTTGAGTTAATTTTGTCAGGTCTTATCCTATGTGGATTCAGAACGGCTCTACTAAAGATTTAGCGGGTCGCATATATATAGCATCCAAAGGATCTGTATAAATCAGTCTCAGTCCATGATTTGGATCTAGCCTCAATCAAAAGCTTGGGTTGTGACCACAAGGGTGGAGTTGATCAAGATTTCCTTCAGATGAGGTTAGATGTTCTTCACGATGGCTGTGTGCTATGCTGGTTTGACGTATGATCATAGCCCATAGAGATGCCCTAAGGATAGACGTGACCAACGAACCGGGTCAAGTTGGATTAGGGTCGGATCGTTTATGAAGTGGAGTGGGTTGAGTTATGGCCAACCATTAACAAAGTGGGCAAGGTCGGGCCTTTATGTAAACAAATGCGCTAGGTTGGTCTGACTCATGGATGACTCGTTTATAGGCTGTTTTAAAATGGAAAAAATTTGCATAAAAAAAAAACTCTGTATAATAATTATTGTTACATATAAAGTGTTTGGTAGTAAAATTAACTTATTATAACATGTAAATTAGTGTGGTTAGTAGATCAAAAGAAGTGTGGGTCACTAAATGGATTATTGATGGGTCAATCCAACCCAACCCATTAATATGCTTTAACGGGATTATTTGCATTTGATCCAACCTATTATTGATCTAATTCTTTATTAACAACATTATAAATAAACAGACTTGCTTTGTCCGATGAGTACCCAATTAATTATCCACCCATGCCTTAGGATTATGTTGCATTGCTGATTTTAGAGCAAAAAGCACACACAGGGTGAATATTATAAGATGAGAAAGCTTCTGACCCAAAAGCAAGCCTCCGCTCGATATATTTGTATCTTGAAACATATGATTGAATCCTGAACTATTATTATGTGTCTAATAGTGGCTGAATGGTTCCTTTGATAGCTTGAATAATAACTCTATCACCATGTAAAGTTTGGATGACACTAACACAATATGACAATAAGAAAAAAACTATATTTCTAAAAGAATAAAAAATTCTAAAAATTAAAACTAAGCAATAAAAAATGGGTCAATAAATTTGAATTGTAATTTTAAAAAGTGGCATAGTACATTCAGGGCATGGCAAAATAAGTCCTATGGGTCTCTAGAAGAGGTAGTAGCAAGATGAAGGAGTTGGGGGTGGAATGACAAAGTCAGGGAGAAATTCAAGAAAGAAAAAAAAAACAGGAGGCTTATATCACCATTAGGTATAGCATATTTGATAAAGAAAAAGAGGTCAATAAAGCTAACTATATATAGGATGAGCATCAAGGCAGCGAAAAAAACAATCATCTTAGCAAGGAATAAAGCATATGAAAAGTTATGCCAAAGACTAGAGAGTAAGATGGGGAGAAAGATGTATTCAAGCTTGCAAGAACAAGGGAAAGGGAAACAAGGGACCTAGTTGAGGTAAGATGTATCAATGATAAGAATGGTAAGGTTCTAGTGGAGGAACCCAAAATTCATTAAAGAGATATGACAGAGTTACTTTACAAACTTCTTAGTGGCTAGAATAATGGGTGGCTTAGGATTTGTGAACTAGAACATTCTGAAAGATATTTGAACTTTAGGACCTGTCATTGCATAATTGAGGATGAGATTGTAGAGGCTTCGAGAAAATGAAGACAGAAAAAACAGTTGGTCTAAATCATATACTTGTCGAAATATGGGAATGCATCCTAAATATCGATCCATGCATCGCTGGCAAGATTATTGTGAAAGCCATCGTTCTAGAAGCGCGTGAACCCCACATGCCACAGTGGCGCGTTGGTCACGTGGGTCACATCTCTTGACTTAGTTTTGGCTGATCTAAATAGTGGTCTTGAATCTTGCCAGGTCAGCTTGTATCGGAGGCAATGGGTCTATCAGTGGCGATGGGGATAGCTGTTTATCATCCTATGGGTGTTTTTCAGGATAGACGAGACCCTATAGTTTTAGGCTACGGCCGAAACATCCATTGGTGGTTGATCAAAAACTGGGCGGAGACATGGAGAATGTTAGTTCGTGGCAGCGCTGTGGCCGAGAAAGAAAAGCTCTGAGGTTGCTTTTTCGGGTTGTCTAAGTGAGAGAGTGTGAAGTCAGAGAGAGAAGAGTTTGGGAAGGCGAAGAAATGTTTGGGAAATTACGGTTTCTGTTTTTGGAAAGGGTTGGGTTTCTTTTTGTACTGTGAGTCCCCTCCTTTTTTTGTTATTTATTTTTATTTTTATTTTTTGGATGTGTTATTAAGTTTGAATAATATCTTGGATTGTTGGCATGAATCTATTTTTGGTTGGAGTCTTGCCATGTTTAATTATTTGTTAATTGAGCATGTTTATCAACTTTGCCAGCAATAATTCGAATATGTTTCATTTTTTTATGTAAATGTGTTTTACATAATAAATTGCAAAAAATTATAGTCAGATATCCTACTTTGTGTGAAAATTATAACTAGGGCGCATTGTTAGTAGAATATATTTTAAAGGTCCAATATTATGTGGAACTATTTTAAGGGGACAGTTTACTGTTTTTGTTTTAATCATTCGCCCTAAACTTTTCATATTTTTATATTGTACCCCAATAGTTAAAAACTTACTTTGGAAAATTTTATTTCCATGCATGTGATATTCTGCTCATGAGTACTACTCGAAGCCCACTTTCATCTAGTATCAGAACCACGTGACAATAAATAATTAAGATAATTAATTTTCAATTAAGCTAATTAAATCTATTTAATGCTTGAATCATCATCTACTTGTCCTGCACCCAATTATTCACATATTGTACACACTCCAGAAGGAACCACTTCAGTAGCACCGCAATTAAACTATATCACTCATATATTTTAGAATTACGGGCAGAATTAATTAAAATTAAGACTAAAGTTAAGGAGATAAATAAACAATTATTTGTAATCCATCTGTTTGTAATCAATAAAATCAGACATAGTGAAAAATCTAATTTAAGTATTAGTGTTCCATTTTAGCATAAGCATCCTTTCTAAATCCTAAAAAACAAAATTCATTTCCTTTGCATGATATAAAATCAAAATACGTAGGAGAAAAATCAACTAAAAAATCATTAGAAAAGGTAGAGAAAGAAGAAGATGATGGAGTATAAATAGTATAGTCTTGAGAAATTTAAAAATATGTTTAATAAAGAACAAAACCCAAAAGAATAAAAGAAAATCATAGGCACAATAGTTGAAAAATAATATGTATTATCTGATGATAATGAAGAGATAAATAATGTCCAGTTAGAAAAAGAAATACATCAGCAGATAAACCCAATTAAACTAGAGGATCTTAGTGTTGTTTCTTTAGAAGAAATTGGGAGGAAACTAGATTAAAACATTGATAAAATGGTATTTGGCAACAAAATCAATGAGATTGGGGAAGAACTCAATGCAAATGACATTGAGTACAATCTAGTTAATAGAATTATTCTAAATTTGAAAAAATTGGTGAATCTTCTAGAAAAAATAATCATTTTATGATACCTAGATACATTTCAACAGGACATACAATCAATTTTTTCTTTGAGTTCATCCTAAGGAAAATCACATCCTTCAATAAAATTGGCCTAACCCCAATAGCCAAATGAGATATCGATGGAGCTTGCAATAGAGTGGAAATATTAGTGCATTGGGAAAGAGGTATGAATAATGTCCTGAACTTGAATACCACATGGTATGTTGGAAATTTCGTAAAATATATCAAACATTGTTTTTTCTAGCACTATAGTTGACTGGTATGACTCATTGAATGAAAAAGATGAAAATGTATTAAGAATGATGCAAACACCTGGTGCTATGTTCAAAAAAATATGCAAGGAAATCGAAACTGAATTTATCAAAGCAAAACTTGATTCCAAAGAAAAAGCTAGAGAATGGAAAAGAAAGATTGACAACATAGAATTATGGTATTTGAGATATCTGAAAAGTTTTATTGCTGGATTTAGTCAATATTATTACGAAATTGGGCATAATGAAACCAATATTGGTATGCTTTATGTCAAATTACCATATTTGATTAATTCTGTAACCAATAACGTTCATACAAGAATCTCTTATTTTAAAAAAAGGGGTCAATTATCAATGTCTTAATCTCCAAAAGGTAAAACAAAATGAAGAAACAGTTTCTACACTGTTGGGATTCTCCCCACTAATGGGGAAAAGAACCCTGAGAAGCGAAAAATAAAAAGTTCTATAGGAAAAAGAGCTTTAACAAGCAAAGAGGTGAGAAATATAAAAGAAATTATTATAACAAACAGAGTCCTAAAAAACGAAGATTTTTTTTAGAAAAGCTGCTTATTATCCTACTAGGAAAAAATAATTATAAGTGTTGGGCATGTGGAAAAGTAGGTCAGTATGCAAATGAAAGCAAAAAAAAGGAAGAATGACAAGCTTATAGAAACCTCGGGTACTCTAGATTATTTTGAGCTCAGCGAAGAAGAGACACTAGACCTAGTCCTGAAAAACAACAACGGAATTATTGAGATTGTACTAAAGGATAAATATGAAGAGAATGATTATGAGGAAACTAGTCACATAATGAAAAGTAGCTCAATTAGTCTTGATGACCTCCAAAGAGAAGAATTTGTTATAGATAGTGAGAATGAAAAAGTCAAAGAAGATTGGGCCTTTCCATAATTCAGGAAGACATGATTTATAAAAAAATTCATCTTTCAATTAAAGAGTAAGTACATATGCGAAATAATGGAAGGAGATCTAGAAATAAAAGACTGTGAGTATGTTGTGGAAGAAGTTAATCTAATTAATCGGGAAAACATCCTTAAGCACAACAAAGATATAAAAGTACTGGCATATCCATGCTGGAAGTGTCTAAGTTTAAATTACTTCATTACAATATTATAGTAAAGATATTGGTCTTTATGCTTTGCTCTGTGGTATCAAGTATACCAAATTTGATAATCAAATTATGACAGGAATTAAGACCAATTTATGTAATAGATTGATAGGATTCAATTGCAAACCTGGATATTATGTGAGCCTAAAAGATGAATTTGTCAAAAACTTTCTATCCCTTAAGATAAAACAGTTGGAATGGATATGAAAAGAGGATGTTACCCACCACGAATAGGAAAATAATTAACAAATTAGCTAATACTATAGATCCAAAGACTAGGATAACAATGATAGAAGCAGTAAAATTTGGAAGTCCCACTCCAATGCAAAAGATTCAAAATATAAAATCCAATTCACAGGAGATAAAAATCGATAGGTCTTGGATATTTAGCATTGCCAATCCCACTAAAATCAATAAGAAAAATGTAACAAAAATTGATGAGAATGGTAAAATTACCATGAAACCCTAATTATTAAGAAGCATGAGTGCAAAATCAGAATGGGGAAAAGAATCTTCGGCAACTAAAGAAGAGCTTCAAGAAGATGATAAAATTAGTATGACTAGTGAAATGAGTAGAATGAGTTTTGAATACGCAAGGCACAGTGTAGAGCAAAGGATAAGTATAGATAAAAAAAAGTCATTGGGTACAAAACATGAACTCTTAGTGAGCCAATCCATAAGAATGAGTTAGTAAAAAATATGACTATATATTAGACCTGACAAATGGGTCATTCGGTTCGGGTACTGGTCGATTTAAGTTCGGGTCGGGTCATGTTCGGGTTAAGTGACACTTCGGGTCGTTTCAGTTTGGGTCGGGTATGGTTCGGGTCGGGTCAATTTCGAGTCAATCAATTTTTGGGGAAATACGCTTGTCATGCCAAAACAAGCAGCTTTGTTGAAAATTTCGGATCGGGTATGGTTCGGGTCGGGTCAATTCGGGTTTCGGGTCTACTTTTGGGTGAGCATACTTCGGGTGTCGGGTCGGGTATGGGTCCGGGTCATTCGGTTCGGGTTTCGGGTCAGTTTTGTCAGGTCTACTATATATAGAGATATGCTATAAAGTCACCAATACACACCCTAATAACATTTATTTTTCAATGAATGCATGTTTAGAGGGATATAATAAATATAAATAATGGTTGTTTTGTCTATTTTGAAAAAAGATATTTATTCCCATAATTTATGTGAAAAAGGTAAAGAATCCTTTATAGGTAAGAATAACTGATAACAACTTAATGAGTCATAATAAAGCCATAGAATGGTTATCCATAGAGATAGGAGGAGTCCAATGCATTATACATTTATACTAGTTGTGTGGACCACTTATCAACCCTCTCATGGTATGATTATTGGAAATAGTTTTCAGAGGCTATATTCTCCATACAGACCATAAACCAAATAATATTCATAATAAATGGCCACTAAGTTTCCATTAATAAATTAAATAAAGCTTACACTCATTAGAAAATGTTTACACGCAGCCAATGTAGTGAGAAAGAAATACCTACACACTGTGAGATAGCACTGACAATCTCACTATACTCAAGTTATCTACTAAAGAGCAGATTGTTACATAATAAGAGCAATTATGCAAAGAACTCTACTCTGATAATCCTTTAAATTTTTGGGATAAAGATAAGACATTTCCAAAAACTACTGTGATAAATCCCAATAGTATCATTCGAGTTAAATAAATGGTGTATACACATAAGAATATCCAATAATTTGATAAACAAATTAAAAAATTCTGTGCAAAGGATTAATTAGAAATGGCTAGAGTCATCACATCAGTCTCACTTTCATGGTATGAAATCATGCTGAAGGGAAAAGAGAAAAACTAGAATGATAATCAATTACAAAAAGCTTAGTGATGATACTCTCTTTGATGGTTATTATATTCATAACAAAACAGTTCTTTTCAATAGAATTCAGGTAGCCGTTTGGTTCTAGAAAATGGATTACAAAAGCAAATATTGGTAGATAAAAATGGATAAAGAAGCATTCCTTTAACTATTTTAGTGCCCCTCAAGGACATTATGAGTGGATAGTAATGACATTTGGCCTTAAAAATGCACACCTAATACTCCAAAGGTGAATGGATAACGTCTTCAAAGATCTTAATCACTGCTGGCTAGTTTTACATCGATAATATCATTGTCTTTTCCAAGGCCCCAACACAACACAAAAATAATGTCTTAGCTGTCACCCAAGGATGCATTGATCATGATATTATTCTTGGTAAGAACAAATACATTTATGTTGAACAAGAAATCAAGTTTTTAGGCCTAGAATAAAAGCCGAACAAATCATCCTACAAAACTATATTTTAGAAAAAATAGAAAATTTTCCTAAAACGATTGAAGATAGGAAGCAGTTAGAAAGGTTTCTTGGATGTCTTATCTATGCTTTGGACTTCATTAAAGATCTAGCTAAACTGAGGAAACCATGCAACAAAAACTTAAGCAAGAAGTAAATTGGACATAGACTCCTAGTGATTCAGAGATTGTTCAGAATTTCAAAAAAATGTATAAAATCTTCCTATTCTTAATTTGTCTAATGAGTGAGGTAATTTAATTCTTGATACAGTCGCTCGCAATGAGGACTATAGTGCATAACTCAAAAAATTAAAAGAGGAGAAAAACTCTACAAATATTACAGTGGAAGTTTTAATAAAGCAAAATGCAACTATCGCTCGATAGAAAAAGAAATCTTTACAGTCATAAGAGGAATTGAAAAGTTGTTCATCTTTTTAGTCCCAAAATCTTTTCTCGTTCGAACTGATTGCAAAGGAATACTTGGCTTTGTTAAAAAGAATTTATCAAATATGCAACCGTAAGGCGACTTCTAAATTGATTATTATGGCTAAACTCGTTTTCTTTCTCCCTTGAACATATATAGGGATCAAGAAATTTTTCAGTAGATAGTTTAACTTGAGAACTCGTCAATGATGATCATCTGAGCAGAAGTCCTGTTAGAAAATGAGAAAACCCAGAATAAAATGTCATTACTGCTAAAACGAGTTTCTCCTTCTAGTAGAATCCTTATGGATATTTCGAATTCCATATAAAAAGTAGATCTCGCTTCGGTTTGCTGTCTAGTGCCTATTTGATAGCACAAAGATTCATCTTGTTAGAATTACAAATGAATTACCTAAGATTTCCTTATGATATTTAGGAAAAAAAAATAAGTTATCATGTTTAAGAACAATGGTTTAACGACCGGTATGCGGCTTGCATCAACTAATATTATAATTGTTCTTATGATATTTGTTAGTCATGGAGTATTATGATTTTCTTTCTGGATAGATATGGAGTTGGTGGTGTTAGATTCCCAGTAAATTCAAACTCTCCAGATGACGCCATCATGAAGTTTGGGAATATGGATTTGTAGCTTACCTCATGGAAAGCTCAAATCCAAAGTACTCATCCTTTTCAAGATTAACTAAGTTTCAATAATGCATTTTCAAAAGAATCCATTGGATTCTTACATATCTTGATGGTCTAACAGAAATTCCATACAATAGAAGCCTATATGCTGAGGTACATTGCGCAGTAATTCAGTATGAAAATGAAAAAGTCAAACCAACCCATTATCTTATTCAGTTAGTTGATTTAGACGATCCCCTCATCAATGACAAGAATGGTTTCCGGAACGAGAAGAAGTAGTTAATGATCCTGCTTTAGCAAGAGTCATCGGTTTTTACAATATTTATCCTTAAATGTGGGCATTAATTGAACAATAAAAAACACTAATGCATTGCGAGAATATTACTTCACTACAGAAAAAATAAATTGTCATACTTCCACACATATTTAACCATGGATGGCCATATGTGGCAAGGGAAAAACGGAATTATGTGTATAGAATGACTCTCCACACAAAATAAGAGCAGGAAAATAAGAGTGGTAGTACATTATAAAAGTATCCCCATGGACAGTAAGCATTGCGATTACACATCATAAACATGGGCTTCTCTACTGCGGCTATTAAGTGTGGCAGCCGATTAGGCTAATAAAACGAGAACGCGGGACTCGCTCACTTGACAAAGAGATACCACTCTCTAATGTTCTATTTCAATTGTTTTTTAGTTTGACGCCAAAATACCCAAGAGTAGTCACCTAGCTCACTTCACAAAATCCTTGATGAAGCTTCACGACTATGAAGATTATCAGGGAAATTGAGGCATTGATGGTGAACGTTCGATCAATCTCATCATCGATCTGCAGTGTCACCAGCATGGAGTCAAGCAAATCGTGGTCAAGTTCACGGTGAAAATGAAGGTGCTCGGCAATTTGGCAATGTTGTTCAATCTCAAAGCATCGGATTTAACGGTGACGGATTCAACTCTTCGGTGTTTGGCACCAACTGTAATTTTTGAACTCTTGTGGCTCAAAGGTCTTGTCTTTCTCCCCTTTCTTGATACCTATTTCCCTAATTGTTGTTTGTGCTTGATTTTTTGTGTCAATTTTGAAACCTTTGGTGGTCGAAAAGTCTGATTGAGAGATATATTGAAGATGTAACATTGCTTTGACACAATTAGAATGGAATACCATCATCTAATTGATTTATTTGAGTTGTCTGAATAGTTAGTTTTACAGTGTCATATTTATTATAATTCAAGGCTGAGTGAATTTCCTTTTCGTTTTTAGAGGTGGGGTTGTTGGGGTTGGAGGAGATTGATTTTCATTATTTTACTTAAATATCATGATTTTAATTGCTTACGGATGGGTGTGATGGTTCTTTGGTCTGGTTCTTTCCCTATTGTCTTTGCCTCTTTTTATTAGGTTAGTAATTGCCAATCTATGCGATGTTGGATTATTATTTGTTGTCGTGTAGAATCTGGATTTTGAGAAATTATGCAACTTGTGCAATTCCGACACTTGAATCAAATTGAAAAAAACTTCTGCAAATTTGATCCATTTTAATTTTGGGTAGGCAATAATGAGATGATTTTCGGTTGTAGACTTGGGTGTGTGAGAAGCTGATTTCCTTTTACTGAAACCCAAAGGTTGTTCACTTTGATGTGTTGTGTTAATTGAAATTCCTTTGTCCTGCATTGCTATATCTTGTGAGTTGGACAAGGTAAAGGATTAAGGAAGAGGGATGGAATGAGTATAGGGAAGTCATGGCTAGGGCTCTCCAAGGAGGAAGGGTTAACACCTCTTACAAACCTATATGGGCTATCTTTCTTGTTAGTCAACTAGTAGCCTAGCCTTTGCCTATACTTTGTGTGGGCATGTGTCAAATATTATTGTGGGATCGAGATAAGTTGTTTAGTTTTTTCTTGGTTTGATCTTACACCTATTGGTGGTGTATTGTTCTTGTACCTTTTGTACCTATAATACTACAAGGAAAAGGGCCTTTGATCATTAGGAATTGGAGAAACTATGATTAACAGTAGCATGAGTAATCTAGTCATATGCAAATCTTAAACGAGAAGCAACTTAATTAATGTCTAATGTATTGGTTCGGTGTCTTCAGGTTGAAACCAAGGTTAATATTCAACAAAATGGGTATCTCCAAATATTATTTGTCTCTCTCTCTCTCTCTCTCTCTCTCTCTCTCTCTCTGACTTTATATTGATCTTGATTCTTATATTTTGCCAAGTTCATATTATCTCTATCTGAAGTTGTAGTATCATAAAATATTTATGGGGGCTATCAAGCAGCCCCTTGGATCATGTGATTACGAAAGAACATACATTTGCCGTTAAATTGTGAAGTGCTGCTATGGTGTTTAATTATATTTTCACAAGTTGTCTAACATTTCTACAAGTGACCTACAAAAAGGATGCTATTTAGTGATATTTATGTAATACTCTAACTAGGATACATATAAAAGATTGAAAGCTTAGATGCGAAGGATGCTACATGCAAGGTTAGGGTGTAAATGGATACTATTGGTGCTTTTCTTTAATCTTTTTTATCAACCACTTCTAGATCCTACAATAGGAGATACGAATGAGAGGATGCTCTAGAGAGAGTCTTGCAAGAGAGAGAAGCTCTCTGGTTCCCTGATATCCCTAACCCTAATCCGTCGTTCCCCCTTCCCCAGCCATCAAAGAGCCTCCCGATCTGTCCTTCTTGCAGTCTGTTCTGGTTGTCCTTCCTTGCTCTTATGAACCTGTTTACTCCTCTGACCCCGCGATGATGCCCTATTCGGGACTCTTGCCATGTACGACTTCTTCTGCCTCTTCTGCTGTGGTGATGGCTCATGGCCCTTTTCGCTCCATCTCTTCTGGTTTGTGGGTTTGAATTGACGCGCTCTATGGAAGCATGGACCTGTTGTTCCTGTGCTAGGCCGTTCCGTGTTTCAGCTTGGTTACTATGGATATGCCTTGTATGCCAAGGCCCTTTCAACAATCATTATTTGTGCTATTTTGGGATCGATTTAGTGGTATGATGATTACTCATGCTTTGTTCTGTCACATCCTTTTCCTCATTTCATTCTCTCTGTCAGGTATGTGGTGTTTCTATTCTCATGAGTTTACAGCTCCTTATGATGATGACTGCTCTTGCCTGATAAGTATGGTTGTTTATTTGTCTAATCTGTCATGCTCTGGTGCCTTCTTTAATGAACTTTATGTTATACTTTCTTAAATTTATGAATTTTTTCGTGTCTTGTCTGAGCTATCCTTGGCGTTATTTTCCTAGTTGGTTGGTTTGGCTACTTGTTTGTTCCCTATATAAATATGTTCCTCTGGATTTGTTTTTTGCTTTTTTTCTCCCTTTGCTGTGTCTAGAATTTTATTTTCCCCTATGGACTCTGATCCTAAGCTACCTCCTACTACTGACTGCTCTCCTCAACCCAATCCTCCCCAGCTTTCTCACACCTCTCCCCCCCTCTGCTCCTCGATCCCAACCTGAACCCCCAGTCACTCTTTGTAACCCCTCTAATCCCAGTTATGCAGACTCTGTTAGCTATGGTGTTGATGGCCTTCCCTCTGCTGACCACAATCCTTTCCCTCACACAGTGCTTCAATTTGATGAGTCTCTTCCTCCTTTGCATCCCCCCCATGTGGCTGGAAGCATGGATGAGCTTATTGCACTTTGCCTCGTTAAAATCTAGGGTGAAATCCTCCCTCTGGCCCTCATTATCACCAAGACTAAACTTGACTGGAAGCATGTTAAGGGGCATATTGAATACATAGAACTGGGAAATGGGAGGGTGCTTCTGAGGTTTGTATCTATTTCTGATAAAAATTATGTTTGGATCAATCGGCCTTGGTTTGTGAAGGTTCTTAACTTTGTTCTTAGTTCTTGGATTCCATACTTTGATCCTTACTCCGTATCTATTGGTCATATTGATCAATGGGTTCGTATTCCCCAGTTGCCTTGGGAATTTCGGACCTATGAGGCTCTTACTAATCTTCTCAGGGATGTTAGCGATGTTGTTCGAATTGATCATCACACCCTTCTTAGACAAAAAGGTCGGTTTGCCCGAGTTTGTGTCAACATGGATGTTACTGAAGCTCTTCCTAGGTCTCTCACCATTCCCACTCCCAATCGTGACTTGTCTATTCCCTTCACTTACGAGGGTTTCCACGAAGTATGTGCTCTCTTTGGAAGCCCTTCCCATACCATTGATCATTGCCCTTGTCTCCATTCTCTTCCCAAGATTGAAATTATGGTTGAAAAGTTTCAGGCTCATAATCTTAGTGGTCACCACCCAGCTCACGAAGCCTCCTCTAGTGCTGAGCCTGACACAAAGGAGAAGTGGATTCGTGTCTCCCCTAAAAAATGGCGTCGTTTCACAACTACTCCTCCAAGTGCTAGGCCTAAGCCTGGTGGCATCTATTTATCTGAACCCATTCCCCCTTGAATGCCTTTTCCTCCTACTGATCCTACTCCTCCTTCCTCTAAAGATAAAGGTAAATCTATTCTTGTTGAGCATGATAGTGATCAAGTTGTGCCCTGTTTGAGTGCTTCTTCTGCTGTGGTTCACCCCCTTAGTGAGGCTGCTGTTTCTGGCCTCCCCATTCCCTTAACCACTGAGCATGTTCCTCCCCCATTCTCTACTCACATGCCTATCAATGCTGTTTTGCCTGAGGCTACTCAATCCTTTAGTCCTACTTCTCCTTTCGACACACTGTACTCCCCTTCTCATGACATTTCCTCCTGCTCCCATGGATTTGTCGTGGCCATGGAGTATAACGGGAAAGAGAACGATATGTACTTAGAACTTGACGAACTCAATGATGCCATGCTCTCCACTGACTCTTCCAAGAAAAGAAAGCTTGAGAAGGGGGATGAATGCTCCTCTCACCCCGCCAACTAAGTGTTATTATGATAACCAACCTTGTTATTTTGTTTTTCTAGGACGTTGTATTTTCTAGCTGCCCACCCCACATTTTGGTGATGTTTTTTGTAATTCACCTGGCATATCTTTGTATACTTTTCTTTTGGTTTTCTGACATGGACCCCACTAGTACTAGTGGTTGGTTGGGGGTTTTAGTCCCAGGTTGTCTGCCAGGAACTTTTGTTCATAGGTTGGTCTTGAATTGTACATTTGCTTATTTCCATGCAATAATAATTTTCGATTCTTAGATGTTCTTCTGATGCGTTATTGGACTATACTACTGTTTGGTTTGCTCACTTTTGCTGGAGGTTTTTTATCTTAGCTATGGGATTGTTTTTTTTGACATCTTGGGCATGCTGTTGCCTTTTGCCGATTTTTCTAGGCTCAAATTAAAACCTTTAATCCTGATGATTATACAGGAAGTTGTTCGTTTTAGAATATTATGCTTTACATTTATGCTTATCAAACTGACATTGAATGTCTTTCATATCTCACATACGTTTTTGTTTCCGTCTCTTACTTTCATGCTTTGGATGCCTATGAAGTTGTGGTCTCTGACTACCCATGAATTTGTTGCTATTTATTTAATTTCTCAAGTGAGTTAGGAAGAACTTATTCAAGTTTGTCTCCCAAGGCCATGTATGGGATCAATCCTAGAGGATCAAATGAACCATTTTTATTCACTTAGCTATATCTGGTATATGTATGTTGATTTTAATTGGCATTTCAATTGGCTCTTGCTACCTTTGTTCATAAGGGTTTGGACCTTTCCAGCTGTTATTTTTTTTAATTGAAGCTGCTTACTCTTCCAGTGGTGACCTTGTTTCTATAGGCCTTGGGCTTTTCCGAAGTAGTGCTTCTTCATTGCTTTGGCTGAATTATCCTTTTGAAGTGCGCTGCATAAGTATAAAGGGAAGTATTGCGAGCATCAAAGCATTTCTCTATTGCCAAATTGGAACTTTTGGTTTCATGTTAATGAATGTATTCGGTCGACCTTCTTGTATTCAATTTTCTTGTACCATTCGAATAAGGGTGTATACTTTAATCCATACATCTAGACTTATGTTATTTGATTTGAACATTACCATTATTATTCTTGTACTAGTGACTGGAACAAAGCAAATTCGCTTTTTTCCCAAGGCCATATTACCAACCGATCCTATGAATCTAAAGTCACATAATTTGTATCTTACTTTGGTGGTTATTACTAGATCTATGCAATGATGCTCTTTGTACATCATGCTGGTATAGTATGACTCTGCAGAGGCATATTGACTGTTACTATGCGGTTACTAGTATTGGATATTGGAGATCCTGTGTCAATGAAGTTATTGCCACTACCATATTCTGGCTCAATTTATGTGGCACGCATATTTTTTGCCCACATTTATTGAAATTTCTATGGCACGACGATGATATAATTTTCTAGATTGCCACCAGATTCTCCTTTGGACTGAGTATTGTTTATAGTCCTTTAGTTTGCTTATGGCAATTATGCTTTTGGACAAATATGCTACTCCATTTTCGGACAACATGTATGCCCTCCCAATTTATAAGCATACTTTTTAGATTTGGCCCTGGGATGAATGGGGTAATTGTTACCTCTGACCTTATGCTGTATGAAATTATTATTTTCTCGAAAATTTTACTGGTGAGTGGAATTAAGCTTCATCGCTTACTTCCCAAGGCCATCTTACCGACTGATCATATGTATCAAATGATACAGCATGCATGCTCAGCTTTAATCATCATTGTTTTTCATGAAAGTCATTTGTTAGAATGTCCAAGGTGCAAAAAAATACCAATTGAGACAGAAAATCGCATTTATTAATCGTACTATTAAGCCAGACATTTTGTTTCTACTTGGAACTATGGTTAACCAACAGAATACGGAATTAATTATAAGGAATTTGGGGTTTTCACAGTACGATGCAATACAAACGGTCAATCATGGGGGAGGAATTTGGTGTTTGTGGAATTCCGTTAATGTCGATCTTAATGTCATAGCAAAAGACAATAGGGCAATCCATTGTCATGTTATCGACAAAGACAGTAATAAACAATTTCTTTTGTCAGCAGTTTATGCTCCTGCGCAGGAAAGAGATAAAGATGTTTTCTGGCACCACCTTGATCAGCTCAGCAACTCCATTACCTTACCTTGGTGTATAATGGGGATTTTAATGAAATGTTGTGTTTTTCTGATAAGATTGGTGGTGCTCCTTTTTCTAGTTTTCGAACACGATGCCTTAATGATTTTTTGAATTACACTCGAAGTATTGATGCTAATGTCCAAGGGCGGGTGTTCACTTGGAAAAAAATCCTATGCGACCAACTCGTTTATGAAAAACTTGATAGAGTTCTACTTAGGGAGGACTGTGTGCAGCTATTTCCTTCCTGCATAGTCAATAATGGCCACTTTACATGCTCCGATCATGCTTTTGTGCTGCTCAATACAGAGCCAACGCATCCGCCTCGAAGGGGCACTAATTTCAAATACCAACACTCCTAGGTTCACTACCAGGAAATGCACAGTATTGTCAAACAAAATTGGAGAACGAGAGTGCAAGGCACTTCTATGTATCAATTAGTCCAGAAACTGAAAAAAACCAAATTGGACCTTAAATCGTGGAGTAAGCATACTTTTGGAAATTTTAAGACTAAGTTAGAAAGGAATACAGAACAACTTCTACATGTTGAAGCCAAGTTAGTCCATGAGCCAAATAGTGCTCGATTTAATAACTGGCACTACAGACTTGTAAAGCAACGGGAAAAGATGCACCTCTTTAACCAAAAATATTGGGGGAGGTTTGCTAGAAAAGATTGGCAGGTAAACGGCGATAGAAACTCCCGATATTTCCATCAGTCTATGAAGGAAAGAAAGACACGAACCAAGATTATGAAAGCTAAAGACAATTCGGGAGTCTGGGTTGATGATTATGCACAAATTGAAAAAATGTTTACCACTGACTTTACTGCTAAGTTTAAATCAGCTCAAGCAGGCACCTCTAATATTGATATGGAAATGCTTAATTTAGTCACTGCCGAAGATAATCAAAGTTTATTACAACCCATTCAAGAAACAGAAATAAAGGAAGCTCTTTTCCAAATGGACAAGTTTAAAACTCCCGGGCCTGACGGCTTCGGAGCGGCTTTTTTTCAAGACCATTGGCATATCATTAAAGATGATGTCTATTGGGTCGTAAGATCCTTTTTTGGCGACGGTAAATTACTCAAACAGATTAATCATACGCTTATTGCACTAATTTCGAAAGTAAGTCATCCAACAACCACTGCCCAGTTCCGACCCAATAGCTTGTGCAATACCATTTACAAACTTATTTCAAAAATTCTTACTAATCGGATGCGCCCGATTCTAGAAAAGATTATTGACCCGACCCAAAGTACCTTTGTGCCTAAACGCTCCATCCATAACAACATTCTACTTACGCATGAAATCATGAACAAATTCAAAAAAATGAAAAGGAAAAAAGCTTGGGTAGCACTCAAGCTTGATATGGAAAAGGCCTATGAGAGAGTTGAATCAGATTTTCTATTTAATACTTTACGCATCCTAGGCTTTCATTCCAAGTAGGTATGCCTAATTAAGGCATGCGTTGCTACTGTTTCATACTTGGTCATTGTCAACGACAATGTATGCAGATTCTTTACCCCTACTAGAGGTATTCGACAAGGGGACCCCCTATTCCCTTATCTCTTCATCCTATGCATGGAAGTTCTAGCCAGAGCCCTCCGTAAGGCGCTTGGTCGGAAAAAGTGCGGGATTGGGTTCAAGCTTTCACCTCGAGCTGCTAAGATCCCATACTTGCTTTTTGCCGATGATAGTCTACTTTTTTGCAGAACTAATCTTGAATCCTGCCATGAGTTAAGTTTACTTCTGAGTAATTTCTGTCGAAACTCGGACCAGCTCATTAACTTCCATAAATCGTCATTAACATTCTCCAGTAATGCGACTTTTCATGACAAGCAAATTGTGTCATCTATTTTTAACATTACACATCAAGCCAATCTTGGCAAGTACCTTGGGTGTCCAGTTTTACGGGTCGACCAAATATAGAAATTTTTTCTAACTTAGTAAATAGAACAGCAACAAAATTGCAAACTTGGAAGGCCAGACATGTCTCTAAGGCCGAAAGGGTGACACTAATTCAATCTCATATCGAATCAATGCCTGCACATACAATGCAATGCTTTCAATTGCCTAAAGAAACTAGCCGATGGATTGATAAAATAAGTAGAGATTTTTTCTGGAAAAAATCTCATGAAAATAAAGGAATGCACATGGTTTCATGGGATAAAATCTGTCAACCCAAGAAAGCTGGAGGTCTTGGACTCAGAAAAATGGAAGCAGTTAATAGTGCTTGTCTAAGTGAATTAACTTGAAAATTATTCCATGATCATGGTTTGTGGGATGAACAAATGCAGGCGAAATACCAGATTAATGCTGACTTCTTTGCCCTCAAAGCTAAAAAACATGACTCCTGGGCTTGGAAGTGTATCCTTAATAATCGACAACAATTTAGGTAAGGAGTAAGGTGGAATGTAGGCAATGGAGTTAATATTAACTTCTGGTTTGATCACTGGTGTGCAAATGAAAGATTAACCAATCTACTCAACATCATGGACCTCTCCCTCATTGATACATCTCTTAAGGTATCACAGTTTATAACAGCAACCAAAGAATGGGACACAGCACAACTTAGTTCATTAGTTGACTCTGTCCACTTATAGTGGATTCATGCAACACCTCTCCCTGTCAATTCCATTCCTGACTCTGTGTGTTGGGGACTTTCTGAAAATGTTCAGTTTCCCACTAAGTTAGCGACTTGGGCTGCACATGGGCTAGACCTAGTCAACCCACCTATATGGGAGTACAAATGGATTTGGAATTTAGATGTTATGCCAAAGTTAAAAAAATTTCTTTGGCAAATTTATCATGCATCGCTGCCTATGAGAGGAACCTTGGCTCAAAGAGGCATGCCCAGTATTCTCGTTGCCCTTTTTGTCACACAACGACTGAAGATATGACCCATTTGTTTTTGGGATATGCTATGTCACAGGATTGTTGGAGGTTAGCAGTTTCTCACAATTGGATTAACCTGACCCCCCCCCCCGCGTTCGACCCACAAATTGATATACTACAAATGCTTAGTGACGCCAAAGCTGCCGATCCTGCAGTTAAAGTGGATAGATTAGTTGCCCTGCTGTGGAGTATATGGAAAACAAGGAACAATATGGTGTTTCGTAATGAAATGCCCAACCCAGGAATAACATTGATTAGAGTAAAAAAAACTACTGCTGAATGGCGCATTAGGCACAACCTCACACTTTCAATTCAACTACGAAACCCAATTATCTCAACCACCAATCGGAAGAAGACTTATTAGGTAGCATGGAAGAAGCCACGAGGGGGGTTCATCAAAATCAATTTTGATGGATCCAAATCATCACAAGGTGCAACAGGAGGATTCATCATCTATGACTAGGAAGGAAAGTTCATCCAAGATTCAGCATTCAATTTGGGAAGATCATCCATCCTAGTAGCGGAAGCAACAACAATGCGTATGGTATTAAAGAAGAAATCTAAGCAGGTTTCACTCATATTCAAATTGAAGGAGATAACAAAATTCTCATCCAAGCAGTTCAACAACATATTCAACCCCCATGGGAAATTCAAGTTCTCGTGCACGATATTTTAGCTTACACTAAATTATGTAATAAGTTTACTATTCATCATATTTTTAGAGAGGGTAATTGCGCAGCTGATTGGCTGACAAAGTTTGGTCACTCCTTACATTCCAAGGTTGTTTGGAATGTGGTCCCATACAGGGTTCTTCTTTCTGTCCTCTATGAAGATAATTTAGGGAGAATCCTTAAGAGAAGGGCTGCCTAGATTTTACTGCTTACCTTTCTTACAAAAAAAAAAAAAGGAGATACGGATATTTTTAAAAAATTCTCATTATGCTTCATGACTCTCAGCTTTGACAAAGATAAATCTAGCTTCTGTTTGCTTTCAAGCCATAGAGTTTTGTTTGCTTCTAATATCAACTTGTTCCTACTTCATACATATTGTTTTGGTATCATTTTATTTTTTACCTAGATCTTAGATAAATTAGGATTTTTGATGGCATTGTTATAATACTGTCATATTATTAATTTAAATATGATGTATTACTTTCAACAATTTTTTTAAGTTTTTATCAAGGGTAGTGCATAATAAGAGGGGATGATAAACAAAAATTGTTGGAGAAAAGGCGTGATCCTTTTCGAAGTTAGCATGCAATTAGCTTTCTTCCTATCTCAAACTTCATTAGTATGGATAGCTTATCATGTATTTGAAAGCATCCCATACTTTACACATTGATTCTACCTAGTAGGCAATAGATATATCTGTAACTTTGGATGATGACAAGTTGTTTAAATTCATAATATAATTCATTTCTTTTTTTGCCATGTTCATGTTTCTTCCATTTTGTGCGCGCGCGTACACACACACAGATATATATATATATATATATATATATATATATATATATATATATATA
>JACYFF010031952.1:28275183-28321427 GCA_017589665.1 Selenicereus undatus | reverse complement strand
TAGCTCCTCTGTTTCGATTCAGCTCCTCTGTTCTGTTTCAATTCAGCGAGGAAGAAGGAGAATTAGAATTCAAAATTTAATTACTGCAAGGTGTTGCTCGCGTGATTCATTTTCAGTTTGATTTCCGCAATTACCTTTTGGTACTCTCAAATCTCTTACAGTTTTTCAATTATTTTAGTTTGTAAATTTACTAAATCAAATATGATAATTTTCAGGTTAGTCCATTTTAATTTTCAGTTTCAATTAGGTTAGAATTGATAATAATCAAGTTTCCTTCATCCTTGAGGACGATACTCGTAAACGTACAACGAAACCGTACGCTTGCGGAAAATTCACAACAAGTTTTTGTCATCCACTATGCAATTGGTTGGTTAGCAGAGTTATATCCCAGTTTATATTGTTGTCACTCATATAGTGACTATCCTAGTAACTTTTGAAGTCTTGTTTGTTATGTTGGGCTACTTGGTAGTAAACTTTCATTACCCTAGGCTAGACATGTTTTTAGGGATGGAAGATATCTTTCTCATAGCGCTGGCTTACATCATGAGGACGCTTGTAATGGCCAAGATGTGATTGATATAGGGCTACCAGATGAAGATTTTAAATTTCTTGTGTCCATTCGATCCTTTATACTTCCTGTGTGTGTTGGAGCTGAATTGATTTTGGAACCCTACTACCCCAATAGGTTTGCTTGCCAATTTTGATTTGGTCAAGGGGTTCCATCTAGTCGTGTAAGTTATATAAGAGCCCTTCGATAGCAAAAAGAATGTGATGGATCTTACACAAGCCTACGCTGATTTTTCAGAGACGGGATACAAGGGTGAGATTCTATGTTCCTCCTTCCTATTATGAAGAGTTTATTCTTGGGATTATTATAGTTGGTGGACTAAAATTAGTGCTCTTTATTTGAGTAAGTAAATTCAAAAGGTTCACCAGACTACAACAAACAAGAAAGAACTTTTGAGGAAAGCCATTTACATTATTAATCAATTATACCCTCTTTGTGAGTTTGCTATTTCAGCTGTTGAGATTTCAGGGGTTATCGGTGACAATTGTGTCAATGAGAAATCTTAGTATCGTCCTCTGAAAAGGAAAATCTAAGATTTTCGAAGGCAACAAAATACCGCGAAGAAGTAGAATAAAAGAACTCCCAGTGATTAATCGCATACCATATGAAATTCTAGTGATCAATCACCCATCGAGGTGAATTTCAAGAGGACTCGTTATGACTGCCTCGATCGTTCAAATGATTCTGATGTGGGAGATAGCACAAGATTTGAATATTTGCTCATTGTGAACTTAGACACTTTTACTGAAAAGGAATCAACAAGATGCTCTAACAAAAAAAGTATAAGCACCCCTACATAAAGCACACCTTCCTACAGTAGATCATCCTTATCCAGTAGTGACTGCTATCATTCCTATGCAGCTGATTTGGTTAAAGCCACACCTAGGCAAAGTATCCCCACTTCCTTAACAAATCTTTTTGCAACTGGAAGGAAAACTAGCTTCGAGAGAGCATTCTTAAAGGCGTAGAGGTGAATATTAGCATTATTTCGAGTCATGACTTTGCTAGGGATTTGTTGGCTAATAGAGCATGAGTTTCCCAACCCTTGAATGCACTTTGCTACATAATGAACACTTATAAGCTTAGTACAATAGAGATTTGCTGGTTTTCCTCCAAGATAGAGGAGATATTTGGCATGGTTGAGACTATCAATAGATTGAAGAGTTAGTGGATGTTGATTAAGTTAAAACTTTGTCTGAGCAAGACCTCACTTTTTCTTTTGAAATTGCTCACATTGAGGACCAATTTAACATTCTGTCTAGTGAAGCTTTAAATCTTAAAGTCAAGGAGCATGAATCTTGAATGAAGACAAGTGAATTTGTAAAATATGAGAGGATTTGACCATCCAGCAACAAAATTTGATTCAAGCATAGAGCAACCTGAAGTCCTCTTTAGATTTGAAGAAAACGGAAGTCGAACAGGTGAAAACAGACTTGGTTGAAGATAGATTTGTCAAGCTGCAGGATTTGAAGAAGGAGAAGGATCATCTTACGAATATGATTAGCTCTGTAGTCTCCCTTAATAATGTTTACATTTGTTTTGCTTTGTTTGATAATTTCACACTTACATCTCCAACCTTTAATCCACTTTGTATAGTATTACTTATAACAATGCATAAAGTTAAAAACATATGTTCCTATTTTTTTTTGCCTCTATTCCTTCTCTCTCTCTCTCTCTCTCTTTCTCTCTCTCTCTCTCTCTCTCTCTCTCTCTCTCTCTCTCATTTCCTTCTTTCCCCTTCCTTGTAAATGATGAGAATCTAAATAATTATAGAACAAAGAGCAATTCAGAAATTATCCTCACTAGAATCATTACACGACCATTGGATAGATCACATAAATTTAAGAGTTTTTTTATATACAGGGGAAGAGGATTTTTTTTAAACTTTTTGGTTGGGCCTAGTATGAAGCCAGATTGCCTACGTATCCCCTTTTTAGGGATCAAGCCTTCCATAGTTCAATGTCATTCAACTATCCAAGAAATTCAAGTAAAGAATTTCTTTACAAATTTGTCATTTACACAAGCATATATAATTTGCTCATCATGATTTGAGAGCTCATAAGCCCCTTTAAGGATGACCTTGGAAATTTTATAAGGACCCTCCCATTTAAACTAAAATTTCCTTTGTGTCTTTCGATTCATAACAATAGGTCTCTTTATTATTAAGACCAAATTACTAACACTCAATGAGTGAAACTTGACTCGCCTATTGAACGCACCAGCCATTTAAGCTTGGTAGATTTCAAGCCTTTATTGAGCTATTAGTCGATGCTCATCTAATGCTTCGAGTTCAACGAGTCTTACTTGAGTATTTTCACCTAGATTAGTGAATTGCATGACTACTCTTAGATAAGGCAATTGTACCTCAAGGGGTAGTACAACTTCTAATTTCTGAACAAAAACTTATAAGTTGTAGAGTTACAACTAGTTGTAGTTCAAAGCGTGGTTCAATGAGCCTATAAAGCTTCTGGTAATTGTTCATACCAATCTCCCCTTGATCTTGAGACTGTTTCTTTAGAATCTTGCAAAGCACTTTATTGAATGCTTCAGCATGACCATTTGGTGATGGATTATAGCTTGACGATTATAAATGAGACTTGACAATAAGTTGTGTCTAAACTTGCATTTCCTTGCAAGTCTCATGATGACTTGATTTTTAAAGTAGATGGCATTGTCTGAAATGATCTTGTATGGGACTCCGTATCTATAAATGAGACTGGTCTTGTTAAAGTCAGAGACTTATTTGGCCCCTAATTCTTTTAATGGAATACTTTAGGAAATAATTTGTGGTTGCTAAAATGAATATATGGTCACGGAAAGAAGATGGCTTGAAAGGTTTCATGACGTTTATCCCTCATGTATGGAAGAGCCAAGATAATATGCTAGGGCGAAGCAATTGTGGTGGTTGATGAATAAATCACATGTGTTTGACAAGCTTGACATGTCTTAGCATACGTTGTGCATCTCGAACCATGGTTGGCCAACAATAGCCCAACCCCTCGATTTGATCATCAAGTTTTTGGATCTGCTTGATGAGCACCACATACCCTGGCATGAACTTCATTTAGGATGTATACAACCTCCTGCCTTGACAACCATCTAAGTAACCATCCTTCAAAAGCTTTTCGATACCAAGTGTCATTTTTAAACGTAAATCTTAGTGCTCGCCATTTTACATCTGCCCTTTTCTTTGAATTTGTGGGTAAGATTCATACTGGAAGTAATCAATGAGAGGTTGTCTCCAATCTGGTTCTTCTTTGGTCTCAAGAACCGAGATCATATTTATTTCTTGTGTTTCATGAAAATAATCCAAGGCTGAGGCCAACAAGTGACATTTCCTTATGGTTATTTGAATTTCTTTTTAAACTAGGGGTATTAGTAAACGAGCCAACTTCACTAAGGTTTCTACCTTATCATTATCTGACCTTGGCACATGGTTGACTTTTGCCTGAGGAAATTGATCCATAAGACACACTGCCCTTTGGTAAAGGGGAACTAATTCGGCACTCCTTACTTCTTGGTGGCCATTTATTTGTCGGATAATTAACTGGAAATCACCGAATCTTTCATGTTGGTCAATACTCATTTCAAGGGACAATTTGAGACCGATGTTGAGGCCTTATAACCAGCCACAATAGTGGAACACATCTTAAGAAGGGAGAATGAACAAGGGATAAGTCCTCTGATGGTGTGACAAATACAATACCTGCTCCAGCTCCTCAACCACTTAATGCCCCATCAAAATATAACTGCACGATTTTGTCTCAACAAGCATAACTTCATCATTTGGCATATCGTCTGGAAATTCATCATTATTTGGACATGGATGTGCCACTCGGAAATCGATTATAGTTTGTTCCTTTACCGCCTTTTAAGGCACGAACTTGATGTCAAAAGTGGCCAAAATATAACCCATTTAGCGAATCTACTTGATAGCATAACCTTAGACAATATATATTTCAATAAATCTACCTTTGATATTATAGTGATCTCATGGGACAGGAGGTAATTCTTGAAATTTTGAACAGCAAAGACTAAAGCAAGCCAAATTTTCTCCATAAAGGACTAATTTATTTCACCACCCGCCATTATCCAGCTAATATAGTACATGGCATTTTCTGTCCTTTCATGATTACATTGAGCTAATATGGCTCCTAAAGACTATTCAAGGACTATTGTGTATAAGATTAGGGGTTTTCCCTGTAGTAGAGTCATTAATACAGGTGGCCTTGTTAAATATTGTTTGATGCTTTCAAAAGCATTTTGACAAGCTTGATCTCAATGAAGGGTGTGTCTCTAGTCAAGATTCTTGTGAAAGGTTGACACCTTCCTGACAAATTTAAGATGAACTACCGTATATAAGCCAGCCTTCCCTACAAAGCCCACAGTTCTATTAAGTTTCTCAGACAGGACATTTAGATTATGGCTTTGATTTTGTCGCGGTTGATTTTAATTCCTGCTTTACGAAGAATAAAGCTAAGGAACTTCCCTGAAGTACCCCCAAATGCAGATTTTAAGGGGTTCATCTTGAATTGATGCGCGCATAACTTTTCAAATAGGTCATGTGGATGATTTTCTCTATTTTTTTCATATCCAAATCATTAACATAACATTCAACTAGGTTGTGGAGGAGCTCATGAATAATGATTGTCACGGCTCTCTGGTAAGTGGCCCCGACATTTTTTAAACCAAACGGCATTACCGTATAGTAGTATATGCCTTACGATGTCCGAAAGGCAGTTAAATCTTCATCCTTGGGGTCTATCTTGATTTGATTGTACCTTAAGAAACCATCTATGAAAGATAAAGCTCCAAGCCTTGTAGTGGCATCTACAAGGAACTCGATGATTGGTAGTGAAAAATCATCCTTGGGGCATGCAATATTTAAGTCCCTAAATTCCACACATATGTGGAGTTAACCATTCTTTTTCACAATAGGGACGATGTTAGCCAATCAACTTGGGTATTTAACTTCATAATTGAAGTTAACCTTTATGAGATTCTCCATCTTAGCATTTATTTGGATTGTCAGCTCGGGATCAAAGCGTTGCCGAGGCTGCTTGATTGGCTTTACAGCTTCAGAAATAGCTAACTTATGAACAACGACATTTGCATCCAAAACTAGAATGTCTAGATATCCCTAAGCAAATACACTTTTGTATTCTTGAAGAAGTTGCTCATATTGTATCACTTCTTCATCATTTCGCATGGCACTCGGAAAAATTGGCTTGAGATCATCAATTGTCCCTAGATTTATCTTCCGAAGCTCATCAATTGTTGCTTGACCTCCATCTTTCATTTTTGGTAGTGTAGGTTGAACGACCTCAACAAAATTCGGAGAGGGCTCTCGTCCAGGAGTTAGTTATGATTTAAGATTTTACGTGAATCAGCTTGAGCTCAAACTTCAACACACATTTCATGGGCTGTTGTGACAATCTCTTGATGTTTGGAAGATTCTTGACAAGGAAATTCAAAATTTTAAATATCTTTTTCATCCACAATGGACACAACATTAACTTCTTCCACTTGCTCAACTTCGTTTTGTTCACGAACCCAAACAAGGCTCCTAGGATGTTGCCTTTTCTTCTTTAACTTCCAATTCTGCTTTCTAACAAATATATTCTTTTGCTTAGGTTCATTAACTTTCCAAAGTCTCTAAAACACCAAGGCTCGATGTTGGACTTGCTCATTTTGAAAGAATATCTCTTGTTCTTGGGGTGTAAAAACCACATCCTCCATAGCATAAGCCTTAAGAATACCCCTATCATGGTATAGTTGGAGTGTTTTGGAGGCATCCCCTTGAAATGATGCTTTTAGGACTTCAGCTTCATGAAAGCTGTTTGTTTGTATGTTACCTTCGGTAAATCCCCTCTTATTGTTGTTCTTGCTCCTCCTTTAAGATTTTGTTGATTCTCTTGGAGGTGGACCGCTTGAAGAAGAAGCTTCTATAGAAGGGTTTGATGAGTTTCCTCTTAAAACCATTCTTTTACTACTGAGTGGTGTTCTTATGGTCATGTTTTCTTTAAGCATCAAATGGTCAATTCTTCAGAAGGGAAAAGTGTAATCGTGACAAGAGAATTCACAATCTTCCTTACCGTTGTCAAGGGCTTTTGGCCAACCTTTCTTTTTCCCTTAGGCGTATATTTGAACAACACCTTTGATCATAGGGATTTATGTTCCCTGGCTTCACTACCATAAATGTTGACAACCCGAATGATATTTTGAGTAAGAGCCTTTTGATTTTCTTTTTTGGTTTCCCCCATTTTGTTCTATAGGAAATTGAGAGGTTCCCAAATTTGTTGTTTTCTAAAACTGGGCATCTGTGCAATTAACGCCTTCTCCATAAAAAAGGATTTGCATACCCTCGGATTGTCCTCTCATTGTCATGTTCGTCAATATATTTCAAACATTGGTAAGGAGTTGAGGCAATAGCCTTGCCAATATGGAGCCATGGCTGCCCGAGTAGGGCGTTGTAAGAAGAATCAACATCTATTACATGAAAGAGAGCATCTGT
This sequence comes from Selenicereus undatus, assembly GCA_017589665.1. NCBI lineage: Eukaryota > Viridiplantae > Streptophyta > Magnoliopsida > Caryophyllales > Cactaceae > Selenicereus > Selenicereus undatus. The sequence goes on along the minus strand of JACYFF010031952.1, from coordinate 28,314,345 downwards.
GTAGAGGCCGTCTAGTTAAACTGTAAAAGCAATAACACTTAAGGATTTTTGCCGACCTGATTAAATCCTAGTATTGTGAGTAAAGTCGGAGGCAACTGATTCGATGATATCCTTATCGCCCTCAACACCCGTAACAGAAGAACGTTGATCACAAAACTATAATTGAGTAGGATCTGATTTATCCTTTTATCTGTGATCATACCGGTGATATATAAAGGCCTGTTGTGATTCGCGAACCCCAACTGGAGGTCCTCATTAGAGAATGTTATGCAAGCCATAAATGCAGCACACTGGTCTAAAGGACCTGATAACACCTCATCCACCTTAATAGGGTCGACTTCATCCTTATAGTCATTAGGGTCCATTAACACCTTAATATGTGCCTTTCTTAGCTCTTTTGACATTTGTAAATCATCGTAGACACTTATGCGTGTTGGGATTCACTTGAGATAAGAGATGACATCATAATGAACCCTTTGTTTACGAGACCCTTGACGAACTTGAAAAGGGACCAGGATGGGAAGATCGTTCTCAGGCTCCTAGTTGACTGCCTACTCTTATCGGTGCCTTTGCTATTGAAGGTTGAGAGGATTTCTCCCTTTTCACTTTTTTTTCGTTAGCACTTGCCAATGTTTGTGGTCCTTCTGGTGTCGTTTCTTTATCTTTTCTTTTCCCACTAATTCTAGGGCTTAGAGTTGATAAACGGACCGAAGAGTTACTTGATCCACTTCTTCAGTGGTATTTGTAGGATTGAAGTTTACTTCTTCCTACTTATCAGCCCATGAAACCACGTACCATTGGACGACTTCATCTTCCGGGGCATTATCAACAGTAGAGGAATCATTTCTAAAGAAATCATTGGGAATGTGATCACGTGAAGTAAAAGGAGTCTTAGTCAGTGGCGTGTGCTCCTCTTCGAAAGTTATTTCTGACTTCTTTTTGGCCTTCGACTTCTTCTTTTTAATTTCTTATTTTTCTTTTGCGGTAGTTTATGTCCCCTTATTTTGACTCCTAGTGACTTAGAAAATGACCTCCTATTGAAGTAAGTTTTTCACCCAAAGCCACCACCGTCATCATCTTTTGATGTCGCTCATACTTCTAAACTTGGGTCTAGGTAGAAATCGCACAAGGTTGGCACTCTTGGTGAATGAGAAGGCATATCTGGATAGGCCCACACTATTTTCACATCATCATTAGCAATTAATTTTATGGGGACCACATGAGGTGGTAATGACACCGTTGGGATCCCTTCACTAATTTTTGGGGAGCTCCTTCTATCTCAATCTCTCGCGTCTTGATCATGTCTTCAATTATGTCTTTAAAGACATAACATTCCTTTATGGGATCACTAACGACCCTATGGTACTATGAACACTTAGGGTCATTTGTCTTGTTAGCTTCAGTAGACCGCTTTGGTTCTAGAAGGTTGATGGCTTTTGCAGCCAGCTACTTATCAAACATCCCCAACACATCATGATTGTCAAAGGGATACTGCTTTTTTTCCCTTTCCTAAAGAATGAGTCGTCGGCGTTCCTCTTTTTGCTTTCCTATACCGTTTTTGCTGAAAGTTCCGCTATTAGTTGGCTTTGGGCTTGTTTTGATAAAGGTGGCTATTGACTCTCATTTCTTGGTTGGCGTTTTACTTTCTTCCCTTTTAGGTTGTGCACTTTTCTGATGAGCAAGTTGTCTTTCCATATTGCTTGCCTTGTATACAAGGGCATCAAAGTTTTGAGGCTCAACAATGCAATCGTATGTGGAAATTTGAGGATCCAAGTTATTACCACATATTTGAACTGCTGACTACTTGCTTAGCTTTTTTGGCACTAGAAGCATACACTCCTCGACCTCGTAATGAAGACATTCATACTCTCATTTGGCCTTTAGCTTGTGTCAGCAAGGTTTATTATGGAAATATTTCGCTTTAAACTTACAAATTGAGCCAAAAGTGCCCTTTGAAGGTCATCCCAGGTGTGAATTGACCCAGGTTGAAGTTGGATTACACCATATAAAGGCATCCCCTTTGAGGAACTGTACAAATTACCTAATCAATAATGCATCATTTAAGGCAGTTTCGCCGCACAGTGAGTAGAAATTGGCCAAATGTTCTCGTGGTATCCCATTTATTCCATCAAACTTCTCAAAGTTCAGCTTCCGGTAACTTTTAGGGAAAAGAACCAAGTCCTACTGACGTAGATATGGGTTCCTGTTTCCTAACATTTGGGGGATTCAATGCTGCTTGGTGCTCCTTAATCCCTTGGGCTATTAGCTCCTTGATGTCTTACAGAGTGATAATTGTGTTGCAACTGCCAACCTAATTAGTTTTTTCACGCTCTTTGTGTTCAAATCGAATATCGAGGTTAGCGATTTCGGCCCCTTTTTCTACAACCTTCCTTTGCAACTCTTGCATTTGTTCCTCGAGGCTTAGAGTGCTAGTCAATAAGACCAGCATATTCTCAGCCTAATCATCCTCGGTGATTTGGCCTTGTGGGATGATAGCTGATGAATACTCTTCTTGAAAAAGAGTTCTGAGGTCATAAAGGCAAGACTTGTAACCTCGTCTTGCTCTTAGGATAGACCCCTATCTTGATCGAGGGTAGTGACTGAAGATCATAAGGTCATCTTAGCATATGTTATATGCTTGCGATTCAACCCCATTTGAGGTCAAGTCACTTTGGCTCTATGATATAAAACGTAATATTCTTCTGCCTTTTGTAGGAACGGGAGGAGGAGTAGCCTCTGTGACCTATAGAGGTCTTGGCACCATTATAGGGGTGCTTGAGGTTGAAGGTTTGAGAATTTGACCTTTGGAGTTTTAAATGTTGTCTTCTCCTCTGAACAGGAGGTTATAATTACTTCAGTGACAGGAATACAGATGGGGTTACTGTCGACAAAAATCCGACTCATTGAGTGGCCCTGAGGAGCCTTTTTTACTCCTGAGGTTCTTTCCCCAAATGGCTTTTTAGGGTTCTTCAAGGTTGGGAGTTTTCTACTTGGTCTTGCCCCTTTGTAGTGGATGTAGGCACCTAAGTTTGCATTGAGTCTAAGGTGGGGACCCGAGCTCGGCTCAAGGCTAGATTAAGGACCCGAGCTTGCTCTAGTCCGGTTGTCGCTCGGGTTGCTAGTGCCCGCCTTATCAGGGTTCCCCTCCAAGTTGGAAGTTATCTAGGACAGGGAGCTGGCACCTTAGTGGAACAACATAACCATTGAGAAGCATGCCGTGGAGGATAACTTTTGTTGAGAAACCCTCTTCAATGTTGTTTTGGCTACAACAAGGCGAGGGACGAAGCTGACTCGGGCGCGTTGGACTTCGCGGGATGCTTGTCGCTTCTGCTCTTGTTATGCTTCAAATTCTTGACCGCCTTCTTTGTAAGTAACTGGTCGGCCTCAGGGGTGAGCCTGCTTGCCCTATCGAGACCCCTAAGTGGTTCCATTGAATTTGTTAATGGAAATTCGGCAAGGATGGATTGTGGTCCTACTGTGAAGACCATTTGGATGTTTCTCCTTACCATAAGCATCCCGTGCTCGACCATAATGGTAACGGGAAGCTCATTGAAATTGGTGGTAACTTGAGGTGCCATTTTTCTTTAAACTTTACGCCAAAAACAAAACAAAAGGAAGAAAAATGACAAATATTAGTTATTACAGATAAATCGGAGATGAAAAGAAAATTAGTGTCCTACCGAGCATGCCAAAAATTATGTTGAGCAAAAATTCAATACAAAAAAAACAATATGTACAATATGACTTCCCGATGTACAAAAAAGTATATCGGTTTATTTTGAGTGCAACCGTATTCAAGATGGTAGACCTCCTTAATTACATCCCCTTCTGAGGAGACTATGTTTTGATTCCAACTCATTTCGTATTATTTTTTTTAATTATATTTTGCATTAATAAGACTTTATATGCTTTGGAATCAACATTTATCATGTATTTGATGTCGATTCACCTATATCCAAAACTTAATTGTTTTAGATAGTGGCTATATAAGCACCTTCTACGAAGGTACACGTACGCATTCTTCATGTGCAGGTTATGGAATTGACAATTTAATTTGATTTGGCATTTGGACTGCACTCACTGTTTATCATGAACTGCCTACATACCTCTTCATAGAGGATCAAACCAATCGTCGTCCTTTGATTTGATTTGATTTGTATTTTGTTTTGGTTGAGTTGATAACCATAATTTGATTTGATTTAGGCTTTGAATTTAATTTATTTGAACTAGATTAATAGCCAAAATTTTGTTCTAGTTTTGTCATTTGATTTTTTTAACTTTAGCATCTAACCTATAATGATTTTTTTAGCCATTTGACAACAAAATTTTCATTTGCTAACTTAGTCCTTTTTGAGGTCGATCTATTTATTTCATTTTTTTCACTTCCGATTGCACAAAAAATTTATTCATAGGCTTCTTATGTACTCAAACGACGTAGTTCTAAACCTGAAATTTATTTTTTATGCCTACAATGGAGGGGGAAATTTGGTGAGCTTGGTTGCTTGGTTGTACATTTGGCTTTGGTTTGTTCCATTTTGGTAGATTTATGGTTTGAGAAATATTTTATATATTTTTTTAAGGAGTCTTGCCTTTTCTTTTATTTTGGTTACGTAACATATAATCAAGGGTCAAAGAATTGTAATTTTGTTCTGTTATGAAATAGGGAGAAGACCAATAAGGATTTTTGGTTCATTTCATGAATTTGAAAATTTGAGGGGCTCAGTTTCTATATTGTGAGGCTTGGTTTTTTTATTGTTTGAGCAGGTAAGGTGCAATAGACTTGAAAAGGTTAACTACTTTTTGTGAAGAGGGGCTACAGATTTGAGCCCATTTGAGAACCCGAAAATTTTATATCAAGATTCCTACATATTCTTAGCATAATCAAGTCAATGTAGTTCTGGTCGATACTTGACTTAAATATATTTTTTATTTTCCTCTTTGCATATTCGACTTAGGGAGATGCATATACAAGTCTTTTTGATTTATTGTAAAGTCACCCAATTAATAACAGGATAACCTTGTACTCATTTTCAGCATTGCCAAAAATGAACAACACTAATTTAATAAGTGTCAACTTTTAATTCATATCTATTTGGCTTCTTTTTTTATTTAGGTAACCAAAATACTCAAATTAATCTTTTAACTCCATACAGGAGTTGTACATCAAAGCTAATTGAATATCCCCCGCCCCCTTTTTTTTTCTTTGCTGTGAGAGTCACGCAACAAGTCCAATCTCACATACTTTTTAACAACCTTAGGTCATCCCAATTTAGACTTAATTATTGTCAATTGTTAGAATTTTTCATTTGCTTTGATTATAGGGGTGTTTGATAACGACAGTTTTTTGAATTTTGGGGGTGTTTTAGCTGTTTTGATCAAATTAAATAGTTAAATGGGTGTTTTGGTAAACAATTGTTTGAAACAGTTTTGAACAACTCTTTTTGAAAGGTTTGTTCCCATTAGCCTTTTCAAAGAGCTTTTTGAGAAAATTACATATTTGCCCAAGACTTTAAACAAATTATATTACATGTCATTACATTATATTTATAGGATATTATTTTATAAAATAGAAAGAGTATATAGTATTATAAAGTATTCCTTAGTAACATTCGAACCTAGTTAGATCTTGAGGATTACCAAGAGTAGAGATATTTTCTTTTTTTTTTTAGGCGAAAACAAAGCATTGAAGTTGCATTGTCTCTTTCATTGTTACTATTTTTTTTTTTTTCTTAACCAAGTAGTATACATTTTGGTTTAGATTTTCTAATTTCACTAGTATATTATATCACACTTATTTGGTTCTCTCACCACGCACCTTTATGAATGTCTAATATTTTGATATTTATACTTTAGATTATTCAATCTCCCTTCAGATTACCTCGAAAATGAGCCTTGGATCGATGCGAAATGGTAACATTTGATGTTGTGTTTTGTATGAATTGAATCTAATAAAGAAAAAGTCATTAGAAATTCGTATAAATTTCAACTTCAATTTGTAAACCAAAAAATTTAAAAAGTAATAAAATAACATTATAAAACATTGACATCATTTACATAAGTACAAATTAAAAAGAAATAAGATAGACAATGAATGCAATTTATGTAGAATTTAATAAGAAAGTAAAGTTTTATCAATGAAGTTTTTCTTCTATTTTTTTTGTATGATCACAAATGAAGTTAATTTATACCTATGACACCAATTTAATTCTTTTTAAAAAGAAATCCACCAAGAAATAAAAAAATATGTTCTATTAAGAAGTAATTTATAGAGAAGGATATAAATGGAATTCTACCAAACATCTTTATTAGAAACAGTTAACTTAATTAAACAGTTTTTCTACAAACAGCTAATTCAAATAACTAATGCAAACAACTAATTCAAATAGCTAACAGTTGTTTCCCAAACATGGCTCATATCTTACTTTTATGCACTTAGCCACACATCCACATTTCAAATTAAGTGGATAAGTTATATCTTCACAAGATTGTGATATATATCTTCATAATAAAATCATACTCCCAATCATCTTTCCCTATTAGTGGGTCTTGGTGTATAAGTACTACTCCCATTTTTTATCATCTTACTCCCAATTTCTGATCGACATATTATCTCCCCTCCTTCACTATTTTGAGATTTAACGGATAGTTGAGACACTAAGAGCATCTGCATCGTGAGGATCATGGGCAAGAACTTCGGCCGCAGTCCAAGCACGGCCCAGCATTGTCCAAAAAAAGTCATTTTGTAAATTTAGCACCTAGACTCAATTAAGGCCTATAGATTCTACAAATTGATAGCCTATTTTAATTTTTTTCTTGCCTCCCTCTTATTTTGTATTTTAGTGCTCAAGTCATGGCTGTATATTTTTGCAAAGAATTGAGTGGATGTGCATAAGTTGTAAATCATACATGACTTTCACGTAGGCCATTTTGCTTTTTTATGAAAAAAAAAATAAAAAAGTTGTGTTTTTTCCCACCATTTTTGGAGAACTTGGGAACTCTGCTCCTGATTTAATTACAATGGGCTCTTTTACTTTGTTAAAACAGAGAGGCCCATTTTTTTTAAGATCTCTATTTTTATTTTACTTTTTTGAAGCCCTAGAATTTCTATCCCAATAATAAAGGCCAAAGACAAATAATTATCATTGCCTCAATCGCCAAGGGTAGAACGGTCTTTTGAGCCGAGGTAGGCTACCGCCATGATTACCCAGGATGTAAAGTTGAACGAACCCTAGCTGAAATTATATTATAAATAATAGAAGAGAGAAAAATAAAAAATCATCGGAGAACCCTAAATAGAGCCCGTCAGAGAGAAAGTAAGGAGATCAATGACGAAGAAGGGCAAGGAAGGGAAGAACGAGGCAGATGATCAGGAGAACAAAGAGGAGTTCGCTTTGAGGTTCAAGGATGACAACGGCCTTGAGGAATACGGCCAAGTCCAACGCAATTTCCGTAATGGACGATGTTGTGAGGTTATGTGCGCCGATAACGTAAAGCGTTACTGCCGTGTCCAAGGCAAGGAAGCCAAGAGTAATATTTTCCCAGGCGACATCATTCTTATCGATCTCCAAGACGGTGGCAAGAAGGCCAAGGGTTTTCATGATGTTATCTTCAGGTACATGCCCGACGAAGCCAGGCTGCTCCAGGCTTATGGCGAATTGCCGAATCACATTGTGCTTGACGATGAAGACTATATTCACGGTGTGAATCCGGCTGAATTAGATGAGCGCGTCGATTTTAGGGATGAACTGTGAACACATATAAATGCCAATGGGTATTCCACTTCAATTCGTTCGATCTCTTACTATTGAAATTTTGTAACTTGTATTGTTCACATATTCTGGTAGCCTTTAATTGAAAAATCCAAGTTCAAGTAGCTACTCTGTCCAAGATGATATGGAGAAGATATAAATCGGATTCATCATGTTTTTTTAGTTGTAGTATTTTAGTATTGATCAATAGTCATCAACCATGATTGATACTTATTGACACTTATAGTAATTACTTATTATAAATGGAATAGAACAGCTTTATGTGATCATGTCTAACAATATTAACTAAATTTCAGTTGAAATTAGGAGATGCTTGATGCAAGATAGAAAAACAAAGAACTTGCAAATTGTGCATATTGGCACTACTCTTATAATGGACAATTATCTACGATTAATCTATGATTTTTTTAAACTGATTTTGAATAGCATAGAAACAGGACCCAAGGGTCATAACTTATAACTCATCATCGACCCATAGGGTAAAGCTAGCTGTTTTTGGATACACTTTTGCCCCATTGAATTTAAGCTCCTAGTTGTTGAAAATTGTCAGCCCTAGAGTTCCAGTTGGGCAAGCCAACTTTACAATATAGTGCCTACCCTCACAAAGAGAAGAGGTAAAACTCATGTTTTTATGAACACTAATTTTTGAAAGAAAAGCATTGCCGTTTATTTTCGAGAAACTAGTGGTACGTATTTCGATACTTTTAGGTTTCTCACAAGACCAAGCAAGTTTTTCCTTTTTGTTTTGGGCAAGATGATCTAAAACACATTCTTTGAAGAAAGGTATATACTAGCTATGTACGAATAAGGATCCCGGTGACAGTTGATATCTGGCTAACACTCATAGATCCAAACACATGAGATGAAAGAAAATTTTGGAGCAAAATACATCATACTTCTAGTGTATACTTTCAAGAACTATGTCAATTACATAAACACACAACATCATAAAACTTGGATTAGTTAAACCTTCTCTTTTTTTTTTTTGAACAAAGCCAAGTGCTTTCTTCTACGATCAAAATTCCCCAAAAAAGTTATGCATAGAACAAATGAGAACTTAAAATAGGAGCCACTGTCTACGAAGGGTTTACTAAAATTTAAGCGTGGCAAACTCATCAACCATACAATCTTGGGTGTTGACCCCAGTCTGCATGTTTTTCTCAATTCAAAGCCAAATAATGCATCCCACCTTTTACTGTACTAATAATATTCGTGTAGGACTCTTCAGAATCAGCATTTCTGTGTTGGAAAATAATCATATTTCTATCCACCCACATTTGACATAATGCTGTTGCAGTGTTGCACCAATGCATCTCAGCAGGTAAGTATACGCCCTAGGCTTCTTGCTGTTTAGAACCCATCTATGTCAGGCAGTGGTGAGATAGGATGCCCTTGAATCTTAGCCCAGGCCTTTCGAAGTACCCCAGCATGACTGGACTCGATCAAAAAAGAGATGTTTAACAGTTTCTTCAATGTTAGACAGAAACTCTGTCAACTCCATCTTAACTCGTAATCCGCTTTGTATCAATATCTATAGCAGAAATATCAGCTCAGGGCTGAGGCTTCTATCCCAAGCACAATAGCTCCATCTTTTCTTAGGCAGACCCCCTAATAGCCAAGTATAGACATCTTTGACACAGAATTTCTTAGAAGATGTAGGGGACTCGAGCAAAGGTCAGGAAAATATGCCCAAGTTTGCACAGTTTCCTCTAATACCAACATGTATCACTCCAACGTTGATTATCGCCCAAATTTATACCTTTCAAATGATGGGTATGAAGTATGAACCGACTTAACCCACAACATATCCTTTTTGTTGGATGAAGCCCATAAGAATCCAGTTGTGAGCACTTTTTTTTCACTTGTTGATGTCCTTGAAGCCAAGACCCCCCTGTTTTTGGGCAAATATACAGCTGGCAAATTTGGATTAAAACTTGCCTATATGACTATACAAGTGGATAAAAAATGTCATGTAATTCTTAATAGTCAATTTATGAGTAAAATATATTTTACTGCCATAATACTAGATTAAAAACTATGGTACAATTTTGTAATTTATATATATATATATATATGTGTGTGTGTGTGTGTGTGTGTGAGAGAGAGAGAGAGAGAGAGAGAGAGAGTGTGTATGGTTACTTTCTTCTTTTATATATTTGTGACCAATGACCTAAATTGATACCTCAACTTGTCAAACAAAAAGTAACATTATCAATCATACATATACATATGTTTGTTTATATACGCATGCATTTCCTTCAACATTTGAATGATATTAATTTGTCAAAACCTAACATTAGTTTCTACAAAAAAAATAAAGAGGTTCCCATATGGAATTGAATTGACACATAGATAGACAAAAGTTCACCCCAAAAAAAAAAAAAAACTCATTGGCCCCATTTACGATGTGAAATCTCTTTTCTTTTGTTTCTTTTTTTTTTTTTGGGTGCAGGAATGAAGAGATCCAGCGAAGGTTTTGGTGAATCTTTATCCTACAAATGCTAGAATGGGTGGATGCCTAAAAGTGTTTCCCTCCCTCAATCCAAGCTTCTCATTAATCCAAGTTTTACAACCGTTGATCAAAATCTTAGGCAATCTCAGCCCCTGGATTTATCTTGATAACCGTCAATTTCTCCCTTTTTGTTAGGTACATTAGGTCTCAGGTTCGATTCCTCCCTCCCTCATTTTATTATACTCTTTACTGAACACTGGGTACATTAGGTCTCAGGTTCGATTCCCTCCTCCCTCATTGTATTGTACTCTTTACTGGATATTAGGTCTCAAGTTCTATTCGCCCCTCCTTCATTATATTGAGGGTGTTTGGTAGCAACAGCTTTTTGAGAAAAAATAGTTGTTTGAGAGGATTTTAGCTGTTTTGACCAAGTCAAACAGCTAAAAGGTGTTTGGTAAAGAGCTGTTTGCAATAGCTGTTTGACTCCAAAAAGCTCTTTTTGAAAAAGCTATTCCTATTAGCATTTTGAGAAGAGTTTTTTGTAGAAATGACATAATTATCCATAAGTTTGAAAAAATTACACACATCTCATTAAAAACTAATTCCGGCGGGAATCTGTCTTGTGATTGTGTTGATTACGTGGGGCGAAAGAACGGGTTTATCTGACAGCTGGCGATCAACACGGCTACACTCTCGTCTCCTTCTCTGACCTGCAAAAAAGGCCAACCCCGGGGTGTGGTCCGGGGAATGTCTCTCCAACGGTCAAGTCAGTCAGGTGTTCCAGAAAGTGTCAATGGTATAAAGAGTAAATTCTTCCTTTTTCAGCCTCCCCTTTTCTGAGGGAAACAGGTCACTATTTATAGTCTGTTTCTAAAAGGGGTAAAAGAGTAATATTACCTTAGCTGATCACCTGAGTGTCCCGGTCCTGTAGCTACTGGGCCTGGAGGAAAGCCCTAAGGGTTGCGTCTCGGGCCTTTTGGGATGTGATCTCGTGAGTAGGCATAAGCTGGATTCCCAAGGAATCTAGGCCCACATAAGTGATTTGATTATCCGCATTTATCCCGGGCCAGGCCCAAAAGGTGATAGGTGTTTTTCCCAAATCACTTAGCCCCTCACATCTTACCTGACCTTCGTGCCTGGTCGGTGGTCAAGTAAGATGTGGATCTAGGGGTCTAAGGTTTAGTGTGAGAGGCGCGCTAGGACCACCCACCTTGTGACAAGGGATTATAGAGATTCGCACCCCCAAGTTGGACGGTTGCTATATGTTAAGTCAAAAATTATGCATTGTTTTTATAATTATTTTTAGTGTATTATATATATTATTTCGTTTAATTTGATTTATTTTATATACTTTTCAGGATTAATGTTAATTTAATTAAGAGGAGGAGAAAGGACGTAGAAGCTCAATTTTATACAGTTAACTACAAGACGATCCAAAAATAATTATGAAAATAATATTATTTTCATAATTATTATTTTAGGCTAGGGTTCAAGAATTATGGAAAAGCTAAAAGTCTTGAAGAAGAAGAACTCTAAGGAAGAAGGAAGAAGAAACCCTAAACAAAAAAAAACCTTAACCCACCTTAATAAAACCCCACCCCACGGCTGCTCTATTCATTATCACCAGCAGTCATCTTCTTCATCCCCTTTTCTCAATCATCAGCTTCAGCCCTCCTCTTCTCCTCCTATTCACGTACAGAATCAGCCCATATCCTTCTCTCACCCCACGCACAGCAATAGCATTCAACCCCTCCTCCTCTGCTCCTCGACGCACACCCATTCGCATCATCACCTACGTCAGAATAACCATCACCATCTTCCTCCCGCCTCACCTGCACCTTCATCACCATCACCGTCTGCCTTTCTCTTCTGATTACCATCATCAGTAGCCACCCCACGTCTCACCATCGTCATCATCATCTTCGTTTATAACCAGATTGAAGCTCAACTTTTTGGTGTGATTTACTGTACTTCGTAACTATCTGCTCTTTGTCTATTTTTTTTATTTGTTTTTTTTATTTTTTTTATTTTTTTCCCTTTTCTCTTTTTACTTGTTTCCTCTACCCGTGAATCAATTAGATAGACTTAGTTGTTTTTTTTGTTTTTTTTGGTTTTTTCCCCTTTTTATTTTATTATTATTATCTTAATGTTATTGAAGATATTGGATTTTAGTGTTATTATGCTAGGCTAATTTAAGATTTGCTTGACCTAATATTTTATTTTACCATGTGTTATTTTTGAGATTAATTTTGTGCCTAAATTCATATTATGCTTATGAATAATCTAAGTTGATTAGGTTTAATTGTTTGATATTGAATGTCAAAATATTTTTATTTGGCCACCTAAATGATTCTAACATTTAATTAATGTTAACTAGTAACAACTTTTGACCATCAGCGTTAAAAGAATCAACTTGGGTCTAAATTACATTAAATCTGCTGTTGAGGATTTAATGGTTTGGGTTAAATGAAGTTTTCCTAAATCGTCATGCATTGAGTCTTTAATTTATTATGTTGTTGAGTAATAAATTAAGTGATTTAATAGAATTCATCCTTAGACGTTCTAAGGTGTATTAAACAGTAAGGGAAAATAGGGGTTACAGACGTTCTTAACCTTCAGTTTAACTATTCGATAAATATAATATATGTATCGATGATTAAATAACATAGCATGGTAAAATATATATTGGAAGGTCAAGCAATTTTTTTCCCAATTGATTAATAATTCTTATCTTCTATTTTGCATAAATTTTATTATTAGTTTACGATTCTGGTTTTTTTTTTTTTTATCATATTGTTTATTAGATGCAACTATTTTATCCAGTCACCCCCCCAAATTAGTTCTGTTTTTACTCGCAATTGTTTCAGTTATAAAGTTAGATCTAGAGTTGGTAAAACGTTATTTTTTTTTATTTATGAGAATTCATCCCTTCGTAACTTAAAATTTATTTCTTCGTGGGATCGACCCTACTTGCCCTATCTATAGTTCTTAATATTTAATTACAAGGGTATTTAGGTTATTTAATTTGGAGGCACTGCGACAAGCCTTACACTATAGCTGTCACGCACTAAAGCACGGAGTTCTAGAATGAGGGCCTTGCATGCACCAGGTAATTATGACCTGACGCAATGGCCCACAATTTGTGGCATCCCCAGGTCTGTCTTGCCTTCCTATAAATACCCCGTGGTTTTTGTTGGAGATGGAAGCGATTACAACTGCTGAGCAGACCAACCATCGACTTGAATCATGGCTTTCCCTCTCATTCGCAACACCAGAGAAATGACACTTTATCTGAGGGAGACGCTCGGGTGGCACCGAAGGAATGCAGCGCGGCCCCCACGTCCTCTTCCCGAGAACTTTTCGGGATTATGCCCGGACTTTTCCTTATCTGAAGCTGAGCAGGCTGCGGCGGAGCTTGAATTCCCCGAACTGGTTCAGACGACCTTCTACGCAATGCTGCTGAACGACGCAGTTGAATTCGGTGCGGCCCATGAATTCACCGGGGACGAAATGAAGTCTGTGCTCATGGATCTGAAGTGGTCATCGTTCGAGAAGTGGATATACTGCATGGACGAAATTTTGAGAGCTGCTCAACAGAATCGCCCAGCCGACGAGATAAATATCTCGAACGTTGATGCCGTCCAGGGAGGAGTTTCTGATTTAGGCGGTCCCCCTTCCCCTTCTAGTGATGAAGCCTAACGGCCTATTGTATCGATGTGTACCCCTCAGTGCATTTGCCTGAGGCCTTTATACAATGAAAGCTTGTTTTCTTTTACCTCTGTAATTGATACCCTGTATGTCAGACCCTCGGGTCGCGTTTGACAGCTCCCGGCAATTGAGGGGCGAAGAGCATAGCGACCGGCCATGAGGCCGTGCGTGAGAGCAATAGCCCTGTCGGGGCTGAGGGCGTAGCGACCGGCCGTGAGGCCGTGCTTGCGAGCCCTTAGCCCCTAAAGGAACTTAAAGCGTAGCGAACAGCTTTAAGGCAGTGCTGAAGGGTCTTCAGATTCAAAAAGACTTAGAGATGGAACGCGCGATACTTGGCCGTACTCATGTCTTCCAGCCCCAAGGGAGCCAAAAACATAGCGCACGGCAATTGGCCGCACTCATACCTCTTTAGGGGCTAAGGGCGTAGCGCCCGGCCATAAGGCCGTCCTCAATTGGCCTTAGCCCCTGGAAGGGCTAAGGGCGTAGCGACCGACCATAAGGCCGTGCTCAGTGGCCTTAGCCCCTGGAAGGGCTGAGGGCGTAGCGACCGACGGTAAGGCCGTGCTCAATCGCCTTAGCCCCTGGAAAGGCTAAGGGCGTAGCGCCCGGCCATAAGGCCGTCCTCAATTGGCCTTAGCCCCTGGAAGGGCTAAGGGCGTAGCACCCGGCCATAAGGTCGTCCTCAATTGGCCTTAGCCCCTGGAAGGGCTAAGGGCGTAGCGACCGGCCATAAGGCCGTCCTCAATTGGCCTTAGCCCCTGGAAGGGCTAAGGGCGTAGCGACCGGCCATAAGGCCGTTCTCAATTGGCCTTAGCCCCTGGAAGGGCTAAGGGCGTAGCGACCGGCCATAAGGCCGTGCTCAATTGACCTTGGCCCCTGGAGGGGCTAAGGGCGTAGCATACCGAATGCAAAGAAAATGGCACGGGTAGTCATTCACAGGAATTAAGGAGTACATTACAACTTAAACATGATATTTCCTTAAATTACTGCTATGCCAAGCCCGGGGAACAAGAGTGCCGTCAAGAGTTTGTAGCCGAAATGTGCCGGGACGAATTTGCGAGGCCACCTTGTAAGGCCCTTCCCAATTGGCTGTTAACTTGCCGTGTTCCGTTGCGCGGGCAACGCTCTCCATGCGTCTGAGCACCAAATTAGCGACTCGGATGGGTGTCATCCGGACCGTCCTATTGTGCCTTCATGCAATGCGGAGTTTATAGAGGGCCTCTCGGAGCATAGAATCGCCGCGGATCGAGGGGAGGAGATCCAGAGCCTCTCGTAGAGCTGCATTGTTTGATGCTTCCTAAAATGCAGTTAAACGATGTGTATGAAGTGCCACCTCCACGGGAAGAACGGCTTTAGAGCCGTAAGTGAGCATAAATGGTGTCTCGCCGGTGGCAGTCTTCTCAGTAGTCCGAAGGTTCCATAGGATGCTGTGCAGTTCGTCAGCCCAGTTACCTTTGGCGTCATCAAGCTTTTTCTGAATACCGTGAAGGATGGATTTGTTGGCTGCCTCAGCCTGTCCGTTAGTCTGGGGATGCGCCACAGCCGTGAAGCGAGCTTGGCACCCCAAACTACTTAAGTAGTCGGTGAGTTTGCTAGTATCAAATTGCTGGCAATTGTCAAAGATCATGGTGCGGGGGACGCCGAACCTGGTGACAATGTTTCGCCAGATAAATTTACGCACCTCCGCGGTGGTAATGGAGGCGACGGCCTCAGCTTCGACCCACTTGGTAAAGTAATCTACGGCCACAAATAAGTATTTGCGCTGGCCGGTTGCCCTGGGAAAGGGTCCCAGGATGTTCATACCCCACATAGCGAACGACACTGGGCTGACAATCGGCGTCATCAGAGTTGTGGGAACACGTTGAACGGGTCCGAACCGCTGGCATTTGTCACAAGTCCGGACCAGCGTCATTGCATCTTCCCGTAAACTAGGCCAATAGTAGCCAGTACGGAGGGTTGTTACGGCGAGCGCCCGCCCACCAAGGTGTGAGCTACAGATGCCTTGGTGCAATTCTTCGAGAACTTTTCTCCCCTCTGCCGGGAATATGCACCTCAAAAGGGGTCGGGCAAAGGAGCGCTTGTAAAGGATTCCTTCGTACAATACGAACCAATCTGACCGCTTCTTGATCTTCTCTGCTTCCTTAGCGTCAGTGGGCAACGTACCCTCAGCGAGATATGCACGGATAGGCTCCATCCATGTGGGGCTCCAGTCCAGCCACGCGACCTCATGCAAGCCGATACTCCTATCCATCAAGGTCTCCCACTGAATGTTCTTCGGCCGGCCGTCGTCAGAGGAACTTGCGAGTTTTGACAAAGCATCGGCCTGCCGGTTTTCAGAGCGAGGGATATGCGTGATGGCAAAGTGCTTAAGCAGCTTGGTGGCTTTGCGAACTCTTCTGACGTAGGCGGCCATAACTTCATCCTTTGTTTCATAGTCCCCGTTGAGCTGACTTACGACAAGTTGTGAGTCAGAAAACGCCTGGACGTGCTCGGCCCCTGCGGTGTGACAGAGCTCTATTCCCGCAATGAGGGCTTCATATTCTGCCTCATTGTTGGATGCCTTGAACATGAATTTGAGGGCGTACTCGTGACGTGCTCCGGTTAGGCTTTCCACAATGAGACCGGCCCCACTACCCTCCTTGGTAGAAGAACCGTCGACATACAAGTTCCAAGGGTGCGGTTGGGAATGTTGCTCCACAGGTGCCTTACATTCGGCAAAGAAGTCAGCCAACGCCTGCGCTTTGATGGCTCGCCGGGGCTCGAAGGCCAGATCATAGCGCGAGAGCTCCACAGCCCATTTCAAGAGGCGACCTGATGCATCCAACTTCTAAAGGACGCTTTTGAGGGGTTGGTCAGTTAAAACCAAGATCTTATGGGCCTCGAAGTAGGGCCGCAGCTTCCGACTGGCCATAACCAAGGCGTAGGCGAACTTTTCAATGAGGGGGTAGTTTACTTCGGCTCCTGCTAGGGCATGGCTTATGTAATACACTAGTACCTGCTCCCGTGCTCGCTCGGCCACTAGGACCGCACTGACCGCATGTTCTGAAACGGCCAGATATAAAGTCAACACTTCCCCCTCTGTTGGACTAGCAATCTGCGGCAATCAAGCTAAGTATGACTTCAGCGCTTGAAAGGCCTCATCCGCCTTTTGGTCCCACTGGAAATTGCCCCGCCGGTGTAGGACGCGGAAGAAAGGTTGGCACCGGTCGGCTGATTGTGACATAAAACGGCCGAGGGCAGCTACACAGCCTATCAAGCGCTGAACTTCCCGTATAGTTTTGGGGGGCTGCATGTCAAGGACGGCCTGAACCTTGTCTGGATTTGCTTCTATGCTGCGATGACTGATCATGAAGCCAAGAAACTTCCCGGATCGCACTCCGAACACGCACTTTTTAGGGTTGAGCTTCATGTTGAACGCTCGGAGGATCTCAAATGTTTTTCGCAAATCAGTGGGGTGGTCAGTCTGGAGCTTGCTCTTGACGATCATATCGTCCACATACACTTCCATGGTCCGCCCGATTAATGGCTCGAACAACTTGTTGACGAGGCGTTGGTAAGTGGCCCCGGCATTCTTTAACCCGAACGGCATGACTTTCTAGCAATGGAACCCGCGGTCGGTTATGAACGTCGTCCTTTCCTGGTCTTCTGGGTAGAGGGGTATCTGGTGGTACCCTGAGAAGGCGTCCATAAAGCTAAGTAGGGCATGGCCGGCAGTGGCGTCCACCAGCTTGTCGATTTTTGGAAGGGGATAACTGTCCTTCGGGTAAGCCTTGTTTAGGTCCGTAAAATCCACGCACATCCTCCATGTGTCGTTGGGCTTTTTCACCAACACCACATTTGAAACCCACTCTGGGTACTGGCATTCTCTGATAAAGCCGGCTTCTAACAGCTTCTAGACTTCCTGACTTGCCGCGGCTGTGCGCTCAGGGCCCATGTGACGCTTCTTCTGGACGACCGGCTTGTGCCTGGGATCGGCATTTAAATGGTGCTCCATTACCGTGGCAGCTATGCCGGGCATCTCGCTTGGGCCAAAAGCAAAGACGTCCCTGTATTCTTGCAAAAGACAGACGAGGGGTTGACGCTCTGAGTCGGCCATTCCACGCCCGAGCTGTACCGTGCGCTCAGGCCGCCCCTCTTCTAGTGGTATATGTTCGACTTCCTCTTCAACTTCTGCCCGGCGTCGCGAGAGTTCGACGGCGATGGAATGAATTACCAAGGTCTCGGGACCTATTGCGGTCGGATTCCCCTTTGCCCTTTTCGCTATTGCGAGTGGTGCTGCGGCCTCTCGCTCCCGGGGTCGCTCAATGAGGGGTTTTATGCTAACTAGGTAGCACTCTTGGGCCGTCCGTTGATCCCCCCGGAGCTCGCCGACGGCTCCGTCATCAGTCTCAAACTGGAGCTGGAGGAGATAGGGTGCAACTACGGCCTTTGCCTTATGGAGCGTAGGCCGTCCCAGAATCACGTTGTATGCCGTGGGTACATCGACCACAAGGAAATCGACTTCCAAACTTCGAAAACGGGTCTTGTCCCCAAAACACACCGGTAGGCGAACGGTCCCAGCAGGAGTCACCTCTTGTCCTCCAAATCCCAAGACAGGGGTTGTAATGGGATAGACCGCGCCCCGGGTGGGAGAGTTTCTGGAGGCAATCCTTTGTTATGATGTCCACGGAGCTGCCGGTGTCTACAAGGATACGATGCACCAACGCATTTGCAATCTTCATCTCAACCACCAACGGGTCGTTATTGGGGGTAGCTAACCAGGGGGCATCTTTGCCTCCAAAGACCATGGTGGGCGCCGTGAGGCTAGACTTCTGTTCCATGGTGAGCACCTGTTGCGCGTCCCTCAGTCGTGCCTTCCAGGCCGAACGTGTCATATCCGGCATGTTGCCGCCCGCGATGGTTGCCACAATTTCTGTTGAACACTCTTCGTCCCGTGGCTGGGATGACTCGGGGCTTGGCTCCTTCCTCAGCAGGCGCGGCCCTTTTCTTAGAATTCGATCAATTTGTCCTTTGTCCGCGAGCTCATGGAGAGCTTTCTTTAGCTCTCTACATTCGGTTGTGGTGTGGTCGCTCTGTTCGTGGAACTCACAATATTTCCGCGCGTTTTGCGGCCGGGAAGCCATTGTCATTGGAGGCGGCCGACGCAGCATCGGATGCCCTCGTATCTCCATCAGAATATTCCTCGCATCCGTGGTGAATCGAGCGTCGAGAGTTTCCAACGGTTGCCGTCTGTCACGGGGAGCAGGGTTCCTTTCACCGCGAGTAAAACCCCTATCCCCTGGAGCCTTCCCCTTCTTGGGGGCGTCCTGTCCCTCGGCACAAATTTCAGTGGCTCGGATGAAGTCCGCAGCCTTTCTTAATGCTTCAGCCAGGGTGGTTTCTTTCTGTTCCGCCATAGAGAACTTAAAACGTCCATTCTTGAGGCCATTGAGGAAAGAGGTGTATGCCACACCGTCTTCTAATTCCGGGATGAGGACGGCCTCCTGATGGAAGCGTTTGACGAACTCGGCTAGGGACTCCTGCGGCCCCTGCTTAATTTTTGACAAGTGAATGCTAGTTCGCCGTTCTTTACGGCTCACAATGAACTGTCCAACAAACTTGTCAGCCAAGTCCTGAAAACAGGCTACACTACCCTGGGGAAGGCCATTGAACCAGGATTGCGCTAGCCCCTTTAGGGTGGCGGGGAAGTAACGGCAGTATGAGGCGTCGTCCATGTCTTGGACGTACATTTGAGCTTTGTAGACTCCCAGGTGCTCCTCTGGGTCCCCGGTTCCGTCATACAGATCAACCATTGGCATCTTCACCTTTCCGCATCTTGGGGCGTTTACGATCTCCGGGCAGAAAGGGGTTGAGAAGGAGGGGGCGGCCGTTCCTGATACCTTGATGGGAGTACCGTGGCGCCGTTCAACCTCGACCACAGAGGGACTTCTCGTGTCCCCAATGGGATGTAACCCGCGACGGGGGGAGCGATCCCTCATGCGAGGCTCGTAGCCGCTCGCTTTCCTCGCCGGGGGGCTTCGCGCCCGATCTCGGTTACTGCGATGCTCCGGGCTGTGGCGACGACCGCGCGACTGCTCCCGCATGAACCGAGAAGTATGCTCCTGCTCCTGAAGCCAGCCGGATTGCCTTGAGTGAGTGGCGTAAGGAGTTGAGGCGGTAGCAGACGCCACAGTGCGTCCGCGCTCCGACCGACAAGCAACATCAAGTGTCGCATGGTCTCTCTGCCGTTCGTCTTGGAGATGGGGTACTTGGTACGACCTTCCCTCTTGGGCGAGGCCCCGTGAGCGTAGGGACCCCAATTCTTCCCTGGGGGGCTCTGCCCGTGGCCCGGGGTGTCCAGGAGGGTTGGAAAGGTTCCTCGCGCTGTTCATCTCCAGAGCCCTTTGGACTTGCTCGGTGACCTGTCTCGTAATGGCGTCCGCCATGGTGGACATAAGACCTTGGAGCACGTCAACTGTGACGTAAGCTGGAGGTTCTCGCTGCAAGGCCCCCACTGGCCGAGGACCTGCCCTGGAACTTTCGCTGGCATCCTCAACCGTGGGCGGCGCAGAGGGACCCACGGCTGGCGCGTTTTCTCTGCGCGTCCTGGCTCGTGTCGCGTCACTAACTACCATCGTTACCGCTCTATCCCCACAGACGCCGCCAAACTGATTCCGGCGGGAATCTGTCTTGTGCTTGTGTTGATGACGTGGGGCGAAAGAACGGGTTTATCTGACAGCTGGCGATCAACACGGCTACACTCTCGTCTCCTTCTCTGACCTGCAAAAAAGGCCAACCCCGGGGTGTGGTCCGGGGAATGCCTCTCCAACGGTCAAGTCAGTCAGGTGTTCCAGAAAGTGTCAATGGTATAAAGAGTAAATTCTTCCTTTTTCAGCCTCCCTTTTTCTGAGGGAAACAGGTCACTATTTATAGCCTGTTTCTAAAAGGGATAAAAGAGTAATATTACCTTAACTGATCACCTGAGTGTCCCGGTCCTGTAGCTACTGGGCCTGGAGGAAAGCCCTAAGGGTTGCGTCTCGGGCCTTTTGGGATGTGATCTCGTAAGTAGGCATAAGCTGGATTCCCAAGGAATCTAGGCCCACATAAGTGATCTGATTATCCGCATTTATCCTGGGCCAGGCCCAAAAGGTGATAGGTGTTTTTCCCAAATCAAAAACTAATTCATAAATAAGGGCATAAATGAAATTTTACCAACATATTTTTTAGAAACAGCTAATTTTTACCAAACACTTTTTCTAAAAACAACTAATTCAAACAGTTAACATAAACAGCTAACAGCTAATACAAACAGCTAACAGCTAACAGCTGTTTACCAAACAGGACCATTGTATTTCCCTTTGTGGCTCATACGGACCAAAACGTTTTTGACTTCCATCATTATTATTAATATTTTGTATTTTTCAATACAAATATAAATTTAAGCATGTATTATTAGAGATAATAGAATAACAAATACAATTTTCATGATTATTTTCATTATTACTATTGTTGTTGTTGTCATCATTGTCGATATCGGCAATGTTATCTTCCTCTTTGAATTTGATAACATAGGCAATATTAATTATGGTCATCTAATTATCAAAGAGAGATTAGGAGATTATAATGGATATAATTTTTTTATTATTTCATTATTATAGAATAAGTTCATATTTTAGGAGTTTTAACTTAAGAAAGCTGAATGATAATTACTGAACAAGCCGTAAAACCTTATGTAACACCTTATTATTAACACATAATATAATACACACATTTATGTAGAAATAATTAACATTTTTGATTTCATTTATTATTATTATTATTTTGTCTTTTTTTGATGCAAATATACATGAAGCACGTATTACTAGAGATAATGGAAATATAAATATGATTTCCATAATTATTTCCATTATCAATATTGTTGTTGTTGTCGTCATTGTCATTATCGTCCTTGTTATCTTTCTCTTTGAATTTGATAACTTAGTCAATATTAATTATGATCATATATATGTAAGGATTGTGCTAAAAATTACATATTGTAAACATAATATAACATACTGCAAGGGTTGAACGTGAAATATAAAAAAATTAAAAATAAAGCACGATCATCATATTAGGCCCGTGAAACTGAATTTCTTTCACATTTAATATAATCTATTTAACATAAGAAAATAAACGAAATATTTTTTTTTTCTTTTAAAGCATACATATCTTATAATTATATTTAATTCATATAAATCTTAAAAGTATAATTAATGTTTTAACGTTTCAAACAAATTGACCAAAATCTAATCTATTTAACGCATAAGAAAAAATAAAATAATTTTTTTTTCCTTTTAAACCATACAAATCCAATAATCAAATTCTCTTCATAAAACACCTAAAATTATAATTAATCTTTTACCGTTTAAAATAAAATGCCCCAAATCGTCATAATCTTTATCTTACAAATGCTAGAATGGGTGGATGCCTAAAAATGCTTTCATCCTTCAATCCAAGCTTCTCATTAAACCAAGTTTTACAACCGTTGATCAAAATCTTAGGCAATCTCAGCCCCTGGATTTATCTTGATAACCGCTAATCTCTCCCTTTTTGTTGGGTACATTAGGTCTCAAGTTCTGTTCCCTCCTCCCTCATTTTATTATACTCTTTACTGAACACTGGGTACATTAGGTTTCAGGTTCGATTCCCCCCTCCCTCATTGTATTGTGCTCTTTACTGGACATATTAGGTCTCAAGTTCTATTCGCCCCTCCTTCATTATATTGTATTGCCCTTTGTGGCTCATACGGACCAAAACGTTTTTGATTTTCATCATTATTATTAATATTTTGTATTTTTCAATACAAATATAAATTTGAGCATGTATTATTAGAGATAATAGAATAATAAATACGATTTTCATGATTATTTTCATTATTACTAATGTTGTTGTTGTCGTCATTGTCGATATCGGCAATGTTATCTCCTCTTTGAATTTGATAATATAGTCAATATTAATTATGGTCATCTAAATGTCAAACAGAGATTAGGAGATTATAATGGATATAAATTTTTTTATTATTTCATTATTATAGAATAAGCTCATATTTTAGGAGTTTAACTTAAGGAAACTGAATTATAATTACTGAACAAGTCGTGAAACCTTATGTGACACCTTATTATTAACACATAATATAATACACACATTTAATTTTTTATTTCCATGATTATTATTATCATTTTGTCTTTTTTTGATGCAAATATACATGGAGCATGTATTACTAGAGATAATGGGAATATAAATATGATTTTCATAATTATTTTCATTATCACTATTATTGTTGTTGTCGTCATTGTCATTATCGTCGTTGTTATCTTTCTCTGTGAATTTGATAACATAGTCAATATTAATTATGATCATATATATGTAAGGATTGTGCTAAAAAATTACATATTGTAAGCATAATATAGCATACTGCAAGGGTTGAACGTGAAATATAAAAAAATTAAAAATAAAACACGATCATCATATTAGGCCCCTGAAGCTGAATTTCTTTCACATTTAATATAATCTATTTAACATAAGAAAATAAACGAAATATTTTTCTTTTTCTTTTAAAGCATACATATCTTATAATTATATTTAATTCATATAAATCTTAAAAGTATAATTAATGTTTTAATATTTCAAACAAATTGACCAAAATCTAATCTATTTAACGCATAAGAAAAAATAAAATAATTTTTTTTTCTTTTAAACCATACAAATCCAATAATCAAATTCTCTTCATAAAACACCTAAAATTATAATTAATCTGTTACCGTTTAAAATAAAATGCCCCAAATCGTCATAATCTTTATCTTACAAGTGCTAGAATGGGTAGATGCCTAAAAATGCTTCCCTCCCTCAATCCAAGCTTCTTATTAAACCAAGCTTTACAACCATTGATCAAAATCTTAGGCAATCTCAGCCCCTGGATTTATCTTGATAACCACCAATCTCTCCCTTTTTGCTGGGTACATTAGGTCTCAGGTTCGATTCCCCCCTCCCTCATTTTATTATACTCTTTACTGAACACTGGGTACATTAGGTCTCAAGTTCGATTCCCCCCTCCCTCATTGTATTGTACACTTTACTGGACATATTAGGTCTCAAGTTCTATTTGCCCCTCCTTCATTATATTGTATTGCCCTTTGTGACTCATACGGACCAAAACGTTTTTGATTTCCATCATTATTATTAATATTTTATATTGTTCAATACAAATATAAATTTGAGCATGTATAATAATAAATACGATTTTCATGATTATTTTCATTATTACTATTGTCGTTGTTGTCGACATTGTCGTTATCGGTAATGTTATCTTCCTCTTTGAATTTGATAACATAGTCAATATTAATTATGGTCATCTAATTGTCAAACAGAGATTAGGAGATTATAATGGATATAAATTTTTTTAGTATTTCATTATTATAGAATAAGTTCATATTTTAGGAGTTTTAACTTAAGAAAACTGAATTATAATTACTGAACAAGCCATAAAACCTTATGTGACACCCTATTATTAACACATAATATAATACACACATTTATGTAGAAATAATAAACATTTTTGATTTCCATGATTATTATTATCATTTTGTCGTTTTTTGATGCAAATATACATGGAACATGTATTACTAGAGATAATGAAAATATACATATGATTTCCATAATTATTTCCATTATCACTATTGTTGTTGTTGTCGTCATTGTCATTATCGTCGTTGTTATCTTTCTCTTTGAATTTAATGACATAATCAATATTAGTTATGATCATATATATGTAAGGATTGTGCTAAAAAATTACATATTGTAAGCATAATATAGCATACTGCAAGGGTTGAACGTGAAATATAAAAAAATTAAAAATAAAACACGATCATCATATTAGGCCCGTGAAGCTGAATTTCTTTCACATTTAATATAATCTATTTAACATAAGAAAATAAATGAAATATTTTTCTTTTTCTTTTAAAGCATACATATCTTATAATATATTTAATTCATATAAATCTTAAAATTATAATTAATGTTTTAACGTTTCAAACAAATTGACCAAAATCTAATCTATTTAACGCATAAGAAAAAATAAAATATTTTTTTTCTTTTAAACCATACAAATCCAATAATCAAATTCTCTTCATAAAACACCTAAAATTATAATTAATATTTTACCGTTTAAAATAAAATATTCCAAATCGTCATAATACTTCAAACTAAGAAATATCTCAACTCACAAATCTGAACTCAACCCTTCTCTTGCAAGACAATATAAGGGCATTGAAAGTTTATATCAAAACCCATGAAACTATTACGTTGACCTAAAAACCAAATGTACAAACTGTGAATACATAATTATATTAGCACCCCCTCATGAACCACTTTAAATAGCCAATAAAGTTATATAATAGCATAAATATAATGTTCAAATTATTTTCGTTGAAAGACAAATTTTATTTGTGTTACATGCGAAACTAAAACTAAACCGACTTTAAAATAGTTTCTACCTAACTTCACTATAGAATTAACGACTTCATAAATTTTTACTCACCAACAAGAAAATGATGTGGACTTTTTGTCGTTAACGTCATAAATTGACTTATCATCATCCTATTTAGCATGTTTTGTAACAAATTCACTATCTATTATCTCCATCATACTTATATAGACTTTTTTCACAATTATATAGTTTTCAAATATTAATTTCATTAGTTATGCACGAAGTGTTTGTATACTTAGCTTTTTCATTGAGTTTTTCTATTATCTCCTCTAAATTATAATATTAATCATATCTACCATAACTATTTATTTATTATTTTGATAACATATTTACAAAATATTTATTTGAATATACTATGTATAAAATAGAGGTTAAGACTAGTAAATTTAAAATTTAAATAAAGGAAACGAATAGGTGTGAACAGGTTCAGATGCCTTAACCTTTAGTGACACGCAGACATTTCATCGTCAAACGCGTAAATTTGGTTAAACGAAACGAATAGGTGTGAACAGGTTCAGATGCCCTAACCTCATCCGATCCGTAACTGACACTTAGCCATTTCATCGTCAAACGCGTAAGCCGGCTGTGGGCTGTCAAGACGGGCAAATTCCGTAACCCTTTTTTTCTTCCCAAACCTTTTTTTGGGGTGGAGCCCATTCTCAATTTTTTAGGACTTCCATCCTCTCAACAATCACATGTAAATAGTTTTGGAATATTTCATCAGCAATGACGGCATCATTCTGCTCCACTTGGCAGGAGTAGGAAACATATTATGAATATTGCTCTGAATAATGGACCTATTCATTTAATTTTCACTTAAATTTAGCAACAAAAGTTAAGTTATCCACATTTGACATACTTTCTTTTTCAGTTATTGTAGCACATATTTTGCAATATTCTCTTAATCATTTCCTAGAAAATTCTCATCTCCAAAGTCTCTTTTATTTTAGAAGGTAGAGCTTAGCTAATTATTATTCAATAATATAGATTGATTTTTAATTTGTTAAACATATATATATATACATATATATATATATATATATATATATATATAAATTGAAAACTACTAAATAATATTCAAAATTCAATGAAATCAAGGGGAGAAAATAGAAAAATATAAGTTTTTTTCAATAGAAGGACAATATAAGTTAAGGGTTCATTACAATATTTATACGTTTTATATGTACTGTTACTTCCATTCTATGCATCATCTACTTAAAATGAATTAATATGCGAAGGTTTTAGTGAAATTATTTCATAACTTTTACTCTAATTTATTTTTAGTTTTACAATTGCAGTGACTATATTCTAATGAATTTTAATTTTAACACATTTTTAATATGTACATTTTATAAGATCTTTATACTTGATAGAACTTGACATCCCTAATAATAATTATCCATTACAATGAGCTTCTAAGGAGTCTCTAATAATTCATAGATAACTTTGATTTGCGTCTTTAGATGTTGTCTATTTATAGAGTTATTCATTTTGAAAGGAAGATTACGATTTGATTCTCCTTAAACTGTATGTGTACAAAAGTTATCCATTAAAAAATAGGTGATGTTAATTTGTGTTTGTAAGTGAAGAAATAAGCAATTAAGGTAAATACCAAGCTAAATTGCGAACACATTAAACCAAATCAGCCAAAAAAGGATGTTTCACTATGACCAAAAAAAAATAAAAAAGGGCTAGGAAAACGTAACGAGGGGAAGCTCTCTTGGTCTTGGGCACAGGAAATGCCCGGACGGCGGCATCCTACGGATGTTCATTCGCCACGTGGCAGGCAGGACCTGCTCCCACTCAATTCACGTAGTGAACCAATAAGCGCTAATTTTGAGTTGTCTTTTCTTTTAAGAAGACAGAAAAAGAAATAGAGAGAAAAGAATTTCATAAATATCCAACGAATCCAGTCCTATAGCTCCGGTTGTCTCTCTCTCGCTCTCTGCCTCCGGACTGCGCTTTCAGTTTGATCGATCTCCAGACGACGAAGTCGATGGCGGAAAAGCACTTTAAGTACATCATTCTCGGTGGTGGCGTTGCCGCTGTAAGTCTTTTTTCTTTTTTTAGGGGGTCATTTTCTCTCTCTTTGATCTCTTGATGTTAATGTCTTCGTCTTTTTTCACTTTTCCTTTTGACGGAGTTCGGTACCAACAAAATGACTTTTCATTGCTTCCGATCAGTCGTTTTGGAATTATGTGAATTGCGATGTTGATTTCGCCAGCGAGCTTAACTTCTCATTCATGGTGTAATTATACAACTAATCTCGAATCTCGATGTCAGATCGGATTTTCCGTTGATCGAATATGTTCTTGTTCACTTGGAAACGAAATAGTATAAGAATGCAGAATTCTGATCAAATAATGGTATGCGATGAGTGTTGTTACTGCCGATTTTAGTATCTGTTTAGGTTAGATCAGTGAGTTAAGTAAAAGCAGTAACTGTTGAGATCAACTATGATGTCTCTGGTTTGCAAGTTTTTGAGGTGATGAGCGGATGATCAGCGCTGCTTGATTGAGCACCTACCCTTTACAATGTGTTTGGGTGGATATAAATGATTGATTGTGGTGAATTCTGCTGTGAGAAGCAATACTAAACTTCTTGGATCATTTGTTTTTCTTTAGACCTATGATGCTTAAGATATATACGTCATGTTCGGTTAAATTAAAAATATAATTATTTGTTCCAATTTCTCTAAGCCAGTGAATTATTATAATGGGGATGTCTATTGATGTGACTCATCTAATTGTCGGAGCATGGTTCTACATTCTGTTTAAATACCCAAATTTCTTTATTTGTGATGCAGGGTAGGTGTGAATTTGTAATTTCTTGGCTTCACAAAATGATATTTGATTTTGTTAGAGTTGCTTGCTTAAGTAAGATTGATTTGCTTGTTTGCAGGGGTATGCTGCTAGAGAGTTCGACAAACAGGGTGTCAAACCAGGGGAGTTAGCTATCATTTCAAAGGAAGCGGTATGCTCGTTTTTTTACATGTCTGTTTTTATCTGTAACAAGTTGGTGCTTGTATGACTGCTTACTGACTCATGACTGTATATATAATGTAAGCTTTTGTCTAGATGACTGTCTTTCGATTGGATTACATGACCTGTGGTTGATCTGCCAACAAGTTCAGGCTGTTGAATTTGCTATGCTTCTACCTATACAAGTTCTCTGTCACCAGAATTGGCCTTTTGCTATCACCTTACACACTTCATTCGTGTCTTTTAATAACACTATGTTATATTGTGGTTCCTTCATTGTCTTCAGCTTCTTTACCCGGTTGTGTTTGTCAAAACAGTATCTGAGGCTTTGAGGAAGACCCTGATGTATGCATCTTCCTGTTTCAGGTGGCTCCTTATGAACGT
Source organism: Selenicereus undatus (assembly GCA_017589665.1). Classification (NCBI taxonomy): domain Eukaryota; kingdom Viridiplantae; phylum Streptophyta; class Magnoliopsida; order Caryophyllales; family Cactaceae; genus Selenicereus; species Selenicereus undatus. The sequence goes on along the minus strand of JACYFF010031952.1, from coordinate 28,285,548 downwards.
CCAGCTCTCAGCAAGGGCTATCTCTTTCCAGAGGGTAAGTGAGGAAAATCACTCTCGTATAGACCCATATTGTACCCGCTGATTGAAATTCCCTCTCTCATTCAAAATTGGAGGTGATACTTGCTAACTGTGGCATGTTTCCCAAAGGGCAATCTGATGGTGGAATTTTTTTTTGTTTAATTACAGGTACCGCTAGACTTCCTGGGTTCCATGTCTGTGTAGGAAGTGGAGGGGAGCGTCTTGCTCCTGAGTGGTACAGGGAGAAAGGTAATATGACCATCTGTTTTTCCGGGATTCACTTCAAGAGGGAAAGCGTGATAATAATGAATGTTGAATGTGCTACTGTTCAAGCATGTATTTTGGCTATCATGCTGAGCGCCTTGATTGAATGAGATTTTCCAAACACTCTTTCTATTTCTTTTGATAGCTTTGAGAAGCAAAACTTGGTTTATTTTCCATTGTCAATGCATGCTTGTGAAGTTGAAGATAACATCATTGGATAAATGATAATACCTTTCCTAGTATTTTTCACCAACAATATGCAAACATTGGGATTCTCAGTCAAACACAAGTGACAGCGTTGCCTCTTGTGTTCTTCCTGTTGCATACGGGCATGAACCAAGTTGCTCCACAGCTACATAGCAGTCTACACTTGATGATTTTGTATTTACCTTGGAGAAGTATCCAGCTTGCTAGCAGATTATACATTGCTTTTGGAAGCTAATTTTTGTGTAGTGTTTGCTTAAAATTTTCATGGGACATTTGATTGGTTGCAGGCATCGAATTAATCCTTAGCACAGAGATAGTCAAAGCTGATCTTTCTTCAAAGTCTCTCTCAAGTGCAGCTGGAGAAGTCTTCAAATATGATACCTTGATCATAGCAACTGGTTCCACGGTAAGTGTTGTAAAAAGCTGAAGTCTTCTTATCAAATCTGCCTGCCTGCTAATAACAATCCTGCTCGTTGGCATTCTTATAGGTCATAAGGCTCACAGATTTTGGTGTGCAAGGAGCTGATGCAAAAAACATCTTATATCTTAGAGAAATTGACGATGCTGATAAGCTTGTCGAAGCAATTAAAGCAAAGAAAAATGGAAAAGCTGTTATTGTTGGTGGAGGATATATCGGCCTTGAGCTAAGTGCAGCACTGAAAATCAACAATTTAGATGTCACTATGGTTTATCCTGAGCCCTGGTGCAGTAAGTTCAGATACTAATTATATCTCATTTCAGATTTCAGATCATTGTTCTGTATCCATTGGAGATGATTTTTACAGTCTTCTTATATTACCCTTTTATTCATGAATATGAGAAGTGAAAAGGATAACTTATGAGTGATTTGCTCCTTGAAAATGTCTTGCAGTGCCACGACTTTTCACGGCTGATATAGCCAAGTTTTATGAGGGTTATTATGCCAATAAAGGAATCAAAATTGTTAAAGGAACAGTAGCAGTTGGATTCAGCACTAATGATAATGGAGAGGTATGTGTTTGTTTATGTTGTGTTTCACTCATACATGGCATCTGGAAATTACTCTGAGCAATGGCCCACTGTTTCGTAATACAGGTGAAAGAAGTACAGCTAAAAGACGGCAGGGTGCTGGAAGCTGATATTGTCGTTGTTGGTGTTGGAGGAAGGCCTCTTACAGCTCTTTTCAAGGGGCAGCTTGCAGAGGAGAAAGGAGGAATTAAGGTGTGTGTTTGAGAATTCATAGAAGTAGAACACTAGGAAACTTTTGTAGGACCACTGTTTGACTTGCTTTCTTGGTTGCAGACTGATGGCTTCTTCAAAACAAGCGTTCCTGATGTGTATTCTGTTGGGGACACAGCCACCTTTCCATTGAAGTTGTATGGTGAACTGAGAAGAGTGGAGCATGTTGACCATGCCCGTAAATCTGCAGAGCAGGCTGTGAAGGTAAACTGACACCCTCTTAAGCCACTGCAGACTCAGCCTCCAAGCTGCAGTGACTTAGGGTATTGCTTGAATGAATCAATTAGATTATTAGTTGTCATTTTTTTTAAATTTCTAAATGTATTAAGAATAACTTAGCAGGCAACATTACTTTAAAGCCAGCTTTACAATCTTGTGTTTCATAGCTTCTTCCCCTTTGCGCCTATAATATGTATCTTTTGACAACCAAATTCAATGCATTAAGTTAATCTGCATTGTTTATGTAGGCTATCAAAGCCAACGAGGAGGGCAAGTCCGTAGAGGAATACGATTACCTACCATACTTCTACTCTCGTGCTTTCGATCTGTCCTGGCAGTTCTATGGGGACAATGTTGGAGATGCTGTTACATTTGGGGACAATGACCCTGCATCAGCTCAACACAAGTTCGGTTCATACTGGCTAAAAGACGGGAAAGTCGTGGGCGCATTCCTTGAGAGTGGAACTCCCGAGGAAAACAAGGCCATAGCTAAGGTTGCTAGAGTCCAACCCCCAGCAGAGAGCTTGGATCAGCTATCAAAGGAGGGGCTTGCCTTTGTCTCCAAGTTCTAACATCCCAACAATCTTATGGCTTCATATGGAGAGTACTTTTATTGAACAATTTGATGCAAGCCTGTGTTTCTCTGCGTAATAATTTCTTTTTTCTGCTTTGCTTTTATGGTTATTTGGTGTACACAGTGCTTTGAAATGGATGGCATGTAGAGCTGAAAAATGAGCAACAGGTTAATTGATGTTCCGGTGCAACTTGCATGTGTTGTAAGTTCCGAATGAACGTATTGATCTTTACAGGGTCTTTGGCTCAGACTTCTCTTTTTTTCTGAAATGTTATACCTGCCCCCCAACCCCCCAAAACCCCAACCCAATAGGGAAGAAAAAAAATTGAGTGTATAAGTAAGGTAGATTCAAAAGTCAAATAACATATTAATTCTTACTCAAACCTACTAGTTAAGAGATCAATCTGAGCCAACAAAATTATGACAAAGGCTGAGAAGAGGTCAAGGTCAAGCACTCCAGCTCAAGGAACAAAATATGACAAAGCAGTATGAGAAGGGTTAAGATGCAGAGGAATTAACTTTTATTGTGATAAAACAATCGGCCTAAAAATAACACAAGCTTTCAAGAAGATACATTAAGAATAGTAATTTCCGCTATCAGTGCAGCTGGATAAAGGAGAATTCTATTATGATGATACAATGCCTATCATGGTGAATAGATGAGTCTCTCATCTCTTCTTCTACTTCATCTCTTCGTCTATCATCATACATTGTCGTTCATATCCTCCAGAGTGAGATGCAGTGCTCTATTTAGAGGATGAAACCTCCATGACCGAAAGGACATGTCTTTTCGAGCGTGTTTGGTTGCAACAGCTTTTTGGAGAAAAAGAGCTTTTTGGGGGGTTTTAGCTATTTCGACTAGTCAAAACAGTTAAATTGATGTTTGGTTAAATAACTGTTTGGAAGAGCTGTTTGGACCCAAAAAACTCTTTCTCAAAAGGCTATTTTCATTAATCTTTTGGGAATAGCTATTTGTGAAAATGACATAACTACTAAAGAGTTTGAAAAAATTAAACAATATGCCATTAGCCTTTTGCAGTGATATTTGATGTTGTGTATTATTTAAATTTAATACATCCAAGATTAAATCATTCCAATGTATAAATTTCAATTCATAATAATAAAATATGTAACAAATAACAAAGTAATATTTTAAGACATAATTATTGTGTAGATAGATATACATAAGTTGAAAAGAAAAAAAAGAATAATAAGAATATAAATTATGTGCAACTAGTAATAAATTAAGGTTTTATCAATAAAGTTAATTTGTACATAGGACATTAATTTAATTTTTTTTGGAAAGAAAATAAGATAACTAGTAAATGAAAAAAAATATTTTCAATTAAAAAGCAATTTAGAGATAAGGGTACAAATGAAATTTTACTGAATATCTTTTTTTAAAAACAGCTAATTTTACCAAGCACTTCTTTTATAAACAACTAATTCAAACAACTAATACAAACAATTAATTCAAACAGCTAACAGCTAATACAAACAGTTAACAACAGACAGTTAACCGTTGTTTACCAAACAAGGTCTTCATATTGAAGAGACACTTCTCTTTATAGACCAAAAGACGTGTCTAGTCATATATCAAAATATATGGGAAATTAAATCCAATAGATATTTATTTTTATTTTATCTCCCTTAATTAATAAATAATTCAATTTAGTTAATTGAATCGAAATATTTATTTAGGTACACCAAAAGAAAAGAAATTTCACACCAATTAGTGTAGCCTTACAATTTTACTGCCCTTTGTGAAACCTATAATTTTTGTAATTAGAAAAGGGAAATATTTTATTTTTAAAGAATACTCAGAAGTTCATCGTCATTGCGAATGGCTGTTAATATTTTTTTTAGTGATTAATAATAGAAACTTCAAATCGAAGTAACAGGATGACACAATTTCAAAGCAAGATATACCATACCAGCTTGTCTAGGCAACTAAAATGTCCAACATCTTTTGGACTATAAAACAATTCAAATTTAGAGCGGGGATGAATATGGTAATTCGGTTTACCTTCAAAAAATAGAAAAAAGATGAAAGTCCACACCTCACTCAGAACATGCTCCTAAATTGTTGTAGGCTTGTAGCAGACCATTGCTCTAAGGAATCATTAATGTCATGTGCTATCACTACAGTTGTAAACCAAGCCTTTGTTCTCGAAATAATTTGCAGAATTGATGTGAACTGAATTAAATTTTTTGCTGGGTTGAACGAGATCTATATTCTATTTTGTTGAACTTAATTGAATTAAACTGAATTCATTTTTCTTGAACCGAATAAAACTAAATCAAACTAAACTTATTTTAGGGAAATTATAAATTTAATTTTATTAAACTAAACTGAATTTAACTGAACTGAATTTGTTCTAAAAAAATAAATTAAACAGAACAAGGCACACAATAGAATTTGGTCAACAAGTGGATCTATTTCAATGTTTTCATATTTGCCTACTATTTGTTTGTTCGCCCATCCCTTTCCCTTTGTTACGTTGGGTCTCATAACTCTTATAACCAGTAAGATATGGCCCTCCAGATTTACTCGAATGATCAAGTCCTTATACCACTGTCGTTTATACAACACATCCTCCAGTCCCGTCGCATTTTCTTTCGTACCAGAGCTGAGCTAAACATACCATGTAAGAAATCAAAGACCTTCCTCAACGCCCTGCCTCCATTTTTGGATACTGCATTACGATTTTTATGGAATCGAGTAGGCTTGGCCGCTTGGAGACACCGCCCCCCACCCCCCAAAACCAAAAAAAAAAAGCTAAAAACAAAAAACAAAAATATAAGCCGCCGAACGAGACCTAAAACAAGGAAGCCCGGTTTAGCTGCCACCTACACTGAATTCAATTGGACCCACTACAAAATTCTTAGATCAGTATTCACAAGAATCACAACCAAACACAGGGGAGGGGGGGGGGGGTGTAGGATTAACAGCTGATAATTAATATTAGCTAAACAGATCCAAACAAGATATGTACCTACATGAAGCCAATGTAAAAGATATACTAACGAAGCCTACAAATGACTTAAATTTACAGCTCAGAAATGAGTCAAGTCAGGTCAACCCATTAAATAAACAGGTCAATTTCATATCGGCCTAGAAAATAACTTTGATTTGTTCAAAATTTAAAAATAACAGGTTCTTAAGTTAAACGGCAAAATCGTGTCAACTTTGGGTCAGAATCATTTCGGATAGAATCGGGTTTATATTTCTCCACTTCGGGTTGAGATTGTATCGTATTATCGTGTCAAGCCAGGGAACTCCACTAAAATTTAGTCCAACATCAGGCTGCATTTCAGGTTTTACATTTATAATCTAGTGACATGGCAGTTCACAATATTATGCCCAATATATAAGACCATAGTTCTTTGAACATTCCCACCCTATACAGTCAAGAAGAGCTCAACCACATCTTTGCCGATGGAACCAAAATAAGGACAATCAAGAAAGAAGATGATAACAGAGAAAGGCAGTGAAAGATGCCATTAAAACTATGCAGCAAAAATGAACTGCGTGGCTCCAAAAGGGGAAGATAAATCCAACAATTCCCAATTCAATGGAATGGTTTGTAACAAAATCTCTTGCAACATGATTCAGCTAAGATACAAGGTGATAACCCTAACTACAATCTGGGAAACTGGTAAAAAGTGATGAAAAACTCTAAATTGGGGGGGGGGGGGGGGGGAAGAAGGGTGTCGCACAAAGAGGAATTGCTCTGAACCTCCTAGTCAAAAAGACTGAAGCCCATGTCCTGCACAAAATTGAAAGAAAAAAGAGTGAGATCCAATATAACAAGTTCATGTTAAACAGTTAAACCAATACTAATAAGTTCTGTTGATTGATTGAAGACATCATGATGAGAACTAAATATGCAGATATCTTGCAGCATAATGAATGTTGTTTTTTCAACAAAGATGATTACAGGATTAAACACAAACAAGCTTAGTGATAATCCCAGTACATTTCAACATCAACATAAAAGAGGTTAGGGGATAGAAAGATTACATCATCGGATTCCTCTTTCTCCTCCACTTTCTCCTCTTTCTTAGACTCAGCAGCAGCAGGCGCAGCACCACCACCAGTGGCAGCACCACCACCAGTGGCAGCAACGCAAGCACCGCCACCAGCAGGAACTGAGGCCAGCTTTTCCCGGCCAGCAGCAACAAGTTCTGTGATGTCCCTGCCCTTGACTTGGGACATTAGAAGCTCAACCTTCTCGTCATCAGCATCACACCCAACTGAAGCAATTGTAAAACCCATATCAGAAATTTCTCCTTACAACTGTCTTACGAATAAAGTTTGATCAATTCCTGCTACAAAAGCACGCCACGCAAACTGTACTACTAATTAACAAGTTCTCAAACACGAAGATTTTCGACATAATTAAATAGTAATCACTGTTTCCCCTCGTATCAAGGTACCCAAACCAATCCACACCCAACTAATGGCCAAGAAGTTCACGTTTTTTTACCAGACCCGTAAACAAACCAAATCAAAGGATCAATAAACTCAAAAAAAAAGAATGAGTTATTCTTCTCTAGGGCAGCTGCAATGAACCCCTTAAATCATGGCACTTTACTACTCAAGATAGTTGTCCTATAAAAGCTATTAAATCGCAGAACTTTCAACCTCATGAACAATCGCAAACCAGAAAGTTTCGCCAATACCCAGAAAGCAATCAAAAACCAACATTGTAAAAATACAAGGGATTTCTACTAACAGCTTCAAATGATACAAAAGTCAGATCTTGCGTGTACGATGTCAACCCAGAACAAATGCATCAAATAAAAATGACCCAAATAATACAATGGCACAAGATCACTATGAAAAACACATTGGAACCGATCAAAATTGAAAATGAAATCAGCGAAAAATAAAATGAAGAAGGTGGGAGGAGAGAGAGAAGACCTGAGTTGAGGATGTTTTTCAAATCATCTGCGGATGGGTTGGGATTGCCACCCAAGACGGCGAGCAAGTATGCGGCGACAACCTTCATTTTTCTCGAGTGGAAGCGCTTAACCGATGAGAGAGGGGATCTGCAAAGTATGAGCCCAGAGAAAACCCTAATGCAAAAGGGGGAAATTCTGTGAGTTAAATTTATAAAAGTAGGGTTTTGTGTTGTGGGCTCTCATTCATGTAGGCTAGGCTTTGCTACCAGCAACATTCATTGGGCTTTCTTAAAAATTGTCTTGTTGACCTTAAAGAGCATTCTCAATAGTGAGTTAGTTTCTTGATTCACTAGTGAAGATTTACTATTGTTACATCAGTTTATGAGTCAATTTTTTTGCTCATAATTCTTCTTCTCTACAATGCAAGGTTCACCATTTAGCTTACCAAATAGAATAATATCTATGGACCCCACAACTAATCATATTTATTTAATTTAGTTTTCATGTTATGGTTTGTTATTTGGCTTTATTGGTTTTGTGAAAAATAATTTGCATATAATAATGTGATAATATAACTAATTAAAATCTCACTTTAAAAAAAAACAATACAAGAGTTTGAATTTTAAAAAAATTCACACATGCTTCAATGTTTGAAAAATAATTTATGGTCATCTAATTCAATAAAAATAATTTTTTTTCTTTGAAAAAAAATCAAGGAAAAAAAAACTCATCAGATTTTATCAAAAAACTTATATCCAAAAGATACCAAAAGGAAAATATAGGCCAACCCAAAAAATATTTCAATGGAACAAAGTAAAATTACCCAGTCTAACAATTTTTCCTCAAAAAAAAAAGAAAAATCAAAACTAAAGCAAAAAAATAGGAAAAACATGGCCTGGCTGCTCGAGCGGCTCACCTGGGCGAGCTAGCTTGTGAGCCGCGTGGAGCGAGCCGGCTCCTGCACGGCCATGAGCAGCTTGCACACGCACCGAGGCCATGTGTTTGGCTCACACGCTAGCCATTGCGAGTGATCTAAGAACGCATGTAGCTCTCAACTCGTGGGGCAAAAAGGAGGAGAAAGAGAGAAGGCAAGGGGAGAGGAGTGATGTAGTGGCGGTCTAACGACTCGCAGCTTGCTGAGGAAATGAAGTCATGAGCCAGGGGTGCAGATTTTGTTTTTTGTCTTCTACCAGATCAAAATGATGTCATTTTGGCATTTGACCCAACTTCTTTTTTTTTTTTTTACCGTTGCTTCAAATCAAAAGAAAGGGGAAATGGGTTGGACTGGAAAAGTCAACATTTGGGCACTAGTACTATGGGCAACAGATACTTTGGCTTGCTGTGCAAATTATTTTTGTGAATTTAGTTTTGCTCTATAAACAAGCCTTCATTGTGCACACAAAAATTTCTCAATTTCCCTCTCCCTAACAAAATTGTGACAAAGTTGTTTAATTTATTTGAGTTATTTCATCAAAAACGAAGTGAATTTCTCTCTCTCTAGTAAGTATTTGTAATTTATATTCAATTCAATACTTATTATTACAATTTTTTAGTCAATGTATCCTTTTTTATCGAACTCTTGTAATCTTTTTAGGAAAATTTACAGGAGAGTCACACATCAAAAAGTTTTCAACCAACTCATTTTTTTCCCACAAATGAGTGTTTCTTTTGGAGGGAAAAACAAGTGAGTGAAAAAGCAAAAGTAAGTGCAATTACCAAAATACCCTTAATGAGTTAAACCTTCATCTCTCTCCACCTAGGTTTCTTTACCCGGGTTGTCACTTTCTCTCTCCACCTGGGTTGTCACTTTCTCTCTCCACCAAAACTTGGGAGCAAAAACAAGGGCTCGATTTGCACCACGGCCTAAATCAAGGGTTTGTGCGAAGTACATAGATGCGCTCTCTCTCTTTCCTAATCTCTCTCCATAATTGAATCTACTCCTAAAAGTGTGTGGTAGTGAGCAATTGTGCTTCAAAATTAAGGAAAATCTTGCCCCCAATTTCTTCAATGAAACGTGAATGTGGGAGAATAAATGGGTGAGGCAAGCTGCGTAGGTGTAGGTTAGAGAAAGTGTAGAGGGAGGCTTGGACTTGAGCTTGGAGTGTTTGGTGATAGTGGCTACCTAACAATGGAGGTCAGCCGTGAACTCGGAGGGGGAAGGGTTCGAACATCGGACAGTGGCAGACAACTGCAAGCAGAGTGTGAACAATAGGTATGTGAAATATTGTTTTAACTTTAAGAGTTTGGTATGTAGAATGACGTTGTGGTGAATGTTTTAGGCTGTAGGAAGGGTAAATATTTGGGGTTTAATGTATGTCATGTTGTTGGTCATCATTTACCATGCTATCATAAGAGTAGTTGTTGCGTGAATCCAATTGCATGGGTGGTCAAGGGGATACAGCAAGGTGTTTTGGGGGTCATTTTCCTCCAAAGAAGATAATGTTGTTAAGACCCACATTGAATACGAACAAAGCATTTGTAAAACAGGGGAAATGTGGTGTTCACAATGGTAGACATAGTGTACTGAATAGGTACACCGAGAGTAGTGGTGTTGTAATAACCCGACCCTAACTCATATTTATTTATTTAATTAATTATGTTTATTCATTTAATTTATCATGTTTATGGATTTAATCACTCATGGTTATTTGCTTAACCAAAATCATATTTATTAATTCAATTGCAGTCAATTTATATATTTACCGAATTACCTTATGTCATTTAAATTTTTCACTTTTATTTATCGTATTTAATCATCCCGGTTGGGGGATATTTCATTTTGATCTCATTTTGCAATTCAAGTTTCATTGATTGTTAATTCAAGTTTTTTTGATTAATTAAATATCGGTGAATCAATAGTAGGCCTCAATAATTATGGTTTAAGAAATTATTATTATTATTATTATTATGTTGTTGTTGTTGTTGTTGTTGTTGTTGTTGTTGTTGTTGTTGTTGTT
>JACYFF010031952.1:28245586-28264366 GCA_017589665.1 Selenicereus undatus | reverse complement strand
TCATTTAGGATTGTGGTGATTGATAATCGATCGTTTTTTTTATGCTACTTAGTTAGAATGAGGCTAGTATAGTTTAATTTCGTAACCAGTAGCCTAATTTCACAACCCATCCCTGAGGACGATACCCGTAATTCATACAACGATAAACCGTACGCTTGCGGAAAATTACAACAGTTGGCGACTCTTATTATGTATTTCTGTGCAGTAATTGATACATTATTGGTTGCGATGACAAAAAATTATTATTGTATGACGTGTAGGGTAATTGGGAAGATGGTTGACCAATTGACCAGTGCGGTAGTCGTTGCTGTGATGCCTGGTAGACCTATCTTAGCGAACCTTACATGGGGACGTCGCTTGCGGCCTGCGTGCTTGATGTGGACACCCATCTTTTCAATTTCGCGTATGGTATAGTGTGTGGTGAGAAAATTGAAGAGTGACTGTGGTTCTTGGAAACGGTTGCTGAATGCTTGGGGGTTTGTGCAAGTGCAGGGAGTCACAAATGCAAGGCACAAAATCTTGGAGGTGCTCAAAATATAGCGAAGTTGGACATGCGAGGCACACTTGTCGTAATCCTCTTGCTGATTTTGGTGCAAGCTACAAAGGCGATGTTGAAGATTTATTGCATGGTTCTTATATTCTGGGTGTAAGCAGGACATGAGATTTTGTTGTAGAATTTCATTAATACACATATTTGTTGGTTACCCTAAGTTATAATAGGTGTAGTCATTGTTGGTGATTGTGGTCTATGTTTTATGTGGTAGTGATAGTGGCAGAGATGTCACAGGACAACCAACATGTTTGCTTCATCTTCAACTCAATCTTTACAGGTTGAATGGCTGCAAATCTTCTTCTATGTTCACCCAACGGAAGTGACAAGTCGACCCTAGTAAACCGTGCTTTCAAATGGCTAAACTCATTGCTAGTTCAGAAATTGGTACCCTGATTCTGATTTACTGTTTGAATGTTCCTGAGGAAGCCATCGAATAGGGTTGGTGGTAAACTGAACGTGGTTGTTTACTGGTATACAACCAATCCGTGCTTTACCATTTTCGAGGGAGAAGTTTCCACCATAAGCTGTCCCTACTAGCTGGACTGGAGACGATTGGTCTGAAAGTGTATCCACAGTATGTTTGTCTATGAATGACATGTGAGTTGCAATGTTGGGTCAAGCTCTACATGGTTGGACATTACGTGAATTTTGTGGTTTACTGCTTATCATATAGTTCTTACCTTGGTAAGCGGTTGATAACATCGCGGTATACATAAACATCTTAGTATACAGAGGGGTTAACCATAATGAAATTCAGCGTAAACAATTCAAGTGGACTAGAGTTAGGATTATTAACAAGGGATATACAATTGTGAACACAAATACAAAGTAATAGTGGCACATAAAGAGACGGCGAAAGTAAAGGACACTTAATCGGCATACTAAAATGACAAGAACACCATAGTAGTAAATGAGATGCCTATTCTTTGATCTCGTCTCCTCCCCCCCCCCAAAGTTCCCACTGTTGCTTGTACCTTCCTCCTCCTCAAACGTCACTAACGGGTTGCTCGTTCCATTGCCGCTCTCCTCATTCTTATAAGCATATTTACTTTTCTCGCTTTCATTATGTGAATTCTCCTCACCCATGTCAGTTGCTTCCGCAATGGGGCTTCAATTTCGTTTCTGTCTACTATGCAACTCCATTGCAAACATCTGTAACACATAAATATGGATAAACACATTACACACCACATTAAATTTGTACACAGTGACATTCCCTTCCCCCATGATTCACCCAACATGGGATAAGATTTGTATACAAAATGCTTCATACCGTTTATCAAAGAGTATTACCATGGTATACGTTTATTGCATCATAGGTTCACAACCTAAATAATGCATCATTTGACTCTGGACCTCAGTGACAGTAAATTTTTAATCAATACCTATACACTGTACACTGCAGTTGTAGCCATACTTAGTTGGGGAGAGGCTTCACATAAATTAGCTTTCTGCCACTTACCAAAGGAGCCATCATGTGCACTATGCCATACAATCACTACAACATGATGTAGCTCACTGCATCGTGTTCATTTTAATGCCTACAATCTAAGCAACTTTTGCATGTGCACCTTTATCACACTATAATTACCAACATCTATGTACCTCACCTATAATAGGTCATTTCCCTTGATTTACCTATTTAGTTCAACATCACTACCATGATATACACTCACTGCAACATAATAAGAGTCGCCAACACCACTGCTCTCAGTGTACCTATTCAGTACACTATGTCTACCATGGTGAATACCACATTTTTCCTGATTTACCACTACTTTGTTTGTAGTCAATGTGGGTTTTAACAACATTATCTTCCTTGAGGAGAATGACCCCCAATCCCACCCTCTTGTATCCCCCTAGCCACCCATGCAATTGGGTTCACGCAACAGCTACTCTTATGATAGCATGGTAAACGATGACCAACAACATGGCATACATTAAACCCCAGATGTTTACCCTTCCTACAGCCTAAAACATTCACCACAATGTCATTCTATATACCAAACTCTTAAAGTTAAAACAATATTTCACATACCTGTTATTTACCATTTTGCTTGCAGTCATCTACCACCGTCAGATGTTTGAACCCTTTCCCCCTCCGAGTTCACGGCTGACCTCCATTGTCAGGTATCCGCCATCACCAAACCCTCCAAACTCAAGTCCAAGCCTCCCTCTGCACTTTTTCTAACCTACACCTACGTACCTTGCCTCACCCAATTCTTCTCCCACATTCATGCTTCACTGAAGAAATTGGGGGCAAGATTTCCCTCAATTTTGAAGCACAATTGCTCACTACCACACTTTCAAGATTAGACTCAATTATGAAGAGAGATTAAGAGAGAGAAAGCACATCTATGTACTTCGCACAAACCCTTGATTTAGGCTATGGTGCAAATCGAGCCCCTATTTTTGCTTACAAGTTTTGGTGGAGAGAGAAAGTGACAACCTAAGTAGAGAAACCTATGTGGAGAGAGAGGAATGTTTAACTCATTAAGGATATTTTGATAATTGCATTTGCTTTTGCTTCTTCACTCACTTGTTTTTCCCTCCAAAAGCAACACTCATCTGTTGCAAAAAAAAGAAGAGTTGGTTAAAGGCTTTTTGATGTGTGACCCTCCTGTAAATTTTCCATCTTTTTATTTCGAGCAAGTATGATTTGTTTTTAAGTCAACGTCTTGTATTTTTTTAAAATATCTTTTAATTATTTGTGTTATCAAATTATTATGTGTAAATTATTATTCACAAAAATAAGACAATCAAATAACAAAGCAAAATATAAAACTAAAGTAATTAAATATGTTTGGTTGTTAGGTCGATGGGTATTAATTTATGGGGTGAGACAAAGTGGTGAGCCTTGCAATGGAGAAGAGAAGACTTGTGAGTCAAAAACTTGGCTCAGAAGTTGATGTGCAGGTAATAGGCCTCCCTTGGTGTGTCAATTTTTTGGCTCACTACTGCACATGCTCTTACTTGGTTCAAATTATCTCAGTAGTACAGGAACCTAGAATATTTCTTTTCTTATGAAGCTAAATGGTCCGACTTGTGGGTTTAGAAGTGCTTACTCCACAATTGGGATTTTTCTTTTTCAAAAAGAGATATGCTAGAAAGTTAGGAATGGGAGGTGCATTTATTTTTGGATACTATCCCAAATAATCATATTGGTCATGTTTGGCAAATAGTTATTAGCTGTTGGCTATTAGTTGTTTATATACATTGTTTGCTGTTTGCTGTTAGCTGTTAGCTATTTCAATTAGTTTTTTGTATTAGCTGTTTCAATCAGTTGTTTAAAAGAAATGCTTGGTAAAATTAGCTATTTCTAAAAAGGATATTTGGTAAAATTTCATCTATGCACATATCGCTCATTGACCCCAAAGATGAATTTTTTAATTAATTGTTCACTTATTTCTTTTTCAATATAAATTAATTTTTTGTGTGATATGTGCAAATTACATTCACTCATATAATTCCGTTCTATTACTAGTTATTAAATTTTCTTATTGATCTATACATGACTGATTTTTTTAATTTAATTTTCTTCTAAATTAAAAGTTACGTGATGTTTAAGGCCCATAATACAACCTTGTTTTATTGTTCACTTAGGAAAATGTCTATTTGTTATTAGTTTAATGTTCTTTAAATATGAATTGATTTTTTTGAAGCGGTGATAAATAGAGAATTATAATTTGTATTACATTTAATATTACTATATAAAATTAGCAGGAATTTTTGTCAGCCACTAAAATAAATGATGAAGGTATGGTTACTATGGATCACCATTTAATTTGAATTTGAAGAAGCAAGTAAAAACTTAGAAGAGAAAGTTTAAGGAATATGTGGATTTTGTTTACAATATTTAAACAATGGCAATTTCGTATTTTACATCAAAAGCCCAAACAGACAAACCTCAAAAAGCTGCAAAATAGCTTTTTGAAAAACAGCTTTCTGGGGTGAAAAAGTTATTCCAAAAAGCAACTTATCAAACAACTCAAATAGTTGTTTGACTTAGTCAAACAACAAAAACCACCCCAAAAGGCCATTTTTGAGCAAAAAGACATCCAAAAAGCTATCTACCAAACACCCCCATTAAGGTTAGCTAACTTATTACTATCGATGGATTCTGAAACGTTGCTAGACTCATAGGACCACACAAATAGTTCATCCATCAAACGTAAATCTTCCAGGGATCAACCATAAGAAGACTTATTGGATAGATTAGAGGAAGTCATAAGGCGAGTTCATCAAAACAAACTTT
This sequence comes from Selenicereus undatus, assembly GCA_017589665.1. Taxonomy (NCBI): domain Eukaryota; kingdom Viridiplantae; phylum Streptophyta; class Magnoliopsida; order Caryophyllales; family Cactaceae; genus Selenicereus; species Selenicereus undatus. The sequence goes on along the minus strand of JACYFF010031952.1, from coordinate 28,259,558 downwards.
GATGTATCTTAATCATCACAAGGTACAGCAGGAGATTTTATCATTTGCAATTGGGAAGAGAAGGTTTTTCAAAGTTGGCATTCAAGTTGAAAGCATTACTAGTTTTGTCAAATCAATAACTATGCAAAATAGAATCAAAATAACAATATACGCAAGCATTACTAAAATCTAGACATGTCAATTCGAACGGGCGGGTTAAATAAGTGTCGGGTGTATTCGAGTTAGGATAAAATACGGGTCGAGTATATTTTGAGTTCAGTAAAGTACAGATGGACGTATTTCAATTTTACGAGTTTCGAGTCAATCCAGTGGGTTTGGAGCTCCTTTTTAGTGAATTGTTTAATTTTTTTAATCAAAATCAAAATCTGAGGATATTTATTACTTAAAATTATCTATATTTAATGAACAAGTATGTAATTGTAATCTCTTAAAAGAATATCAAAAATATTTAAACTTTTCAATATGATATATGAACATCATGTACGGGTGGACAATGAGTCATGTTTGGATAAGTTGGCTTATATATTAAAATATTAATAATGGGTCGGGCCATTCATAGGTCGGGCCATCTAATGCATGCTAATGGATTGGAGTGGTTTGACCCATTAATAACCCATTTAATAATTTGATACTTTGTTAATTAACCTACCATTATCTAATCAGTATACTTTGTTAGTGGGTTGATCCTAACACGAACACAAGTTGGCCAGTTGTGCAACACTGACATCAAGTTTGAGACTAATTAGAAGGAAACCAGACGAAAGAACATTATAGACGTACAAAATATTACAATTATCTATTAATTATAACAGAAAAATTTTAGATTATTATAGAGTAATATTATTTAAAATACAATGCGACGATTCATTTCACTAAGAATACAATAGTATGCCTTGCACATTTTTAGTACTTGTCTTATTCTAAATTGATTTATTAAGATTAGGTAGTTACTTTATGTCCATTTTCAAAAATGGTTTCATTTATGAGTTGTATATGGCATTATTTTACGAGAAAGAATTTGGGAAAGAACGAATGTCATCGTCTAATTTGTGAAAAGATGCCATAATTATATAACGTCTCTCTAAACGATTCATCATAATGAAAACTATTATCATTAAGGGGGCAAAATTAAAGAAAGATAAAAAATAAGGATATAATATTCGGGTTGAGCGGGTGGATTCAGGTTCGAGTCGAGTTTGCCAAAAAAGTTTGTGAGTTTTCAAATTTGGTTTACTTCAGGTTTGGGTTTAGAAATCGTGTTCAAAACCTAAAATTTTCAAGCGAGCTCGGGTCAGATTTTTAGGTCAGGTCAGTTTCGCTAGGTCTACTAATATCAAAATATAAGGATACAACAAAAGTTTAAGGTCAAATTCAACCGTCGTGGGAGATTCAAGTGCTTATACAGAACATTGCCACTTACATCCAGCTAACAACAAGGTTTTCATCCATCACATTTTCAGATAAGGAAATTGTATAGCTAACTGGCTAGCAAGGTTCGATCATCCTTTTCATTCCACAGTTGTGTGAAATTTGATCCCTCATAGGGACTTTATGAGAATGATCTAGTGATAATCCCTTGAGAGAAGGACTAACTAGATTGCTTTTCGTGTCTTTCTCGCTAAAAGAGAAAAAAAATCCAGTATGACCACCATATTTAATTCATAAGGTACTTATAATTCTTATACCTTTTGTAGATCTTGAGATTGTCTTTATGTTTGGGATTGATTGGTAGCGGCCCTCCCCCAACAACCCCAAACTAAATATGCTACTTAGAAAGATCAAGATCATCTTTATCGCCGAGAACCTCCTTATAGTGTAATTAGATTTTGTAGGAAGAATTAGGACTAACCTGGATGCGGAAGTACACTATCGGTAATAGTCCACAATAATAAGAATACCAGTCTTTGCCAATCAGAATACCAAGCGGCTACTAGAGTCGCTTTAGAGATGTCCACGTCCTAAACCCGACAACTCAATGGATGGTGTTCTAGTCGTGAGAGAGAAAGCGAGAGAATATGTGAGGGAATAAATCTTGTGTTGTGTCTCTTGACTGACCCCCTAAAACCTCTTTATATAGATTGGGGTACAGTCAAGATTGTTGCCCTAGGCAACTAGCGTGGCCGTCGGGCCTGTCACCACAAGGCCTGGCCTACAGCTCCCACTCGGCCACGCAGGCCGCTAAACACTTATTCTCTATGCACCACAACTCTTTCACGCTTCATACCAGGAATAGGACGTGCGGCCATAAATAACCAGTAGTGTTATATTAAGTTACCATCCAACTAACATAACACTTTCACGAAATACGATACCCCAAAAATATCCCAAGACATCACCAGTGGCATCTCTAATCCCTTATGCCTGATATATCATATGATTATGTTCTCAACATAATCGCCCGGGCTGATATGGTGATGGTGGATAGATTTTTCCTTAAACACTCATGAAACCTCATCTTAGCTTAATTGCTTTCCTAATGTGTTCTCGCTGAACCGTATACATCGTGGTTCTTGAGAATCACATTAAAGTAGCATCATTAAGCTTCGACTTAATATCATAGTTTTAAGTCAAAGGGTTATCGTCCATAAGGTCACACAATGACAAGTGATAGGGAATTCAATTGTCACCCCAACATATGGGTCGTCTTATAAGCACACACAGTATGAGATGTGTGTCACAGCATAGCTCCCACTTAGCTGGGTTCGTCACTCTTTATGCCATGCGAATCGTCAGTCTAGATTTTTGCCCAAAAATCTAAACTGAGCCACTAGATCAACATACTGAATGTTGGTTTTGACACTCAAGATTTGGATTTTAAGGCTTCAATATGAATACTTATTTCATACTCGACTCCCTCGAGTCTCATCTTAGTCTTACTAAGGCGACTATATTCATTCCACTCACACACTTCCAGTGTGAGTAATCAATATTGTACACCTAGTGCTAATATGATTCAGTCTCATCCTACTCGCTACTCAAGTGTCAGGGTGATTGCCTGTGTGACTAGGCCAATTAGAAGCCTGTGGCATTTCAATATGCCTAACGTACAACAATGAGCATCTTGCCCATAAAAGAAGCGTTTCCATCACGTAACAGAACATGTCTAGATACCAAACCTTATGAAATCCAAGACTCAACCACTGAGTTTTGGACACATCACTAGGAATGGGTTTAGTTAAGGGAACATAATCACCTTGTTAGTCTATATATATATACCCAATGACAATGCTTTTTGTCTCTATGGTACAAGATACACAATCTACCTCCATAGCCGATATTGTTGTGCAGCTGTGCTTCTTTGCAGCACTATGACATGGCTCTCCCACTCAGGGTGAAGACATGTCCCGAGGTTAAATTAGACTCATCCGAGTTACCACCCCAATCAAAGTTTGAGCATCCTCTCAACTTGAGGCCTGCTCCTTGATGGCAAAATGCTGAGTTATCAATACCACAAAGGTAGCATTTGATTCTCCTGATGACTTGTCAATCAGGAAGTCTTGGGTTACTTTCATAACAACGTATCAAATTATCCGCAAAGCAATATCAGGTCATGTACATAGCATGGCTTTCATTAAGCTTACTATGATACTAGGGTTAAGGACATTGTTCATTATCTCTATTTTGTCATCTATTTTAGAGTATTGAGCAAGACTCAAGGTTGTACCCTTCTCAACTGGAGTATCTATGGGTTAGGAATTATAAACCCAAAATCGTTCCAAAGCATTTTTGATGTACGCTTCTTGGGACGGCTTGGGATTATTTCCACTCCCAGGACATACCTGGTTTCACCCATGTCCTTCATTTCAAAGACATGGAATTAATTATCTCCAAGTTGTTCCTAGTCAACGGTATGTCATCAACGTGAGGACCGCAATCCCTATGTTGATCTTTTGACATACACAATGGCCTTCTGAAACCATAGATAAGCCAAGATGGCTTTATGGAATCTAGAGTAACAAGAACCGGAAGATTGCTTAAGATCACATATGGACCTTTTAGAATGACACATATTGTCCTCTCATCCCTTTGATACAAAATCAATGGGTTAGTCCATATAAATCTCCTTCTCAAGATCACCATTGAGAAAAAAAATCTTTACTCCATTTCGAACAACTCAAAGTCCGAATTGGAAACCAGGGTTAGGAGTATCCGATCCTGAACTTATCAATTGAAATATCCATCCGATGTTTTATATTGAAGACTGACATCGGAGTGGAGTTTCAACGAGTTCTCAAACCTTGTCAGTGAGTCCATCTCATCCCTTATGACATCCAGTCAGTTTTTGTGATTTAGTGAGCCAATCGCCTCTTGATAAGAGGTAGATCCCTAATCTCCCGATGGAGTGCATGAGAATATTTCTTTTTCAATTTGAAAAAACATCGAGGAATTCTTCCACGCTTAGTCCTTGGGATCCTGGGACCTTCATTATTTGTCTGCCTCAGTGAGAAATCCCTCCCCCTCTCTCTAAGAGGTATGGGACCAGGAGTTTCTCCCCCTTTCTCTAAAAGGTATAGAACCCTGATTATAGAGAGAAGATTACTCCCACTATCCATTGGAGATGGGATCCTTAACATGGTGACTAACTGCATGTTCAGGAATAACTCTCCTCAATAGGAGAAGAGTACTCCCACTATCCATTGGAGATGGTATCTTGAACATGGGGACTCACTGCATGTTCAAGAATAACTCTCCTCAACATTTGGAGATTGAGGACGAACCTCATTCTCCTTGACAGACAAACCTTCACCATTCTTACCAAGTAAGGAATGTGTACCATCCTCGGTGACCTAGTGAGAATTCAAATCCTCCCCCTCACCGAGAGGTGGTTGAAGGTCTTGTTGTAACGCATACAAATTGAGGGCCTTTTAGATTTCACCAAATGCTAAGAAACTCATCCTTAAGAAAAGCAACATTGCGGGATTTTGTTTCACGAAGAAAATATTCATGATCTCAATTGGTTCGAAGAGTTTTAATATTTCGTACCAATTGAGTCCTACTACCGCTATAAAGCATATGAACACATCGAGTACTTATTATCGGTGGGATAGTAGGTACATATACCTATATCATGAATATATGAAGCTCCATGATATGCTTTCATATTCATGGACCCGCAGATGTCTAAAGTGAACGAATGCTAAGGGATTTGATGGATTCGAAATCTTACAAAAAAGATTTTCTATTGCTTTACTAGCTAGGCATAACTCACATTGTGCAACTTAAGCCCAGTGAGTTGGTCTTAAAAGGCCATCTTTAGCTAGTTAACTCTATCTTGACCCTTATGGTCAAAATGAGCACGTCTAAAACAGATTCAAAAAATGAGACAAGGATGGAAGATGTTCTATTTCGTTCATTAAAAACACCTTTTAGTGTAACATGGCCAAACAAATCACCATGCCATATGATGTCTAAGACATTTAGACGAAAATTAAAGAAAACTATCCTAAGGGACATAAGACATAAGGAAACATCGCACCTCAGTTGCATAGAGAGCATCAGGAAGAAACAACGTAGTCCCTTCAAGGAGCCTCGAATGATTTTGTCCTTAATTCAAGGACATATTTTCTATTATTGTTACCCAAAATGACAATTTGTGAATCCACTGTGTTGTGGCGAAAGTTCACAAGGATTAACTCGTTCCTGAACTATGCGCTTGGTTGCTCCCGTATCTGCGATCCACTAAGGATCCCAGTTAGCAACAAATGCTTGGGAGCGCACATATTATCCGGGAGGGGCTGTGGAAGGAGGTACCTTAATCGACTTAGGACAATCCTAAGCATAAGATGCCTAATTTCCATAATCATAGCACTCATACGTGCTATATGCTTCTCTTTGTTTCCTTAGCCTTTTTCCCCTTTTGCAATACCATTCTTAGGTCCAGAACCTTATGAGGGAATGGATCCGGACAAACCTGATGCTAAGCTAATCCCACTCATACTCAACAGTGGGGTGACATTTAATTCCCCCACTAGATCGACATTGATGCAATAAGACAAAGTATAACATCCTGATCGATCTATTCTCGAACCACTTTTGGTATGCTTTTAAGTTTTCTAGATACTGTTCACTTACAGTATCATCTTTGCCATCCTATGAGACCTAAAACCTAGTGAGTGTCGTAACATTTCATGTTTATTCAGAGAAACTGAATCTTCTGACATTATGTATCATAGTTAGCACTATCAAGTTCTTTATATTGGTAAACAAATTACCAACCTTATTCTAATTGTCATATCTAAAGGTATATATTCTGTAAAGTGGACATTAGGCATATATTCAAATAAATAAATTATCAAAAATTCCATTATCCATGTCGTATGATCGAAAATTTCGCTAAGCTCATAATCATCTCATACAAACATGAATTAGAATTTTTTATAACTTATTTATCATAATTTTCCATGAAACAAAATTTATAGAGAACATTACGGTTAAACATATTAATGTTCCAGAAATATCACGAAGATATCAAACTTTATGTAATCAAATTTATATGAAGTTATTTCATTATATATAACTTCTAATATGTCATTTAGAACTCTATCAATGACATCTCAAACATGAAATTTAGATTATCATATCAAACACATTTATATAATAAAATGAATCTATAATGCGAAACATATTCGAAGTATAACATGTTACAAAAGAAGTTCATAAAAGGCCCAAATAGTATTATATAAAACACATTTATATAATTATATAAAATGAAACTTATTCAAATGTTATTCGCAAATTATAAACATATCTATAATATTACGAATTTAAATTTCATGAAACCAATTCATAAAGTACCGCTAAATTACATAATTAGCAGGTAACATGAAACGAATCCACATTCATTAATTTGGGCAACAAAAAAGTGCTAAAATAATTAGCAAATTTACTACAACTCATACAGTTCGCACATATAAAACACATTTATATAACGCTGCTAATTAGTGGCTGACATGAAACTTATTCACGTATCGAATGTAACATACTTTGTAACATAAAATATATCCAAATATTAATCACAATTAATCATACATAGAACAAATCTATATAATATTAAAATTTGGATGACACAAGTTCATAATAAAGCTTGCAAATTATATAAAACGTATTCATATAATGTTGCAAACTTAAATTTCATGAAACAAATTCATAAAATAATTAAATACCCTATATATCCAAATAATAGCATGAAACTTGTTCATGTAAAACTCAATGAATCATTTTTGTTAACTACAACAATGACAGAACAATTAACTGATTTATAATTGCTCATGTTTTGTATAAAATTATTAAATCACGAAACGTATTCATGTGACGAGATATTATATAAAACATATTTATATAATATAAATTATGAAACATATTCATTTATCGACCAAGTGGATCCTCATATCACATAGATATTTATCGAGTTCGAGTAAAACAAATTTACGTCAACATACTAATCAAATATATGAAACGAATTCATATAACTTCAACCCAATGAATCGGTAACAAGTTACTTGGTCAAGAAAATGTCAAGTTGATGCATATATATAAAACGAATTTATATATAACATTAAACATATTAATGTTTTTATAACGAAACCTTAATTCAACGAATGAATGAAATGCATGAAACTTTATCAACTTGAGCATCATCATAATTTAATTAAAAAAACATGCCATGATTAATAATAATAATTGAGTTAAAATTCAAAAGCAACAATTGCTAAAAAATAATATGACCCAAAACAGAGAACATTCACGGAGGTCCACAGCAGGAAAAAATGTTCAAGAAATGAACTGGCCCAAAATAAATAAGAGCCCGGTATATATATGAGTGAGTTCACTCACTCTCTCACTCTAACTTTAACCCTCTGTCACTGTGTTTGTCCGAGACCCTTGTTCTCTCTCTCCTGCTCGAGTCTTTCTTCCTCTCTGCCTTTTCTGTTTCTCAATGCCTCAGGCGCCATGGTGGTGGAGCACCAAGCTCCACCTGCCCTAGGCCACCTCCTAGTGGTGGTCTTCCCGTGACCACCACGTCCAAGAATGGAACCCATATGATGAAAACCGACCCTCCACCACCGCTCTTTAAAAAACATCCACGCCCCTCGATCTACGCTTTTCCAATGCGAACTGATACTTCCACCGTGTAGATCGGCCGAAACCGAGTCTGGTGAGGCATCCCACGCGACCGACGCGCCACTGAGGCGGCGGCGCGTGGGCGCACGCGCTTCCTGGGATGGCATTTTCATGATTCTTCTTTGGTGGTTGTGCATATCGGCGTGTGTAGGCGGCTGATGAAGGAGGAAGGGGGCCGAAAAAGGTCCTCATTGGCGGCGCGTGGCTACACGCGCCACCCTTCCTCCCGGTTTCTGATGGGTAAACATGGTTTCCTTTCTTCTACCCCGCCTCCTTTTTTTTTGGTTCTGGGTGATTGCCGGTTTTTAGTGTGGGGGGGGCCACCAAGGCCCCACCCCACCTTCGCCACGAAGGCCTGAGTGGTGGGGACTGGTTTTACCGCCACCATCGTTTTGATGAGTGAGGGTTCTAGAGTCATGGGGGGTAGAGAAGCTATTAGGGTTAGGATTTCGGGTTCTTCCCCTTTCCTGTCTCCCCCTCCACGAAAGAAGAACTGTTGGTCGGAATTATGTCGGTGGTGGTCAGTGAGGGCCACCGAGGCCTCGTAGTATTCGCCACTACCGTCACCACAAAAGTGCCGGTGATGGGGACAGTAGGCAGACCACTCAGGTCTCACCACTGCCATGGTTAGGGTTAGGGTTTCGGGTTTACCCCCCCCCCCCCCCGCTCTCTTTTTTTTTTTACCGTGTTTTTCGGTTCGCCGCAACTGATTATGCCACTAATTTGTAGTTTGAACATGATAGCATGATTAAACCGAATTTAGATTAATTAAAACAACATTTCATTTAATCCATCATGCTTTCAAAATTAGGCTGCTTGAATAAATATGCTTTTATGCTTTAGTCAATATTGCAGCAGATTTAATCAGTTTAAATCACTAGTTCCAAAAAAACGCAAACTTTTGTTGATTCTGGGCATGCAAATTTTGTTAAGCAGCACATTCATGGGGAATCTCGACTAAAGATTCCATCTTTAAGTTGGGTCTGAATGTTATAATTGTATAAGCATGTTTCTGAATACGCAGATTGCATAATTACCAAAATTAAGCAAATAATTGAATAAATAAGCATGCTTGTCAACAAATCGTGTTTAGCAAATTTATTAACCTTTCAATCAGGACTAATCTGAACACTTTAGGCTTTGATACCACTGTATGAAGAATTAGGACTAACCTGGATGCGGAAATACACTGTCAGTAATAGTCCACAATAATAAGAATACCAGTCTTTGCCAATCAGAATACTAAGCGGCTACTAGAGTCGCTTTAGAGATGTCCACGTCCTAAACCCTAGAACTCAATGGATGGTGTTCTAGCCATGACAGAGAAAGCGAGAGAATATGTGATGGAATAGATCTTGTGTTGTGTCTCTTGACTGACCCCATAAAACCTCTTTATATAGGTTAGGGGACAGTCAAGAGTGTTGCCCTAGGCAACTCGCGTGGCCGTCGGGCCTGTCACCACAAGGCTCGGCCTACAGATTTTAAATTAAACTCAACAGCATGCCTAAGATTAAAGTCTTTTGTGGAAATTGTGTCATAACACTCTTCCGTTAGAGGTATCCTACTTAGAAGAGGTATCTAACTAGGCCTAGCTTGGCTATCATCCCACAATGAGATGAGACCAATGATCATGTTTTTAAGAAATGCCATTTTGATTGCTAAGGTGTGGGGATTGACTGCTAGCCAAGCTTGGGTGTCTTCTTTCACCGTTTTTTCCGAACCATAAACCTATGTGAGAATCTATAATCTCTTCATTTACATAGGTTCTTCTATCTTACTTCAATTGTAGTTACATTGCCGAAAATCTAGAAAAGTAAAAATGCAGTAATCTTTGTAACGAAATCCTCTTGCATATATGCATCCTATTGTTCTAATGGGCTAAATGCAATTCGCTCTCAAAAATCTTTTCACCAAATTCTTTCTTCATCTTCTTCCAATCCAAACTATAATAATTCCAATAGCATCCTTCTTAGTGGCTAGAGTTCCCTATTAGGAGGATGCATCAAATTCAACTTTGATGGTTCCAAGTCTTCAACGAGATAGATGCTATTTTGTTTTATGGATAGGTAGCTTCTTCAAGGTCTGAACTGGATTTCTATAGCACACTCCCATTTTAGTAGTATAGGCGACAACACTAAGAGATCGCATCAAGGTTGCATAGGATGCTAGATTTAGATATGTCTAAGTCAAGGGTGATAATCAAATTGTTTTAAAAGCAATGGAAGGCTCATTCACATAAAATTCCTCTTGTATTTCTACGATGAAGTTGACATGGACATCGACTACAAGAAATCATCTTAATATGGATGGAATTTTTGATGGAATTTTCTGTATAGTTTGAGCGAAAGCAACCACTTCCACGGGGAGTTTGACGCAGATATTGGCCATCGAAAATCACTGTTCAAAATTTATTTATTGACGAAACCTATTCGAGGTGATTGTGACAGTTTAGCATTCAGTCAAAACGAGTCTGATGGACCATAGTGACGGATTGCAAAGTGGTCAGCATGATATTGATGGAAATGTTTACGGACCGTTAGGCTGTTAGTACACAAGTGTCATGAGAATGCTTACAAAAAACATTTTTCATCAAAATGTGGCTAATTTTTAGAATTCTCATCGTACATATATTCAATACAGAAGTAGTGATGGATTCGACCGAAATTGCTTTGGACAAGTACATGGATTGTCAATATTGTGACTGATTTCCGTCAAAATTTTCAACACATTGCATTTTTAAAAAACAAAAAAAAATCACATTTACATATTGAAAAGCTTCAAAAAAATAAAAAATAAAATTTTGGAACTTTAGATATGAAAATTGAAACTCAATTCTAAAAATTTCAAATTTGGAAATGGCATTCAAACATTTAAGATTTGAAAGTGTGAACTTCATATATAAATTTCCAAAATTTTAGATGTCAATTTTCGAATTTCTATGGATTAAAAAAATAATGAATGAAAGGAACAACATTTACTAATTCCTAGTGCCAAAATACAAAAAAGAAAAAATAATAACTTACCGGTGAGAATACATCTCGCAAAGTATGAAGAAGGCCAACAACCCAAAATGAACGCATTAGAAATTAGAATCCACAAATTTAATCCTAAAATTAAACATTGCAAAATATACAACTCAAAATCACTATGTTGCAATCCAAAAATTCATATCAACGAAAATATAATGCAACATTATAGCCTAAAATTTCAAAGTTGTAACCTTTGATTCTTAGAACCCAATTTTCGAAACTTCAAATCCGAAATTTCAAAAATTTTGTATCTGAAGTTTCGCAAGTTCGCATTTCAAAAACTTTAGACCTAAAATTTCAAAATTTCAAACTTAAAGGGAGAGAACGAAGAAAAAAGTTGAAAGAACCAAACTAATCCACTACTGGCCTCTACATTTCGAGCATTTGCTCTATATTCTATAGTTGTTTTCCAGTTCTTGGTCCTCCATTTATTTCTCTATCTTTCAGTGAGAGGACGAAATTAAGTGAGTGGTTGAGGAAGATCAGAGACAGAAGAAGAGGAAGCGAAAAATAAGGGTTGGAAAAGATCAGAGAGGGAGTGTGAAGTGAAGCAAACGAACTGAAGAAGGAGATAGAGTTGGAATTGACCAGGGGGTATCGACAAATGAGGAAGAGTGAGGAAAAGTAGGGGGTCTTTTTTTTGGGGGGGGGGGGGGCGAGGACTGTGAATTGAAGAAGAAGACATGATTGAGTTTTCGGCAAAAAAATCATTCTCTTTTTTCGAAAACTGACGGTATTTTGATGGTTCTTGTTCTTTTCTATCAAAATTGTTAATACTAATTTTCAAAATTTTGATAGACCCGTTAATATGCCGTCTATATTTACTAATTTTTTTTTTGAAAAACTAGGGATATCTTGACAGGTCATGTCCTTTCCTATTAAACTTGTTAAAAGTAATTTTCAAATCTTGATGAATTCGTCAATATTCCATTAATATTTTCTTTAAAGAACATGTTTCAAAATTTCATGAACTTTTCTATCAAATTACCCATCAATATATTGACAGGGATTTTTCTTTCAAAATTTCTTTCAATTTTTAGAGTTAATATTGTATTGTGGATGGATTGATTGCTGTAGACTTGCTCTATTTTTTTTCAAATCCTCCTTATATGAATTTTCTTTGCATTTTTCTTGATGACAATTCAGGCAAAATCTTTGCAAGAAGGGATACCTAAAATTGATTGTACTTATCCTTTTCTTAAAAAAATAAATAAATATGCAAATATCTTGAAAATAAAAGTTCATTTTTTGTGGAATACAAAATAGTTATTTCTAGAAGGGATGATTACTGTTTTGGAATAAAAGAAGTGTTTATGTATTTATGTATTGTTTGTACGTACGTAATGTAATATCTATTTGTCGTCAAAAATTTGTTTAGAATATTATAACAATTTTCCTCCTCAGAACACATTTTTTTTATCAGCTATGTAGGGTATATTATTTTGGAGAGAAATCATTTTGCAAACATCTTGAATTCATTATGCAAGTACTATGAACTGTTTGAATTTTTTCTCTCCAAGACAATCATTTTCCAAAGAAAATAATTTCCCTTATGAGGTAAATTTTGATTGGGGGTATGTTTGGGGCCAGGGTTGTTGTGGTCAAGAACTCTTACGAAGAGGTGCAAGTGTAAAACAAGCCATGGGTTGAGTGATGCTAACTATGGGGAAATGAAGGCAAGTCTCTTTGCAATGTGTCAAGCATTGGATAATGGATTCAGGAACACAGCTCTATGAGGAGAATGCTCGAGTTTTATCCCCAAGCTACAAAAGAAATGTGGCTGAAATTTGTAGGGGTTAGTCGGTGTTAAATTTCACTCTTTTGTGTTGGTGAACATTTTAATGAGATGGAGCTTCATACCTAGGGCATCAAGTTCCACAAACTTTAAGGAACTTGAACTGTCTCATTTTCAAGGGGTTCAAGTTCCCAACCCCCTGAAATCAACATCATCATCATCATCATCATCATCATTGTCGTCATCACCATCATCATCAATATTATTAATTTATAATAATAACAATTATTAATATTAATATTAATTATAATATTAGTAATAATAATTAATAATAAAAATAATAATTAATAATATTAATTATTATTATAATTAATAATAATGATTAAATACTATTAATATTAATATTAAGAATAATTATTATTAATAGTAAAAATGATTATAATTAATTTTATTTACAATTAATTATTAATATTAATATTTAATTAATAATATTATTAATTATTATTATTATAATTACCAATATTAATAAGAATAATTATTACAATAATCATTATTAATATTAATATTTATTATTATTATGATTAATTGTCATGATTATTATTATTAGGTAATAATACTATTAATTAATAATTAATAATAATTATTAATCATATTAATAAGCATTACATTTAGTATTAATAATAATTAATTATTTTTATTAATATTAATAATAATTATTATCACTTTTGGTATTATTAGTCATCATTATTCTTTTTAAAATAAAATAGATTTGATTTCACTCCATAATCTATGGCCCAAAGACCAACCACAAGGGTTGGACGATTAAAACATGATTCTATTCCCTTTCCCTGATATCACATGAGTTTAGGATTCAAATTTCACAATTCATCTCTCAGGGATCACTCCTTGTTTCCAATCATTTCATTTTTGTGCCAAACAGAGCCTAAATGGTTTAGTTTTTGACATTTTTAGAATTTCTAAATCATTTTAAATTTCATGTTTTTTAAAGTTTTTTTTTAGGGAAAGTGTGTGAAAAAGTGACTTTTATATATATATATATATATATATATATATATATATATATATA
>JACYFF010031952.1:28219374-28235586 GCA_017589665.1 Selenicereus undatus | reverse complement strand
ATCAAAAGTTCTTAAGAAATCAAAAGCTTGCTCTTTAGTATAATATTCTAGATTGGGTAGATAACTTTTAGTTCCAAGGATATAGTCTCCTAATCGGTCTAGTTTATCTGTAGATTGGAATTTATGTCGAGAGTTGAAATTGTAGGTAGATGAATTCATTTTATAAGTTAACCAAAGCTATATAGGGAAAGATAGTCTTTTAAAGTTTCATCTAGTTTTTTAGCAGTTTTCGTATTTTCACAAATTAGTTGATTTAATAGCTTATGATAGCGTTTGTAAGCTCCGTTAAGAAGAGTTAAAGTATCTTTTATAACTTCATATTCTGATAGAGATTCTTGAAATAAGTTTTGATGTTTTATTCTTAGTTGAAAATAGTCATCGCTTAAGGACGCAATAAAACTAGCTTTAGGAAAGCGAGAGTTTTTTAGTGAATGATGTCGTGCATATGGGTGATTTGGTATATCTGCCAGTTTTAATAGTTTTTTCTTTTAGTGTTGCAAAATTTCAAAAGTTTCACGTGGTTTGCTTTTTGTCAAAAGTGAATAGTTTAAACAGTGTTGTGAATAATTTTTTCCCTAACAGTTTGTCGGTTATTTCAATAATTTTTAACGTTGTTCACAGTTCCTGAAACAGTAATTGCTAATAAGTGTTACAAGTTTTTCTTTTCAGATTAGTGTTTGCTCAATAGTTTGCCAAATTATTTCTTTTTTAGTTAACTATTTTGTGCTTAAGAATTAATAATTAAGACCTGTTTTAATTTTTAAAATTTTGTTTGATTAGTTTAGATGAGTAAAGTGTATTATTATTAGGTTCGTTTTAATTTTCAAGTAGGGGTTGAGGCTTCATAATTCCTTATTAATAGTGGTTGTATTTTAGTTAGAAATAGCAGTTATGTTTTAATAGTTATTAATCGTTAAGAAATAGTTCGGATCGTCTACTGCTTTAATACCAATAAGACAAGGGGCTGGTAACTTTTTATAGAAAAAGGTTTAAAACTCTTTGAAAAGGGACAATAGTTCGAGCAAAGTTACGATAAAATGAGTTCTAAACATGATGGTACTCTCAGCAAAATAAATCTAACTATCAGTAATTCAAGAAATTATACCTCTTAAATCGCAAGATTTTTAGGCAAAGCTAATGTATATATGGGTTGATCTCAAGCATTAGATTTGAGGGTGATTTTGAACAATAAATTAAAGGTGCATCCAATGCATTTTAGGAGCTTTTATTCCATCTTTTGGGAGGCCCAAGGTGTCCTCTAAAGGTCCCTTGAGTAGTTTTGAGGATAAATGCATAAGGAGAACTAAGTATGGGCAGAATATGCAAGTTCAACAACTCGGCAGTTTGGAACAATCAGCTAGTCCAACTTTGAGGCAACTTTCATCTAAAGTCCACATGTTTTAGCCAAGGTTTCTCTGGCCTAAATTTAAGTTTAGGAAGAGAGATTTCTAACAAGACCAACCACACTTAAATTGGAGTTCATTTGCTAGGTCAAGTTCAGCCCACAAATTCGGATATCAAAATGCAGGCAAGTTTTGGACAGTCTCCACTCTTTGGCCCATAACTTTTGAACGGATGGTCCAAATGCGATGAAACCACATTACCTGGAAACTAGACATCCTAATATTTCCAATTAATCAAGAATCGTCGAATTTGGATCCAAAACCAGAGAGTTATGCCTGTTTGAAGTTGGGGTTGCTGCTGATGTGAATGCATTTAATGCAAAACGCGTGAAGGTGTGTGAAAGCTTGTGATTTCGGCTCTTGCTGCTTATGCCTCCTCATAAAGCATGTCCTCCCTCTTCTAGTAAGGCCTAGACGTGTGGGAATTATAGATTCATGCATTGCCTTTTGCTGCCACACTCATTTCACACCAACAACATCCAAAAGACACACCTCTTCGGCTTTATTCATCCGAATGTAGTATGCAGCAAGTTCACTTGTTTTTCTTTACACCTTTTCATTTATTTTATATGTCTTTTCATTGTGTAAGGCCTCTACTATATAAGGCCATAGTTTACAATCATTAATCAATCAACTTTTGGATTAAGCAATACAAATTCAGCATTTGAGTGGATTCTCATTTGTGTGTTCAAAACCTAGTTCTATATCTTGAGTGTTGGCAATCTCAAGTGGTGTTCTGGGTCCCTTATTCTCATCTAGGTGGTGATTAACTTTTGTATCCTAGATTGGGTTAAGGGATTGCCTAAGTCCTTGGCTTGAGTGGCTCCATTTGGATTATCTCTTGTCGAGTCCTTGAACTATCCTATCTTTTCCTTGTTTTGAAATTACAAAAAAACACAAACCTAGCCTTGCTTGGTCGTTTGGGTGCAAAAATATACATCATTTGGTATCAGAGCCATAGTTTACAATCATTAATCAATCAACTTTTTGATTAAGCAATACAAATTCAGCATTTGAGTGGATTCTTATTTGTGTGTTCAAAACCTAGTTCTATATCTTGAGTGTTGGCAATCTCAAGTGGTGTTCTAGGTCCCTCATTCTCATCTAGGTGGTGATTAACTTCTGTATCCTAGATTGGGTTAAGGGATTGCCCAAGTCCTTGGCTTGAGTGGCTCCATTTGGATTATCTCTTGTCGAGTCCTTGAACTATCCTATCCTTTCCTTGTTTTGAAATTACAAAAAACACAAACCTAGCCTTGCTTGGTCGTTTGGGTGCAAAAATATACATCAAAAGCTCTGGAGTCCCTCAGATTTGCCGCCACGCCCTTCCTCTCACGGGCCTTACTGGACTTACTTTGATCTCTTTGCCTCCTTCTCTTTCCTCAAAATCATTCAACGTCTCTCGTTGAGATATGGAATTCTCATAATAAGCTCCACCATGCCTCCCTCAGTCTCATAGGTCCTGCTTCAATCTTTAAATTCCCTAACTCACTTTGACATACCTTAAAAAAGGAGATAAGAATTTCAAGAAGTTCTGAATAGTTCTATTTATTAAGCTGATTTTCCAAAGGAAAAATTAGAATAATATTTTAGGAGCTTTGCTCCAAATAGTCTCTCTAATAGTTTCTAAAAGCTCGTAGATTTCTCTCTCTTTTTCTTTGTCTGAATCACTCCTAAAATCTGAGCTCTCCTAACTTAAGAGTTACATATTTATAGTGCCTCGAAAGGCCTTTGTGACGTAAGTGCTTACATCAAAGGAAATAACTTTACAGTTGTAAATAGTACAATAATTGAAAAGTTCAACAGTGTCTTGATATCTTTTTGAAAAGTTTGCACGCTTGTCGGCTGTCTTCCGCGTGATTGGTGAATAGTTGATGGTGATGTGGCAAATAGTTGAAGTGCATAGTTGATGGTGATCTGAGCAATAATTTTAGAATTCTTCATGCGTGATTTGCAGACATTTTCGTAATTGATTGCTTGTGGGTCCTTTTTAGCAGTAATGAGTGATGTGCTGGCATCTTCTAGATGGCAGTTCTAGATATTAGTTCAATAGTTCAGCAATAGTTGTCGGCAAGATCCTGGCCTTATATTTGGCAATTCTTTTTGGAACTAAATCTTAACCGTCTGGGAAGAAAGTTTCTTTTCGAATTTTTTCCATAAGTGATGATAGTCGTTTTGCTTCTTCTTCTTCTTGAGTTTTAGTAAACTTTGAGTATTCTTGAATCAGGTTACAACGAAGATCATTGTCGGTTTATTTGAGACAAGAAATGTCAAAGAGCATGTTATAGCATAAGGAAATTACTACATGAGAGTTGTGTTGTTCAAAAGGGCATATATAAATATCAGGGATAATTTTTGAGACGAATCGAAAGATATGGGGTTCAAAAGCAGTCCAGTAGGTAAAATACTGGTGGCAATATCTGATAGTTTCAATATAACCGGTAGGCATTATAATAAGTACGGGATGATTATTGATATCTTGGAGAAGAGTGCGATAGACTTTAATGAGTGTGGGGTACTGATAGAAAGGTATTTCTTTTGAAAGATACCATTCTTAGTAGTCAATAAAAATAGCGTATTCATTATAATGAGGTCTTGTAAATGAGGTGAAATAGAGATCATTATCTCTGAGGTAGAATAGTAGTGGTTCAAGAGAATAATTGATAGTTTCCATAGTAGAAATAATTTAATAGTTTTGTCTCTGAAATAGTTTAATAGTTTTGTCTCTGAAATAGTTGGTTTGAAATAATTATTTCAATAGCTCACGATCAATCGATCATTGATCTTCAGCCTTGTTTGGTGTCATCATTGAGATATTCAGCTTCTCGAGCTAAATAATCTGCAAGAAAGTTGTGATTTCCTAAAACATGCTCATAAACAACGTTAAATTGAGATAGAAAAGTTTGTCATCGATGAAGTTTCCTCATGTGAGGTCCATTATCTAAGGCTTGTTTTACAAAAGTAGTTGCTGCTTTGTTATCAGTTAGAACTTTGAAAGGTTTTGGTAATAGAAATAAACCCCATTTTGTGATTCCTCGAATTATGGCTAAAAGTTCTTTTTCCATAGTATTGTAATTTTCTTCTGTTTGAGAAAAAATTCTTCTGTGATAACCGCAGATTTCATTCAGATTAGTTTTTAGGATAGAAGACCATACGTTATTAGATGCATCAGTTTGTAGTGTTAGATTCTCTTCAGGTTCAGGTAATCTGAGTTGTGGTAAATTTTTACATTCTTCTTTGAGCTTTTTTACTATTTGTGAGCGATGCTCATTCGATCCTTTGGCATTATTTTTTCTGTGTAGACTTTGTAAATCTTTTTTCTTTTTTGCTAAGTTTGGGATATAGGAACTAGCGTAGTTAAAAAGTCCTAGAAATCCTTGAATTTGTTTTTTAGTTCTTAGATTGTCGAGATATTCCATGATTTTTCTTGAAATATGAGTTTGTAAAGTGATACCATTGGATCCTAATTCGAATCCTAAGAATTCAATGTTTTCTTATTCGATAGTTGCTTTTTTCTTGCTTAGACAGATTCCTTCTTTAATAGTTGTTTCTGCAAATAGTTGGAGGTGTTCACGATGTTCTTCAATAGTTGCAGAGCTTATTAGGATATCATCCACATAGATTACAAGAAAAGAGTTAAGATGTTTAAAGGCATTGTCCATTCTTCTTTGAAATATTCTTGGTGCATTTTTTAGTCCAAATGGCATAACAATCCATTCGTAAAAGCCTTGAGCAGTACTAAAACCAGTATATTTTATGTTGTTTTCTTCCATTTTGATTTGCCAAAATCTAAATTTACAATCAAATTTGGAGAAGTATTTTTTATTTTTGACTAGATTAAGTAAAACATCTTTGTTTGGTAGAAAATAGTTGTCTGTTTTAGAAAATTGATTTAGTTTTTTTATAGTTGATAGCCATTCTAACTTTATTCCTTCTTTTTTCTGCTTCATTCCTAACCATAAAAGCTGCCTTTGGATGGTCGGATTAAGCTTTTGTCTAATAATTCTTTGATTTGTTTTGAAAATTCTTTTATATCTTCTGGAGAGTAGAGCATAGATTTTTCTTTAATATAGATTTCTTGAGTTAATTCGATTTTTGCTCTGGGATGTTTTGGTTTCCAAAATTGTAAAGGATTGTCAGAAAAGATTTGTTTTAATTTGGTAATGAAATCTTCTTTCTTTAGGATATTTACGTGAAAAGTTGGTTTTTGAAGTTGAATTGAGAGTGTAAGTTGTTCATATCCCTGTCCACCACGCTTCGCACGTATTCTGTAGGGATGTTTTAAGGTAGGGATTTTCAAGGTATGGCCACATTTGTTAGTGAAATAGACAATATAGGGAGTTTAGGTAAATTTAGCAAATTGTTTGAGGAAATTATTTCCTAAGAGGATATCATAACCGGAATTGTATTGAAAAATCAAAGGGATAGTAAGAATCTTATTTCCGAGAATAATAGACATATTGCTTTGTAGGAGGTTTAAATAGGTAGGTGTGGGATAGACACTTTGAATTCGAATTTGGCGATTAGATGGTAATTTTTTCCAGTTTGGTAGTAAAAAGTTTTGAAAAAAGGTTACTTTGAAATATGTATCAATTAAGGCGGTAGTTGTGATATTGAGGTCCTTTACGGTGGTCTTAATATAAGTAAGGATATGAATTTGTAGTTGTTTCATATTCTTTCAAGAGTAATGGAAGTTTACTTAGTTTGTAAGATGATGTGAGTTGGTTTTATCTCATAAGTTTCAAAATGATCCAAAAATATCATTTCGAGTAAAACGTGATAATGATCATTATTGGTGGAGTTATAGATATAGCAATCAAATTCAATTAAGGTAGAGGTTGGAGTTTTTAGTAAAAGTTTGGCCTTTTGAGTTAAAGTTGCTTCGCGTCCATCATAAGTAACAAAGTTATAGTTCTTGGTGGTAAAGACCGGGATAGGTATGGGTATACAATGACATTGAGATGCTCCTGTGTCGATTAAAACTTTGTTGTCTATCCAAAATTGTCCATTGAACTAGGCAAGTTTAACTTTATAAGTTGAATTAGTGCTAAGTGTTGTAATAGTTTTGGGTTGAAAACGGGGTATTTTTGATGTGCTAAAGCTCTTAGGTAGCATAGGTTGATGAATTATTCTCATTTCTTTATCTGTGTAAGATAGTCGTAGGGCTTCATAACTACTAGATGGTTCTTTGTCGACTAATTGGAAGTTTGTTAAAGCTGGTAATCTTGCTTCTTGCATAGGTGGTGAAATAACAGTGCTTACAGTTGAAAAGATAGGGTCAATAGTTATTTTTCCAGTTTGTTTTTCTTCCTTAATTGGAAAATTTGTATTTGAAAATATGTATAGTCCTCTGTAGTAGAAAGAATAATGCATCATTTTCAGGTTGTAAACCTATATTTGTTAAAAGTTTAAACGGTAGATTTAGTGTATCTTCAATATTCTTGCTACGCAATGTTACTGAATAGTTTGTATAGCATTCAAAAATTAATTTTTTATAGATTAAGTTTCCTTGTAAAGTTCCAAGATGACTATTTTGAATATTTGTAAATCTTTGATCATGAAGTGATAGGATGATAGGTGAGTTAATTCATTCTTTAAAACATGTTTTGACAGCAATTTGCAATCCTTGTAAATGAACATATTTTATTAGATTTCGATCTTTTAGGGGGATTTCATTTAAAAAGTTTTCTATAATATCTTGAGTTATGAGTCGTAATCTAACATTTCCTTGTAGATGATGTACATTCACAAGTTGTTCAGTTGTGTATAGGTTGAAGTATCTAATTATTTTTCTTGTTAAGAAATCGTCTAGTTTTTTCATAAAGTTTCTGGGATATTTTAAAGATAAATCAGTTGCTATTATTTTTTAGTATAGTTTTTGATTAAAAGTAATTATTCTAGTGTAGTTTTTGTTAGTTTCTTGGTCTTGTAGTAGTGTTGTCTCTGGTTCTTCAGTGGTCATTTTTGTTTTTAAAAGAGAGTAAATACAGACAAGTTTTTTTTTTTAAATTAAAAATATTATTTTTCTTTTAAAAGTTGGACAGTTATATTTATTTTGGCATAATTTTTTTTATCAGTTGTAGGATAGTGGTGTCTCCATAGATCCATATTCAATTTTTGAGTAAATTGGTAAAAAGTCATTTTTAAGCTTTTGTTGAAGTAATTCATTCTTATTTTAAAGTTTTATTTTAAAAGTAATAGCTGTTTTTACACTTTAGTCCTTGAAGTTTGGCTTATTTGCAGACTTAGTCCCTTCTTGGTTCTTAAGTAAGGACTAAGCCCGCAAATAAGCCAAACTTCAAGGACTAAAGTGTAAAAACCGCTATTACTTTTAAAATAAAACTTTAAAATCAAAATGAATTACTTCAACAAATTCTTAAAAATAACTTTTTACCAATTTACTCAAAAAATGAATATTGACTCTATGGATATTACAACTAATAAAATTTCATGCCAAAATAGATACAACTGTCCAACTTTTGAACGAAAATTGACAAAACTTGTTTGTATTTATGCTCTTTAATAAAAACAAAAATGACCACTGAAGAAATAGAGACAATACTACAACAAGAGCAAGAAACTAATGAAAACTACACTGGAATAATTACTTTTAATAAAAAAACTATACTAAAAAATAATAGCACCTTATTTATCCTTAAAAAATCCTAGAAACTTTTTGAAAAAACTAGATGATTTCTTAACAAGAAAATTAATTAGATACTTCAAGCTATACACAACTAAAATTTACCATAAACAAAAAATTTAAAAAGAACTAATTTCGAAATATGAAGACAAACTAACTCTTCTATGAAAAAGAAAAAAGCCTATACAAAAACGTTATACAAAACCCAAAAGACACTATGAGTTTTCCTCAAATTGAAGCCAAACTACGAAATGTCAAAAATGAAATACGAGAAATTAATGAAACTATTAAACAACTAGTGATACAAATGCAACTTATGAATATAACTTTTGAAGGAATAGTAAAACCAAAACAAAAGAAAGAATATGGACCGTTAGAAATAAAACTACAAGACAAAATAATACCAAGAAGTGATGACGAAAGATATATCAAAAGATATCAAGAAAAACTATTAAAATCAGTAGAAGAACTTCCACAATTAAAATCACTACCAACTCTTGAAAATAAATTAGAAGAAACTTCATAATGGGAGAATACAATAAATCTATTGAAGAACTATTAACAGATTTTGAAGATCTACAAATAACTGAGATTGTAAAGCAAGTTAATATGCAATCAGAAAATCCAACTGGTACAGGAAGTACTGGAAGTAATCAACCACCTCCAAGTCATTTTTATGAACACGGAGAAACTTCTAACTCATTTCAATCAAGAAGAACTCCAAATCTTAAAAATTAGAAAAAACCATCTCTACTTACGTCAAAAAGACCAACTATTAACGAAGAATTTAAACCCAAAAACCCTTTTTACAAGAACCAATACCTGCTTGAGGATATTTTCTAAATCTTGACTGTGTAATTGATATAAGAAAAACTTTAGAAACTTGAAAATCAGCAATGGTATTAAATTTACTCTATGAACTAGCTTATGCCGAAGAAGGACAAGATGTAACTGCAATATACAACTTAATTATCAACTCTTTCCAAGGAATTGTCTATAACTGGTATCAAGGACTATCTCCAAATATATTAAATTTAATTGAAATAGATGTAAAAAGAAATCTAATAACAGGAATTGAAGAAGGAATATGGACTATGATCAAATCTCTTATTGGACAATTTGAAGGTTATGAATATGTCGATAACTTTTTAAATGCAAATCTTGAAAATCGACGTGAGGGCACTCTATAAACTAACAAAACTAAGAATCTGTAATCTATGCAACTTTAAAAGCTTCTTTTGTGAATTTAACAAATATTACTACATACTATATGTATCCTCTGAAGATCATGAAACTTATATACAATTACTCTTAAATAAATTTCCCAACCATTAGAATCAATATTTTTCAGACAAATTCGAAGAATTTGCCAAACAACCTACAACTTTTAGATCTATAGCTGCTGTCCAAACTATAATAAATAAAAATGTCACTTTATGTTGTGAAGATGTTAATGAACCAGGTCAATATCGCTACGAAAACTATCCGAACTTTCACCCAAAGCGAAAACGAACTCCCAAGAAGCACTTAACCAAACCAAGAAAAACCTCTACGAAAAAATTTTCTCAAAAGAAACTCTTAAACTAAAGAAAGCAAAAACCGATAATGCTAAAACTGAAAAATCTATAAATAAACCCCAAAAAAGTAGCACACATTTTCGACATGAAAATTTATCCCGGGAAAACTTTCGTTCCGAAAATAGATATTATAAAAGAAACAAACAACTAACTTCTTGCCAATGTTGGAACTGTGGCGAAATTGGACATAAATCTATAGACTGTACTAAAAGAAAAGCTAACATTGTTAAATTATTCTCTGAAGAATTTAATGAAATTCAACACGAACTATACCCCATAACTTTTCGAACATCTGAGGTACTTTCAAGCTGTTATGAATCTATAAGCTCCACTGAATCAACTGAAGTGCTTGACTCAACTGATGAAGACCTTTATTTAGTATCTGAACACGAGTCTTGACCCCCGCAGCTAACCATTCCCTACAGAATACGCGCGAAGCGTGGTGGGAAGGAGTACAAAAACTATACACTAAAAACTAAACACTAAACACGAATTAAACAACATCAAACAACTGAACAAACTTATATTCTGAAAATCTTACAAACTCTTCTCTCTACCTATCTCAGATTAACAATGTTGATGAGCATTTTTCAGGAAATCACAATTTTCTTGCAGATTCTTTGACAAGCAAAGCCAACTATGACTACTCACGAAAAGTTCAGGGAGCTTGAAGATATTACTATTGACTTTAATGAATATTTACAAACTGTTACAGAAAACTTAAAGCATCTTGAGACAGGAGTCCAATACATTGTCACCAACATCCGAACTGAGATCGATGAACTTTCGAAAGGGACTACTGAAATCCTGACGGATATGCGGAAAGATCTTGAACAAGGGAACCTTGTTGTTGCTGAACTATTCAAAACTATGAACTCTTTAAGAACTATTTCATTAGAAACTATTTCTAGTTCCACGATGCCAATGGAATCGTCGCGAACTCCAACTATTATTCCCCCAACTATTAGTCCCCTAACTATTATATCTGAGCCAAGTTCTAGCCATACATTTGTCGAAAAAGAGAAAGAGATGCAAGAGCTAAAGGCAAAACTATTATCAAAAAAGACTATTCCGCCATCTACACAAACGAAAAAATTTGTTCCTTTTGATATTTGTGATCCTTTTATTTCAGGTTATCGCAAAACTAATATGCAAGTCTATGGCGATCTTAGCCATCTATCCCAAATCTTTTACAACAGTAAAAAATCTCTATTTCCAAGACTTACTACTTGCACTGGATCAAATCCCTCAGCTATTTACCAATTTTACGAGTATGGATATCTAGAAATGATTTACCCAAATTCCAAACTTACCAAACTATTCCTTTTCCCTTCCGATATCATCCAAACTCTCAAAACTCTCAAATAAGGACCTATCTTTGTCAAATTCCATACTATTCCACCTGAAAAAGACGATACAACTGGAAAAATCTATCATGGTATTAGCCTTATTCAAACTGGATACATCTCTTAAACTCATCAGATCAATATTGAAGCTACCAAGAAATTTGACTTCATTCGGTTCAATGAATCATGGATTAACTATAGAAGAAGCTGTGGCGCTATGGCAGTAAAATGTCATGGAGACCGACTCTTCACCACTAGACTATGATATTCATTAAGGACTGAAAATTATGCTATTATTACTAAAGAAGGAATGCAGGAAGACTATTACGATGATGAACTTTTAAAATTTCTTTTTCAACTCGAACCAGAAAATTTTCAAGGATCTCCATCTATTCGAAACAAGTTTTCTGAACTACTCAAGAAAGAAGAAGAAAAACAACTTTTGATACAAACGGCTAAGATTTTGCCTTAAGACGGCCAGATGTAATGCCAGGATCTTACCGACAATTATTGTTGAACTATTGAACTCTTATCTACTGAAATCTGGAACTACCGTCTAGAAGATGTCGGCATATCAATCATTGCTGCTAAAAGGAGACCCACAAACAATTAATCACGAAGACTTTTGCAACCACGCGAAGAATTATGAAATTGTTGCTCAGGTTACCATCAACTATGCACTTCAACTATTTGCTACATCACCATCAACTATTCACCAATCACGCAAAAGACAGCCAACAATCGTGCAAACTTTTCAAAAAGTTATCAAGGCACTGTTGAACTTTTCAATTATTGTACTATTTACAGTTGTAAAGTTATTGCCAATAATGTAAGCACTTACGTCAAGAAGACCTTTCAAGGCGCTATAAATATGTAACTCTTAAGTTAGGAGAACTCAGATTTGAGGAGAGATTTAGACAACGAAAAAGAGAGAGAAATCTAAGAGCTTTTAGAAACTATTAGAGAGACTATTTGGAACAAGGCTCCTAAAATATTGTTCTAATTTTTCCTTTGGGAAATCAGCTTAATAAATAAAACTATTCAGAATTTCTTGAAATTCTTTCTCCTTTTTTAAGGTATCTTAAAGTGAGTTAGGGAATTTAAAGAATGAAGCAGGACCTATGAGACCGAGGGAGGCATTGTGGAGCTTATTATGAGAATTCCATATCTCAACGAGAGACGTTGAAAGATTTTGAGGAAAGAGAAGGAGGTAGAAAGATCGAAGTAAGTCCAGTACGGCTCGTGAGAGGAAGGGCGTGGTGGCAGATCTGAGGGACTCCAGAGCTTTGCCTAAAAATCTTGCGATTTAGGATGTATAATTTCTTGAATTACTGATAGTTATATTTACTTTGCTGAGATTACCATCATGTTTAGAACTCATTTTATCGTAACTTTGCTCGAGCTATTGTCTCTTTTCAAAGAGTTTTAAACATTTTTCTACAAAAAAGTTACCAACCCCTTGTTTTATTGGTATCAGAGCACTAGACGACCCGAACTATTTCTTAACTATTAATAACTATTAAAACGTAACTGTTGTTTCTAACTAAAATACAACCACTATTAATAAGGAATTATGAAGCCTCAACACCTACTTGAAAATTAAAACGAACCTGATAATAATACACTTTACTCATCTAAACTAATCAAACAAAATTTTGAAAATTAAAACAGGAACGTCTTACTTAATTATTAATTCTTAAGCACAAAATAGTTAACAAAAAACGAAACGATCTGGAAAACTACTGAGCAAACACTAATCTGAAAAGAAAAACTTGTAACACTTATTAGCAATTACTGTTTCAGGAACTGTGAACAACGTTAAAAATTATTGAAATAACCGACAAACTGTTAGGGAAAAAACTATTCACAGCATTGTTTACACTATTCACTTTTGACAAAAAGCAAACCACGTGAAATTTTTGAAATTTTACAACACTAAAAGAAAGAACTATTAAAAATGACAGATATACCAAATCACCTATATGCACAACATCATTCACTAACAAACTCTTACTTTCCTAAAGCTAGTTTTATTGCGTCTTTAAGCGATGACTATTATCAACTAAGAACAAAACATCAAAACTTATTTCAAGAATCTCTATCAGAATATGAAGTTGTAAAAGATACTTTAACTTCTTCTGAGCACAGAGCTTACAAACGCTATTGTAAGCTATTAAATCAACTAATTTATAAAAATACGAAAACTGCTAAAGAACTAGACGAAACTTTAAAAGATTACCTTTCCCTATATAGCTTTGGTTAACTTATAAAATAAATTCATCTACCTACAATTTCAACTCTCGACATAAATTCCAATCTACAGCTAAACTAGATCGATTAGGAGACTATATCCTTGGAACTAAAAGTTATCTACCAAATCTAAAATATTATACTAAAGAGCAAGCTTTTGATTTCTTAAGAACTTTTGATTGTACAACCAGAAATATTCGTCAACAAATGCTAAATCATTATAAAACACAACTAAATCAACTGTTACTTTTACTAGAAACTATTGAACCAAGAAATAGAAAAATCTTAAAAGATAATATCGCATTATTAGCATTAATTTTTATATACATAATTTGGTATCAAGAAAACATAAATATTAATGACTCTCAAATCACTTACTATTCAGACAATGAATATTAAAAAAACTAAAACAAACTAAAAGAATAAAACTTTAATTTATTGTTTAAAATAAAAAATTAAAGCATAAATTATTGAAAAAATTTAAATTAAACAAGAAACATAAAATTATAAATACATATAATAAAAACAAACTTTCAATATCGTCGTGTTTAAGATTGCCATCCCTATGAGCAAGTCAACTTCTGGGACCTACTTCATTCACACAACTCACCAGAGGCCGAGAACAAAAACCAAACCCCAAAACACAATCACTTTAAAAAAAAAAAAACACTAACAAGAAAACAGAAAAAGGAAGAAGAAATAAAAGAATCATCCCTTTGTCTATCTTTCCTGCCCCTCATTCTGCCACAACCTCCATGCCACAACACACTCCCATAATTATAATCCCCCCAACCCAATCTCACTCCATTTCTCTCTCTACCCCCTCATTTTCCTCGGTCGCTTTCTCTCTCTATCTCTCTTTCTCACTTCCACGTTCCTGCACCACTCTCTCCTCTCCACTAAGGTAAATCCGATGAAAGACGAGTGGCTACGAGCCGCGATTTTCGACGACGCCCTCGTCGCCGACCTTCTCCTCCGACTTCGAGACTTCTCCTCCGGGTCCCACTCTGACTTCCCTCACCCGCCGGTTATACTTCGCCCCATCAAGGGCCTTCCGCCGACGTGGGGATTACGTCAGCCAAGGTCAAAGTCACAGTCGCCGGAGGAGAAGGAGGCGCCAAGAAGCCCAACCACGCCGCTCTTGTGGGGTGGAGGTAGTGAAGGATGCGAAGAGTCCTCTAGTCAGCCTCCGCCGTCGGATCGGTTTAGATCCAAGGTGCATATCTCTTCCACGTCGCTCTCCGATCTGGGTTACCGTTTTCTGAATTGGCCGGAATGCGCTTCTACTGTCAGTTTAAACTCTGCCCTCCCTTCTTTGAGAATCTTCTTCTATGGGTTGAGTCTTCTAGTCTTTGGTTTGGTGGCGTTTTTCTTTTTTTTTTTCGCTTAAAAATATCCGGTTTGTTTTTTAGTTTTCTTTTTTTGAAAGTGTGGTTACCATTTTTGCCTTGCCAAATTCTGGATTTGACTATGTTGACCCTCCTTTGAATCACCAAAATACCCCTTCCATCTCACTGGATCTTCTTCTCCGACCGGCGAACGGCCTGTAACTTCCGACGCGTCACGACGGGTGAATTGACACTACTACCCCGGCCAGATTTGTGTCTTTACAAGTCACGTGACGGGGCGTGCGTCTAAGGACTCACAGCGAGATGAACAGGGGATACGTCAGACAGAAATTATTTTATTTTTTTGGGTTTGGGTGACTTTAATTTCGGCTCTTTTCCGGTCAGCTGTCAATCTTGTTCGCCGGTTGTTTCCCTTCTAGTTTTCACCCGGGTTGTCTGTTTTTTAAAGAAAGTCGCATTTTTGGGTTGGTTGAAACTTGATGTCCAAAAAATGCCCTTGGGGGTTTAGACGGAAGGGACATGCATGTCCTGGTAAAAAACAAGGGGACACGACTCATCGGGTTTGCTTCTCTAATTCTCCACTTTCGGTGGTCGTCTGGTCTCATGGTCTGCTGTATCCTGTATGCCCCTGTTCAATCTTCAAAATGACTTTTACATGCCTAGAGGGGCAGGGCAGTCATTTCGACTAAGGATGCACAGTTAGGTGGGGGCCAAGTAGATAGGTAGGAGAACTCGGTTGGGATGAGGTAGGGGCCCATTTGGAGAAGTGGGGCGGGTGTTTGGTGTGTGCCCTTTGTTTTTCTTTTTCTTTTTCTTTTTTTTCCTTGAAAAAAGTTATGGTGGAAGATAGTGACGGTGATGATGATCTCCTTAATTTTTCTCTCCTCCTACTCCTCCTCCTTTTCTATTTCTCGCTCTAGATTTGTCCCCTCCAATCCACCAGTTTCTTCAGTATTCAGCCTTTTTTTTAATTTAAAAAAAAACCATCGTTTTCGCTCTAGATTGAATACCTTTTCTATTTGTAGTCTTGTTTCTTTTTCATTTTGTTGATCAGATTGGTGGAGGGCAGTAGAGTGGACGCCACCCACCACTCCGCAACCCACCCCCCTTATGAGCCGCCGCAGAGTCACGTGATGTGGGAGACAACCGAAATTACTACCTCGCGTCACTAGTAATGATTAACTGGGGGCGTCACTGGCAGTGGTGAGGGTTCATGTGACCGCGTGCCATCGGCCAATGGTATCATGATACGTTGCTTTGGTAAGCTGTAAGAATGCCTTGTCATACCGTGGTCTCTGCTGTGCTACTGAAGGAGTTTTCACCAGTTATATCGCATGTACAAGAGGCCTAGCTCAGCTCTGGGTTCTCTTCAGATCAGGACCGTTCATCATGCTGGAGTGGGTGATTGGTGATGATGTGGTGTGAGTATTTTGGTGTTGACGTGAGGGAGCAGGGGCCGGGCCCATAGCTAGTAGGAGGAAAGAGTTACGTGTCTGGAAAATGGTGGGTCAAATAGTGTGTGAATTTTGAATGGGCGGAGTTAGTTTGGTTTGGTTTGGTTTATCCACTTGGAAAGCTTTAACGGGCCCTTCTCCTTTGCATTCATTCCCAATTTCCTGTCTTTTACAATGCATTTATCCATCA
>JACYFF010031952.1:28201036-28219364 GCA_017589665.1 Selenicereus undatus | reverse complement strand
CAAAGTTTGAATCTTCGGTACGGAATACTGAGTTAAAATGGGAGTTGTGGTCTTCTATTTGATGAGGTTTCCTGAGAGAATGTCAAAATTGGGGTATTAGCACCCCCCCTTCGCCCTCCTCACCAAAAAAAAAAATAAATTCAATTCTTTGTGGCCTTTGCATGTTAATCTTCAGATGCTTTGCTTTGAAGCTTCTTGGGTAAGGGTTTCTTGTGGTAGTTAACCTGACCTCCGTAAGATTGCTTGTCTTTGGTGGTGGGGCCCATTTAGCTGTGGTGGGTCCTTCTACCTTGACAACCAAACTTGTCTATTTTGGGTGTTGGGCAGAATTGTTGTCTCTTGTTCTTCACTAGGGTGTTAGCTGAAATGGGTTGCATTAGTCTTTGTAGCTGGGATGATTCAGAACTAATTTCCCATATCGTGTGATACATTGTTTGAATCAAATGACATGTCACATGTTATCCAAATATACCGTGCTAATTCATTGCGAAGGTCTTTGAAACAGCTAAAGTTGCATGAGACAAGGCATTTGGTTCTGTTTCTCTCGGTCAAAGTCATGTCTAGTTAACAATGATATAGGGCCTGTCTGGTAAATAGCTGGTAGTTGTTAACTGTTAGCTGTTTATATTAGTTATTTGAATTATCTATTTTTAAAAAAAATGTTTGGTAAAAACTAGATGTTTCTAAAAAATATGTTTGTAAATTTTCATTTATACCTTATTTATGAATTAGTTTTTAATGACATGTGTGTAATTTTTTCAAATTTATGGACAATTATGTCATTTCCACATGAAGTTATTCTCAAAAGGCTAATGGGAATAGCTTTTTCAAAAATAGCTTTTTGAAGCTAAACAATTATTGCAAACAGTTATTTACCAAACATCCTTTACCTGTTTGATTTGGGCAAAATAGCTATTTTTCACCAAACAGCTATTGTTATCAAACACCCCATAGTGGAGTCCTACTGATATGTTGTCATCCATTATGTGTTGGTAATTTCAGATTTCAGCTACCACTGAAACGCTTGCGACTACTAGCAAGAGGCCTAGAAGGAAGAAGGTATATTGTTTCTATTTCACTATCGGCTTTTATTGTCTCATTTTTTTCACTATGCAAAGTGATCTGACAAGACTGACTGACTCGTGTGATTTGTCTATTGTTGGCAGACATTTGCTGAACTTAAAGAAGAGGAAGGTTCACTTTTGAAGGAGCAGACATATTTGAAGAAGGTTCCTCTAGATCTTCTAGTTGCTTAGTATTCTGCTTGTTCTTTTCATTAAACAGGTTTTCTAATAGTACTCTCGTTTCTCAAACAGAAGTTAGAGAAATTGCGCTTGACATTGAAGGAGCGTAGATCTATGAACGAGAAGTTGAAGAGAATGAAGGTAATTTAGTCATCATATATTATTCTGTTACGTCCTTTTTCTTTTCTGCAAGAGAAATTTGGCGGCTATCATCAAATGTGAAAGATCAACCACTGGCAGTCACTCAATGTGAAATGCTATCAATTGTGATAGTCTAGAATCGTACATGTAGATCGAAGGTGTTACAAGTTCCCATAGTCTTGCTAAGATAGGTGAAGGCTAGGAGTACCAATTGTTTATAGCTCAATTGGTACTTAACAACAAACGGGGTTGTAGATAGTATAGTTTGCCGTAGGCATGTTGCTTTAGTTGAGTGCAATTAACAATTGTTTGAACTGTGAATGATATTCATCTTCTAGACGCTGACTCATCTTGGGATGATGTGGGCTGTGGCAACTGAAACTGGAAAGATACCTTCATTTCTATTGTCTCCCGAGGATTGCTATCCAGTCTAATTGCTTGTCATTTGGTTTTGTGTTATGAAGGTTGATGTTATTCAGTCTAATTGCTTGTCATTTGGTTTAGTGTTCTGAAGGCAGGAAATTGATGTTAACTACAGAATCACTATTTTTATTTATTTATTTTTATAAATAAAGGAAAGCTTTTCCACTTGCGAGGGGAAAAGAGGTAAGCAATTCTTGCAAGTGTTGGGGTTTGAACCCCTAACCTTTCATTTGGAAGATAAGTACTCCGCTTGTGCCTGTGTGTTTCCTCAGCAAAGAATCACTAGTTATGTACTTATTTGTGTGCCATAATCTTCCTTTGAATATTTCTTGTCATCTGGTGTTGAAAATGGATCTGTTGTGACTAGACCTGATCAACGGGTCAGGGACCCGCCCACCCCTCCCCGACCCCATCCGACCCTCAAAAATGAGGGTCAGGGTCGACCTTTTTTTTATCTCTGACCTACCCCGACCCTCAAATTGAGGATATCTGACTATGATGAGGGTCAAACTTGGGTAAAGGTTTTGATCATCTGATCTGACCCGCTGACCCTCACTTTTTATAAAAAATTAAAAATTAAAACAAAATAAGATACTTTCGGTTTCTTTGTTCAAAATTTTTTCGCTTTCACTTTCCCATCTCCCCTTGGCATTCCTTCCCAATTCATCTCACCAAATCTCACTGGTTCGTAACCTTGTAATGCTCTCTCTTTGATGTTTGGAGTAGTCATTTTAATGAACTAATCAGTCTCTTGGTTTCATGATTAAATTATGCATTAGAGTGTGTAGTTATGGTATGCTTCATTGGAGTATTATATTATCGTTTGACCGTTTATTTTGTAAGATGTTTAATGTTGGCATTTATAATAAAAAGAAAACTTAGTGAAAAATCTCATTTTCTATATCGGGGGGGTTTGAGGGTCTGAGCCGATGATCCAAGAGTACCCGCGGGGTCAGGGTCAAAGGTATGCTGACCTGTATGAGGGTCGGGTAGAGTCAAGGCCGAGAAAATTCTGTCAGCTGATTCTCATTACCCGACCCGACCCTTAATTTGATCAAGTCTAGTTGTGACACGTTTCTTGCTTGAAAAACTCCCAATAGCATTGATCTTGTTACATTCTACTTTATGCAGCTCGATTTACATGTAGAATCAGTAGTAAAATCAGACGCGAATCATCATGAACCAGACAGACAAAACATGACCCACAATTGTGCATCATCTGAAGCCACTTCTTCAAATATGTCAAGGCCAGTCAAATGTGAGTACAATTCAGAGCCCGATTCATGTCAAGAGCAGAAAGTTGCGAAATCTCTGGATGCCGTGTTTGTGCTTCCTGACCTAAATATGATCCCTGATGAGGATTCTGTTCAAGAGCTTGGAATGAGCTAATAATCGAACAACAAAGGTTTAGCTAAATCATAAATGTCATATTACCACTGAGTGGTGCTTCATTCAATCGTGCAATGACTGAACTGCCTCTCAATCAGTAGGTGTGTAATTACAGTTGAAATTAGGGAGTTATTTCTGCCAAGATGCCAAAACAGTCTTGGGTTTCAGAAGTTGGAAAAGAATATTAGAGAGAGAATTTGAGGGTTAGTCGCTTAGTCTTAGAATATAGGTATTCAAACGTTGACTGAGCTGTTCTCAGTTTGTGTTGTATCTGCTAATTTTCTGGGGTAATCCTTTCTTGATTGTTCCCTGGACGAAATACTGAAGACATATATGTATTCTGTGCTATTATATTCATTCCTATGTAAGATCCAGAATGAATCATTGTATAATAGTTGTTAGAATCTATATAATTTCTTTAAATATATTTTCCCCCACCTTTCTTTTTTTAAACTTTTGGTTTTAGGTTTTGTTTGGTCCTTGGAAAATTTAGTGAGAAGAAAAGTTGGAGGGAAAAAATGTGAAAATTTAGGCTCTGTTGGGACCTTGGAAAATTTGGTGGAAAGAAAAAAATTTGAAAAAGTTACTTTTTTTCTTGTGTTTGGTTTAGAGAAAATCATTAAAAAAAAAATGAAGAAAAGTTAGGTGGAAAAATTGTTAGGAGTAAGTGATAAAATTTTCCTCATAAAATTGTGAGAAAAGTTTGAGAAAAATTTCCAACCTCCTTCAACCTGACATTGGTTAGATGACATTAACATGATTTAAGTGGTTCATTAACATTCAAATTTCTCATCCAAATTCTTATATTTTTTCCTCAATCCAAATAAGAGAAAAAAACTTATTTTCTCTCAACTTTTTTTTCGTTCACATTTTTTTACTTCAACTTTTCTTTCCACCAAATTTTCTAAAGACCAAACGGAGCCTTAGTGAGAAGAAAAGTTGGAGGAAAAAAATGTGAAGGAAAAAAAAGTAGGGGAAAATGAAATTTTTTCTCTTGTTTGGATTGAGGAAAAGATACAAAAAGTTGGATGAGAAATTTAAACGTTGATGAACTATTTGAATTGTATTGATGTCATCTAAGCAATGCGAGGTTGGAGAAGGTTGGGAATTTTCCTCAAACTTTTCTCACAATTTTATGGGGAAAGTTTTATCACTTGTTTCTAACAATTTTTCGACGTAACTTTCCTCCATATTTTTTTCGTTATGATTTTCTTTAAACCAAACACAAGAAAGAAAGTAACTTTTTCAATTTTTTTTCTTTTCAACAAATTTTTTAAGGTCCAAATGGAGCCTTAAAGTCAGGAGTATGGTTACTCTAGAATTTTTATTATTAGCATCCAAACTGGAAGACAATAGCTTGTTGGGGTATGCCGTATGCAAAATCAGAAAATGGTAGGATTAGGGCAATGGGGTTGGGTCTATTTGAGAAATTTTATGGTTATGTAAGTATGTAACATATGTTTTTGTTTATTGTAACTTTTTTTGTTGGGATTTGATAAATTTTTGCTATAATATTATTAAGCAAATTGCGGAAATATGTAAATTATATTATTGAGTATCGTTCACAAAATTTGCAAATGATGTTCTACCTCAGCTATAATTTATCCTATACCTAATACTAAGGGCCGTTGGTTGCAAATGATGTTCTGCCTCAGCTGTAATTTATCCTATACCTAATACTAAGGGCCGTTAGTCGCTCATTTGAAGTTCCTTTGCGATTTAGAATACCAATTGGTGCCAAGAAGGAAGTTCTAAACAAACTAGTTGTTGCTAAGAAGGAAGCGGTAAACAAGGTCTATTAACTGTTAATAGCGATCAAATAGCAAAAATTATGATATTCGCTTAATAAAATTCATAATCTAATTTGCATATTTATTATATCGGTATTCAATATTCCACCATGTACCACACGTAAAATGATCAAAACACAACACAGTATTGCAATTTATTTTTTCCCCATTTGTTTAATATGAAATCTTATTATCTAAATCATGCATAACCTACTCAACTTGTCGCAAAATTTGGGGGGGGGGTATGCTAGTGAATCCCCAATTGAAATTGAATGCAAGTAAAGAAAATTAAACAAAATCCATTTTCTAAGCATGTTTTGGCAAGCTGGTAATAAAAACTGTTATCAATCTTATCTGCAAGCGGGAGGCCAGATATACATGGCAAAACTGACCCGAGACTCGAAACCTGAACCAAACGACCCGGACCCATATCTGATCCGACACCTGAAATATGGTCACCCGAAAGTTGACCCGAAACCCGAATTGACCCGAAACCTGAATTGACCCGAAATGAACCATACCCGACCCGAAGTTTTCTACAAAGTTGCTTGTTTTGGCATGACGAGCGTATTTGACAAAGAATTGATTGACCCGAAATCGACCCGAACTGAACCATACCCGACCCAAACCGAAACGACCCGAAATGTCACTTACCCGAACATGACCCGACCCAAACTTGACTCGACCCGTACCGAACTGAATAACCCATTTGTCAGGTTTAAGCCCAAACATGATGGTAGAATAGGTAAATTAAACCAAATCCATTTTCTGAGCATGTTTTGGCATGTTCTTTTTGTGGGGAAAATTTTGGCTCTTATTACCATTTCATTCTCTCCCTCTTCTTCCGAATCTTTTTTATTTCTGCGCACTTCTTAAGGATAAATACCATTTCTTTCTACTCCCTTCCTACTTGTTCCTAGTCTCACTCATGACTCATTCATTGTTATACTTTGATATCAATAATTTTATCTTTTTCTTACTTCATTTCACTACATTTTAGCCATTCTCACTCTATTCCATTCAATCTCATTCCACACTCGCAATTTATCTACGGAAAGAAGAGACTTGTCATTGCCTCCACCACATACTATAAAACCTACATTATGAAATTTTAGTAACTCCTGTAAATTCCGAATTGGTAGATTCACCTTACCTAACTGAGCTAGCCTGAAGTATTTACAATGAACTACTTTTTGTCCTGCAATGTACAGAAGTGATAGTAGGATTCATGTTATACAGTTAGAATGATTATTGATATAAGTAGTATTCCCGAGTGCTCGAACTAATGGAGTTTTGCCCACCCCCCACCCCCCAAAGTTTTTTTTAATTTTAAGAAAATCAACCTCCAAATTCTTTTCCCTTCAATAAATTGATTAATGGATCATGATTATTAGTAATTATATTTGCTTTGTGTTTTCAATTTTTGATGTCAATGTCATGAATTTAGATTCCAGGTTTGACTAGATATTTCCTTTTTTATATATTTTATTTGATGATAAGCAATACTATCCTATTTCATATACGCAAAAACTTGCAGTGGTTATTATGATTTGCCAACCACCATAGTTGAAAAGATCTAAATAATCCACATGTCACTATTAAATCTCTACTGTCCATATTTTAGGTTTTAGTTAAATTATATAGTGACCTTTTAATAATTCAAAAAATATTTATAAATTTGAAAAGACATTAAAATGTTTGAATAAAGAATTGTTTACTTTCCCAATTTTTCCAATTTATCAAACCCCAAAAAGTCAAGAAATTGCATTAAATGGAAAATTTGTTTCCCAACTTTCCTGTGGTCACCTCAATTAATGTTTCAAGTACTCATTTCACCCCGCCAACAAATGGTTATCGATCCAAGTCCATGTTTTTCGACAAGGAGCATCCTTCCCAACCCTCCAATATTTCCAACCAAATTTTGCGCTTCATGTACTCCGATAAGATGCACGCCTATCCTCCTCTACCTTAGCCATATACTTTACTGACTTATGCCCTATTCTTTTTTGCGATAATGAGCATTTATACTTATAAAAACGCAGTCTCATTCTGACGGAAAAAATGTTGAGGCGAAGTGCCCTTTGGACAATTTGATGGATATTCAAACAGAGTTCGACGGAACTATAAATTTTTGACGGAATTTATCAGAGAAGTTTACCATTGGAAATCCCAGCACATTGTTAAAAAAAATAAAATCCAAATATGGGTATAACTCTTGGCCGCCAGGGGGGTCTTCAACATGAATGAAGGTTGAGAGACTTCGTGTGAGGAGAGAGAAGGAGTCAGCAAGAGTAAGAGTACACTCACGTCCGTCGGTGACCAACGCCGGAGCTCATTGCTGCCCTCTGCCGCTGGTGATTGCTTCATTTTTAACTAAGGGCATGTTCTTTTCGTTGCGAAATATGAGTTGGTAAATAGGTGAAGTTGGCTGAGATCGATAGAAGTAGGTTGAAGGAGAGATTTTTTTATTGAAGTGGGTTGAAGTTGGTTGAAACAGGTTGAAGTGGGTTGAATTTTTATTTTTTTTTGTATGATGGGTAGAAGTTAGTTAAAATAGTGGAAAGTGGATTGAAATTGGATGAAGTGGGCTGAAGTAGGTATTTTTTTTGTTGAAGTTCGTGAAGTGGGTTGAAGTGAATTGAAATTGATTGATGTTGGTAAATTTGAATTTACTAACGAAAAGAACATGGCTTAAGTTGTTACTTAAATTTGAAATCTCTGAGTAGGTTGGTGATTTTGGTTGTGATTGAGTTTTTATTTTTTGTGTGACGCCGCTGTTGTCCCTTTGCCGTCATCACTATTGCCGCCGCACCTCATCGCTGCCGATGTTCGCCGCCGCTATTGAAATTTGATTTGGGAAATTTTTGTTGCCAACTTGAAAGGTTAGTGTGACTAAATATTTTTATTGAAATTTTTATATTTTAAAAGTACTTTAATTTGGATAAATATAGTAATTTTGTGAAATTTAATTCTTGTAGTATATATGTATAATTTGTTTGATATGTTTTGTTTGGTAGATTATGGATGTGGAAACTTATGGACGTGAGTAAGTAGTTTAATTGTTTATTTGATTTGTTAAGTATCTTTATTTGGATAAATGAAATAAAATATGTTAAATATGTTTGTTTTTGTAAATAGTTTAATTTTGTAAATAGTTTAAGTATGTTAAGTATGTTTATTTCTGTAAATAGTTTAAGTATGTTAAGTATGTTTATTTTTTTGTTTGGGTTGTTTAGTATGTAAAGTATGTTTATTTTTTATTTTATGTGTTATGTATGTTAATTTTTCTTAAGTCTGTTGCACATGTTTAATTTTTGTTTGATTTGTTTGATTTGTTAAGTACGTTAAGTACGTTTTTTTTTTGATTTGGTAAATAGTGTTCCATTTAATTTTTTGTCAAGTATGTCTGTTTGATAAAATGCAAGCTAAATAGTTTAATTTTGTGTTTGATTTGTTAAGTATGTTTATTTAGATAAATTAAATAGTTATGTTAAGTTTATTTTTTGCAATATATATGTTTAATTAGATTGTTATATTTTCTTGTGTAAACTATGTATGTGAAAATTTATTTTTGGAATACGTGAATACAAAGTGTTAAATAAATATATTTTGTCATTAATTATTAGTGTCATTAGTGAATATAAAATTTGTAGTAAATAGTTTAATTTTTAATTTGATTTGTAAAGTATGTTGATTTGGATAAATGAAAAAGTTATAATGTTTGTAAGTAATTAGTGATGATGCAACTTAAATGTTATTAAAAATTTGTATTTAAGAGCAATCTATCTTGCACACTATAGATCCCCAGTTCGATCCTGGGCAGCAATATTTTCTCCCGTTTTTTATTTTTCACTGTGGGTAGTGGTACTTGCAAGGGTAAGACTGCTTATATCTGGATCTCTCCAGGCCCTGCGCAAGTGGGGGCCACACTGGGAGGTTGTTATTGTTGTTGTACTTAAAAACATCATGTGATTTGAATGGACCTAAATTTCAAAGGAAATGTTTGTTTTTCTAATTGAAGTTAATTATGGCTTATTTGTGGTGCACTTTAGATGGGCAAAAAAGAAATAATATTCAATGGTCAAAACAAAATCACTATTGCTTATGTTCCTATTGCAAGTTCGGCGTTGTTTTTCGTGGTTTGAAACAAGTTTTTTTAAAATCATCTTTACCTATAAATATTTTGTACTTGAAAATTGTGTTAACATTCATAGTTAAGTTCATTCATTGTCTATAAAAAATTGGAATGTATGATGTATTAGAATCATGGTTAGTGGTTCTATATCTTGTTTGTCGTGCTTTTTTTTTGTGTATATTATCAGTTTTAATGTTTACATACACACACACACACACAAACACGCATATATCCGTTCGCAAAAAAATATTTTATTAATATTTTATAGATTTATTATCAATTTAAAATCAATTTAGACAAATTAAATTTTTTTAAATTTTTTTAAATTTTTTTGCAAAGTTTCCGACAGAAAATCCGGCGGGACATTCCGTAGGAAAAATGTTGTCCACCGGAAGCCGTTGTATGTTCTGTCAGAAAAAGCTGTCGAAAACCGTAGGAAAACCCTTCGGAATTTTGTCCGATGGGAATTGCATCCAGTTTAACCCTGTCGAATTGTCCGTCGGAAAAATTTTTCTGACAAACATTTTCCCGACGAGCGATTTTCGGTAGGAATGTTTGTAGGAAATGACTTTTTCTGTTAGAAAATCACTGAATTTCCGTCAAAAAATCTGTCGGTATGAGCATCTGTTTTTTCAGAAATTATATCTCCTTACAATTTCGTATAGTTCCTTACAACTCTTTATGTCTTCTTACAACTCTTTATATCTTCTTTCATCTCCTTGCATCTATTTACATGTTTTTTATAACATTCAACTTGTAATTTATTTTTTCTCATATTTATAGAGATATGTATATTTTTTGAATACGCTACCAATATGAAACATCTGTATATATTTTTATGAATATAATATTTCTATAAATATAAAATAAAATTTAAGAACTTGAATTATACTTGAGTTTCAATTATTATATCATTATAGAGAAAATAAGATGACATGCATTTAAAATTATAATACAAAAATTTCATTCTTGTTTGATTATATATATATATATATATATATATGTATATGTGTGTGTGTGTGTGTGTATCATTTACGTAAATAATCAAATTATAGGTGACGAAAATATTTACACTATTTCTTCCCTAAGTTTATTCATGATAATTTTGTTCCTATCATCGTACAATTGAACATTAGGTGACCCATATACATTTGCATCTCTTGATGTGATTATTATTCCCTTTTTATGCAGAATAATAAAATTATAGAGAGTACAACAAGTAGCGACTAGTCAAGCTGTTGCTTCGGTCAGATTTAAGAAATTATGTTAAAAATGTTAATGTAAAATTATTTAATTTAAATAAGATTTCATTTTAAGGGTTCTATTCAATTTTGTTGGGAGGAATTGTTATTTTTTTAAATTTATTTATAGGGAGATGAAACTAGTGTTAATAATTATTAAAAAAACACCTCAAGTGTGTATAGAAATATTCGGTTCTATAAATTTGTAGGCTTGAATTTATTTTATTGTTATTTAATTGACTTGTTTAAAAGTTTATTTTTATTAGTTATGTTATTTCAATATTATTTCTTCTCATCCAAAATGATAATTTGCGAAAAAACAAAATTTAATTATATAATGTTAAAAATAATTTGCTTAGTCGGGGTATAAAATTAGTTTCATATATATCATTGATGTATCATACGTAATTTACTTTCATGAAACAATTTATTTCACAAATCGTACGTTAAAGACCAACAATTATGGATATCTAACAATTATATTTATTTATTTACCTTTATCCTTTCAATTTTTTTCTTATAACTTGTTACAACTCTTATAGCTTCTTACAACTTCTTGCATCTTCTTACAACTTCTTTATCATTCTTACAGCTCATTACAGCTTCTTACAACTTCTTATAGCTCATTACATTTCCTTATAGCTTATCACTCCATCTTATTGCGAAAAAGAATAGACCTTAAGTCACACTCCCTCCATGTTTTACGGCGAAGAGCTTCATAACCTCCTACCAATATTAGCTTTTGAGTTCCCCTCCCTATCACTAATGAATGCAACAGATGAAAGGAACATGGACGCCAGAGCGAAGGGGATGGCTGCTTCTCACCAGCAAAAATAGAGGCAAGATCAGAGGTCTTGGTCGGAAAAAATGGAGGACAGACGAGTGGGATTTTTTGCACATAGGTCTCGATTATTTTGGGGGGGGGGGATTTCTGGGCAATCGGGGAGGCATAGAGCTCCTTACCAGAAAATATGGAGGGAGCAGACTTTGGTCGGAAACAACATAAAGTTGGTAGGATTTTTATTTTTGCTCAGAAAACATTTTTGTGGTGGTTGTTTTGATTATTTGAAAATTTTCTCCAAATAAGTAAGTATTTTCTTTGTTTTAATAGCTAATGGTTAGTTTAACTAGAGTTCAAGAAGGAACATTAGAGATTTAATAAAAGACAAATGTAAGGACTAGACCTTAAATTTTTGATGGTTGTCATATGTAACAACTACTATAAGCGCATCCATTTATTATACATTAAAATTTATCTTTCTAGTAAATATATCAAAATATTTGTACAAATGTACATAATATTTGAAAGTATATGCTCTTCAAGAGCATATAGTAATTTGTTATCTCAAGAGTTATATATAGGCAGTTAGGCACTATAAACATAGTCATCTAACAAAGGTAATTAAATCAGACCTGATTTATGCTTAGAATTGAATTAAACGTGGGCTGTACGGAGCTGAACCTAGCCCGGTCTGCTTCAGTATGAGTCACGCTTGACTTGTTCTCCTTGACACTTTTTCTTGAGCCATCTCAATTTTCATTGGAACAACTTGGAAGCAGGAGTTGAAAATTATCTTTAGTATACAATATAAAATCAGGAAATTGGATGATAATAAATCATATTTTGGGGGGTTTGGATAATGTTAAACCGTACTATAAAGTTGGATAATAGTAGTATGTACTATTGACATATTTAATGTTTTCATCCATAGTGGTGGCGGAGACGGCCGAAATATGACGTGGCAGTCGGAGTAATAAATTTTTGACTATTATACCCTTGGAAAAGAGTTGACCTATGAAGTTGGTTTTGTTTTCATTAAAAAAAGAAAGCCAGGCTTTGACCCCCCTCCACTTTCTCCCGTCGTCCTCACCTCGTTCTTCCTCTGTTAAGCACCCTCCCATGAAATTCCTTTGAACGGAAACTCAAACCATCAATTTGTGAAACATCGCAACAACCAAGAGAATCAAAGCATAATTCGACACTTATGTAAGTGGATTTGAAAGAGAATGGAAGCATCTCAACTAAGTGGAGTTCAAAGAGAATCGAAGCATACTGTGAAGGATCGAAATAGTGGAGTAGCTGTGTTGGAAATTGATTGCAATGCAAGGTTAGTGTTTTCAATTTGCATTTATATTCGGTAATGTAAACCTAATTTGACAGTAAGAGTGAATTTCGGTCCTCAATATGTGAAATTTGGGAGGGGGGTTTGGTACAGGTTAGGGTTTAATTGTGTATGAAATTGCATGCTTGATAGCTATTGATCTTTTGTGTTGTTTTTATGTGTAATTGTTGTTGTGAAGTGTTCAATATAGGAGATGATAGCAAAATCCTGCATCTTCACCATGGTGGGAAATTTGTGAAAGAAAGAAAGCTGAAATATGAAGGAGTTAGCTGTAGGATCATTGAACCTGTTGATGTGGATAGATTGTCCTATTTTGAGTTGAAAGGAATTTCCCGTGAGGAAATTGGGTATGCTGGTTTGTTGGATTTATTTTATGTGATACCTGGTTACTCCATGGAAAGTGGTTTGAGGGGATTATTTACTGATGAGGAGTCAATTGAAATGCTGAAGCACTGTATGGGTAAAAAGAAAATTCATGTATATACTGTTCATGGGGTAGGTGAACTAGAACTTCCACCTGATGTATTGTCTGCTTCTAGGAGATCAGTGTCATGGGGACCAAACCAGCCCTCCTAAAGAGGGAGAAGAAAGCAATTAGCCCAAACACATACCCCAAACAGCAACAACCAAGAAATCCAAAGCCCAAAAAGCAACAGCCCAAAAAGCATCAGTTTAAAAAGCTACTTCCAAATCACCTAAAAGCCAAAGTGCCACGACTAGAAATTCAGTACCCAAAAGCCTCACCACTAGAAATCCAGTACTCAAAAGCCCACCAACCTAGGACCCCAAAACCCAAGACCAAAACACAAAAACCCCACCAACCCAGCAATCTAGTTCCCAAAGCCCAAAACCTAGAACCCCACCAATCCAGAAATCCAATTTAGACAAGCTTGTGGCCAAAATCCCACCAACCTAAAAATGTAATTCACAAAATCTTGAGACCAAAATCCCACCAACCAATAATTTCAACACCCAAAGCCCCACAATCAAAAGGCCAACTATTGTTACCTAGTCAGAAAGCCTAAGAGCTAGATCTGAAATAGACAAGGAGACTACACAATATGTTGACTATGATTGGGAAGACCCAAGGCTAGAGTCAGCTTTAACTTGGAATGATCTTGTGGATAGAGATATAGGCAGTTCAGATGATGATAGTGATTACCATCCTGATGGCGAGGATGATGATGACAGTGACAATAATTGGGTTGGTGAAGAAGTTGTAATTGGTGATATTGGTGATAATGGGGATGGTGAAGAAGTTGCCACATATGATAGTGATGACACAGAAATTGAAGATGTGGAAACAAGTGATGATGAGTGGTAGATGGCAAAGGAACAAGTTGGAGGATTTAGGAAATAAAACAGTAACATTCCAGAAACTAAATCCACAGCAGTTGAGAATGAGACTATAATTGACGAAGCACTTGGTGGAGGCACTGAGCTTCAAAGTGAGTATGAGGACAGTGAAGCTGAAATGGAAACTCCTAGTGAGAGTGATAAGGAGGATAACATGTTATTGAGGAGGAAAAAGAGAGAAC
This sequence comes from Selenicereus undatus, assembly GCA_017589665.1. Taxonomy (NCBI): domain Eukaryota; kingdom Viridiplantae; phylum Streptophyta; class Magnoliopsida; order Caryophyllales; family Cactaceae; genus Selenicereus; species Selenicereus undatus. The sequence goes on along the minus strand of JACYFF010031952.1, from coordinate 28,205,340 downwards.
CCAGAGTAGATGAGAATACTGATTTAAAAAACCGCAGTGGAAAGTGGGCATGTGTTTGCAACTGCCCAGAAATTCAAAGATGCTATTGTGAGGTTTGCATTAGCACAGGGCTTTGACTTGAAGTTCAACATATTAGATGTAGGAAGAAAAAGGTTTCAAGTAGTGTGTAAAGGTACTTGCAATTTCAAAGTGTATGCATCATGGGATAAGAGGAAAGCTACATACAATGTGAAATTAGTGAGCAACCACCACAAATGCACTAGGAATATGCTCAGGAACAGACAACTTAAACCAACCTGGGTGGCAAGGCACTACATCCTAAAATTCAAAGACAAACCTCATTGGTCAGCTAAGGACATTACGAATGAGGTGAAGAAAGACTTTGGAGTTTGCATAACTAAAGGAGTTCTATCCAAAATCAGAAAAGCGGCAACAAAGCTATTGCATGGTTCAATGAAGGAGCATTATTTCAAGCTTGGAAGCTATATAGAGGAGCTGAAAAGGAGTAATAGCAGTACCACAATGAAGGAGTGGGAATGTCAATGGGTGTATACATGTGCTTTGTATTGATGCTGCATTCTTAAAGACATTCTTTGGGGGGGGGGGACTCTTGTCTGTAATAGGCATTGACGACAACAACCAGATTTTTCCTCTAGCTTAGGCAGTTGCAAAAGGTGAAAACAATGAGAGCTAGGGTTGGTTCTTGACAAATGTGAAAGCTGTATAGGTAGCAATGATGGCCAAGGCTGGACAATCATATCTAATCAGCATAAGGTAATCATGCATTTGAAAATATATGTCCCCTTTATTGGCTATCAAACAATGACTAATTAGTTGGGTTTTTTTGTGTATTATTTGTTTCAGGCAATCTCACCTGCAATGTCAAATGTCTTACCCAGTAGTGAACATAGGAGTTGTGCTAGAGATATATATATATATACCAACTGGCATAAGACACATAAAGGGGATGAGTTTAAGATGTTATTTTGGAATGTAGCTAAGGCATACAATGACACCAATTTTAGAATTGCCTTAGATGAGTTGAAGAAACTATCCCCAAAAGCTGCTGATGTCTTCATTGTCCAGAATCCTAGAGTGTTCTGTGGGGACTTTATGAACACAGAGAGTAAGTGCGATGTCATAATCAACAAATGCTTACATAGTACAAGCAAGGGCCAAGCATCTTATTTACATACTTGAAGATATAAGAGTTGTATTAATTGAAAGGATAGAACTTAAGAGAACAACCATGGAGAAGGCAGCTAATGATGTATGTCCAAGAACAAGAGTTAAGCTGGAAAAAGAGAAAGAGGAATCAAGGAATTGCCACCCACTACCCTTAGGAAACATAATATTTGAAGTCACTATAAGTTGAATAGTGTGCATATGGATATGAACCTTGCTCGTTGCACTTGTAGAAGGTGGGATCTCATAGGTGTTCCTTGCTGCCATGCAACGGCTTGTTGCACATGGTCAAAGGGAGATGTAGAGGGTTTCCCACATCCTTACCTCAAGAGGGAGATGTATTTAAAAGCTTATAGGGGTTCAATTTTTCCATGTAATGGGGAAAAACATTGCCCCCCAAGGAAATGCCATTAGACCCTCATGAGGTAAAACTGGGGCCGAGTAGACCAAGGAAGAATCGGAGAAGGGATCAATATGAAGATCCAAAGCAACCTGAAAATTAACCGGGCATGGAAGAGAAATGACATGCAAAACTTGCCAGCAACTTGATCACAATAAACGGACATGTCCTGATAAGGACAAGCGCAGCAGTTTAGCTCCACCAATAAAGAGAGGAAGAGGGACACCTGGAAAGGAGATGGTAGATACATTGCAAGAATCTGAGCCAACTGCTATACCATAGAGAATAAGAGCCACAGTGGGAGGACCTATAGGAAAAAGGAGAGGGAGGCTGAGAGGTAGACGAGGTAGACGAGCAACCCCAGACAGTAGACATGGCAGGGTATGTTTTTGTTCCCCTTTTAATAAGTTTGATCTTCCTTCATCAAAATTTGCATTCATATTTTAATGAAACTGAATGTTAACTTTCAAGACACTACTGGCACCAACAGGATGCATGAAGGGCAGGTTATAATGTGCAGTCAAGTGTCAGTTGCTAGCAACTCCCAACCCCCACTCAGCAGTATCTCAAGTCCACCTGGCAATGCTTAAAGAAATGCAGGCTTTGCTGCCGTCAGATTCCAACAGACAAACTTCGGTGCAACCTTTCAAGCCTAAAGATTCCTTTCACTACTTCGGCGGGTTTTTTAGGTGTCATTTGTGATTATAGGGAACTCTTGTCAATATATTAGGCTTATTTTGAGAAATTTATGAATATGTGATGATGGGGAACTCGTGTGATGATCTTACAATTACTTTCATACTCTTTGTGAACAAAGCAAACTCATGTAAGTGTCTTGATATTTATATCAAGCTTCCCTGGCTTAGTTATGTACTACCAAAATAGCTTCTTCTTGTCAATGGTAACCAATCTATAGCTCATTTTTCATGCTACAATGCATAACTGTGGTGCCTTTTCATTTTAAATTGCATTCAAACATTCATTCCCACATTACATAAGTACACACCTACCACATTTCATTCTCCAACCACAACAACAACTAACTTGACCTTACTAAATTAACCTCACCAACAAAACAACAATCATAACAAATGCCAAACACATACATAATCTCTCAACTCCATTATTCCCAGAACCTTTCATTTTCATTGCAATCATTTCCTCCTTTAATTGTTTCAGATCCTCTTCTACTTTTGCCCTCTTTGTATTCTCTTTGGATATCTTGCTCCTCATTGTTGCGCTCTCCTCCTTTAACTTTTTTAATTCATTTATCAAGAACTCTACATTGTCTCCTGTATTGCTTCATGCCTTCAGTCCCTTCAAGTTGTTCACAGAAATATGCCATTTCTCCACTTCAGCAGCTAAGTCCTCCACTCTGTCCTCAAGCACCATGTTCGTCTCATTGATGCTTATATCTTCTTCACCATCCCACCTGAAAAACCCACAATCTTGATTTACCTTAACATAAAAATCAAACACAACCTGTCAACATAAATTAAGTGCCCAATTACCCTAATTCAAACTAAAAATACACTCCTAACCCTACTTTTAATTTCACCTTACCTTCCATAAAGGACATCCATAGAACTTCCTCCTCTTATTTGGGGGTCTCTTACACCTATGATGGGTTACAGGTATGTCGTGGTAGTAAGTGAAGGTTACCTTCTGTTCAGTTCGCTTTGTTGCATTCACCCTTTTGCCGGAGTTAGATGAACTCGCCATTCGTGTCTCCTCTCTGTAGATCTACTTCGACTTGGTCTCAATTGAGAAAGAAATCTTTACTAGGCCAGAGTTAAGAGAGAGAGAGAGAGAGACAGAGGGGGTGATGAGGTGAGCGAGAGGCTTAACATAGGAAGAATGAGGTGAGGAAGACGGGAGAAAGTGGAGGGGTTCAAAGCGTGGCTTTATTTTTTCTTTTTTTTTAATTAAAACAAAACCAACTTCACAATACAACTCTTTTCCAAGGGTACAATAGTCGAAAATGTATTACCCCGACTGCCACTCATATTCGACCGTTTCCGCTACCACTATGGATGAAAACACTAAATATGCCAAGAGTACATACTACTATTGTCCAACTTTATAGTACGGTTTAATATTGTCCAAACCCCCCAAAGTATGGTTTATTTTATCATTCAATTTCCCCATAAAATCTATTCTATGCATTCGATTATAAGTAGAAGTTTTTGATTGAATGTCTTGAAAATATCGCAATGTATTATATTTGATCAAGAATTTTTTTGTTTTGGGTCTTTCATCCTCAATTTAATTGGATTCGAGTTATTATTGGTCCCATAAGAATCTAATTTGAATCTTAAAAATCTGCATGACTTGGAGCTTTAACGTATTGTGTCAAACATTTGCTTAAATTGTAAGTCAGGGGCAGTTGTATTGCTAGAAAGAAAGACTACCATTGTATACCTTCGGGAGAAAAGGATTACTTAATTTACACAACTAACAAAACCAGTGTATAACTTGTGGACAAAAATATCGCGCAATTTGTGAATCATAGTTCATTTCTCAAACAAGTTACTTTAGCGCATAGCTTCTAGACAAAAGGATCACCTAATTTGTGAATCATAGTTTCAACGAAGCAAAAGATAAACAAACATCTTATCAAGAATATGAATCATGAATCTTTCAACGGGGATCATGCCCAAGTCTAACTAATCTCCCATACTCAAGTACAGGGGTATGGAGGGGTTTCTGGGTGTGTTTA
>JACYFF010031952.1:28175582-28191036 GCA_017589665.1 Selenicereus undatus | reverse complement strand
TCTTGCATAAATCTACCAAATGGTCAAAAATCTCCAGTGAAATGCATTGGAGACATTGAATTACAAAATGGTCTTATCTTGCAGAATACTCTGTGTGTCCCAAATTTTAAGTTCAACCTACTATCAGTATCTAAACTGGCAAGAGACAATAAATGCTTCGTTTATTTCAATGACCATATGTGTGTGATTCAGGATTGTGTCACCAACCTTATCAAAGGAATTGGTAGGGAAAAACAAGGTCTCTACTATCTGGAAGAGTTATCTGGTAAAGACTTGTCTCAAGTTCTGGACTCCGAATTTTCAAAACTGAGTTTTTCAAAGTGTGCAATTGTTTCTAGTGATGGCAGTATGCATTACTTGGATTCAGGCAACAATGAATCAACATTATGGCACAACAGGCTGGGACATGTACCCTTTCCAAAGCTCAAGACCATGTCAGCATTACAAATAAAGCAAAAGAAGCATGAAAACTCAGTTTGCATGGCCTGTCCTATGGCTAGACATACTCGTCTTTCTTTTCCTATAAGTGTGACTGAAACAACATCTCCCTTTCAGCTCATTCATATAGATATATGGGGACCATATAGAGTATGCAGTTTTGGTAAAAATAGATATTTCTTGACAATTGTAGATGATTGTACAAGAGCCACTTGGACTTTCTTGCTGTAACGAACCAATAACCGTGTCCTAACAACTTGCTTGCTGAGCTGGACAATTCTTGATTTGTGCCTGTATTCTCCTATAAGTTCTCTTTTTCAATACAGTTCAAGAGCCTTAAGTGGCCACTTTTCACTGTATAATTTGGGTTGCCAGCGCAAGCCCAAGTGGCCTTATATGTGCATCCTCTTTTGAACAACTCTTTCACATAATATAGCTTCCTCCAATACCGACTGCAATCTATTAGAGGAGTATAATCCCACCAACCAGACATTTGGAGATATTTATCATGGACCCATGTGACCCATAGCAAATCTTTTTCATTGATGTTGCCCATACCAACGTTTCTATACTGCCTTGTTTCAAGTTGAGAGACTCTTAATCCCTATCCCACCATATTTTTTTAGGTGTGTATGTAGTATGCTAGGAAAAATGGGATATTCTCTTAAATTTAGCCACGTCTCCCCCAAGATAGTTTCTACTAATTTGATTCACATGATCGACAACTTCTTGAGCTAAAATAAATATTGCAACCAAGAGGTTGTACATACCAAAAATGACTGAGTTGATAAAAATGGCTTTTCCAGCAAAGGAGATACTTTTTTTGTTGGCCATAGCTTCCTAATCTAGAAAATATGATTTCTTGAGTGGGCCCCCACGTACATGAATATGGGCCAGGCCCAGGTAGACACAAGCAGGCCTTGACGGAACCCCTGGGGCCCTAACGAGAAGCCCCACAGAGCAAGCTGTTAGGTAAGCCCAGTGAGGAAACTTCCGCAGGGAAATTATCGTTTTATCCTTCGAGATAGGCGCTGTAAATACCCACCTACCTACCTCGGAAAAAGGATTCGCTCTCTAGCATTCTCTTTGACTCTTCATATTTTCTCTTACCACTTTGTCTTTTATAGGGACCCCTCATTGACTTGACCGTCGTAGAGGCGTTCCCTGGACCACAATCCAGGGATGACCTTTTTGCAGGTCCAGTAATCGAGGAGAAGATAAGCGATCGCTATGTACTTGCCATCATGTAAGCCCGCTATCATCCCACATCATCTCCAGCAAGCCCAAAAATTCTTAAAACAGATTTGGCGTTATCTGTGGGGAGAGAACAGTGAACGATGATAGTCAGTGAAGCTATGTGAGCACGAGCCCAAAGAGAAAAGGCACCCGCAGTGTAAGCCCCAGCACCTTCGAGGCGCAGGACACCTCGGAAAGTTCTAGGGCGAAACCTCGCCCGGTCGGGCCACACCAGCCTGAGCGAGAGGCGTATGTCATAATGGACGCTCTCAAAAACTTCATATCCACTATGACAAACACCATCATGCAGCAGGTGACGGAATAAGTGAAGAAGGTAGTGGAAACTGTGAGCTCCGTTAAGCCCCTTTCTCACTTCAATTATATGCCTACCATGGGCTCTAAACCCTCCCATAGGCATGTCCCCGTGGTGTCGCATCGCCACAGTGATCAGGGGAGAGTGGACGCTCATCCAGACAGGAACTGTCGATGAAGAGGAGAGAACCGCTATCGAACCATCAAAGCGGGCCTCATACAGAGCCGTTGCCCAAGGTAAGGACGTCTGGCAAGGTTAGCCACAGCCTCAACGCCATATGCTACACACTCCCGGCGAACCGCTTGGTTCCAGGAGCAGGAGAAAACCTCGAGACCTCGAGGGGAAACTTTAGGATAGCAACGTGCGTGGTCAGGGATCCCATCGGGACGATCGGTCTTCGTCCAGACCACTGAGGGCCGGGCTCACACGAAGGAGTTCATCAGTAATGGAGGTAGAGAGGTGCTTGGAGACCCCTATTAAGGTTTCTGGCACGGTCCCCCGGACAGGACCTGTCCTTTTCTCTAACCCATTTAGCACCGAGATCATCAATGCTCCGGGCTACGGGAAAGTGAAGATGCCCACCGTAGACTTAAATGATGGGACTGCAGACCCAAAAGAGCTCCTAGGAGTGTATAAGACACGTATGTACGTCCAGGACATGGACGATGTGGCACACCCTAAAAGGAGTGGCATAGTCATTAACGACTTAGCACTAGGAAGCATCTCCTTCTTCCAGGACTTAGCTGATAAATTTGTCAGTCAATTCATTGCCAGCCGCAAGGAGAGGCGGACAAGCATCCACCTGTCCAAAATTAAGTAGGGCCCCAGGAGTCCTCAGCAAATTTCGTCAAGCGCTTCCATCAGGAAGCAGTCCTGATTCTAGACCCGGAAGATACACCTTATTCTTGAACGACCTAAGGAGCAGATGATTCAAGTTCTCTTCAGCCGAACAGAAGGAGACCACATTAGCAAAGGCGCTATGGAAGGCCACCAACTTTATCGGGGCCACTGAAACCTGCGCTGAAAGCACGGATCCCACGAAGAAAGCCAAGGCACCAGTCTGTAGGAACCCAGGACGAGGGGATAGGAGGTCGAGGCTTGAAATCGTCGACCCTCGCTGCACCACAGACCCCAGGAGCATACTCATGTAGGTTAAGGAACACCCAATGCTGAAAAGGCCCTAACCGATGACCTAGGCACCTAAACCTCACAATGCACGAAAGTATTGTGAGTTCCACAAGCAAAATGGACACACAACTGCTGAATGTCGCGAGTTGAGGAAGGCCTTTCATGAGCTAGCCGATAAGGGACAGATTGATTGGTTCTTGAAGAGAGGGTCACGGTTCCTACAAAAGGAACGTGAGCCCCTGCTGCCCGAACCTCGGGATGAAGAATACTTTACAAAGATAGTGGCCCCCATCGCTGGAGGATACGCAGAATGTATCACTCGATTAGCCTAGAAGGCTCAACTTCGGGGGGCACAATAAGTTCTCATGGCTGAACAGGGGAGCTGAGTCTTGGCATCGACAGTGGTGTTTGGAGGGGAAGAAAGCCCGCACTTTGCCTCCCCACACAATGACCCACTGGTAGTTGAGATAAAAGTGGCAAGCGCCATTATATGGAGAATTCTAACTGACACCGGGAATTCGATGGATATCTTCACCTGGGAGTGCTTGAAAAAACTCAAGTACCCAGGGAGGGAAATCGTCCCCATGGTACATCCCATCATGGGGTTCGGGGGAGCAGGAAGTAAACCCCTCAGGGTGTTAAGTTAAAAATATACCGCAAGTGCACGGGGTAGCTGTAGCTAGCAACCGGCAAGTACAGGTCGTGTCCACGAGGAACTTGCTTCCAACTACTAGAACTATTTTAATTACTCAAGCTAGGCAATCACAAGTGGAGTTTTGTAGCTTAACTAAGGCAAACAATAACAATTAAAAGATGGAGTAAACAGCAAAAGAGTAAACACCTAGGTTGGAATTAACAGCACGACTATGCTAGTGAATCAGTTACTAGCCCTACCAAGCATTCCCAAGCATGCATCACGAATGGATAGATTGCCAGTTAAGTCCATCTCCTCCCTCTCTCAAGGGTCGAAGACTAATCCTAGAACTGTAGTCGCCTATTCTCATGAGACTAAAAGTTAAAGGATTACAAGGTCTACAATCCCAAATCCCAATTAGGATCTTAATTATTCTCATATTAAAACCCTAATCGTCTACTAAGTCGCACTAGGTAAAGGTTCCGTCTCTCAACGCTTCCCTAAGTCCTAATAAAGAGGATGAACGCTCTTTCGAGCATTTCATCGAGCATTTGACGTGCATAGTAGAATTTGCAATTACAAAACCAAGGGGATGCGGGGATTGGGCCAATTCATCATTCAACCATACATATTCGGCGTTAATCCCAACCTAAGTTGAAGGATTTAGCCTACAATCATGTTTCTGACAAAAACCATGACATTCAATTCCATAACCATTGCAAACCCCAAAATAATCAAGAACAAGAACAGAGAATTCAGAGAGGAGAATTGATAATCAAGCACGAGGGGAGAATTCAGATAAAAGAAGCTGGAATTAATTGAATGAATTAAAGGTAGAATAAGCTTCAATCCAATAGTGTAATCAAAAGTACCAAAATAGAACTCTCCAATAAAACCTGAAATTCGCCTCTAAACGTATGTGAAAAGAGAAAATTGAATGAAAACTGAATTTCCTCTCAAAACAGCCCTAAAGGGAATTTAAGTCGCGGAAACGGGGGTGGCATCGTGCCAAAAACCTACCCGAAACACCCCAGAACTGCACAAGTGGCACAGGTGTGCCACTTGGCACAACCCAGCTGTGCCATATGGCATGGTCTTGCCACGTGGCACGGCTAGGCCGTGCCACTTGGCTGCCCGACCACTTGTGCCGGTCCGAGTTGGGTTGGCCGTGCTACGTGGGTCCGGTTTCGTGGGACTTCCGTGTAACACTTTCTCGCAGCTTTTCTCACCTTCTTGGCACTCCTTTCTACTAAATGTTGTTGATCTTTCCGTTTCTTCAATAAAGTTCCTGAAAATATCGAAAGATGTTATATGAGTAAAAAGTACGCTAAAGGAGGCCGATTTGACTCTTCCTTAGCACGATTGAACGTGAAAACGCGGGAGAGAATGAGTTAAATAGGGGCTAAAAATGGGACTAAATAGAGGTTCATCACGGGGTGATCCGCCTTCCACTGCGCTTTGGTGACAAGACTAAGGCAAGGAACCTCGAAGTAGATTTCTTGGCAGTGGACGTCCCTACAGCCTACAACGTCATCTTAGGACGACCCACTCTGCACAAGGTCTCTCCACAAGGTGAAGGTAGTTATTGCCTCATACCTACTCCAGCATCAGCTTGAGGCTGACAACGGAAGCGCTAGAAAACTATGAGGAGACCAGTGAACAGCCCGCGAATGTTGCCTTGTTAGCATCTAGCCGCTAGTGGAGCGTTCGTCCAAGCATGGACCCGCGGGGTCTCCACCCTCGGACAAGAATTCGCGAACCATGACCCCTCCTGCCGAAGCTTTGGTAATCCACACGTTGGCCTCAGCTGAGCTCGAGCAACCACGTCCAGAGGCCGCTGGTGGCATCGAAGAGGTCCCTTTGGAGGAAGCGCGTCCGGAACGCACGGTTTGATTGGGCCATGAAATGTAGCCATCAACCTGGCAATCTTTGGTTAAGCTCTTACAGGAGTGCCAGGACATCTTCGCCTTCGGTCCCAAAGAGATGCCTGGGATCGACCCTAAGATAATGGAGCATCGACTGAACATTGACCCTACACACAAGCCAATGATCCAGAAGTGACAAATGGGATCCAGAGGGTCGTGGCAGCAACTGCGAAGGTGTAGAAATTGTTAGAGGTAGGCTTCATTCGAGAATGTTAATACCCTAAGTGGATCTCGAATGTGGTGCTCGTGAACAAGCCCAGCGAAACTTGGAGAAGGTGCATGGACTTCACTGATCTGAATAAGGGGTGCCCAAAGGCTAGCTATCCTTTGCCAAAGATTGACAAGCTGGTTGATGCCATAGCCGGACATGTGTTATCGAGCTTTATGGATGCGTTATTAGGGTACTATCTGATACCCTCGTGCCCAGAAGATAAAAAAAACGATGTTCGTAACTGACAGGGGGCCGCACTGCTATAAAGTGATGCCCTTTGGGCTAAAGAATGCGAGGGCCACGTACCAACGGTTGGTGAACAAACTATTTGAATCCCTCACTGGATGGACGATGGAGGTACACGTGGACGACATGATTGTTAAAAATATGCTTAATGCTGAGCATGGCCAAGATCTTCAGAAGATGTTCAATATCCTTAGGACATTCAGTACGAAACTTAACCCTAAGAAGTGTGTGTTTGGAGTCCCATCAGACAAGTTCCTCGGATTCATGATTCGCAGTTGGGGGATAGAGGCTAATCTGGATAAATTCCAAGCCGTGCTAGATATGAAACCTCCACGTAACATCAAGGAGGTCCAGCGGCTAACTGGGTGTACCGTAGCCCTGGGGCATTTTGATGCTCAGGTTTGTCGACAAATGCCAACCCTTCTTCCTCGTCCTGCGAAGGCGTGCCAATTTCAAGTGGGACAAGGAGGCCGATAAGGCCTTTCAGGCACTCAAGACCTACTTGGCCCATTTAGCAAGTCCTCTCCCTGGGGAGACACTCCTACCCTACTTGGCCGTCTCAAAACATGCCATAAGCGCGGTTCTGGTGGTGGAGAGAGCCAAGGAGTAGATCCCGGTTTACTATGTCAGCCATGCCTTGGCAGAAGCACAAATAAATTACCCTCTTATTGAGAAGTTCGCTTACACGGTGATGGCCAGCCGGAAGCTGCGGCCTTACTTCGAGGCGCATAAGGTGATTTTTCTCACCGACCAGCCCCGAAAGGACGTCCTTCATTGGCTGGAAGCATCCAGACGACTCCTGAAATGGGTAGTAGAGTTGTCTCAATATGACCTCGTATTCGAGGCACGACGAGCAATTAAAGCCCAGGCCCTGGCAAACTTCTTGGCCAAAAGCATCAACGCACCTGCGGATGCTGGCTCGCCCCCCCCTCATGGAATCTTTATGTGGAAGGCTTGTCCACTATGGATGGCAATGGTGCCGGACTAATTATCTAAAGCCCCCAAGGAGAGTGGGTTGAGCATGCCTCGAAGTTCATGTTCAAGTCATCGAGTAATGAGGCCAAGTATAACGCCCTGACAGCGGGCATAGAGTTGTATTACACCGTCGGGGAAAACCTGACTTGAGCATTTTGAGACTCTCAGCTCGTAGTGGGCTAGCTCAATGGGGAGTATGAAGTGAAGGACGACACTATGGCAGCCTACGTTCGGCGGGTGGATGAAGTCACGAAGCTACTAAAACATTTTTTGGTCATGCATATACCCCGGTTGGAGAACTGGCAGGTGGACGCATTACCAAAGTTAGATAGTTCTTTTGAGGATAGGAAGCTAAAGCGAATCCAATACGAAACTTCGACAGAGAGGAGCATTGACCGTCATGAGGTACTATGGCTTGATAGGAGTTCCACATGGATGGATCCCATACGAGCTTACCTGGTTGACGACACATTGCCCCTGGACTCCAAAAAGGCTGACCGCGTAAAGAGACGGGCTAATTGGTTCATATTGTACGACGAGATCTTGTACAAGCGATCTTGTGCCTGGCCATTGCTATGCTGCGTGACCCCTGAGATCCGGAGGAAGATATTGGTAGAGTTGCATGAAGGGGTACATATTCCATACATTGGTGGCCGCGCCCTATAAGTCACGGTGATACGGATAGGTTATTACTGGCCTTCCCTTTGAGCGAATGCTATGACTTTGGTCCGCACCTGCAACAAGTGCCAGAAATTCGCTCCCATCCAGCAACGGCCCATCACACCTTTAACATCGATCATCAGTCCATTACTATTTGCCTCTTGGGGTATGGACATACTTGGCCCTTTCCCCAAGGCCACGGGTCAACGAAAATATCTCTTTATCATTGTGGATTACTTCACCAAGTGGATTGAAGCCAAGGCCGTCGCCTCCATTATCGCGGTAGAAGTCTGAAGGTTTATTTGGAAAAACATCATCACTCGCTTCGGCGTCCCTCGAGTGATGATCTCCGACAACAGACGACAGTTTAACACGACGAAAGTTACCGAGTACCTTAACACCATGGGGTGCCAAGCTCAGTTCATCGTCATTGCGTATCCCAGACAAACAGCCAGGCCGAAGCTGCAAACAAGGTAATCCTGCATGGCCTACATAAGAATTTAGATGAAGCAAAGGGAAAATGGGCCGACGAACTACACGCTGTCTTGTGGTCAATCTGCACGATAGAGAAAATTGCAATAGGAGAAACACCATTCACGTTGACATATGGGTTGGAGGTCGTCCTACATATCGAAGTGACACTCCACACACATCACGTTACCACCTTCCTGAGAGAACTCAACAACGCGGCACTCTGAGAGGCTCTTAACCTCCTTCCCTCTGTCCGAGGCGACTCATTACTTCGCGAAGCACTCTACAAGCTCCGTATCGCAAGACTCCATGACCATACTGTCAAGCTCCATCCCATCACGGTCGGCGATCTTGTCCTTCGTCGCACAGAGTCTGTGACATGTTCGGAAAAGCATGGCAAGCTCACGGCAAATTGGGAAGGTCCTTACAAAGTCACAGGTTAAGTACGGCCCAGTACGTATCGACTAGCAACCCTCGGAGGTACCCCCATCCCGAGAACTTGGCACAGTAGCAATCTCCGAAAGTACTATTAATAGCGATCTTTTCTATACATCAAGCTTGATGCCTATGTACTTGTTGGTTTTCCTACAATGAATACAATAGCTGCAAAAGGCGGTTTTACGCCCGTACTACTCTTCTATACTTTTAGCTTCCAAGAGGGGCTAAGGGTCATTGAGCACGGCCTAAGGGTCGGTTGCTATGCCTTTTAGCCCCCAAGAGGGGCTAAGGGTTTTTAAGCACGGCCTAAAGGCTAGTCGCTATACCTTTAGCCCCAAAGAGGGGCTAAGGGTTCTTAAGCACGACCTAAGGGCTAGTCGCTATAACTTTAGCCCCAAAGAGGGGCTAAGGGTTCCTAAGCATGACCTAAGGGCTAGTCGCTATGCATTTTAGCTCATAACAGGGGCTAAGGGTTCCAAAGCACGACCTAAGGGTTGGTCGCTATACCTTTAGCCCCCAAAAGGAGCTAAGGGTCCTCGAGCACGACTTAAGGGCCGGTTGCTATGGATTTTAGTCCCCAAGAGGGCTAAGGCTTTCTAAGCACGGTCTAAGGGCCGGTAGTTATACCTTTAGCCCCTAAAAGGGGCTAAGGGTTCTCGAGCACAACGTAAAGGTCGGTCACTATACCTTTAGCCTCCGAAAGGGGCTAAGGCTCCTTAAGCGCGACCTAGAGGCCGGTCGCTATACCTATTAGCCCATAAAAGAGGCTAGGGACCATTATAATTTACCAAATACCCATACAAGGAGCGTCAGTCTTCACTTGGCGTTGTTTCGCTTAGGGCCCACGGTCCTACGAAGCACTAACAATCGAAAGTGTATAAAGATAAGCGAAACAACAAGTGAAGAAGTAAATGACAAGGTCGAGAATTTCATTGCAAAAATTCAGAGATTTCATTAAATAAAAGACAGAAGTACAAACACTAATGAGGGTCTAGTAGGTCGAGCACTAAAAGAACAAAAAGTGAACAAGGACGTTGATACATCAAACGTAGGGATCCTCATCATCATCACTGTCTTCATGAGCTGCGGCCTAATCTCCTTAATCATCGGGGGCTGCGACCCACTATCTGGAGGCGTGGTCTCCTTGTCGCCCAGACCGTCTTCATCAGCTGAGGGCGAGTTGAAATCGACTAGCTCAGGATCCCGACCCTCGTCCTGGGCTTGACGACAATCCTCTACGTACTTGACGTACGCCTCAAAATAACTCTCTTAGTTGAAAGCTTTAGAGGCTAGGGTCACCAAGAGTTCGTGAAAAAACTATGTGTGGTCCTCGTGTCCCCACCAATAACCCTGATGCTCGGCCTTGACTGCTTTTTCAGCTCCGTCGCGGCCTTGGCCTCTGCTTTAGAATGTGCCTCTTCCAACTGGCGCTGCAGTTCCTCCCTTCTCGGCCTCTAAGGCCTCTTTCTCTTTCCTCATCTTCTCCCAGTGGCATTTGTACTTATCTACAGAATCTTCTGAATATTGGCACTCTGCTTGGAGATTGAGGATTCATCCCTCCAAGACTGAAACAGATGGGGTCAACCCTACGACCTTTAGCACCCGCGCGAATGCTTGGTGAAATACTTTGTAGGGTCAGCCAAGGAGAAAACAAGTAACAAAATTGAAGGAATTAGGAGAAGACTTGGCCTTACCTCAACTATGGCCACCTGGTCCTCGGTGACCTTTAATGGCTCCGCCGAGCCAGAAGGGGCCAGTGCCCTAGACTTGGTCAAATTTTCCACCAAGGCATACTTGGCAGAAAGATCGGCCATTAAGAAATCTACAGCTTGGGCCTTAGTGTTCATCGAGGGCTCTCTGACAGCCCGTGAAGCTATATGCCTGCTCTCCCGGGAACTGCCCGCAGTAGGGGATCCCAGTGCCTCGTTAAAGGCCGAGTGCTCCCCAGACCGTCGTTACTGGGGGGATCCCTTAGTCTCCTTCCCTTCGAAGGAGAGGGTTAAACCCTCAGAGGGGTAGGGGCAGAGGTCCTACCATGTCTTGGCCCTCCTCTAGGCACGAGAGGTTGCGTGAATCCGCCCGAGGGGGAATTCACCGAAATCGCGGGCGCTTCTGGTCGCGTGGTGCCAACTTTGGTGCCCATAAAAAGGAAATAAGGAAGTAAGTTAACACCTAGTTTGTTCATAAGAATTTACCTCGCAACCAATGGACGGACCTTACGTGCCTTGATCTCAACCCGACGACACCTCTCCTCTTCGCGACGCTTCTCGTTCTTGGCTGCAATTTCCCGCTCAGTGGCCTGGCCACTCTCAAAGGGAGAGAGCATTTCCCGTGCTTGCTCTGCACAAAACAAAAGAAATTCAGGCCATAACCAAGGAAAAAACCGGACAAAGGAGGGACGTTAAGTACCCTCAGAATAATTCTTAAGGATAAACAGGCCCGCGGCGGCAAGAAAAAAGTTGTTCTCGAAGTACGACAACTTAGGGAGCCAATTGAAAGGCTCCCTATCACTCAACTTGATCCGTTGTGCTCAAGCTCTTTGCTCGCGTCCACTATCTGGGACATAAAGGAGGGGATCGCCTTCAGACGATCATCTTCCCGCAAGTAATACTAAAAGTACCGGGCGATTTTGGTCTCCTCCGTAGTCGGCTCCCCAAATTGGCTACAGACCGGCTTTCCATCATTCCAGTCTGGAAGGTCCCCCCAACCCGCATCGCGGTGCACGAACAGGAAGTCATACTTCCAGTTCTTCGCCTTAGATTTCTTCTCGATGGTCGTCATAAATCCCTTTTTATTGTTAAAACAATACCACCCAAGGTCTCTGGTCTCACTGGGGCCCTTTGGACCGTATGGATTAGTTTGAAGGCACACCCCATGTAGGTTAACCTGTGCAATCGTACATTGTGATGAAAGAGCAGATGTTGTGCCATGACATGGGAACCTTATGCCGTACAAGGAGGCCGCCCGATAAATTGCTATGCACTTCGAGGGCGGCTTATTCACAGTAGGATTTGCATTAGGGATGATGAATTTATACCCAATGGGCAGGAGGTATTTTTCCTTTAGTGTCGGCCTCTTTAAGGGCATGTCGACCTTGGGGTTGGGGAAATGAGTGCTCGACCCATCTTAGGGATCCGACCACTGGGGAGCCCCTAGGAAGGATGTCCCTTCAGCCATCACTTTGGGTACTGGTCTCTTCTGGGCACGGCCTCTCCTGGAACGAGAAGCCAACGAGTTGGAGCGGGACGAACTGCTGTCCTCCCCCCTAATGGAGGAACTGGTACTGGCAGACCCCACCTCACTACTCATCCTAGGAGAGCGGGAGGCAGAAGAGTAGTTACCTTTGGAAGATCCTTCGGCCATGAGCTGGTCTGGAGTCTTCAATCGTTGAGATTGTGACATTGCCAGTCTTTGTTCCTGAACGTCTCTCATATGGGAAATAGCTACGTCAATCTCCCAAGGATACACAACTTCCTCTTTAATGCTAGGGATACTGGGGGTGGAAGAATATTTACAATTAGACCACGAAGGGATGCCGGGCTCACATATCGAGATGGCATACGGGATTTTCTTCAGCTCCCTGAACTGATTCTTTGGGGAAACGTGCACAACCATCTAACCATCAATTAGGGTCGGGAGGCTTGTAAATTGAGGGTGGCTGCCCACCATCTGGGGGCCAGCTGGTCTCTCAGGAACGTCCCTACTCAATGAACATGATGAAGACATATTCATACAAAATAATACAAGATGTAACCCTAAAAAAGGAACGGAAGCACGTACTTATGAGAAGTAGAGAAGGTTGAGACTGGGGTTGAAGGCGAGTTGAAGATACACATAACCCTCTTTGAAGATTTAATGGAGAGATTGAACATGCAATAGTGAGTTTGAAGGAGGATGAAGGGGGAGCAGATCCTGAAGGGGGAGCAGAGCCTCTCTCTCTCTAAAACACTTATTTTTCCCAAAACACTTATTTCTCTCTCTAAAAGGGCTAGAAAGCGAGTTGAAATGAACTTCCTAAGGAACCCAACTACATTTATATAAGGGAAAAGGAAGAGATGGTGCGCCTCCTAAGATGCCTGAAGGGCATGAGGACTACTCAGTCTCTAACACATGACGTCCAAGCACACGTAATCATCCAGAGCCGAGGGGTTCTCAAGCATGGCCTAAGGGTCGGTCACTACATCTTTAGCCCCCAAAAGGGGCTAAGGGCCCAATAGCATGGCCTTAGGGGACGGTCGCTATAGCTCGCCCCTATAAGGGGCTCAGGGTACAACAGGGCCGCCTAGGGGCCGGTCGCTACATCTTTTAGCCTCCAAAAGGGGCCAAGGGTCCAATAACACGGTCCTATGAGCCGGCCGCTACACCTCCGACACCTAAAAGGGGCTAAGGGTCCTCGCGCTGGCCTAGGGCCAGGCGCTGCACCTTTTAGCCCCTAAGAGGGGCTAAGAGTTTCTAAGCACGACCTAAGGGATGGTCCCTATACCTTTCACCCCCAAAAGGGGCTAAGGGTCCTCAAAAATGGCCTAGGGGCTGGCCGTTACACCTCTGGCTCCCAAAAGGAGCTAAGGGTCCAATAGGATGGCCTAAAAGCCGGTCGCTTTACCTTTCACCACCACAAGGGGCTAAGGGTCCAATAGTGCAGCCTAGGTGCCAACCACTACACTTTTTAGCCGCCAAAAGGGGCTAAGGGTCTAATAGCATGGTCCTAGGGGCCCGTCGCTATACCTCTTGCTCCCCACAAGGGGGTCAGGGTCCCATAGCTCAGCCTAGAGGCCGACCGATATATCTTTTTCCCCAAAAGGGGTGCTAAGGGTCCACGAGTACGACCTTTCGACTGGCCGCTACGTTTTTCGCAGTGGTTTAGAAACCGGTCATTGCACCTTTACAAAACTGTGACTAAAAGGAGAACGAGAAACATTGATAAGGAAACCAAATCCTCATGTAAAGGAACAACCTTTTATTAATATCATAGGTTACAAGACACCTCTACAAAGAGAAAAAGTAAAACGAAGAGGCAGACTATGGCGAAAACCTATTGCTGCTCGTCGTCACTAGAAGGAGGCAGAGCGTCACTCGACTCCAATTTCTTCTCTTGACCGTTCGATGGCCCAGCTCCTGCCCCTTGATTGGCCCGTCTATGGTATTGCACCCATCAAAGGTCGAGCTTATCGAGCCGCAGCAAAGCCTCACACATGTACCACCGCAGTCCCTCGAGGCACAACATTAGGTGCTTGGCCAGGTCCCTAATCAAGACACCCAGCTCGAGAGCCTCATTAACCACCATGGCATAGGAGATGTCCTGTACCATATGAGGAATGCGGAAGTCACGTATTGGCCACAGTGAGGTCGAAGTGCAGGCAAAGCTCATGGTAGTTTATAGGAAGCGGCCGAGGAGGGCGTGCAACCCCCCTTAAGTGCCACATGAAAGTTTCCGTGACGTAGTCAGTCGCTTGCTCGGTACTAAGGAAATCAGGAAACACCATGATGTAGAAAACAACAGAGATTCTCTCTCTAAAAAAAGTTATTTCTCTCTCCGTATGAAAGAACTTGGAAGCGTGATGAAGTGATCCGCCACGAAAAGTCCAATCCCATATTTATGGAGGGGAGTAGAGAGAGTAAAGGACAAACACACCCCCTGAGGTCTCTACAGAGCCAAGATACCACTCCACCTAAGCCACATGGCAGCTAAATACTCAGGACCTACTTCGATCATCATTGACACCCAGAAGGGGTTTGTGGCTCAGAGGCATAGCCCATGGGTTGGCCGTCGCGATTTTGCACCCCTGCATAGTCGACGGTTCCGCCATAGGGCCCTGAGGCCGGTAGCTCCCATTATGCACCTGTGGAACTGAGCCCCCATAGATGACAGCCCTTCGACCGCATGACTCCGAAGGATCTGCACCCTAAAGCGCGACCTGCAGGTTGAGTCAAGCATACAAAAGCACATGATTAAAACACAGGCCATAGAGAAGAAGTCAACATTTTATTATTGTTGAAACTTGAGGAGTACACTGCAAAAAAAAAAAACAGAAGGAGAGAAAGGGCAAAATGAAAGGAAGGGAACAAGCATAACAAAGGCCATGATAGGCCTAAACCCTACTCCTCGTCGTTATCACTAGGAGGGGGAGATGCGTCGCTAGACTTCGAATCCTCCTCCTCCCTCTCCTGGTCGCTGTCTGTCTCTGGACGACGGGCCCTTAAAATGTCGCTCCTATGGTGCCCCACCCAAGCCTGGAAGGTGTTCCACCGCAACTCTTTGAGGGCTAACTCCATGATGCCAATCATCCATCCGCGCAGAAGGCCCAACTTTACAGCGTCATTAAGAAGCATACCAAGGAAGACCACCAGGGTATCTCAGGGAGACCGAAGTTTCAGGTGGCCTCCTCAGCCGCGGCAAGGTTGAAATCCAGGCACAAGTCCTCGTAATCAGACGAGAGTGGTAGAGGAGGGAGGGCCACCTCGCTACGGTACCACTCGAAGTTCTCTAGAACATAGAGAGCCATTTAGCGAGCGAGGGAACCCCAACTTGGAGAACCTAGTACAAGAAAGAAATTCGCACACAAAGGATGAAATTCAGTCCCTGACAGCCCCATTTTATACCGCCAAAGCAAATGATTCCCCAGATCACCGTCCAACCTTGGGAACTCAGTTGTCGCAAGAAGTCCAATAGATTAGAGGATGAGAGCCAAGTGTCAGTTCAGGATAGGGTGCCGACCATCAATCAGCCATTCCCCGAGGCTCGCCGACCTTCGGTCCACAGATGCACTCAACATTTCGCC
>JACYFF010031952.1:28136194-28160582 GCA_017589665.1 Selenicereus undatus | reverse complement strand
GGGGGGGGGGGGGGGTGAAGAGATTACGATGATTTCTTTGAATCAGTGGAGATCGGAGAATGACAATGGAAACAAGTAAAAGAGTCACAAATTTTTACAGATAGTCCAACGAAACACCCTCAAATCACACTTGGGCGACATAGCAGTATCATAGGCTTAGACACTAACAATAGAGGCATAAACAATAGCAACTGAATCACACATCCATCATGATGACTTGGTCATATAATACTATGTGCTAATTTTCGAGCCTTTTGGGTAATATATGCAACCACTGCATCATCCCCTTTATCGCTGGCTGCATCAACTTCTTTAATTTTTCGAAAGATCTTAGCTGTGACAGAGGAAGCATATCTACCTCTAGCCCCATCATACGGGGCCACATTACCACTAACATGACTAGGTTGGTTAAAACTTGGTAATTGATGGTAACTTCCCACCGGAGGGATCGGATATTGGTGATTATTGTCATGCATATTAGGCGGCATAACAGGAGGTGTCGATGAATTTGGATGCCCATAATACGGAGGGTAAGGATGAGGAGGTGGGTTGTAAGAGGTACCTCCATATGGACTCCAGTGCCCGTAATTAGTAGGGTAATTAGGGTAAGCCCCATAAGGGTATCCCATAGGAAAATGGGTGCCCTGAGATGGAGGCGGCAGGTTGGGAGGACCCAGTGGGGTTGTGGCTTGGTGATTAGCTTGATCCTTACTGGCGAGATCTTGTTTCTCCCCACCCGCCATGATAGAGAGGCACTTCAATTACCTTGCAAGGTACAACCCCACTTCTGGAGGCCAGCAAGAAGGGTTAATATAGATGGAATTTTGTGCATTTGAAAAGTTTAACGAAAAGATGATCTTCATGCCAGGTTGCTGTCATTTGCAACTGGGCATTTTTAATTTGCGCAAGTTTGTACATGATTTTCGTTGAAAAATTCAGCATATTGGTGAAGTAACCTGTGAGGTCAGACACGTTTCCACTTGGAATAATTTAATGATGGAGAATTGGAATGATGCACATCTGAACATGACTTACCCATTAAGATCGACAGTATTTCTCTTGTAGAACAACTGCAGTAGGAGTTTAAGCCGAGGTCATAGACTACACTGCTTGCTTGCTGCTTAGACTTTTAGCAACAAAATTTCTTTGACTTTGGCATAATATTTGATAATGTTCTGACATCTGAACTTAAGGAAAAAAATAAAAACGGGATATGAATTTTTCAATCGACATCACGTCTTTATCTTAAATTATTAAAAAAATCCAATTGCAAAAACAAAGATATAGCATATGTGATAAAGAAAATTAATCTTTTGATGAACAATTCAAAAGCCTGGATAGTCATATATATTCATCCCTCAGGTCTTGAATCCAATAGCTGGGTATTAGTAAATCTTGTAAGTGAGTAAATCTTGTAGGTGAGTGAATCAGTGAAATACCTTTCAAAACCAAACTATGTCATGACTAGCTGCTAGCGATGAGATCATTCTAGAATGCATCAAGCTAGCCGTCAACCCAATCTTGCTCCATCTGAAAAGGGGTGAAAATTTGTACCCATTAGATGAATACCCACCCTTACCCATGCGAAGTGGGTGGACAATACCTATTAAGGCCCTGCTCTTTTCGTCGCTAAATCCGAATTTATCAACCTCAACCCATGTCAACTCACTCCACCAACTTCAATAAAACAAAAAAAATCCACTCCAACCAACTTCAATCAACTTCAACCCACTTCCTCTATTTCATCAACTTCTACCTATCATATAAGAAAAATTTCAATCCACTTCAATCCACTTCAATTTACTTTAAGCCATTTCAACCTACTTCAACAAAAAATAATCACTTCTACCAATCTCAACCAACTTTACCCATTTACCAACCCATATTTCCTAACAAAGGGCATGTTCTTTTTGTTCGGAAAATTCCAACTTACCAACTTTAACCAATTTTAAGGAACTTCACCGACTTCAATTAAAAAATTACCAATTTCAACCCACTTCAACCAACTTTAATCCACTTTTCACTATTTTAACCAGCTTCTAAACATCATAAAAAAAGATTCAACCCACTTCAAACAACTTTAATATACTTCAACCCACTTCTATAAATCTCAACCAATTTAATCCATTTCTCAACCCATATTTTCCCACGAAAAAAAATGCCCAAAGAATGGATAATGGGTATAAGATAGATAATTATCCATAGTTGAGATGTGTATTTGGTGGATAGTAGGGCATCCGCATATCCAATAATAGTGATTAAAAAAACAATAATATCCTTGCATAATGTTTAAAATTACAATGAAACACTTTTTAATCTCTTCCTAAATGATAAAGCCGCGTGGAATTTAGAAGCAAAATTCAACTTTAATAGTTCAAATCAAAACTTCACTATTTGATTTGAAAGATTAGAAGAAGCCAAATCCAAATTTTGAGTTCAACTTTTTTTTGTTTGGTCAACATTTATCTCTGCAATGACAACTCAGTTGATATTTTTCCTCACTTAAGTAATTCAGTTGGCATTTTTGGCCAATAAAACAATTTCAACACTTCACATTGAAACTTGATTATTGGGATGGAAAAAATTAAAATAAGTTCAACTCCAAATTTTGAACTCAGCATTCTTTTGTTTGGTCAACATTTTCTCTGCTTTAACAATTCAATTAGCATTACGATAATTGTCGTAGTGGGGATAAATGCTAATCAAATAAAAGATTTGGATCTCAAAATTCATATTTGAGTTTCTTTCAATCATTCCCACTAGATGATCGAGTTTCAATCCAAACCATTGAAAATGTTTAATTGTTAAAAATGTCAACTAAATTGTTATAGTGACAAAAAATATTAACTGAATTGTCATAGTGGAGAAGAATTTCGGAACTCAAAATTTTTATTTGAACTTATTTTAATATTTCCTATTAGATATTCATAGCTTGATTTGAACCATTGAAATTTAAGTTTCCTTCTAACTTTTGACATAACATATAGTCCATTCCTTACTTGTAGCTAACTAGCTTTGAGTAATGGGTAGTAGATATACAAACCCATAGATACTTATGGATAATAACCCATATGAATAGTATCCATGTGGATATTACCCATATGAATAACAAGAGCTATGGGTTGGGTAAAATATTTTTGGATAAAATGTGGGTATGGACATACCCTACCTACACCCTTCCAATGCCCATCCCTACATCTGAAGGACCCCTTTTTCTGAGGGATACCCTTCTACTTACCCTCCCTCTCCCTATTATGGGCATTTAGGTCCAACTAAATTTAACCTTTATGAGTCGCATTAAATACGAACTCAATCGAACCTTTATTGGCATACCTTGCCTCAGCTGAGAGGATTCCAAGGATCACTGAAGTCGACGGTACCAATATAAATAAAATGGTTGATGCTGCTATAGCCGCTGTGCAGTTAAAACAAAAGGCTCGCTTTGCCGCACTTGATCTTGTGTGACCAAGTTAGAGATACCATTGATATATATGAATGCTGTTATTTGAGAATGTCACTGGAGAACACATACAAGAAGATGTTGGTCGTCTGTTGTTTCCAATTATTTGCTTATTCAATTGTACGGATTAAGCTAGATGGTTAATCCTAATAGGATTAGATATGTTACGCAAAGACCTAAAGAAGTTTCTATACTGTTGCTGCTAATGTGACAATTCCTATGTTAAACCCCTTGTTAATTGTTACCTAAACAACGAAACGGCGAGACGTGTATGTATCAATCTTATGTGACACATCTAGGATGAATCATTGTAGAAAAGCTAAGCTTTTTCCTTCTTTGGTTTGTAATTGAAGTTGACAAAGCAGAATCGATACAACAACTCCACAAACATTGCATGAGGAAAACAGAGAGCAAAAAAGAACACCTCATGCTATGAAAAAAACACCAAACCAGCATTCATACATCATAGCAGCAAAAAGAGCTCTTAAACTGAGGAATACAGCAATAGGTTCAAAATGTATCCGAACTGTTACGAAACGGTCGCATTGGAAAGGTTTTGGAGTTGGGCAAACCGCGTTTTCATGCCGCGATAGTCACAATATGGAACATATTTACCGATTAGAGCGACCGAAATTGCGACCGAAACTGCATTTGGAATCCTTGAGTACAACAACTGATTAAGGTTTGTCTAAAATTTCATGAAATGTTTTCCCTTAGCTCCTTTGTTTTCCCCACTCATTGTCAGGGGTACAATTCTGCAAAATTTTACCAGCAACACAATTTGCCATTTGTACTTTTTCCAAAATTGGGTGGCAAAAACTTGTCAGGCTAGTTAATATCAAACGAGGTAGGTCTTCGGTGAAATCATCTACTTTGAGATGCACCGGCTATAAGTACCATTAGGTTGTGCTTGTGTATGGGTAGCCCTGCCAGTTCGGGCGGATGATTTAAATACGGGATGTGTGTATTCAGGTTCGGATAAAATATGGGTCAGGTACATTTTGGGTTCAAGTAAAATATGCGTCGAGTGTATTTTGATTTTACGAGTTACAGGTCAACGCAATGGGTTTAGAGCGCATTTTCTGTGAGTTATTTTTCTTTTTTTAAAATAAAAAATTATGCATATTTATTATTAAAAATTGTTAGTATTTAATGAACAGGCATAGTAATTGTGATTTCTCAAAAGAATATCAACAATATTCAAAATTTTTATTATAATATATGAACATCTTGTATGGACGAGCAAAGAATTAAGTCCCACTTGATTTTGGGTAGATCGACCCGTACATTGAAAGAAGGTCAATAACGGTTCGACAATTTGGGGCGACCCTTCCAGAATATTTTAATAGGTTGTAGCAGTTTGACCGGTAATAATCTGTTGAATAATTTAATATTTTTATTAACTAACCTACCAATGTCCAATCAGGTAAAACTTATTAATGGGCCAACCCCAATACGAATACGGCTAGCCTTTTTTCTACCACTAGCATCATAGCTCAAGACTAGTTAAAACGAAAACCAAATAAAATTGAATAACAGAAGCGCACTATATTATCTTGCAGTTATAACATCAGAAATTTAAATTATTATAAATTAATTAATTTAAAAAATAATTAGACATATTCGCTTAACTAAGTATATATGGTATGACTTGCATCATTAATGCTTGCCTTCTTTTAAATTAATTTTTTTTAAAAGATTAGAAAGTTATTTCATGCAATTTTATACCCATTTTTAACGTTTTTTCATTCAAAAGTTCTGTACAATATTATTTTCAGAGAATGGAGAAGAAAAAATAAGGTTATTATTGTTTAATTTTTAAATAGATGCAATAGTTATATAATGTCTTTTTAACTATTTGATAAAAATGACTAACCAATATTGTTAATATTGATAAATTAGAGAAAAATTTAAAATGAAGGACATAATGTTTGGGTCAATCCAGCGGGTCCGGGTCGTGTTTGAACTGCTAATTTGAGGGTTTTTTAGGGTTCGGTCTATTTCGGACTCAGGTTGAGAAAATCGTGTTCAATACCCAAAATTTTTGGGTGAATTCAAGTGAATTTTCGAGTCGGGTTAATTTTTGTCAAGTCTTTGAATGGGCTAATCTTTGTATATTGCTGCTAGGTGAATTATGTCAACTTGTGGGAAACGCTGCACGAGTCCCAGGAAAATGTACAAACGTATCGGGCTAACTGCAATTATGCTTCAGCTAGAGTTATTTAATCCTCGACATATGTAGACATTAAAGAGATTAATTTCAAGTCGCTACTATAGCCAAATGGAAATTGCAAGGTTACATCGATATCAATTTAGCTTTAAGTATTTTACTTTTTTTTATAAAAAAATTAACACTGCAAATTTTCAATTCGATGACAAAACAAAGCAAATAATTATGGGTACTTTTGTGGCTAACGTAGCATTGGATACTTTGGGGAGTGGGGTTAGGGACTTCCAAAACTTACCTAATGATAGTTTTTTTTTTTTTTCGTACAAGAAAAGATAGTAGTGCTTTTTTTTTTGGTGGGGGGTTTTAGCGAAGGACATGAGCTGGATCAGAAAAATCATACAAGTCAAGAGGGGTATGAAATTTAAATTTAAGTATATCTAGATTCATACTTGGGTGTGCTTGATAATAAAGGTTGAAGAAGATGGTAGTGCTTTGATTAGATCAAATTGTTATTGAACATTATGACCCTATTTGTCAAAATGAGTTATTTTATTCGTTGATAGTCATTTGAGTTTCAGACAACTATTACATTTTAGCTGATAGCTGTTTGATTGATTGTATAGAAGGAATTTATTTGGTGAAATTATCTATTGAGTTAGCTGATAAATTACCTTAAAATCATGAAAAAAGCCATGACTATTGTTTTTCTCTCCATCTTCATATACAAGACTCTTTCCTCATGTGGGATATCCTATAAAACGTGGACACTTCTCTTGGGTGCCATATTTTGTGCTGGACACATGTCAAAAACTTATTTGGCACACCAAAAAATTGAAAAGAAGTTAAAATTTAATAAGTGTACGGGACTCGCCGACACAAGTGTGAATCATACATAGTTGGCTGTACCAATTGCAAGTCAACAATTTTGTAAGTTGTTCTTTGGTTTCATTATTCGTAGTAATCATTTTGTAGGAAATAAATTCAGAACTAACCTAGATGCAGAATTATACTGTCGGTAATAGTCCACAATAAGAATACCAGTTTTTCAATAATAATAAATCCAAGCGGCTACTAGAGTCGTTTTATAGATGTCCACGTTCTAAACCCAAATACCCGGTAGCGATGGTAGGGTAACCGTGAGGAGAGAGAGAGGGGAGTGTTCTATTGCTTACCCTTGAGGCTAACCCCCTTAAACCCCTTTATATAGGTTAGGGGGTAGCTAGGGTTGTCGCCCTAGGCGACTTAAGTGGCCGTCGGGCCTAATCTAATTAGGCCCGTCCAACAGCTCCTACTCGGCCACTTAGGCCGTAAAACACGTATTCTCTACGTATCACAACTCCTTACGCTTCATACCAGGAATAGAACGTGCGACCAAAAATAACAAGTAGTGTTATATTAAGTTACCATCCAACTAACATAACACTTTCATGAAATACGATACCCCGAAAATATCCCAAGGCATCACCAGTGGCATCTTTAGTCCCTTATGCCTGATATATCAAATGATTATGTTCTCAACATAATCGCCCGGGCTGATATGGTGATGGTGGATAAATTTTCCTTAAACACTCATGAAATCTCATCTTAACTTAATTGCTTTCCTAACGTGTTCTCGCTGAACCGTATACACCGTGGTTCTTGAGAATCACATTAAAGTAGCATCATTAAGCTTTGACTTAATATCATAGCTTTAAGTCAAAGGGTCATCGTCCATAGGGTCACACAGTGACAAGTGAAAGGGAATTCAATCGTCACCTCACATATGGGTCGTCTTACAAGCACACACAGTATGAGATGTGTGTCACAGCATAGCTCCCACTTAGCTGGGTTCGTCACTCTTTATGCCGTGCGAATCGTCAGTCTAGATTTTCACTCAAAAATCTAACCTGAGCCACTAGATCAACATACTGAATGTTGGTCTTGACACTCAAGATTCGGCTTTTAAGGCTTCTATATGAAAACTTATTTCATACTCGACTCCCTTGAGTCTCATCTTAGTCTTACTAAGGCGACTATATTCATTCCACTCACACACTTCCAGTGTGAGTAATCAATATTGCACACCTGGTGCTAATATGATTACGTCTCATCCTGCCCGCTACTGAAGCGTCAGGGCGATCGCCTGTGTGACTAGGCCAATCAGAAGCTTGTGACATTTCAATATACCTAACGTACAACAATGAGCATCATGCCCATAGAAGAAACATGTCCATCACGTAACAGAACATGTCTAGATACTAAACCTTATGAAATCCAAGACTCAACCAATGAGTTTTGGACACATCACTAGGAATGGGTTTAGTTAAGGGAACATAATCACCTTGTTAGTCTATATATATATACCCAATGGCAATGCTTTTTGTCTCTATAGTACAAGACACACAATCTACCTCCGTAGCTAACATTGTTGTGCAGCTTTGCTTCTTTGCACACCATGACATGGCTCTCCCACTCAGGTTGAAGGCATGTCCTGAGGTAGACTTAGACTCATCCAAGTCACTACCCCAATCAATGTTTGAGTATCCTCTCAACTCGAGGCCTCTTCCTTGATAGCAAAAGACAAAGTTATCAATACCACGAAGGTAGCACTTGATTCTCTTGACGACTTGCCAACCAGCAAGTTTTAGGTTATTTTGATAACGACTTATCAAACTAACCGCAAAGCAATGTCGGGTCATGTACATAACATGGCTTACAATAAGCTTACTATGATACTGAGGTTAGGGAATTTTGTTCACTATCTCTATTTTTGTCATCTGTTTTAGAACATTAAGCAAGACTCGGGGTTGGATCCTTCTCAACTGGAGTATCTCCGGGGTAGGAATTATAAACCCAAAAATCATTCCAAGTCATTTCGACGCATGCTTCTTGGGACGGCTTTGGATTATTTCCACTCCTAGGACATACGTAGTTTCACCCGTGTCCTTTGTCTCAAAGACATGGGATAACTACTTTTTAGTAGCTTTGATCATCTCCAAGTTGTTCCCTAGTTAATAGTATGTTATCAACATGAGGAACGCAATCCCCATGTTGATCTTTCAACATACACAATGGTCACATGTGGACATTTTAAGATGACACACATTGTCCTCTTATCCCTTTGATACAAAATCAATGGGTTGGTCCATATAAATCTCTTTCTCAAGGTCACCATTGAGAAAGACAACCTTTACGTCCATTTCGAACAACTCAAAGTCCGAATGGGCAACCAGGGCTAGGGATATCCGGGCCTGAACTTATCAATTGAACTATCCACCCGTTGTTTTATCTTGAAGACTTGCATCGGGGTGGAGTTTCAATGAGTTCTTAAACCCTGTCGGTGAGTCCATCTCATCCCTTATTGCATTCAATCACTCTTTGTAATTTGGTGAACCAACCGTCTCTTGACAGGAGGTAGATCCCTCAATTCCCAAGGGATGTGCATAGGAATATTTCCTCTTCGATTTGAAAATATCGTCGAGGAATTCATCCATGATCAATTCTTGGGATCCTGGGACCTTCATTATTTGTCTGCCTATGTGGAAAATCCCTCCCCCTTTCTCTAAGAGGTATGGACCAAGGGTTTCTCCCCATTTCTCTAAGAGGTATGGAACCCTGATTAAGGAGAGAAGATTACTCCCACTATCCATTGGAGGTGGGATCCTGAACATGAGGACTAACTACATGTTCAGGAATGACTCTCCTCAACATTTGGAGATTTGAGGACGAATCTTATTCTCCTTAACAGACAAACCTTCACCATTCCTATCAAATAAAGAATTCAAATCCTCCCCCTCACCGAGAGGTGGTTGAAGGTCTTATTGTAACGTATACAAATTGAGACCCTTTTAAATTTCACCAAATGCTAAGAAACTCATCCTTAAGAAAATCAACATTGCGGGATTTTGTTTCACAAAGAAAATATTCATGATCTCAATTGGTTTAAAGAGTTTTTAATACTTCGTCCCGATTGAGTCCTACTTCCGTTATAAAGTATACGAACACATCGAGTACTTAATAACGGTGAGATAGTTGGTACACTTACCTATATCATGAATGTATATGGCTCCATGATGTGCTTTCATATTCATGGACCCGCAAATGTCTAAAGTGAACGAACGCTAAGGGATTTGATGCCCTTGAAACCTTACAAAAAGGATTTCCTATTGCTTTACTAGCTAGACATAACTCACATTTTGCACCCTAAGCTTAGTGAGTTGGTCTTGAAAGGCCATCTTTAGCTAGTTATCTCTATCTTGACCCTTATGGTCAAAATGAGCATGTCTAAAACAGATTCAAAAATGAGACAAGGATGGAAGATGTTCTATTTCGTCCATTGAAAAAACCTTTCAATGTGACATGGCCAAACAAATCACCATGTCATGTGATGCCTAAGACATCTAGACGAAAATTAAAGAAAACTAAACTTAGGGACAGAAGACACAAGGAAGCATCGCACTCTAGGTGCATAAAGAGTGTTTGGGAAGAGACTACGTAGTCCCTTCAAGGGGTCTCAAATGATTCGTCTTTAATTCAAGGACACCTTTTTCATCGTCGTTACCTAAAACGACAATTCGTGAATCCACCGGGTAGTAGTGAAAGTTCATAAAGATCAATTCAATCCCGAACTATGTACTTTATTTCTCCCGTATCTACAATCCACTAAGGATCATAGTTAGCAACAAATGTTTGGGAGCGCACACATTATCCAGGAGGGGCTGTGGAAGAAAGTACCTTAATCGACTTAGGACAATCCTAAGTATAAGATGCCTAATTTCCACAATCATAACACTCACATGTGCTATATGCTTCTCTTTATTTTCTTAGTCTTTTCCCCTTTCGCAATACCAATCTTAGGTTCAGAACCTTTTAAGGAAATGGATCCGGACGATCCTAATGCTAAGCTAATCCCACGCGTACCCCACTAGATCGACATTGATGCAATACGACAAAGTATGACATCTTGATCGATCTATTTTCGAACCACTTTTGGTATGCTTTTAAGTTTTCTAGATACTATTCACTAACAGTACCATCTTTGCCATCCTATGAGACCTAGAACCTAATGAGTGTCCTAACATTTCACGTTCATTTAGAAGAAACTGAATCTTCTAACATTATGTATCATAGTCAGCGCTATCAAGTTTTCTTATTGGTAAACAAATTACCAACCTTATTTTAATTGCCATAGCTAAGGGTATATACTCTGTAAAGTGGACATCAGACATATTTTCAAATAAATAAATTATCAAAAAACTCCATTATCCATGTCGTATGATCGAAAATTTCGCTATGCTCATAATCATCTCATACAAACATGAATTAGAAGTTTTTATAACTTATTTATCACAATTTTCCATAAAACAGGATTTTATGGAGAACATTATGGTTAAACTAATTAATGTTTTAGAAATATCACAAAGATATCTAACTTTATGTAAATCAAATTCATATTAAGTTATCTCATTATATATAACTACTAATATGCCATCTAGAACTTTATCAACGACATATCAAACATGAAGTTCAAATTATTATATAAAATGCATCTATATAATAAAATGAATCTACATTGGCAAACATATTCGAATAATAACATGTTACAAAAGAATTTCGTAAAATGCCCAAATAGCAATATATAAAACACATTTATATATAATTATATGAAACTCATTCAAATATTATTCGCAAAATATAAACACATCTATAATATTACGAATTTAAATTTCATGAAACCAATTCATAAAATACCGGTAATATGAAACGAATTCACATTCATTAATTCGGGCAAAGAGTAAGTGCTAAAACAATTAGCAACGTTTACTACAACCCATGTAGTTCATATATATAAAACACATTCATATAATGCTAGTAATTGGTGACTGAAATGAAACCTATTCATGCATCTAATGCAACATACTTTGTAACATAAAATATATTCAAATATTAATTGCAATTAATCTTACATAGAACAGATCTATATGATATTAAAAGTTTGGATGAAACGAATTCATAGTAAGGCTTGTAAATTATATAAAATGTATTCATATAATATTGCAAATTTAAAATTTATGAAACAAATTTACAAAATAAGATCAAATATCTTATATATCCAAATAATAGCATGAAGTAGCCACAAGAATGATCGAACATTTAACTAATTCATAATTGCTCATATTTTTTTACATAAAGTTGCTAAATCATGAAACATAGTCATGTAACTAAGTATCATATATAAAACATATTTATATAATGTAACTTATGAAACATATTCATTTATCGACTAAGGGGATCCTAATATCACATAGATATTTATCAAATTCAAGTAAAATAAATTCACGTCTTACGTACTAATCATATATATGAAATGAATTCATATAACTTCAACCCAATTGTTTGATA
The DNA here is from genome assembly GCA_017589665.1 of Selenicereus undatus. Lineage (NCBI taxonomy): Eukaryota > Viridiplantae > Streptophyta > Magnoliopsida > Caryophyllales > Cactaceae > Selenicereus > Selenicereus undatus. The sequence goes on along the minus strand of JACYFF010031952.1, from coordinate 28,148,571 downwards.
ACAAGTTACTTAACATGAAAATTTTAAATAGTCACATATATAAAACGAATTTATATATATGACATTAAACACATTAATGTAACTTGTGAAACATATTCATTTAGTTTGAGTAAAACCAATTTACGTCATACATACTAATTTCATATATGAAACAAATTCATATAACTTCAACCCAAGGAATCGATAACTTACTTGGTCAGGCAAATGTCAAGTTGATGCATATATAAAACGAATTTATATATGGCTTTAAACATATTAATGTTTTTATAACGAAATCATGCACCCAGAATTAAAATTAATTCGAAACCTTAATTCAACAAATGAATTAACTGCATGAAACTTTATCAACTTGAATATCATTGTTATTCAATTAAAAATCATGCCATGATTAATGATAGCAATTAAACAACAATGACTAAAAAATAATTCGACTCAAAACAGTCGGCAATAGCCTGACCCATATGCTAACCGACCCAAAAAGACTTAATGAACCGGGAAGGGCGGGGGAGAAAAACGGCCCAAACACTCATAAAAACCGACCCAAACCGGTTTAACGAACCGGGGTGTCTTTGTGAGTGAATTATTTCACACTTCACTAACCTACCCCTTTCCCCCAAATCATGAAACCGAGCCCTTCTGTCTTCGGCGTCCCTCTGCCTGAGTTCTCTCTCCACTCTCTTCGACTTCTCTACCCATCTCTGTCATTTTTGGCTTCCCCTGTGCCGTGGCCATGGAAATGGAGCACCAAGCTCCTTCCCCCACTCCATGAGCATGGAAGCCGCCACCACCGCTTTGGGTTTTCAAAACGCCCAACGATGAAGGCCACTGTCGTCCCCCCCGGAACCTTGATCTACGCTAGCCGGCGAGAACCGAGGGCGCTATGGTTTAGATCGATCTAATCCGAACCTGAGGAAGACACCTACGTGCCAAACGCGCCTTTGAGGCGGTGGCGCATGGTCTCACGTGTCTCCTGAAGCGACCTCTCTCGGCTTCGTTCTCTCAAGGTTGTTTAGATCAGCCAAATCTGTGTCTGAAGGAGATGCCCACGCGCCAGACACGCCACTGAGGCGGTGGTGCGTGGTCTCACGCGCCTCCTTAACCAACGATTTCTGGCTTCTTTTGCTCATGGTTGCGTAGATCGGCGATGGTTATGGGGCATGGGAGGAAGAAGATCGTGAAACGACCTTCGTTGGCGGCGCGTGACGGTCACGCGCCACCCCTCCAGGGTGGTTTCTGATGGATACGGTTCGATTTCTTCCTATCCCCTTCTATTTTATTTTATCAATTATTTTCTAGCCGAGGTTTGAGAATTAGGCAGAGGGAGGTTAGGGTTAGGGTTATTTTATTTATTTATTTATTTTTTATTAGGGTTAGGGTTACGAGTCCCTTCCCTCCCAGACCAGCCCCCTTTTTCGATTAATTGCGATTAAGGAGATGGATTATGCTTACTGGTTTTGTAATTTGCACATAGCATGGATCATGGTAGTATAATACCTTAGCATCGATTTAATCAAAAACTGGAGTTTCAAAAACAAACAGGAACACGCATAAATCTCACGACTGAACTCAAAAGAAAACAATCTTTTGTCTGAGTTAATCATGGACATGCTTTGGCAGAATCACTATAATCTGTCTGTAATTTTCTTAAGAACGATGGCAAACTAAAAAAAATTTCTAATTTTTGAGGCACAAAATCGGGAGAGATTTATGACGAACATATCATCAGTAAAAGCAATAGGGTTCAGTGACATCTACGAAACTGAATATATTAGTATGGATCTAACATGAGCATTAGCAAACTGAATTATGTTGTGGGCATCATAATTACATGAGCATGCTTATGATTTTAGTAGTTTGCATAATTACAAAAATTAAGCAAATTAAACAAAAAGAAATAGCATGCTTTTAAAGAATTGGTTTCGCCAGATTTGTCAATCTTTTACTGGGAACTAAACCGAACAGTTTAGGCTCTGATACCACTGTAGGAAATAAATTCAGGACTAACCTGGATGCGGAATTATACTGTCAGTAATAGTCCACAATAAGAATACCAGTTCTTCAATAATAATAAATCCAAGCGGCTACTAGAGTCGCTTTATAGATGTCCACGTTCTAAACCCGAATACCCGGTAGCGATGGTAGGGTAACCGTGAGGAGAGAGAGAGGGGAGTGTTCTATTGCTTACCCTTGAGGCTAACCCCCTTAAACCCCTTTATATAGGTTAGGGGGTAGCTAGGGTTGTCGCCCTAGGCGACTTAAGTGGCCGTCGGGCTAATCTAATTAGGCCCGTCCAACACATTTAATATAACGTCATCATTATTTTCATTCTTTTATTGTCATTGAATTTCATTTGCTTTATGTTCATGTCTTGAGTGTCAACTATTAGTGCAATCTTAGACTAAAGATTATATACAATAATAAGGAATAAACTACACAAAGGTACCCTCACTTTAGTGTAAACTATTTTAACCACCATCGATTTTTAAAACTAAATATAAAGTATCTTGTCTTTTGGATTAACTAACAGAAAGGACCCTCAAATTTTTTTTTGAGTTATTTTCTAGACCCAGACACTATTCTAGTTTGCAAAGTACGCCTAAAAACTTTTCATATTTACAAATATGTCCTTAATCCTTAAAAACTTACTTTCAAAAAATCTAAATTTGTATTTGTGATATTTTGCCGACTATTATAACTTGAGGCCCTCTTTAAGCTGGTATCGGAGCCACATGGCCAAAAATAATTAAGATAATTAAACCAATTAATGGCTAATTAAGCTAATTAACTGTAATTAGCTGTGATTAATGCTTGAATCATCACCTGCTTGCCCCGGTCCTAATTATTCCCATATTTTCCACTCACCAGAGGGTATTACCTCATTATCACCTCAATTAAACTATATCACTGATATAGTTTTAGAATTAAATGCCGAATTAGCTAAAATTAAGGCTGAAGTGAAGAGCTTAAAAATCCGTTAATTGTAGTCCATCTTTCTCTTGTTAGCAAAGTTAGGCATAGCGAAAAAGCTACTCTCGATATTAGTACTCCTTTTCAGCATAAATATCTTTTCCAAAATCCAAAAAATAAGATTCCATTTCCTTTGCATGAGATAAAAATTCAAAAAGAAATAGTAGAAAAATCTGATGAAAAAACGACTGAAAAGAAAGAAAAAGAAGATAGCGTATGAACAATATACTCTAGAAGAATTAAACAAAATCATGAGCACCATCAGTGACAAACATGATGTTTTAGCTGATGAAAATGTCCAATTAGAAGAAGAAATATATTAGCAGATGAACCTTATTAAGCTTGATGATCTTAATGCATTACCTTTAGAGAAAATTAGAAGAGAATTGTATAAAATATATGGTAGAATGACTGTTGAAGATAAGATTAATGAAATTGGAGAAGAACTTGACTTAGGTGAAATAGAGACCAATCTTGTTAGCAATGTTGCTCCTAAACCTGAAGAATTTGGTGAACCATCTAGAAGAAATACTCGTTTTCTAAAACCTAGGTACGTTCTAGCAGGACGTACAATTAATTTATCCTTTGGGTTCATCCCAAGGAAAACAACAACCTTTGAAGAAATTGGCCTTACTCCAATTAGTCAAATATGATACATCTTAAACATAGATAAAGTTCGTAATAGAGAAGAAATATGTGAATATTGAAAAAGAGGCATGAACAGTGTCTTAAACCTAAATACTACATGTACTGCTCCCAATTTCTTAAACTACATCGAACATAGCTTTTCTGGTACTGTAGTTGACTGGTATGATTTATTAACTAAAGAAGGTAAAAATACCTTAAGAATGACGGAAACCCCAACAACAATGTGTAAAAATCTGTGCAAAGAAATTGAAACCGAATTTATCGAAGCAAAACTTGATTTTGAAAAAAAAGCAAAAGAATGGCAAAGAAAGACTAACAACATATAATTACGGGATATGAGATATCTGAAAAATTATATTGCTGAATTTAGTTAATATTATTACAAAATTGGGCATAATGAAACTAATTTTAGTATGTTCTATGACAAATTGCCATATCCTATGAATTCCATAATTAATGAAAAATACATTGCTTATCTAGAACGAGCAGATGCATCGATACCCTTGGTTCGAGAATCTCTTATCTAAGAAAATGGGTCAATGATAAAAGTCTTGACCTCCAGAAGCAAAAGAGGATAATGAAACAGTTCTTAACTTGTTGAGATTCACCTCACCAATGGGGAAAAGAATCTGAAAGAAGAAAAAGAAAATTTTATAAGAAAAAGAGTTTTAATAAGCAACGGGGAGACAAATATTGTAATCCCCCTAATTTCTAATTCATTAATTAAGGCCATTATTAACCTGCACGGCAGCAGAAATTCCTAATAGGGTGTTACCGCCGTATTTTATTCTTAGAAATACCAGGCTGGATATCAAGGATAGTAATTAATACAAAAACCTTTATTAATGCTTCAATCACACATTCTCAAAATTCAAATAACATCAGACCAAATGTTCAAAGCGACATTGCCTTAACATATAACATCTATCTTATTAATGTCAAGCGATCGTGCCTCGCTCTACTTTCATGCCCTAGTCCCATGCATAACTAGATCACTTGAAAAACAAAACATTTTACAAAAGTTAGATAAACTCAATACACAATTACCCCTAACAGTCAACTACGCACACAAATTCATTTTGAAAACATTTCAAGGGGAGGGGAAAAATAGCGAGACCTTCAAGACACACTTCTTATTATCACAGTCTTCCTGCTTACCAGATCTCAGGGATATGATTTCTTGATTTACGATTCAGGGCCCCACAGTTGAATTTTTGGTGAGCGACCCCAGTGGGTCTCATGGCCTGCTCTCCATTTTAGCGCAGCAACTTAACTCGTTCCTGGCCTACCGCTACTCAGGCGGTTACCACTTACCCCTTTCCTGGCATACCACCAATAAGGATGGTTATCGATAGCCTAGCTCATGCACATGCATGCACTAGTCCCAGGGAAGGCTAAAGGCCTTCAATTGACACATGACAGATCGAAACTCACCCAACTCAGTCCCCTTCAGTTAATGATTACATTTCTGTTTACTAGAGGTCGACTTAGCATGTCAGGTTCATTCAGACTCAATCACTTCCCTCAACTATGTCACCACAACGACAATTCAGGGGTTTATAACAAAGCATAGTGAGACTCAATTTCATAGCATGTACGTCATACAAATTTCGCCATGCAGTCACACACAGTTACACATGCCATTGCTCTTTTAAAATAGTAAATAGAACACATCTTACTATGCTCAAAACACACATGATTTCACACAACGCAGGGAAGGGTTAGGGCATGATTGTTACCTGGTTACCGTACAAATTACGGGCTCGGTTACTAATATAAGTTTACTGCTCCGCACCTGGGCCAACAAATAGCCCAAACTCAGTCTAAAATTCAGTAGATTACACCCCCTGACCCTTTTCCTTACTTCTCGTAATTTTATAAAATTTTCTCATAATTTTAGGGCCTCCCGTCCAACCCCCATGCTAGGGTTGAGTTTCAACCAGAATCTGGGCCTCACTTCCAGAGGCCGTAACTTCTGATCCCGAAGTCCATAATAAGCGCTCTAGCCCAACCTAGAAACTTTGATCCGTCTCCGACCCTTTCCATGTTTGAGGTTCTGCCCGGTTCCATTTCAAACTGGGTTGTTTTCTCCCTTCTTTTATCGATGTCATTGACTATTCCAGTCTGGACAGTCCAGGGTAATTTGATTATAACTTGGGCCACGCCACCCCAATTGGCCCATTTCTATAATGAGATTATACGGGGCATCCTGAGGCATTCACCTTAAAAATTTCACAATTTTAGGAAAGCGGACCTGCCTTAGGTAATTTTTCAATGTTATAGGTAGTGCAGCCCGGCTCCCAGTCCGACAGTTTTTGCCCAGATTCCTAACTCGGATTCCCAACTGTATAACTTCCACAGCCGACCTCCAAAAATTGATTTTTTCCCCAACATAGAAAGGTGGGCTCGTCTAATACAACTTTCAGGTTCGGTGTTCTCGCTAATTCCCACTATAGCTAGGTTAGAAATCCCAAAACTTACCAACTATCCCTACTGACCCGGTTTTGGCAGTGTTCGATAAACAGACTATATCTTTCACAATTCAACCCCGTTTGTCCAATTCAAAAACACGTGTATTTATCACATCTTAATCTGTCTGCCATAAAAGTTTTACAATTTTTGGACGTCTAGAGAAATACCACAGAATTTCTAAAATCAGGGTATTCACAGCGACGTTCTCCCCAGCATATCCCTCCTCTTTGGGGTCGGTTTTTTGGTTGTGCCGGGTCACCAAAATTTTCAAACCCCCACTACTGACCCCTAGACCCTAATTCCATCCCAACCAAGCCAAAACAATCAAACTTTATTTAAATTAAAAGCAAAACGTCGTCAAAACTACATCACAATTTACCTTTGAACGCATTCGAGTCTAAATCAATAGGATCGCCTCCTTCGCCCAAATTCAATGCCGAAAATGCTGAGAACACAATAGAACATATATTATAAAAAGGTCCTGACACAAGATTCAATGTGAAAATCAAAAGGAAAGACATGAGTTTGAGTTTTGATGCATAGGGGTGCATGGAACCCCATGCACCACGTTGATACCTACCAACACAATAGAGGGAGTGAGAAGGGGTCCGAGGGTGGCTGTTGGCGGCACAAGGGGGCGGTCGTCGTGGCTGGTGGCGGCGAGGGGAGTAGAGAGAGAGATGTGAGAGAGAGAGACGTGGAAGAGAGGAAGGGGGCTAGGTGTGTGTTGCGGGAGGAAGAGAGAGAAACTTTAGGGTTAAAAGGGGGGCGGTAGCCGCTAGGTCACTTGAAAAAAGGGGGAAAATTACCTTCATTTTTTTTTTGAAATTAAAAGAGGGGAAAATTTTCAAGGTTTTTTATAATTGGGGGGGTTGGGGGTTGCCGGCTAGGTCTAGAAAAAGGGGAGGAAAAAGATTTCATCATTTTTTTTTCTAGGGTTTGCAAGAATAATGATAATATTAATAATAACAATGATAATAACGATATTAAAATAATAGAGATTTTATAGTGAAAATTAAGGAGGGAAATTTGACAATTTAAAATTTTCCAAAATATAGAAAATTAAAATCTTCCATAGCCCATACATAATTTGAAAAGAAGTTCATTTGGCACTGAATTGGATTGGCTTTGGTCTAGGTCGGTCCAACTGAACATAATTTCCCAAATTGAATTTCAGGAGTTTTACATACTACCCCACTTAGGAAAGTTTCATCCTCGAAACTTCACTAAGCTACAACACATTACCATTGCGAACATAAATTTCCGGGACCATCACGAACATAAATTTCCGGGGTTTTATATCCTCACTACCCCACTAAGAAGGTTTCGTCCTCGAAACTTCTATGCACCTGTTTATAGGAATAGGTGGGGGTATTTGTCTCGCATCTCCTACTCCGGCTCCCAAGTGGCTTCAGAAGTCTCATGCTTGGCCCAAAGGACCTTTACTAGGGGCACCGTCTTCTTACGGAGGTGTTTTTCTCACCAATCTAGGACTTGCACAGGCTGTTCCTCATATGATAAGTCTTCTTCCAGCAGTATAGGATCAGGTTCGATTATGTGCGAGGGATATGGAATGTATTTCCGCAATTGCGACACGTGGAATATATTATGTACTCTCGGAAGTTCGACCGGTAGTTCCAATCGGTAAGCTACTTCCCCAATTCTCTGTATGACTGGATACGACCCGATGTACCTCGAGCTAAGCTTCCCCGCCTTCCCAAATCTTGCGACTCCCTTGGTTGGGGAAACTCGGAGAAATACCTGATCTCCTAGTTGGAATGCATGGGGCCTATGCCTTCGATCAGCATAGCTCTTCTGACGGCTCTAGGCGGCTTTCATTCGGTTAGGCGACTTTCATTCGTTCCTGGATTACTCTTATTTTATCCATGGTGGCTTGGATTAATTCCGGTCCGATGGTCAAGGCCTCATCAATCTCCTGCCAACAGAGCGAAGTCCTGCATCTCTTCCCATACAGTACCTCGTACGGGGCCATGTTAATACTTGCGTGGTAGCTGTTATTGTAGGAGAACTCAATCAGTGCCAATTGTTCGTCCCACGCACTCTTGAAGTCCAAAGCGCAAGCCCGTAGCATATCTTCCAAGGTTTGAGTGGTACGTTCCATCTGGCTGTCCGTAGCAGGGTGGAAGGCAGTACTAAAACGTAACAATGTTCCAAACGCTTCTTGCAGCTTCTGCCAGAATCCCGACGAGAACCTGGTGTCCCGATCCGACACTATGGAACTGGGTACCCCGCGTAACCATACTATCTCCTCGAGGTATGCTCTAGTGAGTTGATCCAAGGTCCAAGTGTTCCACATGGCTATGAAATGTGCTGTCTTCGTGAGTCAATCCATTATCACCCAAATCACATTGTTCTTTCGTTGGGTCAATGGCAAACCCATTACGAAATCCATGGACACCGAGTCCCATTTCCGCTCGGGGACATCCAGCGGTCGTAAAAGTCCCGTTGGTCGTTGGTGTTCGATCTTTACTCGTTGGCAGGTTAGGCACTTTGCCACGTAATCGGCCACTTCCTGTTTCCTATTACCCCACCAAAATGTCTGTCTTAAATCCTTGTACTGCTTTTTTCCTACAGGGATTACCGAGTGTGGAGTGTTGTGCCCCTCGTCTAGGATTTTCCTTTTTAGTCCCTCCACAGCTGGAACACACACCCGATTATGAAATCGTATGATACCATCCTCATGAATTACGAACCCAGGTGCTTTACTCACCAATATCTTTTCCCTGATCCGCTCGAGCTGAGGGCCTGTGGCCTGGGCTACTCGGATTTCCTCTATGAGGGTCGGCTGTGCTTCCAGGGCGCAAACCATAGGTTGTGCCCCCGTGGTACTCATGTGAAGTTCTAACTTCTGAAATTCCTCACACAACTCTTTTGGAAGCGCTAATAAATAGTTTAGTGTTGGATACGACTGCTTGACTCAATGTATCTGCCACTACATTAGCCTTCCCTGGATGGTTCTGAGAGTGGACATCGTAACCCTTTAGGAATTGTAGCCACCTAGTCAGTCTCAGATTCAGATCCTTATGTGAGAAAAGGTGCGTCAGACTCTGGTGGTCGGCAAATACTTCACAATGGACCCCGCGCAGATAATGCCTCTAGATTTAAAGGGCAAACACGATCGCCGCTAACTCTAGGTCATGAGTCGGGTAATTCCTCTTGTGTGTCTTCAATTGTCGTAAGGCATATGCTATGACACGACCCTCTAGCATTAGTACACACCCTAACTCAGTACCGGAGGCATCGCTATACACCATGAAGTCTTGGTCCATAGTAGGTAGGGCCAGTATCGGCGCACTCATAAGTCTCTTTTTAAGCTCCCGGAAAGCTTCCTCACATTGCTCTGTCCATTCATATTTAGTGACCTTCCTGGTCAAGTTGATAAGCGCGGTGGCGATCTTTGAGAAGTTTTGGACAAATCAGCAATAGTACCTCGGAAAACCCAAGAAACTCCTTACTTCCGTCGGGTTCTTAGGTCTGGGCCAGTTTGTCACAGCCTCAATCTTTTGGGGATCTACTGACACTCCCTTGTTGGATACCACATGTCCTAGAAAAGCCACCTTCCCCAACCAAAACTCATACTTTGATAACTTGGCATACAACTCATTTCTCCTCAATATGTCTAGGGTTGTTCGTAGGTGGTGGGTGTGCTCTTATGGGGTTCTCGAGTAAATTAGAATATCTTCTATGAACACCACCACGAACTGGTCCAAGAAGGGTTAAAGACCTTGTTCATAAGGTCGATGAATGCTGCCGGAGCACTGTGGCATCACCACAAACTCATAGTGTCCGTATCGGGTACGGAGCGCAATTTTGGGTATATCCTCATCCTTGATTCGGAGTTGATGGTATCCCGAACGGAGGTCTATTTTAGAAAAGGTCCCCGGTGCCCCACAATTGATCGAATAGGTCATCTATCCTGGGTAGGAGATAACGGTTCTTGACTGTTATTTTGTTCAGCTCTCTGTAGTCTATACACAATCTTAAGGTCCCTTCCTTCTTCTTCACAAATAAAATCGGGGCTCCCCACAGTGACGTACTAGGCCGAATATACCCTTTCTCTAAGAATTCCTCCTATTGTGTCTTCAATTCTTTGAGTTCTTCTGGTGCCATCCGATAAAGTGCCCTAGAAATAGGGGTGGCTCAGGGGGTTAGGTCGATACAAAATTCCACCTTTCTAAGGGGTGGCATGTCGGGCATTTCATCGGGGAACACATCTTGAAATTCCCTCACCACAGGGATGTCCTCCAGGGAGGTTCCCGCATCCTTGATTTGCACTACGTGACATAGAAATCCCTCGCATGTTTTGCCTAACAACTTGAGAGCTCTCATTGTCGATACCAATTTTACTCCCATTCTGGGCCTCTAGCCCCTATGCACTACCTTCTCCCCATTAGGCCTTTTCAGGGTGATTTTTCTTTTTGGGCAGTCTATCTAGGCCTGATACCTAGCCAGTCAGTCCATCCCCAAGATAACCCCAAAATCGGTCAACTCCAACTTATATAGGTTTGCCAAGAACTCACATTCATACATTTTAATAGGGTAACCCTCGTATAATTCCTCGCACGTCACAATTTTTCCATTAAGGAGAATCATAGACAGCAGTGAAGATTTTTGGGTGGGGTTTAGTCCCAAGGTCTCAACCAGCTTAATAGAGATCAAGGAGTGCGTGACAGCCGAATCAAGCAAGATATCCACTGACTGAGTTAGAAGAGAAAAAGTACCCGTCACCACATTGGAAGCATCGTTTGCTTCCTCCTTCTGCATCACGTAGACTCTAACCCCATTGTTCCGAGGCGGTTGGTTGGAAGGTCGAGATTGAACTGGTTGCGGTGCCCGGTGCTATTGGTTGGGGTGCGCTACCTACCCTCCCCTGTTATGGTATGGTTGCTGGGGCCGCTTCCCTAACCCTGGACTCCGGCCTTGCCCTTGTCCAGTAGGGGGTGGAGGGAGTGGGCAGTCCCGAACTTGATAACGGTGACTTCCACAACGGAAGTACCTCTTCACTGAGCAGCACTCTCTGGCGAAATGCCCTGGCTTCCAACAAGCGTTGCAGGTCACCTTAGGTCGTGTATTAGGGTGCTAGCCTCCCCAAATAAAGTTGTTCGAGTACTGACTGCCAGCGGGCAGACGGTTCTGCTCTGGTGCTTGGAAGCTTCCCCGGTTTTCCCCTTTCCTTGTGGCGCCCCTCTGCTTATTAAAATAGTTGCTCCGCTCCTTCATCGCCCTTTCCACGTTGACCGCAGTGTCGTATAGGTCAGTGTAGGAGGCGTACTGTCGCACCGACATGCTTTCCTTGATGGTCGGATTCAGTCCGACCTTGAACTTATTCATCTTTAGCCTTCCGTCAGCTACGAAGGCTGGGGCGAATCGTGACAATTCCATGAACCTTGAGGCGTACTCGAAGACGCTCATGCTCCCTTACTGCAGCTGCATAAATTCGCCCTCATTGGCCTTCTGGCGGGAGATAGGGTAGAAATGATCCTTAATCATTTCCTTGAACTTTCCCCAACCAAATCCAAGCTCATACTGTCTCTCCCTCACCGTAGCCCACCATAAGTCGACTTTATCTTTCAGGTAGAACATAACAAATCCTACCTTCCATTCTTCGAGGCATTAGAGTACGTTGAACAGTTTCTCCGTGCCCCTAATCCAGTCCTCGAAGGTCTTAGGGTCAGGAGTGCCATCATAGATTGGTGGATGATGGCTTGCAAACCTTTTGAACATGTAGGAGTTATCCTTCTCGACCTTTTGCTCTCGTACCTCCATCAGCCTCTATATCTGCTCGTTGTAGAGTCGTAATTGCCCCTCTTGTCTTTGTAGCATCTCAAGCAGCGACAAATTGGTAAGCTCAGCTCCCGTTGGCGGGTTAGTCTCGTCAATCTGACTACGAGACCCGTTCTCTTTCCGAGGGCGTAGGGCCTCTAGCAGCTCCCTGAGGGCCGACATAGGATGTCCTGCTTCGTAGGGATCGTTGTTACAGGGTGGGGTCCAGTTTGGGACTCACTATTGTTGTTGTTGTTGCTTCCCGCCATCATGTTAGGGAAATAATTCGGGTTTAGTTCCTTCCCTAACAGTTCACATCCTAAGCTCTACAAAATTTCAAGCATACAGTACATGCCAGTGCATCATGCAACATCTGATAGGAGTTCGATTGCAGCAGATCACCATGTTCAGGTGGTACAACCGCCGCATCACATGCTCAGACAGTTCACACCAAACAGGCATAAGATTCACATGATTCATGATTATAGTATATATATATATATATA
>JACYFF010031952.1:28114724-28136184 GCA_017589665.1 Selenicereus undatus | reverse complement strand
TATATATATATATATATATATATATATATATATATATATATATATATTCACAACAGAGAACGCTGGTATTCAAATAATCCAAGGAGATTTTATTGCATAGAATTTCAATAACATAAGAGTTCTACACTAACACTGTTCGTTGCATCTCAGCGTATAACTTTAGCAGCCACCTGGGCTTATTAACAACTCAGAAAGAAAAGTAACTAATATGTATAAATACATACACATATATATATATATATATATATATATATATATATATATATATATATATTCACAACAGAGAACGTTGGTATTCAAATAATCCAAGGAGATTTTATTGCATAGAATTTCAATAACATAAGAGTTCTACACTAAAATTGTTCGTTACATCTCAACGTATAACTTTAGCAACCACCTGGGCTTATTAACAACTCAGAAAGAAAAGAAACTAATAATACTACCCTAGAAAAGAAGAAACAAGCTCCCCAGATGCTACCAGCTTCTACTGGTCAGGGGCGTCCAGTGGATAGGTACCCCTACGCATCCGGCCGCATCTACCCCGCTTCCAGTGGGTCACCCCGATCTCATACTCAGTCCTATTCCACAAAGAATTCATCTCTTTTTCCAAGTCTTTCGATCCTCTGGTTTGCTCGTCCTGTACAGTGCGGTCCCTTCTTTCTTCTTCCTGATCCTCCACAAGGTCTTCACTTCCCATCAGCTGTCCCTCAGTCACCTCAGAATCCTCCTCAGGGTCCCCTTCAGGATCCTCCTCTTCCATTGGTTCTCCCTAAGTCTATAAGGTTTTTTTTATTACTTTTCGTATTAGCTTTATACAAACTTTTAGGAGAGCCTTCAGGTCAGTTAACCTGAGCTCTAATACCACTTTGTAACACCCCCTGATTTCTAATTCATTAATTAAGGCCACTATTAACCTGCATGGCAGCGGAAATTCCTAACGGGGTGTTACCACCGTTTTTCATTCTTGGAAATACCAGGCTGGATAGCAAGGATAGCAATTAATACTAAAAGCTTTATTAATGCTTTAATCATACATTCTCAAAATTCAAATAACTTCAGACCAAATGTTCATAGCGACATTTCCTTAACATGTAACATCCATCTTATTAATTTCAAGCGCTCGTGCCTTGCTCTACTTTTATGTCCCCAGTTCTATGCATAACTAGATCACCTGAAAAAAAAAACATTTTATTAAAGAGAGATAAACTCAGCAAACAACCACCCCTAATAGTCAACTACGCACACAAATTCATTTTGAAAATATTTCAAGGGGAGGGGAAAAACAGCGAGACCTTCAAGACACACTTCTCATTATCACAGTCTTCTTGGTTACCGGATCTTAGGGATATGATTTCTTGATTTACGATTCAGAGCTCCACAATTGGATCTTTGGTGAGCGACCTCAGTGGGTCTCATGGTCTGCGCTCCATTTTAGCGTAACCGCTTAACTCGTTCTTGGCCTACCGCTACTGAGGCGGTTATCACTTACCCCTTTTCCTGGCCTACCACCAATAAAGATGGTTACCGATAGCCTGGCCCATGCCTCCGCAGAGCACGTGGCCGCTCCCATGTATGCACTAGTCCCGAGGAAGGCTAAAGACCTTCAATCGACACATGACAGATCGAAACTCACCCAACTCAGTCCCCTTTAGTTAATGATTACATTTCTGTTTACTAGAGGTCGACTTAGCATGTCAAGTTCATGCAAACTCAATCACTTCCCCCAACCATGTCACCACAGTGGTAATTGAGGGGTTTATAACAAAGCATAGTGAGACTCAATTTCATAGCATATATGTCATACAGATTTCACCACGTGGTCACACACAGTTACACATGCCATTGGTATTTTAAAATAGTCAACAGAAAACCTTTTACCAAGCTCAAAACACACACAGTTTCAGACAACGCGGGGAAAGGTTAGGGCATGATTGTTACCTGGTTACCGTATAAATTATGGGCTCAGTTACTAATATGAGTTTACTGCTCTGCACCTCGGCCTACAAACAGCCCAAATTCAGTCTAAAATTTAATAGATTACACCCCTGCCCCTTTTCCTTACTTCCCGTAATTTTATAAAACTTTCTCATAGTTTTAAGGCCTGTCGTCCAAGCCCATGCCAGTGTTTAGTTTCGACCAGAATCTGGGCCTCACTTCCAAAGGCCGTAACTTCTGATCCCGATGTCCACAATAAGCGCTCTAGCCCAACCTAGAAACTTTGATCCATCCCTGAACCTTTCTATGATTGAGGTTCTGCCTGGTTCCATTTTGAACTTGGTTGTTTTCTCCCTTCTTTTATCAGTGTCATTGACTGTTCCAGTCTGAACAGTCCAGGGTAATTTGATTATAACTTAGGCCACGCCACCCCAATTGGCCCATTTCCAAAACGCGATTATGTGGGGCATCCTGAGGCATTCAGCTTAAAAATTTCACAATTTTAGGCAAATGGACCTGCCCTAGGTAATTTTTCAATGTTGCAGGCAGTGCAACCCGGCTCCCAGTCCTACAGTTTTTGCCCAGATTCCTAACCCGAATTCCCAACCCCATAACTTTCACACCCGACCTCCAAAAATTGATTTCTTCCCCAACATAGAAATATGTGCTTGTGTAATACAACTTTCAGGTTAGAAATCCTGAAACTTGACAACTATCCCTGCTGACCTGGTTTTGCTAGTGTCTAGTAAACGAGCCATCACAATTCAACCCCGATTTGTCAAATTCAAAAACCCGCGTAGTTATCACATCTTAATATGTCTTCCATAAAAGTTTTACATTTTTTGGACGTCTAGAGAAATACCACAGAATTTCTAAAGTCAGGGTATTCACGGTGACGTTCTGCCCAGCATATCCCTCATCTTTGGGGTCGGTTTTTCGGTTGTGCCTGGTCACCAAAATTTTCAACCCCCCGCTACTAACCCCTAGACCCTAATTCCATCACAACCAAGCCAAAAGAATCAAACTTTATTTAAATTGAAAGCAAAACATCGTCAAAACGATGTCACAATTTACCTTTGATCACATTCAAGTCTAAATCAATAGGATCGCCTCCTCCGCCCAAATTCAATGTCGAAAATGCTGAAAGCACAATAGAAGGTATATTAGAAAAAAGGTCTTTACTTAAGATTCAACGTGAAAATCAAAAGGAAAGGCATGAGTTTGAGTTTTGATGCATTGGGGTGCATGGAACCCCATGCACCACGTTCATATGTACCAACACAAGAGAGGGAGTGAGAGGGGGATCGAGGGTGGCTGTTGGTGGCACAAGGGGGCAGCTGCCGTGGCTGGTGGTGGTGAGGGGAGTAGAGAGAGAGAGACATGAGAAAGAGATAGGCGGGGAAGAGAGGGAGGGGGCTAGGCGTGTGTTGTGGGAGGAAGTGAGAGAAACTTTAGGGTTAAAAAGGGGGGGGGGGGGAGCTGCTAGGTCACATGAAAAAAAGGGGGAAAATTTCCTTAATTTTCTTTTTGAAATTAAAAGAGGGGAAAATTTTCAAGTTTTTTTTTAATAGGGGTCGGGTTGCCGGCTAGGTCTAGAAAAATGGGAGAAAAAAATGTCATCTTTTTTTTTTCTACTGTTTGCAAGAATAATGGTAATATTAATAACAACAATGATAATAACGATATTAAAAATAACAGAGATTTTATAGTGAAAATTAAGGAGGAAAATTTGAAGATTTAAAATCTTCCAAAATATTGAAAATTAAAATCTTCCGTAGCCCAGTCATAATTTGAAAAGAAGTTCGTTTGGGGCTTACTTGGATTGGGTTGGGTCTAGGTCAGTCCAACTGAACATAATTTCCCAAATTGAATTTCAGGGGTTTTACAAATATATAAGAAAATATTTAACAAACCAAGTCCTAAAAAACGTAGATTTTTTAGGAAAGCAGCTTATTGTCCTGTAGGAAAGAACAACTGCAAATGCTGGGCATGCAGAGAAATTGGACATTATGCTAATAAATACAAAAATAGGAAGAATAACAAACTTATTGAAACGTTGGGAAGCCTAGATTATGTTGAGCTTAGTAAAGATGAGGCAGTAGACATAGCCTTAAGTAACAACAAAGGAATTGTTGAAATTATATTGGACAATGCATATGAAGCAAGTGATTATGAAGAAACAAGTCATATGATGGAAAGTAGCTCGGTTAGCCTTGGTGATCTTTAAGGAGAAGAGTTTGTAGTAGATAATGATCATGAAGAAGTTAAAGGAGACTGGGTTCTTCCCATATTCTAAAAGGACATGATCTATAAAAAATTCATCTTTCAATTAAAAGCCAAATACGTATGTGAAATGATGGAAGGAGATCTTGATATAAAGGATTGTGAGTATGACGTTGGGGAAGTTAATATCATTAATTGGGAGAATATCCTTAAGCATAACAAAGACAGAAAATATAGGTATATCCATGTCAGAAGCGTCCAAGTTAAAATTACTCCATTACATTACTCCATTACAGTACTATTGCAAAGATATTGATTTTTATACTTTACTCTGTGACATTAGGCATACCAAATTTAATAATCAAATTATCATAGGGATTAAGACTAATTTATGTAATGGATCAGTAGGATTCAATTGTCAATCTGGATATTATGTGAGTCTAAAGGATGAATTTGCTAAAAACTTTTTATCTCTTAAGATAAAAACAGTTACGATGGACATGAACAAAGAAGGATATCCTTTAAGGATATTGTGAAAAATTATCTATAAATTAGATAATACAATAGATCCAAAGACTAAGGTAACAATGATAGAAGTAGAAAAATTTAAAAGTCCTACCCCTATGCTAAAGATCCAAAGGATTAAGTCTAATCCTCAAGAGATAAAGATAGATCGCTCATGGATATCTAGCTTTGCTAGCCCTATTAAGATAAATAAGAAAAATATAATAAAAATTGATGAGGAGGGTAAAATCACCATTAAACCATAATTATTAAGGAATATGAGTATAAGATCAGATTGGGGAGAAGGATCTTCATCGGCTAAAGAAGAGCTTAAAGAAGATGACACAATTAGCATGACCAGTGAAATGAGTAGAATGAGTTTTGAAGCTGCAAGGCCCAGTGCAGATCGAATTATGAGTTTAGATAGAAAGGTCATTGGGTACAAAATTGGAACTGTTAGCGAACCAATTTATGAGGACAAATTAGTCAAAAATATGAGTTGTGTGCATACATAGATAGTGGTTGTTTTGTATGCTTTGGAAAAAGATCATTATTTCCAGAGTTTATATGGAAAAGAGTTAAAAAAATCCGTTGCATGGATAGCTGATGATAGTATTATGCGTCACTACAAAGCTATAGAAGGGTTATCCATAGAATTAGGAGGAGTCCAAAGCATTATACCAGTTCTATGGGCTACTGATCAACTCTCTCATGATATGATTATTGAAAATAATTTTTAGAGATTATATTCTCCACGCACATAGACCATAAATCAGATAATATTCACAATAAATGGTCACCCATTTCCTATTTAAAAATTAAGGTAGGCTTACACTCATCAAAAAATTGAATTTACACGCAGTCAGTGTGGTGGGAAGGTTATGCCAGCACAACGTGAGGTAGCACTGACAATCTCATTACTTAAATTATGTATTAAAGAACAAATTGTCGAACAGCAAACAAAATTATGTAAAGAACTCTACTCCGATAGTCCATTAAAATTTTGGGACAAAAATAAAACATTTGCTAATATCACTTTATTAAATCCCAACACTATTATTCGCATCAAACAAATGGTGTATACACACCAAGATATCCAAGAATTCGATAAACAAATTAAAGAACTCCTAGATAAATAATTAATCAGGAATAGCAAGAGTCCTCACACAAGTCTTGCTTTCATGGTAAGAAATCATGCAGGAGAAAAAAGAGGAAAAACAAGAATGGTAATCAATTAAAAAAAGCTTAATGATAATACTGTCTTTGATGGCTACTATATTCCTAATAAAACTGTCCGTTTCAACAGAATTTAAGGAGCCTCTTGGTTCTCGAAAATGAATTGCAAAACGGTTATTGGTAGATAAAAATGGATGAGGAAAGTATTCCTTTAACTGGATTTAGCACCCCACAAGGACATTATGAGTGGATAGTAATGCCATTTGGTCTCAAAAATGCACCCTAAATATTTCATAGAAGAATGGATAACATCTTTAAAAATCTTAATAATTGTTGTTTAGTTTACATTCATGATATACTTGTCTTTTCCAAAACCATAGAATGGCACAAAGATGATGTCTTAGCTGTAACCCCGGGATGCATTAATCGTGGTATGATACTTGGTAAAAACAAATACATTTATGCTGAACAAGAAATTGAGATTTTAGGCTTAGAGATAAAAGTCAGACAAATCATCCTACAAAAGCATATTTTGGAAAAACTAGAAAATTTTCCCAAAAAAATTGAAGATAGGAAGCAACTAGAAAGGTTTCTTGGATGCCTTACTTATGCTTCAGATTTCATTAAAGATTTAGCTAAATTTAGAAAGCCATTGTAACAGAAACTCAAGAAGATGTAAGTTGGACATGGACCATTAATGATACAAAGATTGTTCAAAACTTCAAAAAGATCTGTAAAAATCTTCCTATTCTTAATTTGCCTAATGAAGTAGATGATTTAGTTCTTGAAACAGTTGCCAGCAATGAATACTGGAGTGCGGTACTCAAAATCCAAGAAGGAGAAAAACTTTGCAAATATTGCAGTGGAAGTTTTAATAAGGCATAATGCAACTATCCTACAATGAAAAAAAGAAATCCTTGCAGTCATAAGGGGAATGGAAAAATTCTTAATCTTTTTAGCCCGAAACCTTTTCTTGTTCAAACAGATTGCAAAGGAATACTTGGTTTTGTGAAAAAAGAATTTATCAAATATTCAAGCGCAAGAGCGACTCCTGCGTTGACAGTTATGGCTTAACCGGTTTTCCTTCTATATTGAACATATACAGGGATCGAAGAACTCTCTAGCTGACAGTCTAACTCGAGAAGTCACAAATGGTGATTATCAAAGCCGACCTCCTAGCAGAAAATGAGGAAATCCTTAATGAACTACCATTCCTACTAGAACGAGTTAGGCCATCTAGTAAAGTCCTTATTGATAACCTGAAATTCCATACAAAAAGTAGATCACGTTTTGGTCTACTATCTACCGCCTACCTAATAGCCCAAAGATTTTCCCTTTTAGAGTTATAAGTTAGTTACCTTCAGTGTCCTTATGATATCTAGGAAAAAATAAGTTCTCAAGTTCAAGAAAAATGGTTCAATAAGTGGTATGCAGCATGCATCGACTTTTATCATCATAATTCCTATGATATTTGGGTGTCTTGGGGTAGAACGATCTATTTTTCCGACAGATCTAGAGTTGGTGGTGTTCGTTTTCCAGCAAATTCATTATCTCCAAATGACTTAGTCTTTAAAGCCTGGGAATACGGGATGGTACTTTACTTCATAGAAATCCCAATTCCAAAGTTCTCATTTTTCTCAAAACTAACAAAATTTCAGCCATACATGTTCAAAAGGATCCAGTGGATTCTCATATCTCATAATGGTCCAATGAAAGTCCTAATTCGCAGATGCCTAAATTTGGAAGTGTATAGCGCATTGATTGAATATGAAAATCGAAAGCTAAGCCATCCCATTATCTTATTTAGATCGTTGATTATGATGATCTCAATGATCAACGATGAGAATGGCTTTCTGAACTACCAACGCATCTAGTGATTGATCCTCCTTTAGCGAGAGCCATTGGGTTTTTCAACATTTATCATCAAAGTTGGGCATTAATCGAACAAGGAGAAACATTAATGCATTGTGAAAATACTACTTTTGCCTATAACAATGAGTTTAAAGAATACATGAAGGTGGAGGGAGTAGTCTTAGAAGATATTTTGATTATCTCTTTGATGTTGGAGTTGAAAAATTTCTATAAGCAAAAGGGAAGAAATATCTTCTTGAATTATTTGAGAAATGGGATCCAGAACAGCTTAAGCAACTTGATGAAGATTTTGATAATTATCTAGATAATGATGGTCTAGAAGATATAATAGGAGATGAAGGCATGTAGAATCTCAATAATGATGACTAGTCTTGTCATCATTAAAAGCTCTGAAAAGTGGCTGCCCCATCATTGTACTATCTTGACAAGTGTCTGGTTTGTAAAATAAAGCAATGTACTGTAGCCTTCAGTGTATACTGTAGCCGTAAGTGTATACTGTAGCCGTAAGTGTGTACTGTAGCCATGTGAAAAATTAGTAAGTACTGTAGCCATTAGGGTATCCTAGGTACCCTAATCCCCTATATAGATAGAGAGGTTGAGTGTTGAGAATGGACACAGTCATTTGAGCATTATTGAGCACAAGAGAAGTCCGGATTCTCCATTTCTCTATGACCAAGCATCTCTAATGATCTTAGATTAAGTCCTTCTTCAAAACTTTCCATTGTAATATTTCCACTTTCAGGCTTTCAATAAAAGAAGTTTCCCAGTAGGGAACGTTATCCAATTGAACCTTATGTCTTAAATATTATAATTTCTTGATTAAAGTTCCTCTATCCTTGAAAAAGATTAAAAACTTGATTAGTGACTACGGTCTGAGATAGGAAACGAAACATATATGTGTTGTACCTGATCTAAGGAAGGTGTGGTTGAGATTAGCAATCTCTGTATACTAGAAGCTAGAGGAACGCCAGAGTCCAGTGCCGACTAAGTTCAGGTAATGGTCAAAACTTTCTAATTAAGTTTAGATTATTTTTGCTAAGCATGGTAGGCTTATAACCACAGAAATAATAAAATATAAGATATAAGTAGTAGATTGTGATAACCAGCACTAGTAAAGTCATTATAAGAAGTTTAATCCATTAAAACAAGCATATTTTCTAAAAAAATCCCTTAAAATAGCTTATTACGCATTTTTCCTATTTCAGGGACTATTCTGTAATTTCTAAAAATCCCAGAACTAAAATAATAAAAAAGACCTAAAAATTAGTTTTCTAAAAACATAAGGTATCCTATAATTAGTTTTGAATAGGCAGGGGTCTAAAAATACTTACCAACGAACTTAAGGACCTAAGTGTCAGTAATTCCAATAATAAGCGCAGTTTGTAGGTTTTAGTGTTTTACTTCCAATAGTGTATTTGGAACGGCCCGACCCGCCCCTCCGCAGACTGCGAACATTTACCAGGAACGACTTTAAGAATCTTTGATTAACCCCACAAATCACCACAAGCCTTTCCGACATGGTTCGTCCTCGCTCACATGCTACTCAGGAAACTTCCCAGGAGTTCATCCATCATAGGATTTTCCCACAGCAAGCATGCTTAACTATGTAGTTCTTAAGAGTGGACTCTCTGAAGAGGAAGGTGCACCTTGATGATGTAAGTAATCACTTCAGTCCTTTTAAACCATACTCGGGATATTACATTCATCGCCACTTGAAAAGCACAACGTCCTCACCGTGCTCACTAATCAACTGACTTGCTCATCTTCTTGACCAGCGGTCCATTGTAGTATCTTTGCTCCGCTACATGATTGCCCAGCTGCAGCAGCTCATGCTCGTGGGTTGACTTTGATATTATCTGTAACGTCCCAGTTTGTCCCTCCCTAAACCGTAGACAGTTACCAAGAATGACTTTAAGTATTGTCGATTGACCTCACAAATCACGATAAACCTTTTCAACCTGCTTTGTCCTCGCTCATACGCTACTCGGGAAACCTCCCAGGAGGTCACCCATGATAAGATTTTAGCACAGAAAGCACGCTTAACTGTGGAGTTCTTAATAATGGACTCTCTGAAAAGGAAGGTGCACCTTTGGTGATATACGTAGTCACTTCAGTGCTTTTAAGCCATACTCAAGATGTTACGTTCTTCCCACATTCTATGCACCTTGGAGGAAACAAGTTGTATAAGGACGTGAAATGGACATTTTGGTGGAGTAATATGCAGCAGGAAGTAGCAGACTATGTGGCCAAGTGTTTAACTTGTCAGTGGGGGGAAAACGAAACACCAAATACATGCAGGGTTTTACAGACGTTAGAGGTCCTGAGTGCAAATGAGACTTAGTTTCCATGGATTTTGTGGTATGCTTACTGCCTATACAAAGAAAGAATAATGCAATTTGGGTCATTGTAGATAGATTTACAAAAACACTATATTTTATAGCAGTGAGAAACACATGGACATTGGATCAATTAGCCCATGCCTATTGGAAGACATTGTCCAATTGAATAGGGTACCGAGTTCCGTAGTTTCTGATCGGGACACCAGATTTCAATATGGATGTTGGCAGAAGTTATAAGAGGGTGCTTGGGACATTGTTACACTTTAGTACAACCTTCCACCCAGCTATAGATGGACAAACTGAGCGAACAATTCAAACTCTAGAAGACAAAATGCGAGCATGTGCTTCGGATTTCAAGAAAGCTTGGGATGAGTATTTTGCATTGATTGAGTTTTCTTACAACAATAGTTACCATTCTTGTATTAGGATGACCCCTTATGAAGCGTTGTATGGCAGACGGTGTAGAACCCCATTGGGTTGGCAAGAGATTGATGATGCATTGACCATTAGATCTGACTTGATCTAAGCTACTACCCAGAAGGTTAAGGTAATCTAAGAACGAATGAAGGCAGCTCAGAGCAATCAAAAAAGCTATGTTGATAGAAGGCATAGGCCTTTAGAGCTTGAAGTGGGTGACCAAGTTGTCCTTAAGGTATCCCAACCAAAGACATCACGAGGTTTGTTATGGCGGGCGAGCTTAGCCCTAGGTACATCGGGCTGTTTCCTATCATTTAATAAGTTGGGGAAGTGCCTATCGATTTAAGCTACAGCCAGAATTGCCAAGAGTGCAATAAGGTCTTCCATGAGTCATAGCTATGCAAGTATATTCTAACCCCTCCCACATTATCGAACCAAACCCCGTAACTTGTCATATGAGGAGCAACCAATTCGGATCTTGGATCGCAGAGAAAAACAACACTGTATCACTAGTGAAATGATCAATTTGGCCAATGACAAGGTATTGGAAGCTACCTGAGAATTAGAACAAGAAATCGATCTAAGTACCCTTACTTGTTAAACCATTCAGTTGCGTGCGAATTTTTAAGGACAAAACTTCCTTTAAGGGGGGTAAAATGTAAACCCCCAAAATTTCTATAATTATAAATATTCGTTCTTTTGATGTAGGACTGACCTAGAGGGCTTGAGCTCGTAAGATGATTAGAATTTTATGGGTAATCTAAGGGTGTAGTTTTAGGGGTTAGTTAAGGTAATTTAAGCTAAAAAAAATAATAACACTGCTTTCTTGATTCTTTTACACAAAAATTTTAGAAAATTCAAATAAAATTGTTTGATGTGAGTGACAATTATTTTTAGCAAAAATCTCCCCACTCAGCCGTGTGTATTGCAAAAGAAATTTTTTTTTTCTTCCTTTTCACTTTCCTCCTCCAACCCCTTTTCCTCCTTCCACGAAACAACCCTAACCCTAACTTGCTCATCCCCTCCACCTCTCTTGATCAGCCCACTCTCCACCTCAATCTTCAGTCTTCACCCCTCACCCGCTCCTACGTGCACATCTCTCTCTCTCTCGCACGCGGGCGTACATCTCTCTCTTGCACATCCCCCGCCCCCTTCTCTCTCTCTCTCTCTCTCATGCACATCTCTCTCTTGCAGATTATTTTCCACTTGCACTCCTTCCTCCCTCACCGGCAAGCCACCGGTCGTAGCCGCCACTGCTGTACCCCAGCCGTCATCATCGCACCACAGCTGTTGCTAGCACTACCATCTTCCTCCCTTGGTTGAGTATGACTAGGGTTTTCATAAAAAACCTTAACTCTAATCTTTCTTTTATATATAAATTGCATTTGAGTTATGAATATGAATTTTGTTATTAAAATCTCATTGCTTAATTTCCTTGATTTTCATATTGGAATTGTTTGTTGTTTGAGGACTTCAAAACGATCCAAGCCTCCTCCTTTTCTTTATACTTTTCAAGGTAAAGATTTCTCTTTAAATTTCATATTTTTCTACGTTGGATTGAACTAGATAGATTAAACTAGTATTGGTGTTAAGAGGAGATTCCATGTATGCATGGTGGAAGTTGTTGTTAATGGGGGATAGTGGTTTTGGAGAAAAACTTAAGGGATTCGTGTCACTGTTATAGTCGGAATGTAGGGTGACTTTGAAAAATCCACAAATAAGTATTAGATAGTTGTAAAATTATGAAATTTATAGGGTTTATAGAGCTAGAAATCTTATATATCATGAATTTTGAATTGTGTTAGTTAGATTTACAATCAGAAAGTTATGATGGAAATACAGAGACTACACAAACCTGGATTGTATTGGGATAGTTTGGAAACTTTGCGAACTTTGAATTATTTACTGCGGGAGCATGCTAATCTTCTTAAAATGAAAGTTAGAGTACACAATCTGGGCTTCCGTGAATGGGCTTGATATCTAGAATCTAACATCTACATCATACATTATGGCTTTTGGAAGTTGGAATTAGATTTTGTCCTAATCTAGACGGTTACTATGAAGTTTTAATTAAAGCAATAGAATTCCAATTATTTACAAAAATCACTTTGGGAAGTCTAACTTATTAATTAGCCATATAAATAGGTTTCAAAGTAATTTATGGGGTATATTTTAGTTAAGTTTGATTTTGGGCTAGGTTTAAATATTAACAAGATAGTTTTGAAAATTGGATAGGCCCAAGTTCGGAAGTCGAGCTCAAACTTAGGCACGCATCTTGTTAGGTAACAATTGTGCCCTAACTTCCTTGAATGTCCCTTTAAAATGTGCTTTATGTGGATGATGTTTTAGATTGATTTGAATTGATGCTCAGGGGACCTTCTTGAACAACCTAATATGTTGTTGAGACTTTGTTTTTATTATTTGTAGCTTGGTACGGAACCTTGGGTTGTTCAAAAGTACTTTTAAATAATGTTGGGGCTCTATTGGGTTGGGATGAGTTAATTGAAAGTTTGGGGCTAATGACCTTCCCTCAAAACATCAATAATCTAAGTAAATGAACTAGCGTGGTGCAGGAGGGTTGCCCCCGATAATAAGAAGGCCTTATAGCCTTCCTGGGGTAGTTGCATGAGTGTTTAGCGCTATGTGCCGTCTCTTGAGAACTAGTGAGGTTGCTTGTCTTTGTTTTATTTTCTGACTTGAACCAAGAGAGACTTGAAAGAACTTAGGGGTTTGGCTCGGTTTGATTGGGAACCATTTATGAAATTGTTTGAGATATCTTCCATCTCACTCCTAAAATTGTTTGAAATGAATTTGAATTATGTTTTGATTGTTAGAGGTTGGTTGTTATTGAGCTCAATCTTATTTTTCTAAGTGTTTTGTTTTTAGTTGATAATCATGAGCATAGGGATGTGACTCAAGATTAGAAGCCATGTTGATGACAAATAGTATTTAGGAATGTTCTGCTGAATAAATTTCCTAGATTTGAAAACCTGTGTTTGGACTATTGTACTTTGAGTTTGACCCCTAGTTTGACTTTATTTTTGGACTCCTAGTAGTGGATTCTATAATACTTTGCCTTGTATTTCCTAGTAAGAAATACGACAGTAATGCCCCATTAGGTGTTGAGTAAAGAAAAGGAAAAAGAAAAACTTTGCTTTTTAATCATTAACTTAGGCTTTCGTTATATGTGAATATAGGACGCAACAGAAACCTTTACTTGTTTCAAGTAGGCTATCTTATGGTGAAGAGTCCACACCTACCAATAATCTCTTTTATCACATATTTTTCCTTCATGTCTTCATTCCAAAACTCATCCTTATACGTTCAAAAATTTGCCTCAATCTTATGGTATTTATAAAAGATTATGAGTCCTAGATATAAAATATTACATTATTGGCAAAAGGCAAATTGGTTTTCATTTCAAGACAAGAGGAGCCTAAGTAATCATCAACCTTTTTGTTTACAGAGTTTACATACGTTCATACTCTATAAATAAGATTATTCTTCATTGATACATGCACATGAGATATTTATTATAATTTCTATATGATTTAATATAATTTGTATATAAAGTCACTGCAATCAAAACTCAAAAATTAATTCGTGCACCGTATGGCTACAAAAATATTAGTTCATGGGTTGAAAAAACATATGTTTGTGTTTATAAAGTATCAATATATCTTTACTAGATGGAGGCTACTTAACCACCAAGCAAGCTTTGAATTTAATTCATGTTGATAAAGCGTCCAAAAGGAACCCAGGAGCTACAGGACGTGAAATTGTTATTAGAGATCATATGGGCGTGTATCTGCTTGAAGGAGTTCTTAGCTAGCTTGGGGCATTGTGTTGGTGGCCCTTACAACAACATTCACAACAATAGCAACTTAGCCAACAACCAAGTTAGTTATGCTGAGCTGGCAGTTTGTTATAAGGCAGTTAGTAAGCTAGATATTTTGTATATGCTCTATATATATAAATAATAGCTCATATACTTATATTTTTTAATCATTTAAAATGAATAACACATCAAAATATATATATTCTCCATTTTCTGATATTCTCTCTATCATATGAACCTCCTATGTTCTTGTATTTACATCCGAATGATGATTGATGATCAACCTAGATTCAACATCAAATTCACATAATTTAACACATTGCACCTCCGTTTAGCCTGAAATCATGGCTTTGTTAAAGGGGCTGCACATTGCATGGGACAGTGGCTATCGACTTGTTGAAGTTGAAAGGCACTCTAAAGTGGCTATTTAGATAATTGAAATCCTAGATTTAAGAAATCATCCTCATTACTTTGTGTTATAGGAATGTCAAAGGCTCATTCACAAGCTAGATGGTCCATTAAGATCAAGCATTGTTGTTGTGAATCGAACAAGGTTGTAGGTGTGTAATAAATGTTCGAGTCACTCAATCGTCCTCACTGATTATGTGCAATGATCTCCCTTATGTCCTTACCATCTATTTATTTGAGGATAATGATGGTGTACCTCGATTTCACTTTGTTCGTATTGACAGGTTTATAGGGGCTAACCCCTCATCTTTACAAAAAAAGGTATTAATATATATGCACAGAAACAAATACACTATATCTACGATTCATAATATAATTTTTGTATTTATCATATTATTATTCAATAATGCACTGCATGTAAAATAATCAAGACATAATACAATTGCAGTTAGTTTTTTCTTTTGTTTAATTTATGATATCTTATTATTTACATCATGAAATAAGCTTCTCAATGTGTCATGTAAACTTCTTGGGTTGAGGTAGAGAGTAGCCAAGGTCGGAAAGAGGGGGAAATGTAGTGGAGAGGAAGGGAAGAGAAGAAAGGCGATTTGTACTCACTTTTTTTGGATATGTTATTAGAAGGGACGTAGGGGTAGGGAGAAAACCATTAAGGTTCCATTTGAACCTTGGAAAATTTGGTGGAAAGAAATTTTTTTTAGGAAAGTTACTTTTTTTTTTGTTTGGTTTAAAGAAAATCACAAAGAAAAAAATATGGAGAAAAGTTAGGGAGAAAAATTTTTAGAAACAAGTGATAAAATTTTCCTCATAAAATTGTGAGGAAAGTTTGAGGAAAATTCCCAACTTTCTCCAACCTCACATTGCATAGATAACGTCAACATGATTTACGTAGTTCATAAACATTCAAATTTCTCATCCAAGTTCTTGTATTTTTTTCTCAATCCAAACAAGAGAAAAAAACTCATTTTCTCCTTACTTTTTTTCATTCACATTTTTTTCCTTCAACTTTTCTTTCCACCAAATTTTCTAAGGATCAAACGGGGCCTAAAGATCTCACCTCTCCTCTATTCCCCTTCATTTTGGGGGTGAATAAATATAGGGATTTTTTTGGGGCGGGGGGGGGGGGGGTGGAGGGGCTAAAATATTACAATTTATACAATGAGTCTCGATCCATAGACCCAGAGTGTGTCACATCATTATTTTAGTTTTAATTGAGCCATGCATGTGCTAGATTTTTTTCTTCCTTATTTATTAAACCACAAGCTACCTTTGTCCTATTTGTTTTCTTCTGTATGCATCTCTCTTCTTCCCCCTTTCTCTCTCTCTAAATTTCTGCGAGCTATCATTCTTTTCTTTTCTTTGCTTAATATGTGTAAGTGCAATTATCTCTTTTCTATGTGCTTCTCTCTCTCTATCTCTCTCCCTCTCTCCCCCCCTCTCTCTCTCTAACACACACACATACACACACACACACACACTCAAATGGCTTTTCATTTGCTCTCTCTTATGTGATTTTGCTTTAACTCTTCTCTTCATTTATCACATTTCAATGTTGATTTGTGTCAAATTCAATTTTGCAGTAGTCATATAGCTTTTCTTGTTTTAGTTGAATTTCAGTGGTTATTTACAAATATGCGTCGTGTTTTGTTTTGGTTGATTTCAAAAAGTTTTTTTTTTGTTTGTAGAGAGAGTTTGGAAAGGAAGAAAACGTGTTGAGCCTTTGGTAATTTGTGTGAGCTTTAATTGGTAAGTTGTTATTGAGTATTGTTACTATAAGTGTTGAGCATTCAAAGTTAAATTGTTGAACAACAAGGTATGATGTTGAGCTTCCAAGTTATTAGAATAAAGCAATCAATGTTTGGTTGTTGAGCATGGTTGCTAGTGATGTTAATCATTTAGGCTATTAAGGTGGGGGTATTAAGCATTTAGACTTGGGTTGTTGAGTGTTGACCTTCATGGTTTTATGCATTCAATGTTAGAATGTTTAGCATTTAGTATATTGGTTTTCAATATTTTGGTTAATCTGTCGAGCATTTAATAATTTGATGTTGAGCATTTATCTTGATAGTAGATAGCTTCTGTACGGACAATGTTGAGTATTTAACGGGCTTAATTTTATAGCATTTTTAGATTATTTAGTGAGAGTAGTTTTCATGTCTAAACCAAATATTAGTTACAAGATTGTTGTTCTTCAATCTCGATCAGCATATGCGACAGGTTTCCATAAAATAACATGTCCATATCTAGATTTTTTTGATCTTCAATTTGGTGCTGAAATCCTTAATTTGTTAAAATTTGATCTGATTTTCTTCAAATTGTTGTAATTTGATTTGATGCTAGTGGTTTCAGTAGTTATGTGTACAATTTTAGGTTTCAATACGTATTTTTATCCCTTTCTTCAAGTGCGTTGCATTGTTTCATTTGCTAATTTCTTATGTAGTATATCTCGGGTTTATAGACCCATGACCTTGACATAAGTGCTAGTGAAATATTGCACTACCTTTCTCTTCATTTAACTTTTTCAACTAAGGAAAGAGTCATTAACCTTCATTTTCCAGCCCTCTCTGCCTCTCTCCTCAATAGAAAGAGGTTGGCAAGTTGGGGGTGGCGGGGGGGGGGGGGGGGGAAGGTATCAATTCACACATTATGCCTACAATAAGCTTAGATTGATCTATCCTTGTGCATTTCCAATTAAAATTCAATCCAGGTATAGAAAATTAAACAAAGTCTACTTTTTGAGCATGTTTTGGTAAGTAAATATTAAAGAATTATTATTAACATTATCTACAAGCTGGTGGCCAAACATGATACTGGAATAGGTTGTTGAGTAAATTACACGTTTCCTAACACCACCGAAAAAAAGGGTAGGAAAAACCATGGAGACATAACTAGGATGTCATTCAATGCCTCCTACTTTTCCATTGCCTCAAGTACATCGTAAAAATTTTAATAACTCTTCTAAATTATGAATTGGATAAATTCACCTTGCTTGACTGAGATAGTCTGAGGTATTTATAGTTACTTTTTGCATGACGGTAGAATTCATGATATATAGTTAGAGGTGATTATTAATATGAATTATATTTAAGATTAATATCATTAGTGCAAGTTTTTCCCTATAGTTTCTTTCAGAAAATCAACATCTGAATTCTTTTTTTAAAAGAACATCCAAATTATTTCGACCTTATTTGGACCTTGGAAAATAAGGTGAAAAGAAAGTTGAAAGGAAAAAAAATGAGGAGAAAAAAAAAATGAGAAGGAAAGTCATTTTGTTTCTCTTGTTTGGATCAGAGAAAAAATACAAGGAAAAAAAAACTTTCTAGCAAACTTTTTTTCCTTTGTTTGGACTTCAGAAAATGAATAAAGCAAAGAAAAATATATCGTGTAAGATTAAAATGTGATCCCAAAGTTGCCCTTTACTAGCCAATGCCAATGGAACTCCTTAAAATAATACCATAAAAGATAGAGAAGACATACAATTCGGTTGCCTCTCAAACTTTCTCATTCTAACGCAAAATTCTACTTCAAACTCCCTAGTTTTGTTTCAATTCAAAAGTTTACAAGAGGTAGTGAAACTTTCCCCAATTTGAGATGACTCAATAGATAAACGCTTCAAATTTCTTCTTATAGATGATTCATCGGAGCCTGAGCGCTTGAGAGAGGAGCCAATGGGCACTTTGGGGCGGTTGGCATGAGGTAGTGAAGTGTTCCTTTGCTTCTTCGATGCCATGGACTGCAAATTTTAACCAAGGCATTATTTTAACCAAAGCATAACCACAACCAAAAATCAGCAAATATGAAGAAAACAAGGACATAAGCTCCCTGAACAATGGCACCGATGGAGCCAAGTGTCATGAGCAAATAATCATCAAATCACAAACAACACAATATGAACAATGGCACCAATGGAGCCGAGCTCCTTGAACGAGGTTATTGTTTTTGAAGTGTTTTTTGCTTGTTAGAATAGTTCTTTTCTTCCCCTAACCAAAAACACCACTATCAAAATTGTCATTCAAGCCAAGACAATCTGGTACATCAGTAGCAAACCGTTGCTGTGGATTAGTTATTGGACCATTAACATGGGATATTTTCTAAAGGCAAACATGTCCCTTAGTGACTAATAAACACAATACACATTTAGTTGAAGACATCATTCAAGCAAGTTGCAATTACATTTTGGCAGCAACATGCATTGATCAAGGTACATTAGGAACAAGCACATACAGTTGTGCCTATGCAAACTGATAATCATACAATAATGTAGCATCAGCTAATGAATAAATAGTATAAACACTTGTGCCATGGTCAGATCGATAGTAAAGACACAAGATACATGTGCGTCTAATCCTGGGTCTAGATACAATCCTAGATCTCCCCATGAGCACTCAAATCCCAAGGCTCTCTTCAGAATAAGAATCATGTGATCCAACAGTCATCATGTGTCTACTCAAACTAAAATGAGCTACTATACTGTCATCAGGTCAATCTGAAATACCATAATAGAAGATTTCGCTAATCAAGAGAGCCTTACCAAAACACACTTTATTGGCAATTCGTATTAACCTAAGTACCTCTACTACTAACTCCCATTAGGATTACTATTACATCTATGAACATGATGGAAGCAACAGTTTGCTAGTGATGTTCCAAAGTTCAATTTTCTAAAGCAGAAGAATAGATGCAAAGTTGTCAATCAAGCCAAGACAATCTGGCAACTCCATAGGCAACAAACCAAGATGAGAAATACAAACAAATTGAAGACAAGAAATACAAACAAGTAAACACAAGAAATACAAGCAATACAAGGAAGAGCCCACCCTTCCCGATTGCAAATGAATAGCAATAGCAACCCACTTCGTGAACACTCTCTTCCATCAAGCCATAACCTCCAAGAAGAAGAAATCATCAAAATCCTTCTCTCAATCAGTCAAGGAAGAAGATTAACTCATTTCTAATGTATCCTTCAGCATAACCAACCCAATCTCAAACAAGCTATGAAACCCTAGATCGCTACAAGAGAGAGAGAGAGAGAGCGCGCTAGAGAGAGCGAAAATTACCAAATGAGAGATTGAAAGCGTCACCGGAAGATAGTCTTGCAGCCGGGGAGTTGCCGGGAGACAGCCTTGTAGTTGGAGGGTCGCCGAAAGTTAGTGTGAGGATAGCCGTGAGGAGACTTTGGGGCTAGCAGGGAGGGGGTATCGTGTAGAGGTTTCCAAGTGATTTCCACAACTTTCCTCCCAATTTTGGGAAGAAACTTTTAATGACTTAAACTGCATTATTTTCCATCATATTTTCCATGTAATTTTTTTCCTTCTAATTTTCTTCACTCCAAATGTGGGAAAAATTCTTATGTTTCAATTTTTTTTTTCTTTCCATGAAACTTTCATAAGTCCAAACAAAGCCATAGTGAAATAATATTTTTAAATAACAAATATTCTAGCATCTTTTCCCTTCAATAAAATGATTAACATATCATGGTTATTAGTAGTTAAATTCTGTTTTCAATTTTTATTCTATGTCCTGAATGTAGAATCTAGGCTTGAATAGTAAATCTTGTGAGGAACCATCTCACGTAAGGTATATCATAAAATGAGTGGTTTTATGGTAACTTTTAATAATGATTGAGGTGAATAATAGTTCATTTAAGATTTTGACTAATAATAGTTACTTCTAAAAGAATTATTAATCACCTTTATATTAAAAGTCACTCTAAAACATCCCATTAATTAAAGCAAAAGCTTAAAATAGTCACTCCTTAGGTGTCCGTTTCATAGTAACACTTATGTGAGATGGTCTCACCTAAGAATTTGTGGAGCTTGAATAAATTTCTTTCTTTTTTATATTTTATTTTTATGATAAATGATAATGTCCTTTTTGATAAAACTACAACCATTATTTCTCATTAACAAAGGAAAAAATCATTTACAACCATTAAATGACAAATCATTAAACATCAAGAGTTTGACACTGCTTAAATTTATAAATCATTTGTCATTGATTATGTCACATTTTGTTAGCACAGTATGTTAGTGACCAAACTGATCACCACTGCAAGTGCTCAGGTGTTGTAATTTGATTAAGGTTGTTACCTCCTAAGGAGTTTTTCCTTAAAAGTTTGCTAAGTGAAATTAAGATTTGATTCGTGTTTTTATCTAACAACGCTAAGCAACAAGAACTAATTTCAATGACTAAACACATCTAGGGTTAGCATCACCTAATGATTTGTCAATCTAACTAATTAAATAAGCATTGTTCACCTTGCCAATTAATTCAATGGTCGATGACACTAGGGAATTCACAACCTTATTTCAAAATGGAGTGAATTAACTTGATCAAACTAATTACTAATTCTCATTCGGTCTTGACTTAATCAAGTTTAAGGATATGATTATCACAGGACTACTCAATTCGCCATACTTTCTCAAGTGATTATTAAGCTAAGTCTAATCCAAGTTTGCCAACGCCTATATTCACCTTTCAGTACTTCTATCCAGCATTTAACGTACATGCAAGAAGTTGGCGGAAAATATCATAATAGAGATCAAGATTCAAGGATTAGATTGAAACAACCAAGCCAAGATTCAAAGTGCACAAAGTTCAAACTAGAAAATTCAACAACATGGATTTGGCTTTGCAAGCCCTAGACAAAGAAATCTACTCACTTGTTATTGAAATCAACAAAGCAAACATCTCTAAATTCTTAATCTAAATAGACAAGATAAGTTAAATG
>JACYFF010031952.1:28103270-28114714 GCA_017589665.1 Selenicereus undatus | reverse complement strand
CAAAGAGCCTTCAAATGTTGCTTAATATGGACTCCTTTCCATTTCAACATCTTAAATGGTAGATCATGGATGTATGAAGATGTAGGATAACGATAGGATGATGAGTAGATGTCAAGGTTACAATAAAGCAGGCGTTTATTGTTGAAATTAAAGTTGCTAATGTCCAAAACACCTGGAACTCGAACACCTATGAAGAAAACCAGCTGACTCATGGAAATAGGGATGAACAGAGGCTGGTTGTGGGGTTCACCGTGGTCCACGAGCTCCATTGCAATCAGGCTGCGGTGCTCACCATCCAACTCTATCTCTTTTGTTGGCCTCATTAGTTCTTCCTAGATCCTCCTGCACCAAGGTAGTGGTCATGGTATATCCGTATTGGGTGTCTTTGTGCCTCTTTTGCTACCTTCTTTGATCCACAAGGCCTACAAATCTTCATTTTTCTAAAACGCTTTGGGCTTGTAAGGTCTAAATCTACAAATACTCTTAGACAATTGAAAACCAATCGTAATAGTGGAAATAGGCGTATAAATCATACAGTTCAGCATAATAATCCTTTAAAATGACTCCTGAAAACTAATGAAATCCTATGCAAATGTGAATTCATTACTCCTATGTGCTTAAACCTTTGCTTGTCCACAAACAAAAGCTAAACTCAAGAGAAGTTAAAACGAGGAGATGCATCTAGGATTTGAAAACACAACAACGTCCTCATGCAAGGCAATTCATATCACATCATAATCAAGAATATCAATCATGGCAACCCCAAATAGTGCACAAGAAAATTAGGATAAGGTGAATGTTTTTGAAGAATATGAAACCACAAGACATATGTCAAACTTGATCACCCCTTGAGAACCACAGAGCACATCATGTAAGCACATGAAATTGAATAGAACTAAATGGACAGGTAGAGTCTTACATTTGGAAATGTGGATCACTCCCCCTCATGTATTTGAAATACAACATAGGTTCACTCAAGACTTATTCGAAAAATGCAAAGTACCATATGCTTACCAAGACTATCAAATTCTCAACCACTAAAAATGCAATGTATACATAATAATCAAGGGGACTTTACATGGGATGTAATGTGGACTAAAAAGTTAAGGGAAGTGAACTAACGAATTTAGACACTGTTGAGCTACTTAGCCAAATGACTAGGGAGCAACCAACAAACCCCCAGGAAACAATGAAGTTCGCCAATACTCCAAACCCCAATAATATAATGAATATATCCCATGAATCAAACAAAACAGTAGTTGATAAAGAAAGAACTCAAGCTATGTACATATCCAATGTCAATCACTTATTCATTTTTCCCCCTCTGTTTTATTCCTTCTTTTTCTTTTCAACATGATTTTCCTCTTTTTTTCCCCCTCTTTTTTTCCTTCGGGAAATGAAATGGAAATTTGAATTATTGAAAGGCAGATGATCAGTAATTATCAACTCACAACTTATACAGCCTAAGCAAGAGGGGTAGAAATCAAAATGTACAATATCATCAATCGGTCAATAAACCAACACACCAAAGCTACCTTAAGCATCCCCAAAACTACCTATTGCATGATTAAACTGATGCTCTTAGACTAGGCTTAAAGGTAAGAATATGTGTATATGTCCAAGGGTTAATATGAAAGGATCATAGTAAGAAAATGATCATAGCTCACAGGTCTAGCAAAGGAAATTAACATACAACTCAAGGTAGGCTATTTGGCCATGTGGATAAAATGTCGAAAGAAAGAATGCCTCTATCACATCATGAAATATGCACATGTAAGCGTGGTTTTGAACAAGAGGCGAGGTAAGTTCTAGATATGCAACTTAGAAAAGCCACACAGATGAAAGAACATAAGATGAAGTATGATAAAGTAGTCCAAATAAGGCTCAAAATCTCAAAGGATATCTACCAAAGTCTTAATTGCCTTATGAAATGAAGCACATGAACCAACAATGGTACTAAGGAGTCTAAGGGGTGACAAAGTTCATAATCAAGATAAGGGCCAAATGAAGAGCCATTCACAAAACCATCAAAATCAGTTGTTATAAACAATGTTAGTTTGCCATGTCATCTTACTACACACGTCAACATAAAATGCTACATTAAGTGTTTTAGCATAAGTTTCATCATGGTACTTTGCAAAGACAACAGCCTGGTAGGTTGTCGTCCCCGTGTATGAAAGCCCTTTTTGTTTGGATGTGCTTGCTTATTTTTTTAAATTTTTTTTTGAAATCATTGGATCAAATTGGGACAAAATTAAAGTTTTCAAGCATTGGAACAACCCCATATCTTGAAAACTAGGCCATGTCTTGGCCTAAAACCGGTGAGTTTTATTTGGAGAAGAACAAATAAAAAAATACACACTACTTTGACCAGGCCTAAAACCGAAATGGATAATTGAAGGGACATGCACCCGATATCAGAATGTCTTTGAAAGTCCTGTGATAATCCATGGTGTTTAGACCATAGGACTCTCATAAGTCTAAGCCAAATGAATCCAAATTTGATGGTGAGGATACACAACACCAAGATGGAGTACATTTTGATGTCATAGGCTAATAAAGAGTGATACTAAAAAAAAAAAAGAGCAAGCTACAAATTAGCATTTTACATTGCAGAGGGTTACAATATCCAAGGAAAGAATGTAATAAAGACCTTTACGGCAAGAAGCTACATTAGTAGCTAAAACTACAATCCTATATAGGAAATGTTTTAAAAAAGGTAAATGAAAAATAGTGAAAATGGCAGGGTTGGTAAGTTTGCCCTTTGGTTTACCCACTTAGGCCCCATTCTTTTCGTGGGGAAATACATGCCTTCCACTTCTCCCCACTCCTTTCTACTCATTCGTATTCCTTAAAGATAAATATTACCCCTTCCCACTCCCTGCCATTCCTTGGCACTTCTTTCCACTCTCTTCCATTCCCTCCCATTCCGACCTACTACTTCCCACACTTTAAACCCTTACATGTAATAATGTGTACAAATGTTTTTATTAGTATCAACCAAATATTCATTATTTTCTAGCATATTGGCACAATTGGTGGTGCCAATAGTTTGAAGTAAAACAAATTGCAGAGGCTTTTTTTTTGGCATATTGTTGGTTTGGAAGTAGGATCATTCACAAAA
The DNA here is from genome assembly GCA_017589665.1 of Selenicereus undatus. Lineage (NCBI taxonomy): Eukaryota > Viridiplantae > Streptophyta > Magnoliopsida > Caryophyllales > Cactaceae > Selenicereus > Selenicereus undatus. The sequence continues at coordinate 28,111,590 of JACYFF010031952.1, read as the reverse complement.
AGCTAATGAACTTATGGCCATAGAAAGGAACATGTATTACAAAATTTATGCAAATGACATTGCCAAGATGTACACGTTTTAATATCACGTAGAACAAGATCCCAAGTTTCATTAGCTAATTGATACCTAAATTGTGTCATGACATTTTGCCGTCCACATCAAGCAATGCATTAGCAAATCGTCCTTTCGTAAATTGTAGCCTTGGTGATATTTTTGTATCCCATTTTTATGGAGACGAGTAAAATTATGGAGTGTGCATATTGCAATAACAATTTGAATATGTTTTTCCAAAGTCATTTGAGCCATCTGATCATCTAATATCATTCATGTGGACTTCATCACTATAGATGTTCTTTCAGTTGCTCCCCGTAGATACGAATGGTGATAGTTGAACTCTTCTTTCATCCTTTATCTCCTAACACCGCTACAACAACCTCTAGTGAATTGGAGAATGTGGTACCAAACACTACTCTCTTTCTAACAAGCTAAGTACCTGATCATATGTGGATATGTGGAATCCACCAAATGATACTTTCTTGGGCATGTAGGAAAAAAGAGCATAATATGATAATTGTAGAATTGGAGACAATATTGTACAAAAACTAGAGTAACTGTTGGGGTTGCCTATAGAAGGATGAGGGAGGTCAAGTTGAACTAAGTTGTCTAATAATATAGGGAGATTGTGGGAACTCCCTTTCCACCTGGCATAAACATATGTAACCATGTCATCAAATGGAATAGCCACAAAATATTTTAAGTCTTCTTCCTTGTATGATTTTGATAATGCTAATCAATCTCATGTCTAATTTTACATTGAATATAGGACGTATCTAATGCTCCAATATGGTCTAAAACAAACAATTTTATTTTAGTTCAACTTAGATGCGGTTGATGATAATAGCCAATATATATTTTTCATTGATCTAAACACAACACCTTAAAAAACGACCAAAAGAAACCTAGATGGTTGGCAATTTCAGGAGGCACTTCAACTTGACTTTGATATGGTCTAACAATATCAACAGATAATTTCAATAAAGCTTACAATACTTGATTATGACACTTGCTTATATTTGATAGAGAACACGAGAATTAAATTTCAACATCTCGATAGCTTGACCCTTTCGCCAAAATGAATAATTTATTGCAACTATTTTTGCTGCTCTAAGAAAATAATCCTCATATAATATTCCCATCTCTAAGAATATGTTAACAAGATTCATGAAATCATCTCATTCATAGCGCAAAGGTTTTTGACAAAATAAGGCCGATTACGTGATGTGTGAACTTCATCACACTGTCCCCACCTACCATCTTTGATTATCTTTCATGTGGACTTGAAGGTTGCTATGAATTATCATGTTTTAGTGTATATAGAAGAAGAGTGTCAACAACACATTCTTCGGCATCGTCCATTCTACATCATATAATCATAACAGAATTCGATGAAAAGTCAAGCAACTTCATATTTGTGCAAACAAATCTCATATTTCATAAGTACTTGCTATATATTATTGGTAGCCTTCACACACTAGCAATATAACTCAAAAGTAAGTTAACCCAATCATACAACATAACTAAAAAGTCATAACAACACAATATTAGCTAAACAAACCCACCAAGTCCATAAACCACCAAAGAAAATTAAATAGAAAAACCCTTCACAAATAGGCACAAACATAAACATACTATTATACGAACAATTCAATTTGATTTTATGACCGGTGTAACCAAGGCATCAAGTTGCTTAAAAGCACCAGCTGATATTAGAAAGTATTTGCACATATCTTCATAATCCAATATTAGAAAGTAATATGCATTGTCTGTATGTCTAATGTACTCAATCAACCTAAAAGATGAAATGTGGTCCCCTTATAGCAATCCCAAGATGCTCTCTCAATTTTGTTTGAACTTGTTAGTAAGTACATGGTCGTGTTCTGGCCTCCTCCCTCATGCGGAGCACAATGAGGGCATTCTAAACTTGTACATCTCGCTTTGATCAGTCAAGTAATTTTTGCCAGTACCGCCTACTATCACCTGAACTTCCTCCTTCACTGTTTGGTTAAGGAAAGCTTGTCTGAACACTTCTAGGAAGTGTTCGACTTTTTGCTACGCCAATGAATTGTAACTCCTCATTGGAAACATTCTCATTAGCTTCATCTCTATCACCCATATGTTTTTTGAAATTACTCTTTTTTTTGTTCACTTGACTTCCTGAAGCAACTATGCCTAAAGTGAAGCTCATTCCTTCTATCGGATGCCTACCGTGGAACATTGCTTTTAGCTTGTTTGAATTTGCAGGAACTCTCTTGTGGAAATATCTAAATTTTCACCAGTCTTCTGCACACCAATGAAAATAAATTGTTACATATAGTACAAAAATAATAATATCATGTGAATTGGTATGCTCTAATGCATAATATGATTACATAATTTGCCTAAAGAAGTCAGACCCATGCATCACTAGTCACTTTCACAGTCCTAGTGGTATAATCAACACAAACACTTATTTCTCCTATAAGTCATTCCTAAGTTTACAATGTCTTTAACATGTCATTATGATGGTTAATTTTGGAGGCATCCCTATTAATGTCCTCATTTTTAACAAAGTTTTCACCATAGTCCACTGAAATTGTGTTGGTCCTTGTGCTTTTTGTTCAATCAACAGGTGTAAAAACTTTTCATCCTCTTCATTTGGCCCATTACGTGATTTTTTTGTAGAAGAAGTCATAGCACATATGTTTCGATCACCATCAACAATCCATGATGAGGTCACTAACCACATCAATAGCCCAAATGTATTTCACACCAAGTACACCAAAAATATAGATGGAGGGATACATAATATGCACCAATTGCACGTTTATCTCAACGGGATAAAATATTTAGCACTGTTAGAGGGCGAATTTCTCATATGTCCCACAAATTTCGACAACCATCAACAAATTCACGATTCATATATATATATTACGACTTCTCACAAGACAAATCTCGCATCAATTTTATGTATGAAAACATATCTTAATCATAGCTTACAAAAATCAACATGTGCAACTTCACATCTTTCATACATGGCTTGGGTGGGTAACGTGACGAACTAGTGATGCTGGTGGCAGTTCTGGTGCTTGTTGGTTTGGAAGGCTTGTTAGATTTATCGTAGAACGCTACATGGTGAACTATAGTTTGTCACAAATGGGCGTTGGCAAGCGGAGTTCTAGTGCATGGTACAGGTGAGAGAGAGAGAGTGTGGTTGTTGAGTGCCTGAGCCATGCGCGATGAGAGCTAGAGTAGAGAGAGCTGACAACTACAATGTGGTATAAGGCATAGTTGAGAGAGATGAAAAGGGTTCAACATTGTTGTGAGGCAAGTTTCACTTAGGGGAGAGGCATAATGTGTTTCACAGAGGCAAGAAGCAAAGTGTTTGATAACGGAGGTGCGAGGACTGCATCTAGATAAAGGTAGGGTTTTCTAAATATCTACCCTTTGTTCAACTAACTTAATTTTTAACCATTTTTTTGCTAATTAAGGTATTATGTTTGATAAGGGTAGTGTTTATTATGTTTGAATGGTTCAAACTATTTCACATAAATTTAACATACTTATATTTATAACAAAGATACCAATAAAACATTAGATTAATATATTTACATATAATAATTAAAAAATAATAATCTACTATATGCATTGGCTTTTCATTGTAATACAAACCAAGAAGAAAGTTGCATGCACACATAATATCCATGGTCAACAATAAAGCTTAAATATAGTTAATTTCGTATTTTACAAATTGTTATTAAAACTAATACCAATATCCGCTCTCCATTCCACTCATATTCGATTTTTCCCGTTCCATTCTATTCCTTCACACTCTTGGATATAACAAACCACTCTTATCAACTCCAAGCCACTTCTTCCACTTCATTACATTTCTTTCCAATCTAGACTTGCAATTTACTCATGAAAAGGCAGGGCCTTAATACATAGATGCTGCCATTAATTTTCTAATGAAAAAATCACCAAAGATTAGTCAAATATGAATACGCCAAATATCTACCAAGGGTAGAATTTAAAGAGATTTAGAGAGAGAATGGAATGCAATTTGTTTTTAATTTTCATTCACACATGAATGATTTTATAGGCTACTCAAGCATAAGGGTATATTATAGGCCCCTTGGTTGTCCAACTTCTAAGCGAAGTTAAAGCAAACAATTACAAGCTTGTGCATACTCATAATTAGCTTAAATAACTAGTCAAACAAAGTGGGACCTCATTATAGTGTAATTTAAATCAAGTACAAGTAGTTTGGGACTATCAAAATGGGTGAATACACCAAATACAAAATAAGTAAAGTCCTGCAATGAGTCATCAAGCAGGAGAATCTAAAACAAGGCTCAAATGCAAGTAACCGTTTTTTTGAGCTGAAATTATATCTTACCTTAACAAAGTAAATTAGGCTGGAAAAAGTAGATATTGACTATCCACCTAAATAAGCATATTGTGAGCTTATGAGAAGCTAATAGTGTCTAATGAACTCTATAGCACAAAGTTGCTGGCTTTCTACAACTTAATCAGCCTACAAAACGAATAGAAGTACGTATGTTAATTACAGATTTGTGTAACTTATTTTCCAACTAAAAACCTTCTTGTATTTTGATTAATTGATTCAAATTGCTTCCAAAACATGAACGAAATGAGGCTATAGTAGTTGAAACAAAGGCTAGCCCGTATCCCATTACTTTAGCTGTTATTTCAAAGCATAAAGAAATAGCATTGTATCTCACACCCCTCTATTTCAATATCCTTTGAGACTTAGCGCATTGATTTGTTTGTAGGCACAGTATAATAGGATTTATATTATATATATTCTAATTTTTAGTTAATATGTAACAAATTATTGTATCTCTCTCTCTCTCACCCATTCCTTATATGACATACATACATACATAGATACATACATGTTGGGTTTATGGCCCAAATCCCTTTTACCGGCTACTTGGAATCTAAGATCATATTGTGTGTTTGAGATCTTCTGTATTATGGAAATTATATTATTTTCATATTTTGGGTTGAAGATTTTCTTCCTTTTTGGAAAGATGAGGTTTGCTGACCAAGATATCGTGGTGGCTAGGGTTTCCTCATCCTAGCCTTCCTGCCCCTATATAAAGGGGACATACCTAGGATCTAAAATTAACTTGATCACTCCAGTATTCATAAACACTTTGAGAGGTCGAAGTACTTTCTGAGAGATTACAAGAGAAAGGTTGTAATTCTGCTCTTAGATCAAATCACTGTGGTGATTGTGATCGTATTGTATTCTTCCTACTCATAGTGGATTGTTTTGGTGTTGTCGCCGTCCGTGGTTTTTCCCGCATTGGGTTTTTCACGTTAAATCTCTTGTCTTCTTATTTCTGTTTCTGTTATTCTACTTGAATTTCTGAATCTCCAACTCATCCTATCGCTTCCGCTATTGTTGTTGCTCTAATATTTTCCTAACAAGTGGTATCAGAGCTTTGGTTATAGGATGTCTTCTATCATGAAGGTAGATATCCATAAATTCGATGGGGAGATTAGCTTTAATCTCTGGAAGGTGCAGATGAGAGCGGTTCTCATCCAGCACGGGTTGTGGAAGGTTCTGAAAGGTCCACATGTTAAACCTGAAAAGTTAATAGAAGAACAGTGGGCTGAAGATGCAAAGAAGAGACGTGGGTCGCTAACGAAGGGAGGAACTGGAGCTGAAAGCGGTTTCAACCATACAACTGTGCCTGGCACCTCACGTTCTCCGAGAGGTACTTGACAAGGTAACTACTATTGATCTTTGGACTCGGCTAGAAGAACTCTACATGACGAAGAGCCTAGCCAACAAGATCCGGTTGCAGGAAAGGTTGTACACCTTTCGTATGGCTGAAGGTACTCCTGTCCAAAAACACTTGAATGAATTTAATTCTATTCTGGTAGATTTGGAGAGTTTTGATGTTAAAATTGAGGATGAAGATAAGGCTATTCTACTTGTTGTGTCTCTACCCCCTTCCTATAAACACTTTAAGGAAATTATGTTATATAGTAACTCGGATACTATATCATTTGAGGATGTCAAGTCTAACCTGCTGTCTAAAGAAAAATTTGACCATGACATCCATGCTGATCCGGCTGAGGGATTAGTTGTCAGGGGTAGAACCACTGAGAAAAGGGGGAACGGTAATAAGAAAAAGAACTGTTCTAAGTCAAGGAATCCTCACTCTAACAAAACCTGCCACTACTGCAACAAATTGGGTCATATCCAGGCTAATTGCTGGAAATTAAAGAAAAGGAATGGGAAGGAGGAACAGGAGAAAACTGCTACAGCTGATTGTGTAGTAGAGGCAGAGTTTGATGGTGATGTGTTACTTGCTACTTCTTTAGCTACCACCTCCAAAAGGGGAATGGATATTGATTGGGTTTTAGATTCTGGTTGTACTTTTCACATGTGCCCTCATAAGGACTGGTTCGTCACCTATGAGACAGTTGACACTTGGGTGGTACTTATGGGCAACAATGCTGAATGCAAAGTTGTAGGAATAGGTACGGTGCAGATTAAAACCCATGATAGGACAATTAGAACATTGTCTAAAGTGCGCCACATACCTGACATGACTCGTTGTTTAATATCCTTGGGTACTCTTGAGACTAATGGTTGCAAGATTTCTATGGAAAATGGTGTCCTAAAGGTAACTAAGGGAGCCATGGTGACAATGAAGGGACTGAGGCAAGGTAGTCTCTACATTCTATAAGGAACTACAGTTACAGGCGTAGCTGCAGTTGCTACAGCAGATGACACAAAGTTATAGCACATGAGGTTGGGCCACATGAGTGAGAAAGGGATGACCATTCTGAGTAAGAAAGGTTGTCTTGGTAACGCCAGTACGGGTAAGCTCGATTTTTGTGATCACTGCGTTTTTGGGAAACAAAAGAGGGTGAGTTTCTCAAAAGCAAAACACCGTACTCAGGGGATCCTCGACTACATTCATTCTGACCTGTGGGGTCCTTCAAGGGTTCCTTCTTATAGAGGTAAGCATTACATGTTAACTTTTGTTGATGATTTCTCACGCAAGGTTTGGGTTTACTTCTTGAGACAGAAAGATGAGACATTCTCCATGTTCAAGAAGTTCAAGGCTCTGGTTGAGAACCAGACTGGGAGAAAGATCAAGAAACTTAGGACTGATAATAGTCTTGAGTTTGTTGAGTCAGAGTTTGAAGAGTTATGCAAGATAAATGGCATAGCTAGGCACAAGACTTTGGTTGGCAAACCACAGCAAAATGGGGTTGCAGAACGAATCAACAAGACTCTACTGGAGAAAGCTCGATGTATGCTTTCAAATGCATGGCTTTGGGATCGCAAAGCTTTTTAGGCAGAGGCTATTTCTACAGCCTGCTACTTGGTGAATCGCTCACCACATACCTCCATTGACTTCCAAATTCCAGAAGAAGTATGGTCAGGTAATCCGTTTGATTATTCTAGTTTAAGAATATTTGGATGTCCTGTGTATGCCCATGTGAATAATGGGAAATTAGCCCCAGGGCTATCAAATGTATGTTCCTTTGATATGCATCTGAGTCTAAAGGATACCGCATGTGGTGTCCTGAGTCTAAGAAAGTCATTCCGAGTAGGGATGTAACTTTCAATGAGACTGCTATGTTATTTTCTAGAGAGGAGTCTGTTGTTTCTTCTACTGGTGCAGGTGATCAGAAAGATATCAGTGTGGAGGTAGAGATGGAGACTGTTACAGCTCAAGGTAGAGCTGCTAATCAGTCCAATAGGAAGACCCAGGTTACTGAACCTGGAACCATCAGTTCCAATCAACCTCAGGAGGAGGTTGCCCATTCTATAGCTCGTGATCGTCCTCGAAGGGAGATCAGTAGACCTGCTCGTTACAACAATGATGAGGGACTGATAGCATATGCACTTTCAGTTGCAGAGGAAGTGCCTGAAGGTGTTGAACCTTCAAACTATATTGAAGTAATCACTTGCCGAAGTTCACCTAACTGGATCCTAGCCATGCAAGAGGAGATGGAGAGTCTGCAAAAGAACTGAACCTGGGAACTATGTGAACTGCCTAAAGGCCGAAGAGCCTTAACTTCCAAATGGATCTACAAGAAGAAAGAAGGAATTCCTGGAGTTGAATATGCAAGATGGAAGGCACAGTTGGTTGTTCGTGGCTGCAACCAAAGGGAAGCTATTGATTACAATGAGGTTTTCTCCCCAGTTGTTAGACATACTTCTATTCGAGTGCTTCTTGCCTTTGTTACGTTATTTGACTTGGAGTTGGAGCAGCTTGATGTGAAA
>JACYFF010031952.1:28049096-28098270 GCA_017589665.1 Selenicereus undatus | reverse complement strand
ATATATATATATATATATATATATATATATATGTATATATATATATTTATATACACACACACACACATACGTGTGTGTGTGTGTGTGCATGTGTATGTAAATTTTCCTGGTTGCATCTCATGGATGGACATGTGGATGATCTTAGCTGAGGATAACGATTTAGAACTAACGAGGAAAAAAGATTGAGTAGAATGGACAATGGAATTGCTATTGTTGCCTCAGAGGACTTAGGCACTTCGCTATCAAGCAACTAATGGAACGACTATGCCAAACGTTAAGCAGATATTTGAGTAAGTAATCATAAATTATGATAAAGACAGACCAAGGAAGAGGAGAAGGAAAATTTTCAGCTAAAAAGTGCTAGGGAAAGAAGAACAAGAAATTGGGAAGTGTAAGGTGCAATTAAGATGAAGATGGTAGGGTCCTCGTGTCAAATATACCAAAGTGAAACAAATGTGACACAGCCAATTCTATGAGCCCTTTAATGGTGAGAGGAATGAGAATTACGAAAATAGTGAACGAGGGAGTCATGAGGAGCAACAAAATTTTAGGGTTTTCCATCATATTACCAAATAGGAGATTAAAAAGACATTGAGGAAGATGAAGACTGGAAAGGTAGTCAACCTATACAGTATCCCTGTGGAAATTTGGATGTGTTTGGATGAAAAAAGAACTTAATTGGCTGACAATGCTGTTTATGTTATTTTTAGGATTGCAAAGGTGTCTTGCCCACAAAGATTTAGTATAGTTATTCCATTATGCAAAGACAAGGGTGATATTCAAAATAACAATGACTATTAGGTATGAAATTGCTTTGTCACACTGATAGAGTGTTGGAAAAGGTTATTAAGAGAAGGTTGTGGGAGGATGTAACAATACCAGAGAACAAGTTTGGCCTATACAAAGTAGGTAAACCATAGAAATTATCCATTTCATATGAAGGTTCATGGAATTCTACATGAATAGGGAAAATGATATCCACATGTTGGTTATCCACTTACAGAAAGCTCATGTCATAGTATGAAGTGAAGTGCTACGATAGTGCTTGGAGAAGAAATAGGGCCCAACTCCATATACTGGAGTTATTAAAGATATGCATGAGGGGGTCAGGACCTTAGGAGGTGTCATGTTGTATGCTATTTACTAATAATATTGTTCTTCTTGATGAGATTAAGGATGTAGTTAACAATCTACAGTTTTTAAATTTAGTAAAGTAAAGGACTGAGTACCTAAAATGTCAATTACGTGGAGGAGAAAAGGAATGGAAGATGAAGTGACCATTAGTAATGTGGTTATGCCACGGGTTGAAAAGTTCAGATATTAGGGCTCGAACATCCAGGAAAAATAGGATATTGACAAGGAAAGTACTGGATAAATAAAGGTAGGATGGCAAGAATGCAAGAACGCTCCAAGTTTGTTATATGATAGGAATATCCATATAGTGCCTTAGAAGAGACTTTTTCCTATGGTAGGTAGACTAGCATTATTGTGCAGAGCTGAGCATTAGCCAATCAAGAAGTCTTATGTTTAGAGGATGATGCTCATATAGATAGGGATGATTTATTGGATGTGTAGCCATACGAATAGTATCAGGAACAAAATAAATAGGGATAAAGTAAAAGTTGCACCCATTGAGGATGAGATGAAAAAGGCTAGATTTAAATGATTTGGTTGTGTAAGAAGAATGAGTATAGATGTACCAACAAAGAGGTGTGGAAGGATTGATTGCCGGAAAGTATAAGAGGTTGAGGCAGATTTGATAATCTAGGACTAATGAAGGACGTGGCTCAGGATAAGGGTTTATGGAGGTTCAAGATTATGGTTGAAGATCTTATGTAGCTCACTACTTGTTGTTAACTCTAGATCGTAAGTGCATAGAGGTTGTTGATGTGTGGTTTTGGTTATCACTCACCATGCATTTCTTGTAATTTTTTATGCTACTGGTATTTTGATCTTGACATGGGTTGTTATTGTCTAATGTATATAATTTATCGCTCTTATCTTTATTGATTTATATATTGTCACTTGATTTTAATATCTTTTTTTTTGCTACCTTTTGTGTGTCCAAAAATTTTTGACTCTAAGATGTTTTCCTGAAATTTTGTTTTTGGGTCTCTTGGAATTAATCTCTCTGCGGATAGTGGTACTTGTATGGATGAGGCTGTCTATAGGTGAATCTCCCCAGGACTCGTGCAGGGAGTAATGGTTCTTGTTGTTGTACATAGCCTATGCTCAATTCTTTTTTACGTTAATTTCTTTATTTAAAAAAAGTTTAAAAAAACTCTTATTTGCCTTGCATGAAAGTAAAATTAGTCCAGGAAAGATTGGTGGCATGCTAGCAACGATACTTCCTTCAACTGAGGTACAAATTGAAGTAACACCTCAAGTAATTTTGCTAAAAAGGGAAGCATAAGATTCCTTACCTTGAGATTACATTAACTTCTTCACTGATTGCATTTACTTCCAATTATATTCGATTTCTTTCCTTTAATTTTCTAAACCTTTTCATTTTTGACTGATTTCAACTTCTTTCACGTAATTGTCAGGCATTCAGCACCTTTTGATTGTATCTTTCTTGATTCTATCCTTCTCCTATTTGCGAAAGAAATCTTTGTAGATTTTCTATTTATGAGCCCCCTTTTGTTTGTTTGTCATTTTATGTAATTTAATATCCTCTTTGCTATTGTTGTGCACCCCTATTTATCTATAAATATGGTGATCTCAACTCTCACATTTGAAGAGGAGGAGAGAGTACAAGGGAAGAGAGATAGGAAGCATAATAGAAAATCATGGGATTGGACGTGCTATATGTGTTCCTACTAGGGTTGCCACTAGTAGGATGGTTATTGTGGTGGTGGAATGAGATATGGTTTGTGACCCAGTAAAAGCTAAATGTTCATCTATGAGCATCAAGATGTTTCCCGGTCACTTGGGATTTCCTTTCTTTGGCGAAATGCTCACATTTTTATGGTACTTTAAAATATTGCGCTGTCTTCATGATTTTATTTATTCTAAGATACGCAAGTAAGTCGACGTTGATTTCCTTTTTCTCCATCCAGAGTAACATACAAATAATGTGTTTTCCATTGTATATGTATATGAAAACAAATTTCTCAACTGTTTGCACTAATAACATATTTCCTAATAATGGAATACATTTTTTTGGCCTATTTTACATTTTTACCAAATTGTTTGGTGTGATTATTCTATTCATTCATGGATAGCATATAGGGTTTGATAACTTAAATATTGGACCTTATTGATTCTAAGTGGCTTCGCTCTTCTTCGCAAATTTTTAGAGCTCATTGCATAGATGTTTTATTCAACAACCTTGATTTCCCTTATATATAGGCATAGAGAAAATGTGGGAGCATACAGAACCTATATGTTTGGGTTCCCAAGCATCCTAGTTTGTTCGCCATTGTTGAGTAAACTTATTCTGAACTCACCAGATACATTCAAACAGGCTTCGCCCACTACAGAAGCCTAAGGACCGAATTCAGTAATATCACTTGAAGGAACCCATCATGACAGGGTAAAGAGTGTACTCATGAATGCAATTAACCACCCTCATGCTCTGGCCCGTATTGCCATCCATGTCCAACCTGCCATTGTCCATGCCCTTCAATCTTGGGCCCAAAAAGGCAAAATCACAACCCTTCATGAATTGAAAAAGGTAATGAAAAGGCGCAAACCGTATCAGTAGCATCCATTAACAGTAAATTTGGAATATACATATTGGATGTCACCGAAAAGAGCAATTCATACTCTGTATAACAATAAAGCTTTCTTGGTTCTTACAAAAAATCATGAACATAAATGATTTTAACTTATAGGTCACACCCTTGAACGTTAGAAGATACTTTGCCAGCTTAGACTTTGGACCACAACATCATTCAATTGAGCAGATATTATTCGCCATAACCCAAGGATTCAGAGCACAACCTTCGAAAATTCCTAGATCGGCTTAACGTTATGCAATTAAGGTATGCATTTTGGCAATGCATTAGCTTTATATATACCTATCAGGTTTCAGAACATTTCAAAATGAAGCACAAAAGTATGAAATTATCAAATAATGTTTTATAAATAGGTTATAATGCTTCACCTTTCTCGGACCAGACAATTACTAGTTGGGAATTTTCCAAGAGGTCATGATCCATTTTAGTTGTAATCCGTAGTAGGTATGCTTAACTATTGAGTTCTTACAATGGATTCCATGAAAAGAATGGTGCACATTTTGGGATATAAATAATTTGTAATCCTTTGACCACACTTCTAATTATATATTAGAGTATAACAATTACCCTTTCTTAATAAGCATAAGATCATCGTTATCCCTCATGGATGAACCAACTTTTGCACCCTCTGGACCAGCACTCTACCCCCGCAACCAGCAGGTGACTACCAAGGCTATACCATCTAATGGCATAATTTGTTGTTATGGGTAACCTACAAAACTATGTATAATTTCCTAGCCCCCGTTTCGAACCACAAGCAGTTCTTTATGACATCTTTAATGGTTGATGACTGGCCTTGTAAATTACCGGAAAACATTTCCAGTATGTTTTTTCCTTACTTACAAGGTATCCGGAAACTTTCTAGTCTGTCGTCCATCTGAATAGTGATCTATAGCAAACATGCTTGACGATGGAGATCATAGAACGAACTACATGAAATGAAATGTGCACGTTTATTGACATAAGTAGTCGTTTCAAATCTTTTGATGCATACTTTAACCATATATCGATGCATTACGTTGGTATACTAATTAATATGGTACAGAACCTAGTCCTTCTTCCAAGGCCCTCCTCGGGGGAGAAAAGTTTCACTAAAAAAATTAAGAGCCCACTTTTCTTGAGAGAAAAAGTGTACTTTTATTCTAAGAGGAATATTTTCTTTTCTTCTTTTTTTAGGGGTTGGGATGTGGCAGAGCAATTGTGAAATAACATCTGATTTAGTCAGAGATGAACCTAGTGAGATCTAGGGACACCAAAGACAGAAAAAAGGTACCTCAGTCTCCCATTAATGGATGCTATAATGCTCTTCTAGTGGGTGTGACTCACTTGTCGAGAACCCAAGTCCTTGATGTTCCCCTAGGCTTGGCCTCCAATGCTTAAGTTGGTAGGTTTACAAGAGCATTTTAAACTTATATGCAAAGTAGGAGAAAAGGGAGGTTTAAATGAAAATAGTAGAAAAGAAAGGGGGTGTAAGTGAAAATAGTAGAAAGGGTAGAAACAGAAATAAAGTGGGAGGGAAATAGCCATGCTCATCGTCTTCTTATACCAATCCTCAAAGGGTATCACTTTTCTAAGTATAATAGCCGATTAACCTCTTTATAGGGTGTCCCGTGCTCCTTCTACTAGGGTTGTCTATTTGATTTTAGTATTAAGGGATAGGTTATTTGATCTTAGGAGGGATGTGAATGCTATTGAGGGCCTATTATAGGGCTATCATACATAAACATTTTTCCCCTTGTAACTGCCTTGGGCTTGGCCAAGGCATTTGCAATCATAATTGACCTCTATGATTACATAAAGCCCAATCCAAATGCTAGCACCTACATCAACATGATAGAAAAATAAATCACCATCAAAATGTTAGCTTTATCCTTGAACTAAAAAGACATTCATCCTTATTTTTCACCAATATGACACAAATCAATGCATACATCCTTGTATTCAACTTGTGTTGGCCAATGATTAAAGACAAAGCCTTGTAATGCAAATGAAGTACAAATGGCTTGGGCTTAAGATAATGATTCTAATGCTCCAAAGCCCTAACAGTGGCATAGAACTCCTTATCGTAAGTGGAGTAGTTGAGTCTTAAACCATTCAACTTCTCACTAAAGTAGGCAAGAAGACGCTTGGCTTCAATGAGAACTGCACCAATCCAACCCCACTAGCATCACATTCAACTTCAAAAAGGAGCTCAAAATTGGGTAGGGCCAAGATAGGGGACGAACAAAGCCTCTCCTTTATGGATTCAAAGGCTCTTTGGGCAGCTTTTGTACACTCAAAGGTACCCTTCTTCATGCACTCAGTCAAGGGAGCCATAATGGAGCTAAAATCCTTGATGAACTGATGATAGAAAAAGCCAACCCATGAAAGAGGCGGACTTCCGTGATGGTTGTAGGAATGGACCAACTCTTGATATCCACAACCTTGGTTTCATCAACTTGAATTCCCTCACCGGAGACAACATATGCAAGGAAGACAACTTGAGGAGTAAAGAGCTCACACTTCTCAAGTTTAGCAAAAAGAGCTTTTTGCCGCTAGACTTGTAACACTTGAGTGAGGTGTTCTTTATGAGATGCCTCATCTTGTCTATATGCCAAGATATCATCAAAATATACCACAACAAACTTCCCAATTAATGACCTCAAGACTTCATTCATATAACCCAAATTTGGTCTCAAAAGCTGTTTTTCACTCATCTATCTGCTTCATTTGGATTTGATGATAACCCATAGTTAAAGTTTGATTAGAGAGTTTGGACCATTACCTGAACTTAGTTGATGCTAGATCCTGGCGTTCCTCTAGCTTGCAGTTTACAAAGATTACTAATCTCAACCACACCTTACTTAGATCAGTCATAGCACGGATCCATTTTGTTTCCTACCTCGGACCATAGTCACTGATCAAGTTTTGAATATTTTTTAAATATAGTGAGACTTTAATAAGGAAATCATAATATTTAAGACATAAGGTTCGATTGAATAATGCTTCCTATAAGAAAATTTCTTTTATTGAATTCTTCAAAGTGGAAATATTACAATGGAATGATTTAAAAAGAGACTTGATTTGCTAGGATTATAAGAGATGCTTGCTCATAGAGAAATGGAGATGCCCAACTTCTCTTTTGCTCAAGTATGCTCAAATGATTATGCCACTTCTTAGTGTTCAACCTCTCCTTTTACAGAGGCGATAGGCTATATACGATGCCCAAATGGCTACAATGCACACTGATATTTTCACATGACTACAACTGTCCTTCCATGATTATAGTAGACAACATTGTTTTGCTGACTTGACACTTGGTGAAATAGCACAATAATGGAGCAACAAATTTTTTGGAGACTATAATGCCCTAACAAGATAGTCATCTATATAAAGATTCTACATGCTTCATCACTGATAATGTCTTCCAGTCCATCATTATCCATATAATCATCAAAATTTTCATCACGTTGAAGATGCTCTAGATCCCACTTTTTAAATCATTCATGAAGGTTTCTTTCCCTTTTCTAATAAGTATTTTCTAGATCGAACATCAAAGACATAACCAAACACATCTTCTGAAGTAGCTCCTTCTACCTTCATATATTTGTTAAGATCATCATTATAAACAAAAGTAGCACTCCCAAAATGCATTAGTGGTCTTCCCAGTTCAATTAATGTCCACATTTGATGATTAATGTTATAAACACCACTGGCTCTTGCTAAAACAGGATCACTAACTGCTTCTTGTTGTTCTGCAAACCATTATTATTGTTGACCATTATGATTGTCTAAATCAACTAATGGACAAGATAATGGGTTGGTTTACCTTCTCCATTTTCATACTCAATTACTGCAAAATATTCCACGACATATAAACATCTTATGTATGTGATTTTGTTGAACCGTCTAGAGATGTCAGAATTTAATAGATCCTTTCAAACAAACATTGTTGAAACTTTGTCTGGAGAAGAAAAGGAACTTTGGATATGGGATTTCCATGAGGTAAACTCCCATTCCATATTCCTGGGCTTTCATGATGGGTGCAGATAGGGAGATTGAGTTTGGTGGGAATTTAACACCACTAACTCTAGATCTATTAGGAAAGACGATCATATCTTCAAATATCATAAGAATAATTATGACAACAGTTGATGCAGGCTGCATACCAATTGTTGAAGCATTTTTCTTGAACCTGGGAACTTATTTTTTCTTAAATATCATAAGGATATTTTAGTTAATTCATTTGTAACCCTAAAAGACTAAATCTTTGTGCTATTAGATAGGCATAAATCAATAGACCAAAGTGTGATCTAATTTGGTATGGAATTCCATAATATCCATAAGGATCCCACTTATCCATAAGGATCCCACTAGAAGGAGAAACCCGTTCTAGCAGTAGTGACATTTCGTTTTGGATTTCATCCTTTTCCAGTAGGAGTTGATGATCACAATTGGCGAGTTCACAAGCTGAACTATCTACTAGATAGTCCTTCGATCCCTGTGTACGTTCAATAGAGAAAGAAAACTGGTTAAGCCATAATTGGCAACACAGAAGTCGCCCTTACGCTTGTATATTTGATAAATTCTCTTTTACAAAACCAAGTATTTTTTTGTAATTAGTTTGATTAAGAAAATGTTTTGGAGCTAAAAAGAGTAAGAACTTTTCAATTCCCCTTATGACTATAAGGATTTCTTTTTCTATAGTGGGATAATTGTATTCTGCTTTATTAAAACTTCGACTGCAATATTTGTAGAGTTTTTTTCCTTCTTTGATTTTGAATACTGCACTCTAGTGGTCATTGCATGCATCTATCTCAAGAATTAAATCATCTCCTTCATTAGGCAAATTAAGAGCAGAAGATTTTTACATATATTTTTGAAGTTTTGAACAATCTTTGAATCATTAGTAATCCATGACCAACTTACTTCTTTCTTGAGTTTCTGCTGCAACGATTTTCTCAATTTAGCTGTATCTTTGATGAAATCTGGAGCATAGGTAAGGCATCTAAGAAACCTTTCTAATTTCTTCCTATCTTCAATATTTTCAGGAAAATTTTTTATTTTTTGTAGATAATTTTTTGTAGGATAATTTGTCCAGTTTTTATCTCTAAACCTAAAAACTCAATTTCTTGTTTAGCATATATGCACCTATTCTTAGTAAGAATAATACCATGATCAATGCATCTTTGATTGATAGCTAGGACATTATCCTTAGGTTGTCCTATGGTCTTGAAAAATACAAGGATATCATCAATGTAAACTTGGCAGTAGTGATTTGGATATTTGAAGATGTTAATCCGTTCTTCTTTGCAATATTTGAGGTGCATGTTTAAGACCAAATGACATTACTATCCACTTATAATGTCTTTGATGGGCAATAAAAGCAGTTAAAGGAATATTTTCTTCATCCATTTTAGTTTGCCAGTATCCGCTTTTGCAATCCATTGTCGAGAACTAAGAGGCTCCATGGATTCTATTGAAGAGGACTATTTTGTTAGAAGTATAATAACTATTAAAGACAGTATTACCATTAAAATTTTTATAATTAATTACAATTCTAGTTTTTCCTCTCTTTTCCTTCACACGATTTCTTACTATGAAAGCAAGACTAGTGTAAGGACTCTTGCTATTTCTAATTAATCCTTTTTCTAGAAGTTCTTTGATTTGTTTATCAAATTCTTGGATATCCAAGTATGTATATACCATTTGTTTGACTTGAATAATAGTGTTGGGATTTAACAAAGTAATTTTTGGAAATGTCTTATCTTTATCCCAAAATTTTAGAGGGTTATCAGAGCAAAGTTCTTTCCATAATTTCTCTGGTTGCTCAACAATCTGCTCTTTCACAAATAACCCAAGTAGTAAGTTTGCTAATGCTATCTCACATTATGTAGGCATTACCTTCTCACCATGCTAGCTGCGTCTAAACTCAATCTTCTGATGAGTTTAACCCTTACTTAACTTTTCAATAGGAACTGAGTGACCATTAATTGTGAATATTATTTGGTTTATGGCCTTTTTATATGGAGAATATAGTCTCTAAAAATTATTTTCAATTTAATTATATCATAAAAGGGTTGATTAATAGCCAATAACACTAGTATTATACATTTAGCTCCTCCTATTTCTATGGATAACCCTTCGATGGCTTCGTCATGGCTCGTTATGTTGTTGTTGGCTATCCTTACTTGTAAATGATTCTTGGCTTTTTTCCACATGAATTACAGAATTAAAGAACTTTTTCCAAAATAGACAGAACAACCAATATCTATGTAAGCACATAGTTCGTATTTATTGTATCCTTGCAAGCATGCATTTGTTGGAATATAGATGCTATTGGGGTTTGTATTGGCGACTTCATTAGCATATCTCCATACTTATGTTTTTGAGTAATTCATTTTCATAGATTGGTTCACTAACAGTATTTGTTTTGTACCCAATGACTTTCCTATCTAGACTAATACTTCAGTCTACACTATGTCTTGCGGGTTCAAAACTTATTCTACTCATTTCACTTGTCATACTAATTGTATCATCTTCTTTAAGCTCTGTTAAGTCAAAAATCATGCACCATTTTTGTAATTATTTTTAGTATATTATATATTTTATTTCGTTTAATTTGATTTGTTTTATATATTTTTCAGGATCGGTGTTAAATTAATAAAGAGAAGGAGAAAGGATGTAGAAGCTCGATTTTATATACTTAGCCACAAGACGGTCCAAGAATAATTATGAAAATAATATTATTTTCATAATTGATATTTTGGGCTAGGATTCAAGAATTATGGAAAAGCTTAAAGACTTGAAGAGGAAGAAAACTAGGGAAAAAGAGGAGGAAACCCTAAACCCTAACCCATATTACTTTTAAAAACCCACAACTCTTCTTCTCCATGACACTCCAGGGCAAACACAGTAGCCCCATCTTCTCCATCAGCCACAGCCTTCTCACTCCACGCACGCATACATCATCACCACCATCTTCATCATCTTCTCACTCCACGCAGCAGCCCCATTCATGTCATCTCCTGCTCTCCACACACAGAAACAGCAGCTCCCCCATCTTCTCCATCTCCTCTCCACGCAAGCAGTTCACGCCAACCCCATCTTCCACGCATCACCCATCATCATCTCCTTCCATAAAAACTTCACGACCCCCTCTAGCTCACCATCATCACCGTCCTCATCAACATCTCATCACCATCGTCTTCCATCATCACCAAGCATCAGCTTCATCACCATCATCAACGTGATCAGCAGCATCATCATCGCCACATCTTCATGCACCCCTTCCTCTCAAAGTAGTATTCTTTTTATTATTATTATTATTATTATTATTATTATTATTATTATTATTATATTATTATTATTTTAGTATTTTGTGTTGTAGGTTTACTATTAAACATGGAATATTTGAGTTATTATTGTAATTTTAATTTTTACATGAGTGAGTAAATTTTTGTGCTTAGTATAATCTTCTTGAAGCCATGCTAAATTAATAATTTTGAAACAAGTTGTGTGCTTTAATGCTTAGTTGAATTATATTCATGATTCTTTAGCGGTTAGTGTTTATCGTTTATGAAATTTGTGTTAAATCGATTAGAATGCATGCTAGTTGATTAAATACAACTTCGATTGATAGTTTAGAAGATTGTAATACGTAAAAGTTATAATCTTTTAGGCCTAGGTATCACCCTAATTAATCATGGATGGCTCAAACCCATCTCTTTTAATTAGATAATCGCTTTAGATCTTTGTTAAATCGATTTGCTGGTAAATTGGTTACAAAGTGTTAAATGATGTTTTTCTAATTCTTCATGCTCTAATTTGGTTAAATTTTTGCGCTGGTGTAAAGATTATCAAATTAGTAGGGTTTATATTAGGGCTGGACCTAAGTAAACTAGGATCTAAGGAAAAACGGGGAAGAACCGCTGGTGGACCTCTTCTACAGTTTAACTCATGAATAAAATTAACTCGTGTGTTAGTGATAAATATTAATTTGCATGGTGGATTGAGATTATACTAAGTATCTTTCATAAATTTGATAAATTTTGATAATTATTTATTGCCTAGGATTAATTTGTTTAGTTTGTTGATTTTTGTTCTGGTTTTATTAGTTCAAATATAATTTCAATCGAACCCCCCCCCCAAGTTCAGTCTTTTAGGAGTGTCTAGGTATTTTTAGATAGCTTAGAATTTGATCTTTGAGTAATTATAATTTTAGATTGAGTCTTCGTATTTAATTACCGGTTTGTTTGAATTTAGACTAAAAATAGTTATTTTTGTTATTTTTCGGTTTTAATAAATTCCTAGGGTTTATAAAGTGTCCAAGTCTGCTCATATTCAGTTTCGTGATTTTTGGAAATTATTTGATAATGTTTCAGATTTATTTCTCAAAATTGATATGTGCAGTTTTTTTTGTTTATTAATTCTGAAAATTTCGATTCTTAATTTTAATTTACGATTATTAAGCATTTATAGGTTCAGAAATTTGTGTCCTAGGACCAGGGTAATTTTCTTTATTATTTTCGTAATTTTATTTTTACAAAATATTTTATTTCAAATTTCAGATTGAATATTCTGTTAAGTAACCTGCTGTAATTAACTGATTTTATTTTACAGAATTAAATCTGAAATTATTCTGAAGATATATGCTTATAAGGTTGCAGAATATTAGTTTAGGATACTGTTTGTTATTTTTAATATTTATTTTTCTGATTATTATTTGCTGTTTTGATTTTTATCAATATTGCAGTTAATATTCTGATTTTATTCTTTCTGGCTTGATTAGGAAATCTTTTTACTGTTTTAATTCCAGAATATGATTCAAAATATTTAGGAACATCATTGGGTATTTTTCCTAGATTTTATTCATTAGATTTTAATTGTTTTAGAATTATTAAGACTAGGTTTAATAAATTGGATTAATAAAATCATTTAGGATTAAGCTAGCAATTTACAACAATCTTTCCTCGTGGATCGATCCCTACTTCCCCATGCTATAAAAATTATTTAATAACCGAAGTAGTGGTTAAATTTGTAGCTCTCGACAGGCTTTACAAGCTCTTCTTTAGCTAATGAGGGCCCTTCTTCACATTCTGATTTTGCACTCATGCTTCTTAATAATTGGGGTTTAATGCTAATTTTACCATTCTCATCAATTTTTATTTCATTTTTCTTACAAATTTTTGTGGCACTAGCAAAGCTAGATATCCAAGGCCTTTTCAATTTCTATCTCCTGTGGATTGGATTTTATCCTTTGGATTTTTTACATAGGGGTAGGACTTTCAAATTTCTCTTCCTCTATCATTGTTACCTTGGTCTTTTGATCTAAAACATTATCTAATTTATAGATTATTTTCTAAAATATCCTTAGTGGGTAACCTCCTCCTTTCATATCCATCCCTACTACTATTATCTTAAGAGATAGGAAAGTTTCAGCAAGTTCATCTTGTTGACTCACATAATATCTAGTTCGGTAATTGAATCGTACCGATCTATTGCAAAAATTCATCTTAATCCCTATGATAATTTGATTATTAAAGTTGGTATGCCTGATATCACAGAGGGTGTCATAAAGAACAATATCTTTTCCATAATACTGTAAATGAGTAATTTAAACTTGGATACTTCCAACATGGATATACCTGTAGTTTCTATCTTTGTTATGCTTAACAATGTTTCCCAATTGTGAGATTAACTTCTCCCACATCATAATCATGGTCTTTTATTTCTAAATCTCTTTCCATAATTTCAGTACATACTTACTGTTTAAGGGAAAGATGGTTTTTTTTTAGATCATATCTTTTTCAATCATAGGAAGGACTCAATCTCCTTTGACTTCTTCGTTCTCATTATCTACAACAAATTCTTCTTCTTGAAGATTACCAAGGCTAATTGAACTACTTTGCATCGTATGACTAGTTTCTTCATGTTCATCCTCCAGTACAATCTCAATAATTCTCTTGTTGTTTTTCGGTGCTACATCTAGTGCTTCTTCCTCGCTAAGCTCAAAACAATCTGGACTATCCAAGGTTTAGATAAGCTTGTTATTCTTCCTTTCTTTGCATTTGTTTGCGTAATGTCCTACTTCTGCACATGTCCAGCCCTTACAATTGTTTTTCTTAGTAGGGCAATAAGCTGCATTCGTAAAAAATGTTCATTTTTGTGGCTTGTTTTGTTATAATAGTTTCTTTTATATTTCTCTCTCCTTTGCTTAGTAAAGCTATTTTTCTTATAAAATTTTCTTTAAGTTCTCCTTTCAGGTTCCTTTCTCCATTGGTGAGGAGAATCCCAACATGCTAAAATTGATTCTTCATATTCTTTTGCTTTTAGAGATAAAGACATTGGTCATTGACCTAGTGTAATAGCTGATATTCTTAATCCAGGACTAACTACCTAAATTAATATTTTCATTAACTATACTCTATTTAATTGGCCATGTTAAGCTACTTATTTGCCTACTAATTAGGTGTAATATTTATACAAAGTAATTTTATTAATTTTCCTAATTTATTACGCAATTACGTGAAAATTAGTGAGTTCGTTGAAAATTTAGTTGAGGTGTAATTACGCGAAATTAGCAAGTTAAATTAGGACATTGGGGCTGAGATTAGGCGAGATGAGATGATTTAGGACTGAACTCGACTTAGTGCCTAGGATTAAACAAACCAAACCCAAAAAAAACAAAGACAAAAGGGGGTCGAGGCCCCCTTCCTTCGTGATGAAAACAAGAGAGTAGGGGGAAGGTGTTGTCCTACCCAGCCCTGCGACCCACGGAGAGAGAGAAAGAGAGAGGACGCCCGCAGTTAGGTCACCGGCACTAGCTGGGGCCACCTTGCAGCGGCTAGGTGCTGGAGTGCGGAGGCAGTGAGAGAGAAAGAGGCTTGGAATGGCTGGGGTTCGCTGTGGTTGTCACTGTTCTGAAGTCTCGGCGACTGCTCGACGGTGCCAGTCTAGAGGTGGAGCAGTGGATGGCTCGTCAGGAGCGAGGAGAGGGCGATCTGAACCATGCAAAACCAACCTGAACCAAACCCTAAATCGGATCCTTAACCTTGGGGAGAGGTGTGTGGTTCTTGATTCCTAAACTACTAATTGTTTGGCAAGTTTTGATGTTTATTTTACCTAGTTATATGGATATTGTGCAATTATGGAGTTAATTGATTTTGTTTGGGAATGAATTAGAATGTATAGGAATAAAGTACCGTAGAAAGATGGTTTCGTTATTAGGAAAAAAATCAGACATTAAGAATGGATTGCTTGAATGAACTGAAATCATAATCGAGTCATTGGTTGTTTGGCGTAACCCAACATTAAAAATGAGTTGTGTCAATAAATTGCAGTCGTAGTCGACGTGCCTGCCTATCTAGTGTAGGTTGGCCTTTAAATTGAGTTACTTGGCTATTGGAAGTGAACCGAATTCATAATCGAAATGTAGGATATTTCAATTGCTTGTATAATCGAGTTGTTGTTTGTAACAAATTAAGACTGAAACTGAGTTATTGGTTGTTCATGTACTATAACATTGCCTTTCAGTAACTAATAGTATCGAACAAGCTTGGCAAACGTGTTTTGGAGGCCTCACATATTGCAAACTGAAATGAATCTAACCTTCGAACTATTGAGTTCCTTTAATTGAGGCTAATTATAATTAAATTGCAACTAATGGCTTCTAAAACAGGTTTTAATGATTCTTTGATTTTTCCCAGAGGCTATGCAACTAAGCTGTTGATTGAAAAGTAATGTTAATTACAGCTAAGAATGTCTGCAATGTGTTTAAAACCATGCATTGATAAGTGGGTCTGGCAATTGCTCTGATATAGTTTATTTCCATAAGTTTCATGGTCGAGGATGCATGTTAGATCACCGGTTTGATAAGGATGTTTCAGCCAAACTGACCATGAATAAGTTCTAGGTATGTAAGCTTTTAAGACAAGTTTTAATGACATTTTTTGTGAAAAGTGAATGCATATTTGGTCACTAACTTCTTTAGAAGCATGATTTGATAAGATGAATGGTTCTATGCTTTTTAAAAGTTAAATGACCTTATTAAGGCGTTTTAGCCTTCATGAGAATGAAATGTCATTGTCGTGATGTAATGAGAGTTTTGAGACAAATTGTTTAAATGAGACACATCTGAAATATTTTTGGCTAGGAGAATAGTGCTAAATGCTCGGACAAATGATTAGGGAACAGACCTGGTTTGCAGGAACCCTAATGCCTATGGACATAGACCCATAAGTGAGAATCCTAGAAGATCCTGATGAGGGTAATGGTCCATTGATTATGAGAGTCCCCGAGGATACTATGAAAGGGCGAGTGTGGATCTCTCCTAGGGCGAGTGCAGATCTCCCCTAATGAGCACTAATTTGAGAATCCAATGCCCTATGATAATAATTTTGCACCTGTTTTGTGATGAAACTCCTCGTACGAGAATTATGTTAGCACAAAGACATCTGAACTTAAGAAAAAAAATTAAAAGGGGATATGAATTTTTCAATCGACATCACGTCTATCTCTTAAATTATTAGAAAACCCAATTGCAAAGACAAAGATCTAGCATATGTGATAAAGAGAATTAATCTTTTGACGAATAATTCAAAAGTCTGGATGGTGATATATATTCACCCCTTAGGTCTTGAATCCAATAGCCGGCTAGTAAATCTTGTAAGTGAAAATCTTGTAGGTGAGTGAATAACTGAAATACCTTTCAAAACCAAACTATGTCATGACTAGCCGCTAGCGATAAGATCTTTCTAGAAAGCATCAAGCTAGCCTTCGACCCAATCTTGCTCCATCTGAATAGAGGTGGGAATTTGTACCCATTAGATGAATACCGACCCTTACTCATACAAATTGGGTGGACAATACCCACTCTGCCAACTTCAATAAAAAAAAAAAAAACTTACTTCAACCAACTTCAATTAACTTCAATCAAGTTTCTATTATTTTAATCAACTTCTATCCATCATATAAAAAAAATTTCAACCCGCTTTGACCCACTTCAATTTACTTCAACCTATTTCAACAAAAAATAATCACTTCTACCAATCTCAACCAACTTTACCCATTTACCGACCTATATTTCCCAATGAATTAGGGCATGTTCTTTTCGTTGGGAAATCCTAATTTATCAACTTTAACAAATTTCAACCCACTTCACCAACTTCAACAAAAAATTAACAACTACAACCCACTTCAACCAATTTTAACCAACTTCCCACTATTTTAACCAACTTCTAAGGATCATATAAAAAAGAATTAGTCCACCTCAACTAACTTTAATCTACTTCAACTCACTTATACCAATCTTAATCAATTTCATCCATTTCTCGACACATATTTCCCCAGGAAAAGAACACGCCCTAAGAATGGATAATGGGTATAGGATAGATAATTATCCATAGTTGAGGTGGTAATTTGGTGGATAGTAGGACATCCACATATCCAATTATAGTGACTAAAAAAAGAATAATATCCTTGTATAATGTTTAAAATTACAATGAAACACTTCTTATTCTCTTCCTAAATAATAATGTCGCATGGAATTTAGTAGCAAAATCCAACTTTAACAGTTCATATTGAAACTTGACTATTTGATTTGAAAGACTCAAAGAAGGCACAATCCAAATTTTGCGTTCAACATTTTTTTGTTTGGTCAATATTTATCTCTACCACGACAACTCAGTCAATATTTTCCCCACTTAAACAATCCAGCTGACAATTTTGGCCAATAAAACAATTTCAATGCTTCACATCGAAAATTGATTATGGTGATTGAAAAAAATTAAAATAAGTTCAACTCCAAATTTTGAACTCAACATTCATTCCTTTGATCAACATTTTTCTCCGCTACAACAATTCAATTAGCATTGCAATAATTGTTGTAGTGGGGATAAATGCTAATCAAATAAAAGATTTGGAGCTCAAAATTCATATTTGAGTTTCTTTTAATCATTCCCACTAGATGATCGAGTTTTAAACCAAACCGCTGAAAATGTTTAATTGTTAAAAATGTCAACTGAATTGTCATAGTTGCAAAAAATGTTAACTGAATTATCGTAGTGGGAAAAAATGTTAATAAAATTAAAGAATTTCGGAACTCAAAAATTTTATTTGAACTTATTTTAATATTTCCATTTAGATGTTCATAACTTGATTCGAACCATTGAAATTGAATTTTCCATCTAACTTTCGATAGAGCACATAGTCCATTCGTTACTTGTAGCTAAGTCGCTATGAGTATTGGGATGTAAATATGCAAACCCATAGATACGTACTGATAATAATCCATATGAATAGTACCTATGTGGATATTACCCATATGAATAACAAAAGCTATGAGTTGGGTAACAATATTTTTGGATAAAATGTGGGTATGGACGCACCCTACCCACACCTTCCTAATGCCCATCCCTACATCTGAAGGACCCCTTTTCCTAAGGGATACCCTTCTCCTTACCCTCCCCGTTATGGGCATTTAGGTCCAACTTAATTTAACCTTTATGAGTCCCATTAAATACGAACTCAATCGAACCTTTATGGGCATAACTTGCATCAGCTGAGAGGATTCTAAGGATTGCTGAAGTCGGCGGTGCCAATATAAATAAGATGGTTGATGCTGCTGTAGCCGTTGTGCAGTTAAGACAAAAGTCTCGCTTTGCAACACTTGATCTTGTGTGAACAAGTTAGAGATACCGTTGATATGAATGCTGTTATTTGAAAATGTCACTGGAGAATACGTACCAAAAGACGTTGGTCATTTGTTGTTTCAAATTATATGCTTACTCAATTGTACGGATAAATCTAGATTGTTAATCCTAATAGGATTAGATATGTTACAGAAAGACCTAAAGAGTTTATATACTATTGCCGCTAATGTGGCAATTTCCTAGGTTAAGCCATTTCTAAATTGTTACGTGAACAACGAAATGGTGAGACGCATATGTATCGATCTTATGTGACACATCTCGGATGAATCATTGTTAAAAAGCTGAGCTTTCATCTTGTTTGGTTTGTAATTGAAGTTGACAAAGCAGAATTGACACAACTCCATAAACCATGCATGAGGAAAACAGAGACCATAAAACAACACCTCACTCTATGAAAACAACACCAAACCGGTGCTACAAGGGAATAAGCCTTTCGCAACACCTACCTGGGCAGCGATTGTAGAACGTGTTGCAATAGCCAATAGGGTACCTGTGACAACATGTTTGATGACTGCTGCATAACGTCTGACCTGAGGCAACACTTTCTTGAAGCCGTTGCCATAAGCCATCTGTTGCAACATTTTTCTAAGGAAAAAAAAAAGAAAAAAAAATCCTAAACCTACCCATTTATTCCCCTCCACGTGACCCTCCCACCAAATTGCATCTTCTCTCTCTCATCTCTCAGTTGTTATGAACCCAGAAACCCCCAAAATTTCCCTCCATCTTTATCCTCATCTCTGCTTCATCCTCATCTCTCTCTCTCGAACTCGCTCCCAACACCACACACTCCATCACTGGCAACATCTCATCCACCATCCCCTTTATCTTTACCCACCATCAACGCTCCAGCACCTGCTACACGATAGCCAGCGCATCCATCATCCCACCTTCCATGCGTGTCCAGATCGATGACCGAAATTAAAGCCATCGGGTATAAATTGAAGGTTGCCACGTGAAGAGGTATCAATAAGGTTTTAATTTTAGTTTTTCAGGTTTAATTTTAGGGTATTCTTCATTTTTAATTCCACTTGCTAAAATTTAGGGTTTTGTTTTTGATTCTTTTAGTTTTGATTTCGATTTTAGATATGTGTTTCGGCTTTAAATCCATGAAATTAGGCTTGATTTTATTAGTTTGGATTAACATTCATGATCTTTGGCTTGCAATTGCAACATTTTTGGGTTCAATTTCGATTAATTTCAGCTCCTCTTCCCCTGTTTCTCTACTGTGTTTTCTCTATTTTCTGTGTTTTTTGACTCTGTTGTTAAACTGCAGTTTTTGGGTTGTGGTTGTTGTGAAGGTTAATGTGGATTGTGTTGACAGAGGCAGGTATAGTTGAACTTCCTTCCCCTGTCCATCCTCTGTATTTCTGATTTATACGATGGTATATTTCCATTTTATATTGAGTGTTTGCGAACCTCCAGTAGTGGAGGTTGAGTGGAGGCAGGGACTAAGTTCAGGAAGAGCAGGGATGCCTATGGCTGCCTCTGTTTCGTTGCTTTGATTCATTCGATTGTGGTGAGTGATTTATGGGCTTGTGAGGCTGGAATGATGGTGATGCTGAAGTAAAACTTGATCATTGTAATGCTGCTTGGAAGGTGTTTCAGTTGGTTGTAGTTTTCGTTTAGTTTACTTGATCATTTAGTTTCGGTTAGCTGCCTTAGATATTATGTTTTCAAGGGTTAAGTTACTTATTTCATACCTTGTTCTTGCTTTCCTTAGTCACTTGATCGCTTTACTTTGTCTCGTTTATTTTGATAATGTGATTAGTGCCATTTAAGTTTGTTTTATCTTAATTCGAAGCTAAATGGAGCTAATAAAATCTTGTGAATAGTTGTAATCTATAGCTTTATTTATGAAGTAGTTTAGAATGATGCTAAATTAGTTTAATTTCGTACTCAATGACCTTAATCTCTTCCATCGTCCCTGAGGAGACAACCCTCAAGTAGTATGACGATAGTCATATTTGCGGCATTTATTTTCCACTCAAATTATCCTACACTCATGAAACAATTTTAAGCCTTCTGCCTCATATTGCTCGTCAAAATTCGAAATACAACCCTAACTTTTTGGTTCACTTTCTTACTCTGTTTGACCCAATTTCTCTATCTTATTTGAACGAAGGAAGAACAATTGGAGACTTTAGCATAGAGAAAGAAGAAGGTCCGAAAGTGGAGGTCGAACCACCACTACTCTAAACAAAATTTTGTCTAAAGGTTTGGTTCTCTCCTCCCCTCCCCCTATATGTTGAATTTTTGTTTCAAAAACGGTATAGATATACCGTATATCTGTTAAGACCCTTAATTGTGTTGGTATTTTTTTTCCTATGTTCATGTGCAACTGCTAATTTTGTTCAAGATTTGCTTTATGTGTTGAAATTTTAGGAAATTTGGTTGATTTTCTTCAAAACCTAATTTTCATGGTGAATTTTCATACACATGGATTCTAATTTTATTCCTTTCATTTTTGGAAATTCGACTGTTTGGTTGGATGATATACATGATCCTCTAGCAGATTGAATGAGTAGATTATTTGTTTTGGTGTTGTGCATTTTCTTTGTTTCTAGGCCTTTTATGTGATTGATTTTCATATTGCTTGACAATTGAGTGTTCATGTCACAAGTCCTAAATTAGATATGTCCTAGTGCATCAAATTGCCCACAATGTAGCTTAAGAAAGAGGTGGCTAGGGATATTATGTCCAATTGCCCATATGAAACTTGGTTTTGTAGGGATTATTTTTCAGGTACAAATATTCGAAAAAATGGTTAAATTGGGGATAATTCAACTTGGATGTATTCGTGTTTGCTTCTCTTATTGAAATATTTCTATTTATGTTATTTATTGTTCTAAATTTTAGAATGACCTGATGTCTTTCCATGTATTGTGGAATAACATATGGAAAACATTTTAGGATGAATGAGAGTTATAAGCATACTTTTGCCGCCTATGTGCTCTAAGTTACAAACTTACAGAATGGAAGGGATGATGAAATGAAGAAACAATGACATGCCCCCTATGTCTTTCCATAGCCATTCTTTTGGGATCATAAAATAACAAAAAAATATTAGTAAAAGTGCATCTTCCACCTCATACTCTAAAAGTTTGATGGAAATTTATTGCGGTGCTTTATCAAGTTATGTTCTTTAAGAACTGTCTTTTGGCATAGTCTTAGTTTCTCCTCCTTATGGTTATTTTGTTCTATATTTTCATTTCTTTCTCTTTGTTTATGTGCAGGACACAATAGTTGGTTGAGGACTTGTAGATGCATGGTGCGTATAATATGATAGAATATGTTCTAGAGAAGCTCTTGATCAACATCTTTGATAGAATTGGGTTTGGTGTAGTGGCAAATGTTTAGGATCATGGATCATTTATATATGTATATGCATTAGTTATTATCCAATGAAATTGTTAAAGGATCTAAGTGTTCCCCTATTCTAAGACAAGTAAAGTGTATTACTCAAACTTGTAATGAAATTTCTTTGAAAGGATGAAGGTATATGAATTTGCAATTTGTTATTTAAGCTTTATGATTTATTTAACATTGAGACAATATAGTTAGATACCCAAAAGTATTATTGTAATAGTTGGGAGCTGTTGCCATAGGGCATACAAGATTGTGTTCACAAAAATGTAAAACCGTTGCAAGCAACAAAAAAAATCTACAGCAACGCTTTTTTAGTGAACCGTTGCTACAAACAAAAAACCATTGCCTTAGGTCTATTGCATTGCATACCAAATGCAGCGCCTACAAAACCGTTGCCATAGGTCTATAGCAACAATTTCGCACCCTATTGCAGCGGTATTCATCTATTGCAAAAATCCTTTTTTCTTGTAGTGCGGCATTCATACTTCACAACAGCAAAAAGAGCTCTAAAACTGAGCAATACAACCATAGATTTAAAATGTAACCAAACCACGACGAAACGGTCACATTGGAAAGGTTTTGGCATTAGGCGAACCGCGTTTTCATGCCACGATAGCCACAATATGGGATGCGATTACCGTATTAGAGCGACCGAAATCGCGACCAAAACTGCATTTAGAATCCTTGAGTACAACAATGGATTATATTTGTCTAAAATTTCTTGAAATATTTTCCCTTGGCTCCTTTGTTTTCCATGCTCATCGTCAAGGGTACAATTATGCAAAATTTTACCAAAAACACAATTTACCATTCGTCATTTTTCCAAAATTGGGTGGCAAAAACTTGGCAGGCTAGTTAATATCAAACAAGGTAGGTCTTTCGCGAAATCGTCTACTTTGAGATGTACAGGATGTAAGCAGCATTAGGTTGTGATTATGTATGGGCACACCTGTCAGTTCGGGCGGATGAGTTAAATACGGATCAGGTGTATTTAGGTTCGGGTAAAATACAGGTCAAGTGTATTTAGGGTTTGGGTAAAATATGGGTCGGGTGTATTTCAGTTTCACGGGTTACGGATCAACCCAACGGGGTTTAAAGTGCCTTTTATGTGAGTTATTTTTCTTTGTTCAAAATCAAAAATTTTGGATATTTATTACTAAAATTGTTAGTGTTTAATGAAGAGGCATAATAATTGTGATTTCTCAAAAGAATATTAAAAATATTCAAACTTTTTATTATAATATATGAACATCTTGTATGCATCGGCAAATAATCAGGTCCCACTAGGTTTAGGATAGATCGAACCGTATATTGAAAGAAGGTCAATAATGGGTTGACCATTTATGGGGCAGCTCATCTAGAGTATTTTAATGGGTTGTAGCAGTTTGACCGGTAATAACCTATTTAATAATTTAATATTTTTATTAATTAACCGACTAATGTCCAATCAAGTAAAAATTTATTAATGGGTCGACCCCAATACAAATACGGCTAGCCGTTTTCCTACCACTAGCATTATAGTTCAAGACTAGTTAAAACAAAAGCCAAATAGAATTGAGTAAAAGAAGTGCAAGATATTATCCAGTTATAACATTAAAAATTTAAATTATTATAAATTAATTAATTTAAAAAATAATTAGACATATTTACTTAACTAAATATCTAATGGTGTGACTTGCACATCTTTAATACTTGTGCTCTTTTAAATTAACTTTTTAAAAAAGATTAGATAGTTATTTCATGTAATTTTACACCCGTTTTTAATGTTTTCTTATTCAAAAGTTGTGTACTATGTTATTTTCAGATAATAGAGAATAAAAAATAAGGTTATTATTTTTTAATTTCTAAATAGATACAATAGTTGTATAATGTATTTTTAAACCATTTGATAAAAATGACTAATCATTATTGTTGAGATTGCTAAATTAGAGAAAAATCAAAAGCTAAGGACATAATGTTCGAGTTAATCGGACAAGTTCGGGTTCAGGTCGGGTTTGAAGCGCTAATTTGTGGGTTTTCGAGTTCGGTTTATTTCGGATTCAGGTCGAGAAAATAGTGCTCAATTTCCAAAATTTTTGGACGGATTCAAATCGAATTTTTGGATCGGTTTAATTTTTGCCAAGTCTATGCAAGGGCTAATCCATGGTGCTATGCATATTACTGCTCAGCGAATTAAGCCAACTTGTGGGAAACGCTGTATGATATGATTCCCAGGAAAAAGTACAACCGCATTGGGCTAACTGCAATTATGCATCAGCTGGAGTTACTTAATCCTTGACATATGTAGATAATGAAGAGATTCATTTCAAGTTACTACTAAAGCCAAATGGAAATTGCAAGGTTACATTGACATCAATTTAGCTTGAAGTATTTTACTTTTTTTAATAAAACAAATTAGGACTGCAAATTTTCAATCCGACAGCAAAACAAAGCAAATGAATAAGGGTACTTTTGTGGCTAACATAGCATTGGATACTTTGGGGGGGGGGGGGGACTGGCTAAGCGTACGTATGGATAGGTCTGTTTCCGTACAAGAAAAGATGGTAGTACTTTTTTGGGGGGGGGGGGTGTTAACGAAGGACATTAGCTAGATCGAAAAAATCATGCAAGTCAAGAGGGGTATCAAAAATTTAAATTTAAGTATATCTAGATTCATACTTGGGTGTGCTTGATAATGAAGTTTGAAGAAGACGATAGTGCTTTGACTAGATCAAATTGCTATTTAACATTATGATCCTATTTGTCAAAAAGAGTTATTTGAGTGGTGGATAGTTATTTGAGTATCAGACAATTGTTACATTTTAGCTGATAGCTATTTGACTAATTGCATAGATGGAACGTAAATTTACCTGCTGAGTTAGTTGATAAATGATCATAAAATGACGAAAAAGGCCATGACCATTGTTTTTCTGTCCATCTCCATATACATGACTTTTTGCTCATGTGGGATACCCTATAAAGCGTGGTGGACACTTATCTTGGGTGTCATATTTTGTGTTGGACACATGTCAAAAACCGGCATGACATTGACTCCCATTGGACACATATCTGGCACACAAAAAATCAAAAAAAAGTTGAAATTAAAAAAGTGTACGGGACTCGCCAACACAAGTGTGAATCATACACAGTTGACCATGCCAGTTGCAAGTCAACAATGTTGTAAGTTGTTCTTTTGTTTTATCATTTATAGTAATAATTTAATATAACTTCGTTAGTGTTTCCATTCTTTTAGTGCCAATGAATATCATTTACTTTACGTTCATGGCATGAATCTCAACTATTAGTGCAATCTTAGACTAATGATTGTATACAATAATAAGTGCAGTTCGTAGGTTTTAATGTTTGGCTTCCAATAGTGTATTTGTAACACCCCAGCCTACCCCTTCTCGAACCACGGACAATTACCAGGAACGACTTTAAGGATCGTCGATTAACCCCACAAATCACCCCAAGCGTTTCTGATGTGCTCCGTCATCGCTCACACGCTGTTCGGGAAACTTGTCAAGAGGTCATCCGTCATAAGATTTCCCCACAGCAATCACGCTTAACTATGCAGTTCTTAAGCGTGGACTATTCGAAAAAGAAGGTGCACCTTTGGTGACATAAGTAGTCACTGTAGTCCTTTTAAGCCATACTTGGGATATTACATTCACCCCCACTTGAAGAGCACAACGTCCTCATTGTGCTCACTAATCAACCAACTTGCAAGTCCTCTTGACCAACTATCTATCGTAGTATCTTCACCTCGCTAGGTGATTGCCCAGCTGGCACAATTCACGGTCGTGGATTGGCTTCGATATCATCTGTAATGCCCTAATCTACCCCTCCCTGAACTGTAGATAGTTACCAAGAATGAGTTTAAGGATTGCCGACTAATCCCACAAATCACGACAAGCCTTTCCAACTTGCTCCGTCCACGCCCACACATTGCTCAGGAAACCTCCCAGGAGGTCACCCATCATAAGATTTGTCCATAGCAAGCACGCTCAACTGTGGAGTTCTTAAGAGTGGACTCTCTGAAAAGAAAGGTGTACCGTTTGTATTATAAGTAGTCACTTCAGTCCTTTTAAGCCATACTCAGGATGTTACGTTCATCCCAAATTCTGTGCACCGTAAAGGAAATAAGTTGTATAAGGACATGAAATAGACATTTTGGTGGAGTAATATGAAACAAGAAATAGCAGACTACATGGCCAAGTGCTTAACTTGTTAGCAAGCGAAAATGGAACACTAAAGTCCTACAAGGCTCTTACAGAAGTTAGAAGTCTCTGAGTGGAAATAGGACTTAGTTTCCGTGAATTTTGTGGTAGGCTCACCGCCCACACAAAGAAAGAATAATACAATTTGGGCCATTATAGGTAGACTTATGAAAACTATATAGTTTATAACAGTGACAAACATATGGACACTGGATTGATTGCCCCGTGCCTATTGGAAGAGATTGTCTTACTACATAGGGTACCGAGTTCCATAGTTTCTAATTGGAACACTAGATTTCAATCTAGACGTTGGCAGAAGTTACAAAAGGCGTTTGGGACATTGTTACACTTTAGTACAACCTTCCACACAGCTATGGATAGACAAACTGAGCGAATGATCCAAACCCTAGAAGACATATTGCAAGCATGTGCTTTGAATTTCAAGAAAGCTTGGGATGAGCAATTAGAATAGATTGTGTTTTCTTACAACAATGGTTACCACTCCTGTATCAGGATGACCCCTTGCAAAGCATTGTATGGCAGAAGGTATAGAACCCCATTGGGTTGGCAAGAGATTGATGATGCGTTGGCCATTAGATATGACATGATCCAAGCTACTACCCAGACGGTTAGGGTAATCTAAGAACGAATAAAGGCAGCTCAGAGCCATAAGAAAGCTATGCCGATAGAGGGTGTAGGCCTTTAGAGCTTGAAGTGGGAGATCAAGTTTTCCTTAAGATATCCTAACCAAGGGCATCACGAGGTTTGGTATGGCGAGCAAGCTTAGCCCTAGGTACATCGGGTTGTATCCTATCATTCAACGAGTTAGGGAAGTGCCTATTGATTTAAGCTACTACCAGAATTGCCAAGAGTGCATAAGGTCTTCCATGAGTCACAGCTACATAAGTATATTCCTAACCCCTCCCACATTATCAAACCAAACCCCGCAACTTGTTATATGAAGAGGAACCAATCCGGATCTTGGATCGAAGAGAAAATAACACAGTACTACCAGTGAAATGATCCGTTGGGCTAATCACAAGTTATCGGAAGCTACCTGAGAACCAGAACAAGAAATGTGATCTAAGTACCCTTATTTGTTCCACCAATCTGGTGCGTGTGAAGTTACAAGGACAAAACTTCCTTTAAGGGAGGTAAAATGTAAAACCCCAGAAATTTTTATAATTATAAATATTCGTTCTTTTGATGTTGGACTGACCTAGAGGGCTTCACTTCGTAAGATGATTAGAATTTTATTGGTAATCTAAGGCTGTAATTTAAGGGTTTTTAAGGCAATTCAAGCAAAAAGAAACAAATTAATAACATTGCTTTCTTGATTCTTTTTACTAAAAAATGTTTAAAAAATTCAAATAAAATTATTTGGTGTGAGTGAAAATTATTTTTAGCAAAAATCGCCCCTCTCAACTGTGTATATTGCAAAAGAAAAAAACTTTCTTCTTTTTTGCTTGTCACTCTCTTCCTCCAACCACTCTTCCTCCTTCCATGAAAAAAAACCCTAACCCTAACCCCTCTACCTCTCTTTGTTAGCCCTATCTCTACCTCCACCTTCACCCTCCACCCGCTCCCACATGCACATCTCTCTCTCTCTCTCTCTCTGTCTCTCGTACACTCTCTTCCTGTTGCACTCCCTCCTCTCACTGCGGGCAAGCCACTAGCCCTGGCCGCGGTTGCAGCTTTTGCTGCTGTACCCCAGTCGTCACCATCGCACTCCACCCATGGGCGGATCTGTTTGGAGGTTAGGGGTGTGCCTGGACACCCCTAACCCCAAAAATATTTTAATGAGGCAAAAAAATTCTTCATGAGCTATTTTGAAGGGGGTCCATTTGATATATATATGGATACCCCTAAAATAAGCCCTAAATGTTATGCTTTATGAACACATTCTAAATATACTCAACCTACAAACTAACTTTTTTATTTTTTTAAATATAAAAATTACAGTTATAAAGTACAAATTTCATAGCAAAATAAAATAAAATGAAATGCTCCTAAGCTCAAATTTCTCTCTCCCCCTCTTCTTCTCAAGCAAAATTGCATTCGAATTTCCCAAATCCCTTTCTCTATCTCTCTCCCTCTCTCTTATGTGGAATTTAGACTTTTTAATTTGATATAATATTATTGTCTTTGGTTTTCTTTTATTGTTATTATTGAGTTTTTTCACTATTCACTTGCAATATGTTCTTGGCCACCAAATTTTGTTTTACTTGGCACTAATTGCTTATTCAAACTTGATGCTGATTCTTCCCCATTCCTTTTGGTGTGACTAGATACTGGAGGTTACTTATTTGTAACTTTATTTCGTGTTTGACATGTTCACTTTATGACTTAAATTTTTTTGTTTTATTAATTGGTTCTCATGATGTGTGCTCTGCAACGTAATAATAATATTCCACTATTTCAACACCATTTATGCATCAACTATAAAATATAAAGACCGCAAAGAACAAACGTAGTAGTAGACTGCCAAAGTTTTTTTTTTTTTTTAAGTGAAGAAGTGAGGCATATTGCATATTGTGCATCAAGTTCCATTAGTGTGGAAATATGAGATGGAAGGTTTGAAAAAAAAAAATTGAGACAGAATGTCTCCACAAAATAGACTACTATAGTCTGTATCATATGAATTTTTTTTGGGGAGTGTATATTAGTGATGATGTTAATAGATTGAAAACCCTATTCTAAATATCCAGATACGCCACTAGGCCCTAGCCGCTACTAGTAACACCATCTTCCTCCCTTGGTTAATCTTTTTTATATATATAAATTACATTTGAGTTATGAACCTAAATTTTGTTATTAAAATCTCATTGCTTAATTTCCTTGATTTTCATATTAAAATTGTTGATGGTTTGAGGAATTCAAAATGATTCTAGCCTCCGCCTTTTCTTTGTACTTTTCAGGGTAAAGATTTCGATCTTTAAATATCATATCTTTCTAGGTTGGACTGAACTAGATAGATTAAAATAGTAGTGGTGTTAAGTGGAGATTGCATGTGTGTATGGTGGAAGTCATGGTTAACGGGTTATAGTGTTTTTGGACAAAAACTTAAGAAGTTAGAGTCGGAATGTAGGGCGCCTTTGAAAAATCCACAATTAAGTATGAGATAGTTGAAAAATTATGAAATTTATAGGGTTTATAGAGCTAGAAATCTTATATATGAGGAATTTTGAATTGCGTTAATTGGATTTACAATCAAAAAGTTATGATGGAAATACGTAGACTGCACAAGCCCCAGTCGTCACCGTCGCACGCCAGCCGCCACTAGCACCACCATCTTCCTCCCTTGGTTGAGTATGACTAGGGTTTTCACGAAAAACCCTAACCCTTATCATTTTTTTTATATATAAATTACATTTGAGTTATGAATCTAAATTTTATTATTAAAATCTCATTGCTTGATTTCCTTGATTTTTATATTAAAACTGTTCATTGTTTGGGGAATTCAAAATGATTCTAGCCTCCTCCTTTTCTTCGTACTTTTCAAGGTAAAGATTTTGATCTTTAAATTTCATATTTTTCTAGGTCGGATTGAAGTAGATGGATTAAATTAGTAGTGGTGTTAAGAGGAGATTGAATGCATGTATGGTGGAAGTTGTGATTAATGGGTCATAGTGTTTTGGACAAAAACTTAAGGAATTAGTGTCACTGTTATAGTCGGAATGTAGAATGACTCTGAAAAATCCACAATTACGTATTAAATAGTTGAAATTTTTTGAAAGTTATAGGGTTTATAGAGTTAGAAATTTTATATATCACGAATTTCGAATTGTGTTAATCAGAAAGTTATGATGGAAATACGGAGACTACACAAACCTGGACTGTATTAGGATAGTTTGGAAACTTTGCTAACTTTGAATTAGTTACTGCAGAAACAGGCTAATGTTCTTAAAATGAAAGTTAGAGTAGACAAGTTGAGCTTCCATGAATAGGCTTGATATCCAGAATCTAACATCTACATCATACATTATGGCTTCTGGAAGTTGGACTTAGATTCTGTGCTAATCTAGATGGTTAATATGAAGGTTTAATGAAAGCAATAGAATTCCAAATATTTACAAAAATCACTTTGGGAAGCCTAACTTATTAATTAGGCATATAAATAGGTTTGAAAGTAATTTATGGGCTATAGTTTATTTAAGTTTGATTTTAGGATAGGTTTAAGTATTAACAAAATCATTTTGAAATTGGATAGGCCCAAGTTAGGACGTCGAGCTCAAGCTTAGCACCGCATCTTGTCGGGTAATAATTATGCCCTAACTTCCTTGAACATCCCTTTAAAACGTGCTTTATGTGGATGATCTTTTAAATTGATTTGAATTGATGTTTACGGGATGTTCTTAAACAACCCGATATGTTGTTGAGACTTTGTTGTTATGATTTGTAGCTTGGTACAGAACCTTGGGTTGTTGAAAAGTACTTTTAAATAATGTTGGACCTCTATTGGGTCGAGATGGGTTAAATGAAAGTTTGAGGTTACTGACCTACTCTCAAAACATTAGTAATCTAAGTAAACGAACTAGCATTGTGTAGGAGGGTTGCCCCTGATAATAAGGACTTATAGGCTTCCCCAAGTAGTTGCATGTGTGTTTAGCGGCTATGTGGCATCTCGTTGAGACCTTGTGAAGTCACTCGTCTGTGTTTTTTTTTTTTTTTTTGTGGGACTTGTATCAAGAGATACTTGAATGAACTTAGGGGTTTGGGTTGGTTTGATTGGGAACCATATATGAAATTGTTTGAGATATCTTTCCTCTCACTCCTAAAATTGTTTGAAATGAATTTGAATTAGGTTTTGATTGTTAGGGGTTCGTTGTTATTGAGCTCCATGTCAATTTTCTAAATGTTTTACTTTCAGTTGATGATCATGAGCATATGGACGTGACTCAAGATTAGAAGCCAAGCTGATGACAAATAGTATTGAGAAATGTTGTGCTGAATAAATTTCTTAGATTTGAATGCTTGAGTTTGGACTATTATACTTTGAATTTGACCCCTAGTTTGATTTTATTTTTGGACTCCTAATAGTGGATTCTATAGTACTTAGCCCTGTATTTCCTAACATGAAATACAATAGTAATGCCCCATTAGGTGTTGAGAAAAGAAAAGAAAAAAAGAAGAAGAAAAACTTAGATTTTCAATTATTAACTTAAGCTTTCATTATATTATATATAGTATAGATGTGAATTATAGGACGGAACACAAACCTTGTTTCAAATAAGCTATCTTATGGTGAAGAGTCTACACCTCCCGATGGTCTCTTTTATCACATATTTGTCCTTCTTCTTGATTCTAAAACTCATCCTTCCACGTTTGAAAAGTTGCCTCAGTCTTATGGTATTTATAAAAGATTAGGAGTCCTATATATAAAAGATTATACTACAAGCAAATGCCAAATTGTTTTCCATTTCAAGACAAGAAGAGCCTAAGCAATCATCACCCCTTTTGTCAGCAGGGTTTGCTTACATTCATACTCTATAAATAAGATTATTCTTCACAGATGCATGTGCATGTGATATTTATTATTATTTCGAGGTGCTTTATTATAATTTGTATATAAAGTTCTTGCAATCAAAACTCAAAAATTAATTCGTGCATCGCATGCATGGATACAAAAATATTAGTTCATGGGTTGAGAAAACATATGTTCATGTTTATAAAGTATCAATATATCCTTACTAGATGGAAACCACTTAACCACCAAGTAAGCTTTGGGTTTAACTCATGTTGATGAAGCGTCCAAAAGGAACGCAGGAGCTATAGGAGGTGACCGTGTTATTAGAGATCATATGGGCACACATATGCTTGAAAGGGTTCGTAGCTAGCATGGGCCATTGTGTTAGAACCCCTTACAGCAACATTCATAGCAATAGCAACTCAGCCAACAATGAAGTTAGTTATGTTGAGCTGGCGGTTTGTTATAAGGTAGTTAGTTAGCAAGCTAGACATTTTGTGTATGCTCTCTATATATAAAGAATAGCTCATATACTTTTATTTTTTCATCATTTAAAATGAATAACACATTGAATATATATTTTCTCCATTTTCTGATTTTCTCTCTATCATATGAACCTCTTGTGTTCTTGCTTTTAGATCAAAATGATGATTGACAATCAAGCTAGATTGAACATAAAATTCAGAGTATTTAACACAGTGCACCTTCGTTGAGGATGAAATCATGGCTTTGTTAAAGAGGTTACATATTGCATGGGACAGTGGCTATCGTCTCGTTGAAGTTGAAAGGCACTCTAAAGTGGTTATTTAGATGATTGAAATCCTAGATTTAAGGAATCGTCCTCATTACTTTGTGCTATGGGATTGTCAAAGGCTCATTCACAAGCCTGATGATCCATTAAGATCAAGCATTGTTGTTGTGAATCAAACAAGGTTGTAGGCGCGTAACAAATGTTCGAGTCACTCATCTTCCCTGTTGATTGTGTGCAATGATCTCCCTTATGTCCTTACCATCTATTTTATTTGAGGATAATGAAGGCATAGCTCGATTTTACTTTATTCGTATTGAAATCTTTATAGGGGCTAACCCCTCATCTTTACAAAAATAGGTATTAATATATATGTACAAAAACAGATACACTATATCTACGATTCATAATATAGTTTATGTATTGTCATATTAATATTCAATAATGTACCACATGTAAAATAATAAAGACATAATAAACAATTGTAGTTTGTTTTTTCTTTTGTTTAATTTTATAAGATCTTATTATCTGCATCATGAGATGAGCTACTCAACGTGTCATGTAAACTGCTTGGATCGAGGTAGAGAGTAGCCAAGGCGAGAAAGAGGGGGGAATCTAATGGAGAGGAAGGGAACAGAAAAAAGGCAATTTATACTCACTTTTTTGGGATATGTTATCAGAAGGGATGTAGGGGAAGGGAAAAAACCATTAAAGATCTCCCCTCTCCTCTATTCCCCTTCATTTTGGGGATGAATAAATATAGGGTTTTTTTTGGGGGGGGGGAGGCTGAAATA
Source organism: Selenicereus undatus (assembly GCA_017589665.1). Classification (NCBI taxonomy): domain Eukaryota; kingdom Viridiplantae; phylum Streptophyta; class Magnoliopsida; order Caryophyllales; family Cactaceae; genus Selenicereus; species Selenicereus undatus. Next base: position 28,065,266 of record JACYFF010031952.1, on the reverse strand, counting down.
TTACAATTTATACAATGAGCCGCGATCCATAGACCCAGAGTGTGTCACATCGTCATTTTAGTTTTAATTGAGCCATACATGTGCTGGATTTTTTTCTTCCTCATTTATTAAACCACAAGCTACCTTTCTCCTAATTGTTTTCCAATGTATGCATCTCTCCTCCTCCCCCTTTCTCTCGCTCTCTCTAAACTTCTATGAGCTATCTTTGTTTTCTTCTCTTTGTTTAATTTGTGCAAGTGCCAGTTATCTCTTTGCTATATGCCGCTCTCTCGCCCCCCCCCCCTCCTTCTCTCTCTCCCTCTCTCATTGTCTCTCTCTCTTACTCAAATGGCTTTTCATTTGCTCTCTCTGATGTCATTTTACTTTAACTCTTCTCTTCATTTATCATATTTCAATGTTGATTTGTGTCAAATTCAATTTTGTAACAAATGGCACTCTCGTATAGTTTTTCTTTTTTTAGTTGTATTTCATTGGTCATTTGTAAATCTACGTCGTGTTCTATTTTGATTGATTTTGAAAAGGTTTTTTTTTGGGCAGGGGGTTGTGGAGAGAGTTTTGAAAGGAAGAAAAAGTGTTGAGCCTTTGGTAATTTGTGTGAGCTTTAATTGGTAAGTTGTTATTGAGCATTGTTACTATGAGTGTTGAGCATTCAAAGTTAAATTGTTGAACATGAAGGTATGATGTTGTGCTTCCAAGTTATCAGAATGAAGCATTCAATATTTGGTTCTTGAGTGTTGTTGCTGAAGATGTTAATCATTCAGGCTATTAAGGTAAGGATATTAAGTATTTAGACTTGGGTCATTGAGTGTTGAGGCTAACGATGTTGTGTGATAAACCTATTTTTATACCATTTTTTAGCCCCGTATTTGACTCGATCTTTCCTACATTTTCATGCTTTATCACGTCAGAGAAAGGTCAAATTGACCTCCTACGCATATATTTCGCTCATATGACGTCTTTCAGTAATTTCAGGAACTTTGTTGAAGGAACGGAAAGATAGTTAATATTTGGTAGAAAAGAGCGTTAAAGAGGCGAATCTAAAGTTGCGAAGGAGGTCAATAAAGCGTCGCGTAGAGTTCTACGGATTAAGCACGGACATCCCAGGGCAAAAAGCCAGACCGTACCACGCGAGCACAGCACAAAGGCCGGCTAGCAAAGTGGCATGGCCTGGCCATGCCACGTGTGCAATGCTCGCGTGATTCTGGCTGAGTTTTTGCACGGTGACCCTGTGCCTCTGGGCACGACCGTGCCGACCTTTTCAACGACGCGACTTAAGTTTTCCTTAGGCTGTTTTTAGCAGGATTCAGTTTTCATTCAGTTTTCTTTTCCCTAGACTGTTCTTTATGCGATTTTTAGGTTTTTGCAGAGAGTTTTATTTTCGCACTATTGATTTCGCTATTGGATTGAAGTTTTACTCTATCGTTAATTCACGCGATTAATTCAAGATTCTTTATCTTAATTCTCTCTCCTCTTGTTCTTAGTTGTTCTAAAGTTTGGATGCCATGGTTGTTGAATTGAGTTGTTGGATTATTGTGCTGAAGATGATTGTAGGCTAAATCCTCCAACTTAGGTTAGGATTAACGACGAATATGTATGGTTGAATCATGAATTGGCCTAATCCCCACCTCCCGTTTGTTTTGTAATTGCGAATTTTATTATGCACGCCACATGCTCGATGAAATGCTAAAAAGAGCATTCATCCTCCTTATTAAGGTTTAGGCGAGCGTTGAGAGACGAAACCTTTCCTTAGTGCGACTTAGTAGACGTTTAGGGTTTTAATATGAAAACAATTAAGATCCTAATTGGGATTTGAGATTGTAGACCTTATAATCGTTCAACTTTTAGTCCCATGAGAATAGGCAACTATAGTTCTAGGACTAGTCTTCGACCCTTGAGAAAGGGAGGAGATGGATTTAATTAACAATCTATCCATTCGTGATGCATGCTTGGGAATGCTTGGCAGGGCTAGTAACTGATTCACTAACATAGTCGTGTTGTTAATTCTAACCTAGGTGTTTACTCTTCTGCTGTTTATTTCATCTTTTAGTTGTTATTGTTTCCCTTAGTTAAGCTACAAAACCCCAACTGTGATTGCCTAGGTTGAGTAATTAAAATAGTTCTTGTAGTGGTAAGCAAGTTCTTTGTGGACACGAACCGTACTTGCTGGTTGCTAGTTACAGCTACGCCATGCACTTGCGGTATATTTTTAACTCAACAAGTTTTTGGTGTCGTTGTCGGGGAACTTGCGCCTTCCAATATTAGAATCGATTCGAATACTCTATACTAGGCATTTCTTTCCTTTCTTTTGTTTTAGTTTATAATTCTTCTTTTTCTTGCTAGAAACTATTTACACTGTGGTATTGTTTGCTTGTGTATGCGTAGGAGGAGCCAAAGGGATCAAGACCTTATCCCATTGGATCATGAGATAGAAGCAGTAGCACGCAGGCGTAGTGGAGAAGCGAGAAGGAGGAAGAAAGCGGAAGCAGCGATGGCAGGGCAAGACCAAAGGGTGTTGCGCGACTACGCCCTGCCACAAGCGTCGAGTATCACATCGTCTATTGTGAACCCGACAGTCGAAGCCAACAACTTTGAGCACAGTGCCGCGCTCGTCACCTTTGTGGAGCGGGACCAGTTCGGTGGCCGCCCCTCGGACAACCCCAATGTGCACCTTCGCAAATTCCTCGCGAAGTGTGACACCAACAAACTCAACGGGGTGACCATCGACGTGATTCAACTATGACTCTTCCTATTTTCACTGAGGGATAGAGCCAGTGACTGGCTGCAAAACGAGGAGCTCAACTCGTTCACAACCTGGGACGCTCTCTCAAAGGCTTTCCTCAGTAAATACTTCCCACCTGGTAAGACTTCCAAGCTGAGAACGGACATCACCTCCTTCACCAAGCAGGATGGAGAGTCCCTATACGAGGCCTGGGAGAGGTTTAAAGACCTCCAGCAACAGTGCTCCCACCACGGAGTTCCTGACTGGCTCCTAATCCAAACCTTCTACAATGGGTTGGAGCGGTCAGTGAAGATCTCGGTTGATGCCGCAGTAGGGGGCGCTCTAATGCACAAGTCAATCGAAGCAGCAAAGGCATTGTCGGAAGAGATGGCGTCCAACAATTATCACTGGTCGAGTGAAAGAGCCACCCCCAGGAGTGGCGGTGGCTGACATGAGGTGGACGCTGTGACGCTTCTAGCAAGCAGGGTAGACGCCCTCGCATAGCGACTGGATAAAGTGGCAACCCCATTAGTTACTTCTGCAGGGCCATCAATGGGGGCCTATGCATATTGTGAGACCTGTGGTGTACAGGGACATAACGCTGTTGAGTGTTATAATGCTCTCCCTAGCACTGAACCCGTCAACACATTCCACAATTACAACCCACCACCACAAAATAACCCTCACCCCACCACTTATAGCCAGGGTTGGAAAAGTCATCCAAATCCTCTCAACAAAAATCCCAACCCTCACCCCCAGAGTTCTGTCCAGCCACCTAGTTTCCACAACAGAGCTCTCTACAATCCACCCCCTCCACCTCCCGAACCTACATCTCACCTGGAGAGTCTCATGGAGCGCTTCATAGTGACTCAAAGTAAGACCAACAAGACTCTTAGTAAGTCAATCAACCTACTGACCTCCAAGGTCAATGCTATGCCCGCCCATCAGAAGACGATGGACTGCCAGATCGCCCAACAGGTGAGCCTCCTGTCCCGACCTCAAGGGCATCTGCCAGGCCAACCTGAGACTAACACCCAAGGTCACGTCAATGTCATCTCTACGATGGAAGAGGGGTTAGAGGAGAGTCCAGTGATGGTTCTCCAGGAGGTAGTTCCAGTTCCTGATTATGCAGGAACTGAGGTGAATAAGAGAAAAGAGAATCTGAGCTTTGCTGGGGAGCCTAGCCCCCACCTCCTGCCCGCACTTACAAGCCCCCAGTGTCTTTCCCTCAACGACTGGTATAGTCCAAGCTCTCTCAACTTGAGCCTCGATTCGCGCGATTGCTGGAAACCTTACGCCGAATCTATGTCAGCAACCCCTTCTTGGAAGCTCTCAAGGATGCGCCTACCCATTTGAAGTTTTTGAGAGAGCTCCTGTCCAAGAAGGGAGAACCTAGGGACGCTTCAGTGGCCCCTATTAGCGGATCCTGCAAATCGCTCTTACTGAGGAGGTCCCCATCAAAACTACAGGATCTAGGCAGTTTCTCTATCCCATGCTGATAAGGGATATGCAGATCGAGAGAGCCCCTTGCGATCTAGGCGCCAGTGTGAGCCTCATGCCGCTCTCTCACTGCAAGAAGCTACAACTACGGGACCTCACGCCCACCAGCATGACTATCCAGCTAGCAGACTGCTCCATCAGGTAGCATGTAGGCCTTCTGAAGGTTGTTCCCGCCCAGGCGGGCAAGTTCCTCATCCCCTGTGGTTTTGTCGTTCTTGACATGGGTGAGGATTTCTCGGCCCCACTTATCTTAGGTCGGCCATTCCGTGCGACCGCGGTGGCGGTGATCGATGTGTAGACAGGCACCATATCCTTCATTGTATGTGGGGAGAGGGTGGATTTCAGTTTCCCTCCTCCCGCTCTACTTTCAGCGCCTGTCCTCCTTCCACCTTCTAAGAAGCCTATCTCTATCTCCCCATTCGATACTATTTCTAGGGTCGAGATGTTTGATGGAAATGGGGGACCTCCCATACTGCTTAGAGGCTCTTCCACTCTTTCAGCGGTCGTGCCATCTTATTTTGCGACCGCTTCTGCTTGTACCGGGGAGGTACAGGATCCTACTTCATATTTCTACATCTCCCCCTGGCAACCTCCCGCATCATTACCGTCTGCTATTTAGAGGTAAGGGTCAAGCTAAGGACCTTAAACAAGCGCTTCTAGGAAGATAACCCAAGGCATTTATCGCTTTTAAAAAAAAAAACAAAAAACATTTGTGTGTCACTCCCGCCCTTTCCCCTCCCCATATCCCTCTTCGTTCCTTGCCTTCCCCCTTCCCTTGCCCTTTTTCTGCGTCGTTTTCATTGCGGATAATGAAAATCTCAAGCATGGAGGGGTGAGCTTATCGCTCTTTGGGTGGAATGGTGGATTTTGGGGTGTTGGTTGAATGACATCACTTGCATTTGCATCATATAGATAGGATGACATATAGTTTTCATAGGATATCTTTGCATTTCTTTCCTTTAATAGAGCATGTAGGTTAGAGCATATAAGATACGTGTTGCATCTCAAAAGGAGAAGTAATCGAGTTGGGCGTCCCTAAGCTTTCCAGGTACTACTTCTTACCCTTCTTCTCACTATCCTTTATATCTTTTATTGCTTTTCTTAGTTAGCCTTATTGCTTTTTAATGATGCTATTGCTCATGCTACTCTGATAATCTCTGGGCTAACTCCTTGTTGACTATCAATCCCATGTCATTATGCTTGATCTCATGCGAGATCTAGCTAGGATTAGTGTCATTGTAGAACATGTTCTTGTTTTCTTTTTCCTAGTTGATTATTTAAGTTGGTGAAACCAAGTGGTAGTAACCACAGAAGCACCTCAAATATACAACAGAAAAATAAATATCAATGTATGAAACAGCATCGGACTAGCATAATTATCAATTAGATCTGTCAACTTAGGCGGGCGGATTAAATATAAGTGGGCGTATTTTGCGGTCCAGTTTGAAGATGTTAAACCTTAACCCTAGAGTCTCGGGTTTAGGTAAGAACCCAGTGGGTTAGAAGTATTATTATTATTTTTTGTCTCTTACAATATAAGAATTGATGTAAGTTTTTAAAAAACATAAAAACATCTAGTTCCAAAACTTGAAACATTAATTTTTAAGGTCCTTTTTAGGTGCCATTCTATTGAACCTAAGACTCATTTACTTTTTCGGTTATATTTTTTCAGCAAGAGAATGAAGAAAAAAAGAAAACAAAATAAAATTGTGCATATGCATTTAAGTAAAACTTCTGCGGAATATACTTGATGATCGCAGTACCATTTGTGAAGAGAAGATGATCAACTACGTACAAGCCCTTTTGGGTCCAAATATACTACTTTATACAATCACACAATGGTTTGATTAGATGATCAAAATGTAATTTGTCATAGGAAAAAGACCAAATAATTTTAGGGATAGTCCCACAATGAAGACGTTATAGTAATAAACTAAAGTGAAGAGGGAAAAAAGATATGAAAAATTTGAAAGGGACAAAAACACATGAATTTTGTTCCTTTTAGGTGAGATTTGAGCAACTCATATGCTCATTGACAAGTAAAAAGTTAGCACATATATTGGGTAAATAATTTTTTCTTAAAAAAAAACATGCATATTAAATAATTACAAAATCTGCGTAACCCAAACGGTTCGATCCATGCGCTACCAGGTTCAAACCAAACGGGTTTGGGTCCGGGTTCTAAGATATTTGTCTATGAACCTAACTTTTCGGGTGAGTTTGGTTCGGGCAAATTTTTACAAGTCTAATAGTAGCAGGAAAAACTCTGAATCTCAACAAACACACTAGCTAGATTTTTATCCATCTAGAATTTCATGAAATTTTGCTCTCAGCTCATCTGATTCTCTTTCTCCTCGTCAAGTGCATCATGTTGTGTGTAATGGCATTCACTAGCCCATTCTCTCTTGTCCCACATTGGTGGTTTTGGGAGTTGGAGTGTAGTTTATATTTACATTCCTTCTTTGGGCCTATTGAGTAATATTTGGCTGGGTTTTTATAGTTGTGTGGGGAGAGAGTTACCATCACACACGCGCATTCACCGCTCACTTGATCTGGTCCGGGCTGGGCGGGGCACAGTCGTGGGCTAGGTTTGGGCCTCATCTGCAAATGTTTTTGTTGAAAATAACTTCTATTTTTGTTTGTTGGTGTTCCTTGTCAAGCATAAACTATTTTTAGCGAAAACTATTTTTACCAATCAAGCAACCTTATTTAGCAAAACAACATGAGACACTCATTTTTCCTAGCTCAACAGCTATATTCAGTCATGTGCCTCTCCTTGTTTTGCTGCTAATTTCTCTCCACTCAAACAAACCTTCTGCACCTATAAATATAGTCTCTCTTCAGCTGCAGAAAACACACAAAAACACCATCTCTTCTTCTCTTCTCCTCCTCTGCTGCTCTCTCTTCTTTTCTGGGCAACAGATACACTGCGTGTTCCAAGTCTGTGGCCTCGAGTGCACGTGTTCAGAGACTCACTGTGTTAACCTTGGAGAGCGATCGGTAAAATTGGTTTGCACCTTGATCAGGCCAAAATCGTTTTCAAGGCAATGGTATACCATGAGACAGTGTTCTTCCTCTCCTTCTGCCGTTGATTCAGGCATAACTTTCCTACAATCTGAAAGCCATTTTTGATTTATGTAAAAATCAATGGCACTTACGACACTACAAAAACGATGCTAATCTCCGATAGACAAAGCGACGACGTAGAGACCCGTAGGAAGAAGTCAGATCTTCCAACGGAAAGATCGACGGAGCCCGACGGAAATTTAAATTTTCGACAAAATCTCTTTCCGTCAGAAAATCTGACGGAACTCCGTTGGATTCCGTTGGAATTTCCTGGCACGCGCTTCAAGGAATTTGTGGATCGGGTTTTAAAAGTTTTGCAGGAATTTGCTGATGGATTTTGCAGCCATTTGAACCGTGAAGAGAGAGAGAGTGAGCAAGGAATAGATAGAAGGATGAGGAAGTTTGTGGTTTCCAGTGGCCGGTGACCGGAAAAATTAGTGTCGTCTCTTGTAATTTAATGGTAAGTCATTTATTTTGAGTTAATTTATTCTTTGAAATTGAAATATTTAAGTTAATTGGGTTTTTTATAGTGGTTAATTTGTTATGAATTGATTTGAGAGTGCCGCCGCCACCCCACCGTCGCTGCCTCGTCGCACCGCCGCTGCCGCCCCTCCAACACCGCCGTCCTCAGTGATCTACTTTGATTTGTGGGTATTTAAAGGTTTGTGAAATTATTATATTTTGAAATTATATACATTAATTTGATATGCGTTAACTTTTGTAAAATTTAATTTTGAAACATATTTGCATAGTTTATTTAATTTATTTTTTTTGTAAAATATGGATGAGAATTATGTTATTGTTTATTTAATTTGTGAAGTGTATTTATATGAATAAGTGGAATAAAATATGATGAGTACGTACATTTATAATAATTATATAATTATTAGAAAATGTTGAAGTGTATTAAACATGTATAATGTATTTTGTTTTAGTTAATAATTTAAATTTGCTAAGTATATTTATTTTTTGTTTGATTTGTGCTATATATTAATGTTTCGTAAGTATGTGAAGTGTATGTTTTTTTGAGGTATGTATGATTTTTTATATGATTTGTTTGATATGTTAAGCCTTTATATTTTATATTTGTAATTTTGAGGTATGTTAAGTATATATTAATTTAAGTTTGCTCGTTATGTTAGCAGTATTATGTTTTATTATTTTTGTTTGGGTTTGTTTATTTGGATGAAGTGCGAAATAAATAATTTAATTTGTGTTTGATGCTTAATTAAATTTATTTTGACAAATAATATAGTTACGTTAAAATTTTTTTTAGCATATATGTTTAATTAAATTGTTGTATTTTAGATTTAGCACTTATTTTTTCAAGAATTTCAGGAATATAAAATGTGAACTAAATATGAATATAAGTTTTTTTATTTGTGTCATTAGTGAGTATAAAATATATACTAAATGATTTGAGCTTTAAATTAATTTCTAATGTATCTTGATTTGGATGAATGAAATAGTTGTAGGTAGGTAAGCATATATAATATATATTTGATTTTGGTGAATAGTTTAAGTATGTTAAGTATGTTTATTTTTTGTTCGATTTGTTGTGTATTTTAATTATTGGTAAGTAAGTGAAGAATATTTTTGTTTGAGGTATGGTTAATTTTTTCTTCGATTTGTTAAGTATTTTTATTTTATCTTTTGGCTAATAGTATTTTCTTTTTTTGGGGTTTGTTTATTTGGATGAAGTGTGAAATAAATTGTGAAATTTGTGTTTTATGCTTAATTAGGTTTATTATGATAAATAAAACAATTCTATTAAATTTATTTTTATGTAATACATATATATATATATATATGTGTGTGTGTGTGTGTGTGTGTGTGTGTGTGTGTGTGCGTGTGTGTGTGTTTAATTACATTATTGTATGTGTAATATATATATATATATATATATATATATATATATATATGTTTAATTATGTTGTTATATTTATTTTTTCTAATATGTATAAATTTATTAGTGTCATTAGTGAATATAATATTTAAAGTAAATAATTTATTCTTTAATTTAATTTGTAATGTATATTGATTTGAATAAATTAAATAGTTGTAAGTAGGTAAACATGTATAATATGTTTTGTTTAGGTAAATGATTTAAGTATGTTTATTTGTTGTTTGATTTGTTGTATATATTAATTTTTGGTGTGTATGTAAAGTATATTCTTTTTTGACGTGTGGGTAATTTTATATATGATTTGTTTGATTTGTTAAATATAGCAATTTATGTACTTTAATATTGTGATAATATTCATATAGAAGTTCATTATTGTATTCCAAATATTAAATTGGTCAAATTGATTTCTCAAAAATATTTATTGCAATTAATTGTAGTTTACATAACAATTAAGGCAATCAGATTAGCAACATATGGATGGGTTGTTGCATCGTTAGTGGATGTGTAGGAGAATAAATCCTGATGGGCATGGGCTTAGAGATGAGTGGTTGATGGGAGTGAATATGTTTGATGAATTTGCACGAAATCAGGAGGAGTATAAAATTAATGGAGTTTATAGATGTCCATATGTAAAGTGCAAGAATATGCAGTATTTTACACCTGACGTTGTAAAGTCTCATTTGTAAAGAAAGGGGTTTGTGAAGAATTATTGATATTGGACAAGTCATAGGGAAGAAGATAATTCGAAAGTAGGGGTTGCAAGTAGTTCACATTCTATGAATTTTGATTACGATCACAACGATCATAATCGTATGGAGAACATGCTTCATGCTGCCTTGCAAGCTAATGAAATAAACATGAGTAGCCATCATGACGTAAATTCTGAGGCATTTTACATTATGCTTTAATCTGCCCAAAGACCATTGTATGAAAGGTGTAACATAATTGAACTGGAAACGTCTGTGAGGCTACTTAGTATTAAATCAGGACACAACATGTCTCAACGTTATTTCAATGAAGTCGTTGGCCTAATGAAAGATATATGACCTTCTTAAAGTGGCATTTCAAAAAATTATCATCAGCAAGTCAGAAAAGTGAGAGATTTAAGCATGGATGTTCAGAAAATTGATTGTTGTCTAAATGGTTGCATGCTTTATTATAAACAGGATGAGGGTTTGTCCGCATGCAAATTTTGTGGACATGCAAGACAATTACGAAAGAACTCCAACCAATGAGGACATAAGGATGTTTCATGTGCTAGAATGCACTACCTACCTTTAATCCCAAGATTACAAAGACTGTATGCCTCAAAAAGGACTGTTGTCCACATGAGATGGCACCATGAGCACCGCCAAGAACTGGGTGTTCTCCGGCGTCCGTCGGATGGATTAGCTTGGAAGCATTTCGACAAAAAGTATCCAAACTTTGCAGCAGAGCCACGAAATGTAAGGTTGGGCCTTTGTGTTGATGGTTTCACACCATTTTCCATATCTGGAGAGTTGTATTCTGTGCGCCCAATTGTTGTTACCTTATAACTTGCATCCAGATATGTGTATGACCACTCCATACATGTTTTTAAGTTGTATTATTCCGGGTCCAACAAATCCAAAGAACAGAATTGATGTGTACTTGTAACCCGTAATTGATGAGTTGAAAATGTTATGGGATGTTGGGGTGGATACATTTGATGTTTCATGCAGGAAAAATTTTAGATTGCATGCTGCGTTAATATGGACAATTAATGATTTTTCCACCTATGGTATATTGTCCGGTTGGAGTACTCATGGGTTGTTAGCGTGCCCGATTTGTATGCACCAAAATTGTGAATTCCAGGTACAGCATAGAAAAAAGTCATCTTGGTTTGATTGCCATCGTCGTTTCTTGCCTCGGAGTCATTGTTTTTCAGCTAACAAAGTTGCTTTTCGTAAAGGGAAGATCATACACATTGGTCCTCCCCAAAGGATTTCTGGTTAAATATTATCTGATATAGCATCTACATTGCCTAAAGTGACTACAGATGTACAATTTCAAATTACCGGATTTCAGGAAAATAAACATAACTGGACAAAGCAAAGTATCTTTTGGGAGTTGCCTTATTGGAAGCATCAATTTCTGAGGCATAACCTTGATGTTATACATATTGAGAAAAATTTTAGTGAAAATATTATAAATATAGTGATGGAAGTTCTGGGAAAAACAAAAGATGATATAAAAGCAAGAATGGATATGTCTATTCTGTGCAATAGCTGATGATGTTGATGGACCTGATTGGGGTGATGATCATGATGGGAATGGACAACATGATGACGATTATGAAGAGGACGAAGAAGGTGAATAAGAGGATGAAGCTGAAGACACTGATGATGATGATGAAGGAGAGATGACATTGCCAAGTGATGATGATGATGATGACGATGACGATGTGTCCCACAATGGTTGATTTAATCTTTTAGTTGTATAGATATTTATACATGTGTATGTACTTTTTTTAATTGCAAGTTAGGAAAAACAATTGTATATGTGTACTATAATTTTTTCACTGACAATAGTATGAATATTTGCACTGTTGTATTTTGTTCCTATTTTATTCTTATTCTTATTTATTAGATGTCTAGAATAAATGGTGGACGTGGTCGAGGCCGAACGGTTAGGAATGATGCGGGTAGAGTCGCACCACAACCAACCCCACAGCATGATCATGTTGATCAAAACTATGAAACAAACACCTTCAGCGGAATGTTTGGAGGGTTTCTTGATCCAACTCAGCCGTTCGGAAATTATTTTGGGAGCATGAGTGAGCAATCATGTATGCAACCACTTTTTTTTGGTGCAGGTATGCAATCACCAATCCAACCCATATTCCTTACATCGGTGGTACTTCAGCTACCCCTTAAGTTTATCAATAGTTTGGCACTGTTGGCCCACATTGCAACAGTAATCAGATTATTGGTAAGCCTAGAATCCCAAGCCACTCAGTCCACAACGAAGGGGTCCAAAATGAAGGGGTAAGAAGAGATAGACAAAGTTCTGCACCTGATAATGAAACTGCAAGCACAAATAATAAGATATATTTACAATCTGATGGTGATACGTAAGTTCATTATAAATTTTCTAACTTCTTTAGTAATCATATTCTTTTAATGGCTACAATAATTGACTTTAACAATTTTTTTTTGTTTTTAGTTTTATTCCATATCAAGGTGCAGTTCAAAAAATTGTTGAAAGCTTTGCAGGTAAGTACCCACGTTCTTGGACCACGTGGGAGGAAGTTCTACAATCTCAACGAGACATATGGTTTAATGAGTTCAAGGTTAATTTTCTGTGTAGTGATTTTGAAAGTCGTCATTAGGTTGTTTGAGAAATTTACCAATATACTTCAACTTTGTTATAGAAACACTACTATTGGCATCCACACAATGAAATCTAGATACGGCATAACTTTGAGTACAGATGTGCAACTCGACTGAGAGACATTCTTGGATATGCTAGGAAGTACAACAAAAAGCCGAAGTGGTTACCACCTAGTGTTTGGAATGAGATGCTCAAACATTGAAGCGAGGATGACAAGTTTAAGAAATTGAGTCAACAAAATAAAAAGCATAGATTGAGTGATGCAGAAGGTTTTGGTCATTTGTTACATACATGTGGCTCGATTTGGATTAGTAAAAGGAAGAGGCGCCTGGCAAGTAATGTGCTTATTAATAAGTGTATTTTCGATATATAATGTATGGTAAGGATTGAGGTTTAGGTCCTTCTTTACATTTGATCAGCCATTACTTTTTTTTTGGTAGGCCAAAGCAGTAGGTAGGGAGGCCACATGTGAGGTACTATTTAAGGACACTCACTGTAAGATCAAAGACAAAGTTTTCATTGATAAAAAATTTGCAAAAAAATATGTAAGTTTGGCACATTTTATTCAGACATTATTCATATGTTATAATTGTCGGTTTAGTATGTGATAGTTTCATTTTTGACAACTTTCAGGAGGATCATCACAACAAATTGGAGGAGTACAGTTAAGCTGCAACTCAAGGGGGTCCCAACTGCCCCCTATGACCCCAGAACAGTTTTGGGTTAAAGAAAATCTGAATAAAAAAGGCCGTGTATATGGTTTTGGCGTGGAGGGGGTCAAGTTGAGGAAATCAGCTACAATTGCAGCTACACGTTACTCATCAGCTGAGCATTTTGATCCAAGAGAGCAAGCGTAACTCCTCAATCAGAGCATTACCAAGCAAGCAGAGGCCATAAGTCAAATTGCCAAGAAACAGACGGAGCGCATTATCAAAAAAGTTTTAAGATTTCTTAAAGAACAAAGTATAGGTTCTTTTAGCCAAATCAACTTGAACATTGATGATGAACAAGACTCTCAAAATGACAACGATGATCCCACAAACTTATCTGAATCTGATTAAGTTATATGATTTGCGTTTAGATCCAAAACAATTGAGTGGATGTTATGATAAATTTTTAATTTAGAAAATTTCATTTTCAGATGTAAAAATTCATATTTGGTAATTATTACATATGTTGTATGTGATGATCGTGTAAGCCTTTTATTTATTTTTCAGAAGCAAAAATTTTTTAACTGCAAATTTTTTTTTTCAAAGGGGGAGAGGATTCCGATGGATGCTCTTCTTGACTTCTCAAAATTAGAACCTTTAGATGGAACCAACTATAGACGTTTGGTCCCAGAAATTGCTCATATTCATTGAACTAGAGGTCGACTACGTGTTGTTTCTTGAACTCAAAGACGAGAAAAATACTTCTGAAATTGCTGCTGCTTCTGGTGATGGAATTGTGAGAGACAAAACCAAAACTATTGATGTGGAAACGATGAAGAAGTTTGAGAAAGGCAACAAAATGGTTAGGAAGCATCTATTGAAACATATGACTAACCCCCAGTTCAATTTTTTGTCACCTTCAAATATGCCAAGATTATTTGGGAGAAATTTTGGGTCAAGTATGGAGCTGATGAGTCTAGAAAGAAGAAATGTGTTGTCGGTGAATGGCTGCGTTTTTAGATTACTGACGACAAGCCAGTTATGGAACATGTTCATGTTTATGAGAGCCTATGTGTGGATCAAAAGGTTTCCACCACCCTGGAGTGACTAAGGACACCAGCTAAAACATAAGAACAAGGATCTTACTTTGTAGGAATTGATCAGCCACATGAGAACAAAAGAAGCTAATCACCTAAAAGATAAGATGAATTCTCTTTCTTTAAATTCTTCTAAAGCTGACCTAATTGAACCTACTGTGCATAAAAATAGAGTCAGGTATAGAGGCCAAGGTAAGAAGAACCTGAACTGAGCTATGCTAAGTAGCAAAACAAGTACAATAATAAAGTCCAGAAACCAAAAGAGGTTGTGCTATGTCTATGGTAAGTCAGGGCACAAAGCGTACCAGTGTCTACTTCGTAAAAGGCGGACATGCGACAAGAAATATTGCATATACCAAGCTTAAATTTGCCTCCTTCAACACTTATAACCATGCAAGGCATGTTCACCACACTTAAGGTAAGAGTACATAGGGTATCAGTGGGGAAAAATTGGTCACGCTTATTAAGCATGGCCAATATGCAATACCCACGCTTATATCTGTGGAAAACTGTGCCATCTACCACGCTTATAGGTGTAGGTAGCTTCCCTAAACTTGTATCCGTGGCTAGAGTAACCTTTGAGAGAAAGATCATTTTCACCACTCCTCGCCTATAAGTATGGCTTTGTGCATTTGATAACTAACTTTCAAATGCTTTAAGCAGATAACTAATTTTAGCACAAAAATTTTATATAAAAAGAAATAAAAAGTCATTGTATAAAAAAAATGCAAATAATTTATATTCACTAACATATTATAATCATAAGTATATATATACATACATACATATATATATATATATATATATATATATATATATATATATATATATTGAGAGAGAGAGAGAGAGAGAGAGAGAGAGAGAGAGAGAGAGAGAGAGAATATATTTCATCATAATGTAAATGATATAAAAAGTAGGACAACTTCATAACCATAAACAAATTATCATCAATTAAGTTCAAAAATAACTATTGTTCAACCACATAACGAAAAGTATGAAATTGAATTCAACAAGCCTATAAAGTATGCACCCACTATCTAAAAGTTGAGTTTGTTTGAAATACACACATATAAAATTGAAGGTAAAAAGAACAAATGAGATAGTATAGCCGTATATAACTCCATAATTTCAAGTGAACAATTCATGAACCCAAATTTTATATCAGATTTTGTGGCATGCTGCCGTTGGTTTCAACATGAAATCACCAAACCCATACATTAGAGTTAAGTACAATAAAAAATTGTAATAATAAAAAAAAACTTCTAAAAAGATTGTAAGATATAATATCTATTAGACTTCGTAACTAGGTGCTCCCGCTCTACAAACATTATGTAAGATCCTTACACTTAGTTTTGTCTTTTTAGTAAATTCCATGATTTTGAAAAAAATTCGGAAGATTTCCACCTAAAACTTGGCTATTTTACTTTTACAACATGTCATAAATACAACAAGAAACTATTCATAATCTCAATGGCCACATGTCGGAGCAAATAAACTCAACAGGCCACACGCCTGGAGTATCCAACACAAATCCAACCCATTACCATGAATAAATCTGACTTTAATATCCATGCTTCTCAATATTAAATTCATCTAGACAGACTCTAATTGGATATAAAGTTCAACCCTATCAAAACAACTTGAATCAGATATACTCACATGGACTTAAAGAAAGAGATAGAAATATCAAAAGAGAATGTATGTATAAGATAAGAAATATCATAAGTCCATCCTTAACCAAATAATTCGCACCCAAAAACTCTAACCCCAACTCTAATCACTAGTTTAAACAAGAATTAAGTAAACAAAAAAAAAATCAACGGCAACGAGAACAACATTCATTGTCCATTTCCAACTGGAGAGCAGGATAGCAAATTTCTA
>JACYFF010031952.1:28003146-28038153 GCA_017589665.1 Selenicereus undatus | reverse complement strand
TAGCCGTTGGGGAGTATTTTTTCTTGAAAATCGTTTTCCATACTTAGCTGATTCTTTTGGTCTTGACCGTTGGATTTTTGTGTATAAAATCTCAGTTCTTTCACTCCCACAAGCAGCAAGAAAAGAAAGCAAGAGAAAAAGGAGAAACACACAACATACGAAAAAAAAGGAAAATTTCAAAAGTGATTTTTCTAGTGAGAAGAAGTTTTCGAGCTACTCTTGAGAAAAGAAAAACCGAGACAAGTTGTGTTAAAGTTGAGCTTTCAAGATATTGGCATACTAGGACTTCATTGTACCTTACATCTGCTTAAGACAGAAGCACCCAGTAAGGTGTTTTGTAACCCTGATCTTGAATCAGAAAAGTGAGTGAGTGGTCCTCAGTCGTGTGGACTTTGGACGTGTCCAAACTGGTGAGATTTGGACGTGGTGTAACCTGTCTTAGGGAAGAAGGTTACGTGGTTGCAAGTTGTAACAAGGTGTGTTGCATTTGTAACGAGTTAAGCCCGGTTTAGTGAAGTGGTTAAATCCTAAACGAGGTAGGTCGTGGTTTTTCACACCTTAGTTGGACTAGAGGTGTTTTCCACGTAAAAATTGTGTGTGCTTTATTTTCCGCATTTATCTTGGTGATTTTCGCATTTACAATATTTGAGAACACCCTTTGCAAACAAGTCACAAGGGTGTTTGCTATTTACAACGCGAAAATCGGACTGCACAATTCACCCCCTTCTTGTGGTAGAATACTCACGATCTTAACAATTACGAATCAATTCAATCGAAAGATATTAGTGCTTAATTGTGTTATCCTTCCTTTGCCCGCATCTTCTATTCGTTAGTCTATATGCCATCAGTGGGGGATTGTTACGCGTAATGGCATTCACTAGCCCCTTCCCTCTTATCCCACATAGGTGGTTTTGGGAGTTGGAGTATGGTTTATATCTACATTCCTTCTTTAGGCCTATTGAGCAACATTGGGCATCATTTTTATAGTGGTGCGGGGAGAGAGTTTCATCCACACACGCGTGCGCGCGGCCTGCCTGCTCGGTCTGGGCTAGAAGGGATGAGGTCGTGGTCGTGGGCTGGGTTTGGGCCTCGTCCGCTAATGTTTTTGTTGAAAATAGCTTATCTTTTTGTCTGTTGGTGTTCCTGTTCAGGCAGAAACTATTTTGAGTAGTCAAGTAGCCATATTTAGCAAAACAACGTGAGGCTCTCCTTTTTCCTACCTCAAAAGCTATATTCAGTCATGGCTCTCCTTGTTTTGTTGCTAAATTCTCTCCACTCAAACAAGCCTTCTGCATTTGTAAATACAACTTCTCTTTAGCTGCAAAAAACAAACAAAAACATCATCCCTTCTTCTCTTCTCCTCCTCTATTGTTCTCTCTTCTTTTTTGGGCAACATTGTGTTAACCTTAGGGAGTAACAGGCAAAATTGGGTTGCACCTCAATCAGGCCGAAATCGCTTTCATGGCAGTGGTATAGTACAACACAATGTTCTTCCTCTGCTTGTGGCATTGATTTAGCCATAACTTTCCTCCACATGATTGGCGTAGAATTTTATGAGCCATATGATTTGCCATTTTCTTTTTTCTGAAAACCGGGAGGCAAATGTTTGGTGGGATGTGTCAGACGTAAAGGTGCAACTGAGCTGAATATGAGCTTTCCTACTCTCGGTTAAGTCACGTAAGTTACTGAGTTAAGCCCGATTTTGAGTCAAGCTTGGTGATATCAAGTTCGAGCGGAGCTCTGACCAACCTGAATTTGGATCGCCAAGCTGGAGCTTGCATCATGGCTTTTACCTAGCTTAGGAAACAATTGAAAAATATTCTAACTTTAAAATGATGTAATTGCTCCTCAAAGAAAAGCAAAATGAAATATGTAGGGTAGTGATTTTTCACATATCATTTCAGAGCCTCCACAAATTTGTGCATAATAAGACTAAAGTGCCCTTTAAATCAAAGCAACAAATGCATAGATCTAATGGCCAATGCATTTAATGTGATTTCCTTGCCTTTCCTAATCCTCCCCTCATGTTATTACTTAAATTATGTAGATTTAAAAATGGAAGGAATATTTTTATGATCTTGTTGTTTATTTTCACTAACTCTATGGCCAAAGCACACCATTCTTACAAAAGAAAAAAATTAACCCTATTTATTTCTTATATTGTGCATCTGCTACTAAAGTTTAATCACAAAGGTATATTTTTATTTTGGTCTTTTTTTCTTTTGAATAATTTATATGCTGTATATTTAATTATATCTTATATTAGTATTTTCTTATTTTGATTTAATTCCTCTTTGTCGAAATTCAATTACAAGCTAATATATGAGAGGATGCATGACTTAGTTAATTTAAAGTTTGACAATTGTGAAGAACTTATTCTACAAGCGAGATATAGTTATGCATCAAATGCATATGCCTTGTGAAGAAGAGACTCAAAAAAAGATTAGTATTTTTCTGCTTTGTTGTGATAAAGGTGGTACTTATAGAGGTAGAAGAAAATTTTCGACAAAAAACAATTGGAAAGTATCATATACACAACTTATAAACTGTCCATTTGAAATTAGAGGGAAGAGACTCGAAGGAGGGTTTTGTATTCTAGAATTAAAACGATGTCTTTCATAATCATGATCCTTCCACTACAATGTTTGGTCACCCTTTATCTCATCGTTTGACTCATGAAGAAATTAAAGATATTGAAAAGATGCCTAAGGCCGGGATTGAACCTTGTCATATTTTTTCTTCATTGTGACAAAAAAATCCCAATCCCAAGTTGTAGGTCGAACTATATGCAACCTGAAGGCTAAAATTCAAAAAGATAATCTGGGTGTTCGGTCCTTGATTCAAGCTCTTTTTGATGAATTTGAACAAGAAAATTTCATTTTTCGTTATTTGAAAGATGGTGATGATCACTTGAGCCATATATTTTTTGCACATCCAAAGTTTGTCATTCTTGCCATAACATATGCAAGCATATTTGTTATGGATTGCACTTACATGACTAATAAGTGTGACATTTCATTACTTGATATGATTGGAATGTCAAGCTTCAATAAATCTTTCTACTCTTGCTTTGTTCCCTTAAAAAGTGAGAGGACATAAAATGATACTTGGGCTTTGCAAATGTTTAGTACTGTATTGGACATTAGTTCTCAACTTTTTGTCATCGTGTCTAATTCGAAGTTGACTTTAATAAGTGCTCAAGAAGTTGCATTTGCAAAAGGTACTCTTCTTTTATGCATTTGCATATTCCAAAAAATAACAATTGCCAAGTGTAAAGGTTACTTTGGAGAAAAAGAAGATTGGGATGTGTTTTTCTCTATGTAGAATTCAAGGGTTTATGTAGAAACAGAAGAAGGATTTGCATAATGTTGGCTCCTTCTTTAGGTTCTCTATAGATAGCTTACATTCAAAATACATGGATTCCTAAGAAAACAAAATTTGTGAGTGTGCGGACATAAAAGTGTATGCACTTTTGAAATCGTGCATCTTCAATGGTAGAGGGTGCATATGTAAAGCTGAAATGATACTTGCACGTTTCAACTAGAAATCTTCACCAAGTGCAAGGTAAGATATGTCTTGGTGTTCAACATGAGTTTCACGAAATTAAAACACAACTTGAGAGCAAAGGGTTATGAGTTCCTCATTAGTATAATGTTCTATATTTTGAAAACTATTTTGCACATGTTTCAGTATTTGCATTGAAAAATTGCATAAATAATATGAGATCACCAAACGTGGAAAATTAAAATGTGTTTGTACTAGCAATTTTATAACTCCTATGGGCTACCTTGTTGCTCATATGATGAGTGATTGGAAAGAAGCAACTCTATCATTACGTCATATACATTCTCAATGGAGGATAGCCAATAAATGTCTTGTTTCTTCTGGTGGTGGAACTGAGAAAAATAATGATAACAATGAAATAATAAAGAGGGTTTCAATAGATGGACAATTTACCATAAAAAATAAACTCCATAGTGCACATTATCTCAACCCACACGCCCCCGAAAAAACCAATGCCTAAGGAAAAAAAAAAGTGTGACCAAAAATAAATTTATAGAAGTTTTAGCATATCAAGTAGCAAAAGCGCAAAATTAATGTCATGTTGAATTACCCATATTTTATTTTGTATAGAATATTGGATTATATAATATTAAGCAATAGAATAAGGAAAGACCAAGAAAAGCAAGGAAGTCATATCAGATTCATTAGCCATCAGAACATGGATATTCCTTGATTTGATTTGAAGAGGGCGCTTTAGTCTTATTATGCGAAGATTCGTGGAGGTTGTGATATGATACGCGGGAAAATCACTAACCAAATATAAATTTTTATATAGAACTATGGAAATTCAAAATAATATAGTAGCTTCCCATGGAAAATAGGCTATTTCCTAAACAAAGATTCTAAAGAAGCTTGATTGAGCCAAGATCGGCAAGATCGATAGGCATCCAAGTGAGGCTCAACTTTGGTCAAACTAAACGTGAGCCAAGCTTTAAACAAATTAACCAAGGGCTAAGTTGGCTTGGTTATTTTACAAACCTAGTTAGGATCAAAACAATGAAGTATGAGTTTTGTGAAACAGTTTTCATAGTGTACATGTCAATATACGTAAAATAATGGCATTATTTGTAAAAAAAGAAAAAATTATTGTAACCCTAATTGATTGACATAACGCACACTAGGGATCCCAAGTGTCACATGCCAAGTTTTTGTGGACTCCTAAAATATTTAGTTACCTTCCATAATGCTTTGGAACTCTTTGGAATATGGTAGAGCATTCTACAATGTTTTCAAACCTTCTAAAAAACATTGGAGTCTTCTACATTGTTCTAGAATGTTTTAGAGTGTTTGGGGTCTCCTCAAGTACTCTAGAATGTTTTAGGTCACACTAGAGAATACTCTCCAGAATGTTCCATAAGTTTTAAACTTATAAATATCTAGGATATTTGCATGGAGAATTTTAAAGGCTTAATAAGATGTCACATTAAATTAATCTCCACTGTCCATTAAGGAGGTGAATGCCTATTGTAAGGGCCTAAAGCCCTAGGAACCTATCATGGAGTGCGATACCCCATACATGAGCGGACTAATTTGCTAGGTGTTTGTTTTGAAATTAAATCAAAATTTTTTATTTATTTTTATTTTCAGCGAAAGGGGAAAAATTACAACCAAACTGCTTATCCAAGCTAGTGGGCTACACCGTGGCAGTAACTACTGCATCATCTAGGAATCAGGCATGCAGGTCTGATCCCGGGTTCCTAGACCATAATTGAGTGTGAATCCAAGTCCAAACTATTCTACTATCGGGATCTCAAACCAAGTGTACACTTTGAAGCAAACCGTAAACCAATAGGAACAACCAAAGGGATAGTGAAAGAGATAGTTGGTTTGCTTCAAAAGGGTTTTCAAAAGGCCCCCAAGTAATCCTTAGTGTGGGGACCATCTTGACTCCATAGACTCGAATTAAGAATCTAGATTCGAGAGCAATGCTAGGATGATATGATGGATTGTAGTACATCACCTTTTGTCATAACTGATGGCCTCTAACAATCAACGAGAAATTAGTCTTAATTACTCTGTCACATAGTCATGTAACGTATTAGTATCAATAATGTCAAATAACACAAATCAAAGGTACAATGCTTGTCAAGAAAGACTCAAAATAAAGTAGTAATTATAGTGGCGCAGCTAGCCACCCAAAAATTACATCTTAAACAAACTTGGAATCAAAAATAATGAAAATAAAGAAGGTAGATAAGGCGAAGATTTAAATTACGCCCTCATGATAACCTGCCAAATTCACCTGGGAACCAAGTAAAGCGGCGTCTTTTAAGGATTAACTCGAACTCTCCTTCTCAATGCCCTAAGTGGGTAAAGTGTTTTACTCGACATTTGCCCTAGAGTACTCCTTTACTAGAAATCTCTCGTGATCGCTCAATACTCTAACAATTGCAAATTTGGTGCCGATTTGATGATCCTAACCCTAGGGGGAAACCCCCTTTTTATACTGGATGAGGATAATCTAAATCGGTTTAGAGAAAGGAGCCCTCATTTTAGTTTTATCAAGGTTAATCTCAACTAGTAATGAATTTAGCTAGGATTTTGTTTAATCAAACATGGTAAACTAATCCAATTAGGATTCTAATTAATTAATCCCGTTTAGATAGACAACTCAATGCGTAGGAAAAATAAGAAAATCGATCAGGCTCTGCGTTAAGTTAAGTGGTCGGGTTCCCCGTTAAGTGAAATGGTCGGGTTCCCCATTAAGTGAAATGGTCTGGTTCCCCGTTAAGTGAAATGGTCTATAGGGCCAACTGCTCTTGCACTGTCTTTTGTTCTCCTTTTTATTTTGGACGTAAATGTTTTTTAGATCACTCTGCTGGACCCTACACAAGCTGGGGGTATAATTTTTTCCATGAGCAATTAAAAATAAGACACCATTGTTAGGTGCCTACAATTAGCCTCCGCTTTGGAAGAGCCGAAATAAGGCAAATGTCAAAAATAATGGTCTTCACTTTTAGTGGCTTGTTTGACTATGATGATGTGATACCTGAACCTGGCCACTGAGGATTATGAGATTCAGTTTTCGCCAACTTTCACTGTGATGGTGGCTAATGATGTAAAATTCAAACCTGGCCACTGAGGATCCTGAGTTTTTACGCCCGCTAACTTTCTCCTTGACGGTGGCGGATGATGTGAAATCCAAACCTGGACGCCAAGGGCCCTCAGATTGGGCACTTGCCAACTTTCTCCGTGACAGTGACTAATGATATGAAATCCAAACCTGGCAGCTGAGAGTCCCAAGATTTGGAGTCCGCCAACTTTCGCCATGATGATGGTTGATGATGTCACATTGTGTCGGGAAGCAGTAATTCTAAATGTTGACTTTTCGATGGTCTATTGGATTGTTGTCTTAACCTTTTGCCAGTTTAGCAAACCTTTCACCAGTTAGCAGATTTTTGTGTTAACCTTTTACCTATTTAGCTAGCCTTTTGTGGGTCTAGTGGATTTTTGTTTTACTTTTTGATGTTTTAGTATACCTTTTCCTGATGTAGTGGATTTTTGTGTCAACCTTTTACCTATTTAGCAGACCTTTTGCTGGTCAAGTGGATTTTTAAATTTCGTTAGTCTTCTTCTTTTTTATCTGATAAGGACTTTTGCATTATTTGTTTGCTAGTATCTCTTCGCCAACAATTTCTTTCTTCGATTATTGTAAGTTCCATTAGTAATAAGAATACTGCGTCAACTGCATGTAATGATTGTGAACCTGGCCAGGTCCTTGTTGCCATAACTTCTATTTTCTTCTTTGTAGGCATGCATGTTGGATTGACAAGTTTGGACTTGATCAATTGTTTGCCATACCGTAGTGAACCTAACTGGGTCCGTCTTTGCCTTGGCTCTGCTTGTTTTCCACTTATTGCTTGTTTTGGTGCATAATAATGCTAGTGTTTGTAGGGTCAATTTCCCCTAGGATCTCGATCGTGACCCCTATGGCACTACTTCCATGTTTTCTTCTTGTTCTTTTGTTATTTGTTTCATTTCGTAACCTCCCTCTTTTCTTTCTTGTTTGCATGCACATTAGATTGTTGAGCTTTACATTTTTTGCATCTTATTGCTTGGCTAGAATCCCGGTCGGGTCCCCTTACCCCTGGCTCTTGCTCGTAGCTTTGTTTCTCGTGCTTTTTGGTGGTTTGTTGTAAGCTTTTGACAAGGCATCTCAATGTGGAACCTGATTGCCAACCCTTGCTTTGTATCTCTTCTTTTGTAGCTTTATGCTTGTTCTTTTGTGCATAATAATTCATATATTTTGCATGTGCATGTAGTGTGAGAACCCGTTGGGTTCCACCCACTTTCTTTAATTTCATCTATTATAAATACCACACTTTGCTTTGAATGGAGTGTGGTCTCATTTTGGTTTGCATTTGTGTGTGTATTATCCTCCTAAACTTCTTCTATTTTCCAATTGTTTATTAGGAGTGTTACAGTTGTGTTCTAAAAATACATGAGCGTGAGAAGAGCTTTCCCACCTCGGAGAGTAGAAATACTCCCTCAAGATCCCTTTATTGAGAGGGAATAAAGACATATCAAGGCTTGGGATAGTCATGACCTTCTATTGGATGCCAAGCATCATGCGTCTAGGCATGCCACCTCAAATGCATTAAATACTCATCCTCTTTCTTCTTCTTTTTCATTTGTTATGAATGTGAGTCTATGTTGTTTCTTGTTTCGTTCTTTCAAGAAAGATCTTGTTAGTGTATGGTTGCCCCTAGAAAGTTCATGAGATAACTTGGACCTCGAGGTATTCAAATTCAATATGTATTGAATGATGTTGGCTTTGGTGTTTTCTACTCGGCAATGAACGGGGCCACAAATTTAACTGATTACTATATTATCCGTGGTGTAGTCAAAAGATTATGGGATACTACTGACACATTTCACTTCCCCTTTGGTGAAATGACTACAACCCCTTATCACTTTGCTATGCCAACAGGCCTGGGATTTGCTGGGGAACTGCTAGTATATCAAGAAGACTTTCACACTAATCGTGTCCAACTTTTCCACCTCTTCTTATGGAGTCTATTTCCTATGAGGACCGTTTTTCCAATAGTATGCTTGTCGATTTAATAAATTATGATGTACGCTAGGCATGACATTCACCTGGTTGGTAATCTCGTATTATTTTAGCTCATCTTCTTAGTATGACCATTTTCGCTAATCTGGGTAATCGATGCCACTTAAACTATATAGTTCACATTGTTGATTTAAATAGGGTGATTGAACTCAAACTGGGGTGTTCTTGCATAGTCAACCCTTATTCGTGCGATACGCTAAGGGGTGAGGAAGACAAAGTGGACTCGTCGAGAGTAGTGTAAAAGCATACCTCTCAGGGGTTTATGGACAGTAACAGAGGTGGTACATTTTTCTTCTTTTATTTCCTATTTGTGCTTATATGATTTCTCATTATTTTGTTGTAGCTTTGTTTTTATGAATATTTCCCTGCTCTTTCACCAAGGTTAAGAGCACCTATGAGTTTTCCAGCTATGGTCATATGGGCTAGCCAAATAAAATTTGCTAAAGGTTCCGATCGGGAGATCTTCACGACTTCGTACAACTATGAATGCTTAAGAAATGTAATATTTAATTCTTTGAAACCGACTTGACTTTGGTGTTTTATTTTTCTAACTCCTTTCTTTATTGACTAGTTTTCGCGCGCTGGGAAAATCGTGTCTCTCAACTACAGAATTTTAGGCCACCAATTTTACACCAAGCGCCTATATGAAAAGAACATACGATTTTGGTTGGTATTTGGCTTAGCAAGTTACTGTTCAAGTTTTCAACCAGTGGCATCCTTTCATCATGTTTATCCACCTCAGTCCATGTTTTATGTTAAGACTATATCTCTAGATGACGTGATGGAGATGAAGGTAGGCCGCCAATTTATTGATTTTATTAACCAAGATAGTGGTTATGCTACCTCTTTATTTACATTTTTATGGTGCTAATGTTAATGAATCTTTTTACAGGGGATAACTGTTGATGCCCCTATGTCGAGCCTAAAAATTATTATGGCTAGTGAAGGGGAACGTGTCGTGTACGTTGAGGTTTTGTTGGTCCTTGACTTTGAATATCTTGAGGTCTCATTTTGTCTTTCACTGTGAGTAAGTGCATTCCTTACCTTGCCTTTATGGGTTAAGACATAACCCCCTAACTATTATTCCATTTTAGTATAATCAACAGCAATAGGAGATGTTAGAGTGTCATTTCCATTACGCAAGGAGAATGTTTGTGAACTTTTTCACCTGGCGACACCCTCAAATAGAAGAGGTACTTACTCTTTTTTAAAATCTAAGTTGATTTTTAGGCACTAATCCCTATTGCTAACTCTCTTTTATAAAACGATTCTGAAGATGATGTTAGGCCCTTGAGGCCTTATCCATCTTGTTTCAGAAAGTGTCTTCTTTTGAGAGTGTAAGATATACCTGAATCTTCTCGTGCAAGAGGGAGAAGCCAATATCCAGAGTCTCCATGGTGGTGGAGCCACTTTAAATCTACAACCCCAAAGATCCCTCTTCTGGAGTGGTGTATGATGATCCTCTGCATAATTCTTGGGCAGGGGAATCCCCAGTGCGACGTAGGCACAAGTCGGGCTTCGATTGATTCTAGTTATACCTTAGGATATCCACCACTTCTTTGGTGGAAGTATTAGTGGGTTTCTAGACAATCAATAGGGGCAACCTGTTAGACTTATGTATGATGCTTTTGCTATGATGTTATGATGTAATGAAATTAAGCTCTTTCTACAATATTAATTTCATACAAATCTTATTACTCTAATGCAAATTTTCCCCTATCTTCCCCCCAAAATTAAAAAGAATGAAGGAGAAAGATGTAATAAGAATTGAGAGCTTTGTGGTTTTGAGTAATAATTCTGGAATTTTATTCAATAATTTCAATTTACAAATATTTGGAATTACAAATCAAGATGAAGAAAAAATAAAACAAAAAATGTCCTAATGGACCTCTAATGGACTTGGCGGGGTTCCTCGATGGGTTAGCACAACCAACTCCAATTTGGACTAGTCATCGTACCCAATCTAATTTGGACAAGGCAACTATTTGCTATGAGACCAACACACGACTGGGTTTTCCATTAGGCCAGTGCAGCCAAGTTGAATTTAAGTTAGGCATCCTACCCAATCCAATTTGGGCTCAGCAGCTGATTACAATAGGAAACAGGAACCTGATCGGTTCCTTGTCTATCAATTCGCCTGAAACCTGCTTCGATTTGATTCAACTGTTTCCTTCGATTCTCCTCAGTTGGTAGAGTAATCTCATGAAAACAAATCATGATCTCTTTCGAAAAGGTCTTAACTTCTTGGCTTCTTTCCCTTGACGTCGTAGATGATCAATGAACTTAAGAGCCTTCAATTGAGCAGTCTTCTTAGCCTTTGCTAATTCAAAACATCATGGGAATTCCTTACAGCTGCTTCTAATTTTTGGGACTCTGAACTTCACCTATTCAGTTTTGAGGCACATGAGTTGTGCCCCTTAACTAGGGAATTTAGTGTTATCGTATGCTTTTTTCTCTATTGCCCTCCTGTTTTGCCATATTTTCTGAAATATCTATCTTCCTAATATAACGGTGTCTTAGGTCTATGTAAGGAGGATGTATCTAATATATTCATCGGGGATGAGGAAAAGTTTTATCTTTGGTTTGTTATTTTCAAAAAGAGAACAAGCAAGGTCTTTAGGGTGTTTATAAGCATAGAGCTACTCTTCTTTCTCTTCTTAGGGCATTCCCATTTTTAGGTGGTCCTGCAAATAGGGGACGAACAATGCCTTTGAGTATAATGGAGGGAGTGCATCGTGATGATACTCCAATCCCCGTCGTGCTTGTTGAAACCAAATTGTGCCTGGACATCTCCATCAACAATTGAACTTATTCTTCTCTGGCAGCCCACTACTATTGTAGGTAAACTTTTAGGCCTGTTGGCCTAAGAAACGAGTTGGGCTGCCACTTCGATCAACCGATTCCCGTCCCCCCTTTTTTTATTTTTTACTATTCATGTTGCTTTTGTGTTTTAATTTTTGGGCCATCAAACTCGACCAATTCCATCTTGGCCTGGCTTTGACTCTTTTTTTTCATGTTTTTATCACTATTTATGTGTAGATTTGGCTTTTGGAACACTTGAGCCTGATTAAGGCTCTTAGGAACCTGGATACATAGTTGGCTTCTACTGGAGAAGGAGATTGTTCAAGGATCAATCTATAGCAAACTAGATTAGCTTCTTGGGAAAAGATCCTTTTCTGTATTGGGTGATTCGTTGGTGGGGCATATGATGATTTATAACCAATGGGGAAAATTTTGCCTATATTTGTCTCATGGGCCTGTCCATCGGAACTTACTTTTTCCAGGGCGATTAATTAGACAATTTGGACATTGACAATCCATCCAGGCATTAGATTGCATTTCCCTCGGGATGTACATGAATGATCCTAGTCGTATTAGGTCTTAGGTAGATTATTGGCTTCATCGACCTACCATTATGATACCACCTGCCCCACGATCTATGTATGTCTTAGAGCACTATTTGGAATGGATGAGTAAGTACGATGCCGAGGCAGGAAAAATTCTCTACATTAAGGAGAACGCTATCAACCCTCTAAAGACTAAGAAGATAGAAGTGAGCAAGTGTGACTCGCCTCGAAGTGGAAGATAGATAGTTAAGGATATTAACTTCCAGACGACAGAACCCCATGTTAAATAGGATAATAGATTGAAGAAGGATTACGAATTTGACTTTGCCTCTTATCTTAAAATAAAGTTTTAATGCTTTTTCATAGTGTTATGCTATTAGGACTTTCATTTTAGGTTGCATGCTTTTCACAATTTTAAATGGAAATAAAAGTATTATAGTTTTGCTCTCATTACCAATACTACAAGTCTACGGGCAGACATGCCAGTTGAGGTAAGGTGTTGTTGTTGTTGTTGTTGTTGTTGTTGTATCAATACTAGAGGTCCTTAAATTACTTGGACTTTCAAGTTGCATGACCGAGCCTAGTTTCTCATAGAAAGAGTTCTAAAGTCTGGTTTGGTTCACCGGGGAGCCCAACCTGGTTTTACAGGAAACCAAGCCCGGTTTCCTCAAGGAACCAAGCCTGGTTCTTTCAAGTAACCTATTGGGCTATTCCTTTTGGGATTTAGCAGTCTACTTAGCCCCTTTTCTTTTTTAAGGATGGGCATGCAATTAATAACTGATGTGGAGCAAACCATCAAGATTGATTTACTCCTCTAAGCAGGGGCTTTGAATCAACTGGGAATACTGTTGACTCTGGGAAGTGAGGGTGAAGGACTTGGTCCTCCAAGGTCAATGTTGAGTTAGGACCCTTGAAGGAGCCTAATTAAGCCTTGGAAAGGTGGTTCGGTAATTAGTCAAATAAGGAGCTTAGCTACTTTGTTCTTCGTAACTACTTCGTCAACATATGATCATATTTAGGGCAGAATATCTTCCCTAAATTCTATCTCAATTTTGGATGGGTTAATAGGCTCCAATTTTGGAAAACTGCCTATGTATGGATAGCACCAAATGTTTATTTTCCATCTTTCCATATAATGTCTTTAGATTTCTAGTATCGAGGGAGATATGGGCTATAAACTGAACAAGGTTAGTGAAGGTTTTGAATTGCACGGTTTTAATTAAGGAATTAATTGGGCTATGAAATGGATGATTTAGGGGCTACAACTCTTCTAGAAGCCTTTCCAAAAAAATCTCCCCAAAACGCATCCATTTCAGGTGGTGGATGATGCCACCAATCTAGCACATTTGAAGCCAATTCAACTCGGCTTATGTTATTGTGGTCCCTTTCTAATTGTTCCACTAGCTAGGATTTCATTGGTTAATTTCCATGTAATCATATTGGTTAGTACATGCCTTGGGGAAGGGGCTACTCTACTATTTATTAGCTTGATTCTGTGTAACAATTTCATATTTTAAATAATGAAATAAAAGCTTGATGCTTAATATCTTTATAAAATCTAAAATTTCCTTATCTCTCTAAGACAGTGGTGAAATTGAATCTTCCTTTTAACTCAACCTTTTGGTGCTTTGGCTTTGGAATGTTGAAGGGTTGGTTAATTTTTATTTATTGGTTTATCATTGTGCCAGTTTAAATCAAAAGTCAAGAGATAGTTTGTTGGTTTCTCTGTCTTGAAATTTTCTTGTGATGGTTTTGATGTTCATCATTCCCTTGCAGTTCTCTAACAAGTTTATTTCCTTTTTTGGCCAAACGTTTTCTCGCATGGTTTGTTAGGTATCAGAGCAAAAAGATCCTTCTTGTTAGGTAAGCATCAAAACCTTCAATCTTTTCGTTTGAATTCGTTCTTCCAATATCTTTACCATTTTACCCATAGATCTCCCTCTCTAATTCTCTTCTTTTAGTCCAAAGAGAACCATAAAATAGACCAAGCACAATCCCTAACCCAAACACAACTCTAAACTTTAGAAAAAAAGCAAAATTGTCAAAAACACAGAACTAAAAATTTTGCACTAGAAACCGATGCCACTTGGTACCCGCATGCTAAAATGCTCCACCTTGGAATTTTGACCTTAAAATTTGGCACAGCCACCCCGTGCCATCCAGGATGCCCGTGCCATCCAGGATGCCCGTGCCACCGTCCTGACTTACATTTTCTCCCCGTACTACCCTTAACACGACCATGCTTCCCCTGTTTTCGACCTTTTACGTCTCTTTTTTCACCTACAACCTTTGCTAATTGTGGCTAATGAGGGAGTTGCTTCTCACTCTAGGGGTATTCTTCTTGAGCGACCCCATGAGATGAGGAGAGATAGGGAAGTTATTGAATTTCAAGAGCACGTGAAAAAGCTTACTAAATAGCCTGAACAAGTGAAGGGATCTGGATAACAAACCCTTGTGATCGGGGTTATGATGTTAATGCTATTGACATTGCATACTCATCGTCTCATGAAGACTTTGATGATGAGGAAAGAGGAGCTAGAAGAAAAAGGTATCTAAGGGATGATTTTAGGGATCTCAAAGTTGAGGCATCGAAATTTGATAGCAACCTTAACCCGGAGAACTATCTTGATTTTGTGCAGGCGATTGAAAGGATCTTTGAACTCAAAAAGGTATAATGAAGAAAAATTCCTTCAAGTTGGCTATCCTCAAGTTGAAAGGGAATGCCTTAATCTATTATGAGCATTTAAAGTGGAATAGGGCTAAGAAGCTAAGTCCAAAATTAAAACATGGTCCAAGCTTAAGAAACACATAGACAAGAGGTTCCTACCATCCTCCTACAAGTAAGAGCTCCATCTTAAGATTACCTCTCTTAGCTAGGAGAATCGTAAGGTAGAACAGCATATTAGGGAGTTTGAATAACTTCAAATGAGGGTTAGTATGGATGAAGAATCTAAGTTTAAAATTGTTCGGTTCATTAAGCGATTATCTCCTAGCATTGCAAACATCGTGGATTTGCAACCTTATTTATCTATTGGTGATGTGTGCTACATAGCTATCAAAGTTGAGAAAGAGCTTAAGGGTAGAAAACCCTTTGATATTGCTTCTTCTATTCAGCCCAAAGGCAAGCCCAAGGATTTCCTATCCCATAACATAGTTGACAATACTTCTGTATATGTTAAAGTCCTTAACAAGGCAAAAGGGATTACTAGTAAACCACCAAAAAGGTTAGAGGGTAATACATGGCTCAAATGCGATGGTTATGGGCACTTCTAAACTAATTATCCAAATGAGAAAACTCTCACCTTTAGAGAAGCAAAAGAACTCCAAGCTATTAAGGAAGCAACTAGTGAAGAGGAATTTGAAAATAAGGATCGTACTTTGGTCATTCTGGATGTGGGTGAACTCTTGGTAATTTCAAAAGCACTCCACGTCAAAGAGGATCGTTGTGAACCAAAAAAAGGGAGCAAATCTTCCATAATCGGTGTACTATTGGCTGTAAAGTGTGTGAGCTCGCTACCGAAAAAGGGAATAGCACAAATATAGCTTCTATGACACTCATAAACAAGCTTCAATTGCGCATCAAGGTGTATCCATATCCTTACACTCTTCAATGGCTCAACCAAGGGAATGAGGCAATCATTTCTAAGCAAGCTCTTATTTCTTCTAATGGATACATGTCATTTGTTGCATAGTAGGCCTTCGTTGTTTGATAATTATGTGATTCATGATGGGCATGCCAATACAAATGCACTCAAACACAAGGGTTGTAGTCTAACTTCGACCTCATTGCCCCCATATAAGCCTCTTAAAATTATGTTGGGTAAGGGAAGAGAGAAAAGCCTCTATGTGAAACACAAGTAAAGAAAGCCATTAGTAATAGCAAGCCTTTATTTGCCTTACTTATGGTCGAATCAAACATAAGTAAGGAAGCTAAGCCCATGCACCCCCTAGCTTAATCACTCGAGAGAGAGTTTACAGTTCTATTTCCCAATATTTATCCCGAGGCTCATTTCTTTTGAGTAAGCACTAATTGATCTCCTGCTGGGTGCTCATTTAACAAACAAGCCAGCATATAGGTGTAATCATAATGAGTCAAATGAGCTTTAATCACAAGTCCAAGAGTTACTGAACCATGGGTATATTAGGTACAGCTTAAGTTTACGTTCGATTTCAACCTTTTTGGTACCTAAGAAGGATGGAACTTGGCATATGTGTATTGATTCTAGGGTGAAAAACAACATTAGCATCAAGTATAGGTTTTCCACTCCTTGATTAGATGATATGTTTGATGAGGTATATAGGTCCCACGTCTTTTTCAAAATTGACCTTAGGAGTGGTTACCACAAATTAAGATAAAAGAAGGAGATAAATGGAAGATTGCTGTCAAAACCAACTATGAGTTGTATGAGTGGCTTGTGATACCTTTTCGGCTATCCAATGCTCTTAGTACTTTTATAAGGCTCATGAATGATATTCTAAGACCTTTCATTGGGAAATTTGTAGTGGTGTGTTTTGATGATATATTAATGCATAGTCATGATGAGGAATCTCATGTGGAACATCTTTCTCAAGTGTTCCAAGTATTGAGACAACAAAAGTTATATGCCAAACATGAGAAATGTGAGCTACTACTGCTCAAGTTGTCTTTCTTAGTTGTGTTGTGCCCAGAGAGGGGATTCAAGTTAATCAATCCAAGGTTGAAGCTATCAAGAGTTGACCTATCCCAACCACCATCATGATAGTTCAAAGCTTCCATGAAAATGCCTTCTTCTACAATTGATCCATCAAAGACTTTAGGTCCATTATAGCTCCCTTAACCAAATGCATGAAGAAGGGAAGTTTTAAAAGGGCAAAGGCCACCCAAAGGGCCTTCAAGGCAATCAGAGAGAGGGTATGTTTGGCTCCTATCTTGGCTATCCCAACTTCGATCTTCTTTTTCAAGTTGAGTGTGATGCTAGTAGCGTTGGAATTAGAGCAGTTCTTACTCAAGTTAAGTGCCTTCTAGCCTTCTTTAGTGAAAGCTTGAGTGGTTTAAGACTCAACTATTGTACTAATTATAAGGAATTGTGTGCTATCATTAGAGCTTCGGAATATTCGAGTCATTATCTCAAGCCCAAACCCTTTGTACTTGATTTAGAGCACAAGGCATTGTCTTACATCAACGATTAACACAAATTGAACACAAGGCATGCCAAGTAGCTTGAGTTCCTTTAGTCTTTTAGTTTCTCTTATAAGCATAAGAGTGGGAAAGAGAATGTTGTGGCCGATGCATTGTGAAGGACGTACGCTATGCTCTCGGTCCTTGAGGCTAAGATACTTGGATTCCATTCCATCAAAGCCCTATATGAGGAGGATGAAGACTTCACAGGCACTCGCAGAGAATCCCTCTACCTTTGGTCCCTTCAGTTTATAAGATGGTTTCCACTTCAAAGGTAAGAAGCTTTGCATCCCCAAGAGTCTTCTAAAGGACTTGATTGTCAAACAAGCTCATGGAAGAGCTTTAGCCGCTGACTTTGGCATCAACAAGACCTTTGCGGTACTCAATGAGCATTTTTATTGGCCCAAGATGAGTGCGGATGTTCATAAAGTGATTAGAAGGTATAACATTTTTCACATTGCTAAAGGTCACTTGCATCAAAGCCTCTACACTTCTATCTCGGTTTCCACAAGGCCTTAGGATGACATTAGCATGGATTTCATTGTGACTCTTCTAAGGATGCTTAGGGGAAAGGATGCTATTATAGTGATATTGGATTGATTCTCTAAGATGGGTCACTTCACTGCTTGCACAAGACTGATGATGCTCTTTAAATTGCAGATCTCTTCTTCTAAGAAATTATAAGAATTCCTACTATTCCAAGTACTAGTTTCTCAGATAGGGACACGAAATTTCTATCACTCTTTTGGAGATCCCCATGGAGATTACTAAGGGCTAAGTTTCTTTTTAGCACCACTTACTACCCTTAAACCCATGAACGAATGGAGATGACAAATCAAACTATCACAAACTTACTAAGGGGTATGGTCAGCAAGAGTTTGAAGGATGTGGATGCCACCTCTCCCTCTCCCTTTGAGGTGTGCTATGGCCTCAACTCTCTCACTCCTATTGATCTTATTCGCATTCTACAAGAATCGAAGTTGAGTTTTGAGGTCGAAGCAACGACTAAGTGAGTGAAAAGGCTACTTGATCAAGTAAGGGACAAATTGAGAAAGTGAATGAGCAATACAAGCTTAGAGCGAACAATAACCGTACTCATCTTTATCTTAAGTTGGAAGATCTTGTATGGTTGCACTTAAGGAAAGAAAGGTTCCCTTTAAGGAGGATTAAAAAGCTTATGGTTAGGGGAAATGGTCCTTATAAGATTGTACAAAAGGTGGGAGAGAATGCCTACAAGACAGAGCTTCCAGGTCATATGTAAATATCTACCACCTTTAACGTTGGGGATCTTAGCCCTTACATTGAGGAAGAGGATGAGCACGTTGAAGATTTGAGGCGAATCCTCTTCAAGTGGAGGAGGTTGATGCATAGCAAACCGCAACGATTGATTTACTCCTCCAGGAAAGGGCTTTGAATAAAATGGGAACAATGTTAACTCTTGAAAGTAAAGGTCAAGGACTCAGTCTTCTAAGGATGCTGAGTTGGGACCCTTGAAGGAGCCTAAGTAAGCCTGGAAATGTGGTTAGGCAATTAGTAGCCTTGAATAAGGAGCTCAACTATTTTGTTCTTCTTAACCACTTCTTTAGTTTATGTTCATATTTTGGGCAGAGTATCTTCCCTAAATTATAGCTCTGTTTTCAATGGGTTAATGTGCTCTAATTTTGAAAAAATACTTATATATAGATAGCCTTATATTCCAAGTATCAATGGAGATATCAGCCATAAACGGAGGAAGGGTCATTGCTGGTCTGGAATTGCACGGTTTTCATTAAAGAATTCATTAGGCTAGCAAATGGATGATTTATAGACTAATATTTCTTTAGAAGCTAAAAAAATCTTCTAGAAGCCTCCCCAAGACAAATCTCCAACAAAATCATCCATTTGGGGTGGTGGATGATGTCACTAATCTAGTGCATTTGCAACTAATTTCAACTCAACTTATATTCTTATGGTCCCTTTCTAATTGCACCACTAGCTAGGATTTTATTATTTAATTACCTTGTAATCCTATTGATTAGTGCATGGCGTGGGTAAGGGGGTAATGTTCTGTTTATTAGCTTAGTCCTTTGTAATATCTTCATACTTGAATTTGAAATGAAAGCTTGATGCTTAATATCTCCACAAAATCTAAATTTCTTTCTCTCTAGGAGAGTCGTGAAACTAACTCTTCCTTTAATTCAACCTTTTGTTCTTTGGTTTTAGAAGGTTGAAGGATGGGTTGATTTTTATTTATTTGGTTTATCAATGTGCAAGGTTGAATAAAGAAATCAAGAGGCAATTTGTAGGTTTCTCTCTCTTGGAATTTTCTTGTGGAGGTCTTGTTCTTCATCATTTACTTGGAGTTCTTCAACAAGTTTATTGCTTTATTTGGCCGAAGGTTTTCTCGCATGGTTAAATAACAACCGAATACGCTGGACCGTTAGGGCTTCCAACGTTTGCACATTGCAAAATCAGGCCTTCGTAGTTTGTTAGTCTTATTTTTATTATTTGTTTTGAGCCTAGCATGGGCCTTGTGAAACTGATATGGGTCAAAATGCACGCAAGTTTTTTTCTTTTAAAAATTTTTTAAGGTTTTTACGGGCGTTTTAGTGACGAGTTCATTCACTAGGCATAGTATTTCTTTAACTGATCATGATTTCTGTATCGAGTGTATTCCTCTCCATTCATATCCACGAGTTTTCCTGCTCTGCCTAGCCAGATGGTTTTTACAATGTGCGAGCCCAACCAATTGGGTGTGAATTTTCCGCAGATGTCTTGTGTTATAGCCCTTATCTCTTTCAGGACTAGGTCACCCACTTGAGAGTTATTCACTTTTCGACACCTCCAACTATGTTGTTTGAATTTTGGGAACCATGAAGTTCAAGAATGAATTTTTCAGACCCTCAAGGGTTAGGAAAAATGACTTTCTAACCATTTTATTATATTTTGTCTCCAAACCTCTAGAAATTTTAACTTTGACCCAAATAGTGGTACTTTGAGTAATTTTGCTCTTTTTGGGGTATTTTCAACAAAGATCCTTGTTTTAATCGATTTAACTTCATATAATGACTTTACTGGTAGTAGTTATAATAATCTAGTACCAATATTATAAATATTATATTCTCTATGATTATAGGCCCACTATGCTTAGGAAAATAAAAAAGCTTAATTAGAGAGTTTTGACCGTTACCTCAAGTTAGTATGCACTGGATTGCAGCATTTCCCTATCTTCCGGATTATAGAGATTGTTAATCTGAACCACTCATCCTTAGATCAGGTGCAACATAGATCTGTTTCATTTCCAACCTCAAATCGTAGTACTAATCAAGTTTTATACTTTAAAGGATAGTGAGATTTTAATCAAAAATTATAATATTTAAGACATAAGGTTCAATTGAATGATATTCCCTATTGCAAACTTCTTTCATTGAAAGCTTAAAAGGGGAATATTAAAATGGATAGATTGAAGAGGCACTTAAGCTACTATGATCATCAGAGATGCTTGCTCATAGAGAAATAGAAAATTCCGACTTCTTTTTTACTCAACTATGCTGAAATGACCGTGCCTCTTCTTAGCACTCAACCTCTTCTTTTATAGAGGAGATGCACAACATAGGATGCCCTAATAGCTGCAGTACATACGAATATTTTCAAATGACTACAACTGTCTTCACATAGCTATAGTAGACAATAATATTTTACTGACTTGACACTTGACAATATAGAACAACAATGGAGCAACAACTTTTTAGGGCCTTTAATGCTAACAAGACTAGTTATCCATATTAAGATTATGCATACCTTCATCTCTAATAATGTATTCCAATCCATCATTATCCATGTAATCATCAAATTAAATGTCTTCATCAAGTTGAATATCTCCCCTTTAAATGAATTCATGAAGATGTTTCATTCCTTTTTCTGATAAGAATTTTTAAGCTCTAATGTCAAAGAGATAATCAAAGATGTCCTCTAAAGTAGGTCCTTCTGCCTTTTTGCATTTGTTGATATCATTATGATAAAGGAAAGTAGTGTTTGCACAATGCACTACTGTCTTTCTTGTTCAATGAGTGCTCATATTTTATGATAAATCAACTAATTGATCAAGATGATAGGCTGGTTTGGATTTTCCATTTTCATATTCGATTACTGCGTAATCTACTTTGTCATACACGCTTCTAATGTATAGAATTTTTTTTCGATTGTCAGGAGATGTGAGAATCCAATGGATTCTTTTAAGCATGTAATGTTGAAACTTAATTAGTCTTAAGAAGAATGAGTACTTTGGATCTCGAATTTCTATGAGGTAAGCCACCATTCCATATTCCCAAGATTTCATGATGGGGTCATATGAAGAGATTGAATCAGCTGGAAATCTAACAACTCCAATTTCAAATCTTTGAGAAAAGAAGATAATAGTACTCCTTGACTCCCAAATATCATAAGAGTAATTACGATAATAGTCGATGCATGCTACATACCAGTTGTTGAAATATTTTTCTTTATTATAAGAACTTATTTTTTCTTGAACATCAAAACGACACCTTAGGTAATCCACTTGTAAATCTAAAAGGCTAAATCTTTGTGCAATTAGATAAGTAGAAGATAGTATACCAATGTGTGATCTGCTGTTCGTATGGAATTCCAAAATATCTATATGGATTCTGCTAGAATGAGAAACCCATTATAGTAGTTTTGTCATTTCGTTTTGGATTTCCTCCTTTTCAGGTAAGAGTTCTGCTACAATCATCACCATTGGTGAGTTCTCAAGCCAATCTATCCGCTAGATAGTTCTTTGATCCCTCCATATGTTTATTAGAGAAAGAAAACTCATTAAGCCATAATTTCCAATGCAGGAGTCGCCCTTGCGTTTGTATATTTGATACATTGTTTTTCACAAAACCAAGTATTCCTTTGTAATCAGTTCAAATAAGAAAAGGTTTTAGGGTTACAAAGATTTAAGAACTTTTCATTTCCCCTTATGACTCCAAGGATTGCTTTTTTCATTGTCGGTTAGTTGTATTCTACTCTATTAAAACATCAAGTGCAATACTTATAGAGTGTTTCTCCTTCTTTGATTTTAAGTACCAAACTAGTTCTATTGACATCTATCTTAAGAATTAAATTATCTCCATCATTAGGTAAATTAAGAACAGGAAGATTTTTACACATCTTTTTGAACTTCTGGACAATCTTTGAATCAGTACTGGTCCATGTCCCACTTGCTTCTTTCTTGAGTTTATGCTACAATAGTTTTCTTAATTTTGCTAGATCTTTAATGAAATTTGAAGTATAGGTAAGGTATCCAAGAAACCTTTCTATTGCTTCCTATCTTCAATCTTTTCAGGGAAATTCTCTATTTTTTTCTAGAATATGCTTCTGTAGGATGATTTGTCCAACTTTTTTTCTCTAAATCTAAAAATTTAATTTCTTGTTCAACATAAATGCACTTATTTTAACCAAGAATACTATCATGATCGATGTAGCTTTGTGTTACAGTTAGAACATCATCTTTATGTTGTTCTATGATCTTGGAAAATACAAGGATATCATCAATGTAAACTAAACGGTAGTGATTAAGAACTTTGAAGATACTATCCATTCTTCTTTGAAATATTTGTGGTGCATTTTTTAGAGTAAATGATGGTACAATCTATTCATATGTCCATGAGGGGCACTAAAAGTAGTTAAATGAATGCTTTCTTCATCCATTTTGATATGCCAGTTAGGAATATAATAATTATTAAAGACAATATTATCATTAACCTTTTTGTAATTGATTATTATTCTTGCTTTTCCTCTTTTATCTTCAGTATGATTTCTTACCATGAAAGTGGGACTGGTGTGAAGACTTTTTATATTCCTAATTAAGCCTTTAACTAGAATTTATTTGATTTGCTTATCAAATTCTCAGATATCCTAGTGTGTATAAATCATTTTCTAAACTAGAATAATATTGTTGGGATTTAACAAAGTTATACTTACAAATGTCTTGTCTCTCTCCCAAAATTTTAGTGTGTTATGAGAGTAGAGTTCTCTACATAATTGCTATTTCATGTTGTACAGGCAGTGTCTTCTCAGCATGGTGGCTGCGTATAAACTCAATCTTTTGATTAGTGCAAGCCTTATTTAATTTTTCAATACGAACTTAGTGACCATTAATTGTAAAGATTATTTGGTTTATGGTCTATATGCATCAAGAATATAGTCTCCGAAAACTATTTGTAATAATTATATCATGAGAGGCTTGATCAGCAGCCCATAACACTTGTGTAATGCATTTAACTCCCTCGATTTCCATGGATAACCCTTGTATGGCTTTGTTATGACTCACTATGCTAATTTCGGCTATCCTTACCTGTAAACGATTCTTGGCTTTTTTCTACATGAATTCTGAAAATAGAGATCTTTCTCCAAAACATACAGAACAACCACTATCTATATAGGTTCATGACTTCGTAGCATATTTCCATAGTCATATTTTTGGCTAATTCATTTTCATAGATTGGCTCACTGAATTTTTTCTTTTGTACCCAATGACTTGTCCATCTAAACTCATATTTCGATCTTCATTGTATCATGCGAGTTCAAAAGTCATTCTAATAATTTCACTAGTTGTACTAATTGTATCATCTTCTTCCAGGACCCCTCTCCCCATTCTAATCTTGCACTCATGCTTCTTAGTTTTTGGGTTTAATGGTAGTTTTACCATTTTCATCAATTTTTATCACATTTTTCTTATTTAGTTACGGATATTTTCCCAATTAATAATATTAACTTCTCCCACATCATACTGAAAAACTTTTATTTCTAGTTCTCCTTCCATCATTTCACATACGTACTTACTCTTCAATTAAAAGATGGAATTTTGTTGGATCTTCTCTTTCTGAATTATGGGAAGCACCCATCTCATTTGACTTCTTCGTTCTCATTATCTACAACAAATTCTTCTCCTTGTAGATCAGCAAGACTAATTGAGCTACTTTCCATGATATGAGTGGTTTCTTCATAATCACTTTCTTCATATTCATCTTCTAGTATGATTTCAACAATTCCCTTGTTGTTATTTAGGGCCAGGTATAGTGCCTCTTCCTTACTAAGCTCAATGTAATCTAGGCCACCCAAGGTTTCAATAAGCTTGTTACTCTTCCTATGTTTGCATTTGTTTGCATAATGATCTACTTCTCCACATGCCCAACACTCACATTTATTTTTCCTAGCCGGACAATGACCGACTTTTCTAAAAAAATTCTCGTTATTAAGGGATTGGTTTGTTATAATATTTTTCTTTATATTTCTCCTTCTCTTTTCTTGTTAAAGCTCTTTTTCTTATAAAATTTTCTTTCTCTTCTTCTTTTAGGTTCCTTTCCCCATTGGTGAGGAGAATCCAAATAGGCCAAAGATTCCTTCTTAATTTTCTTTTGCTTTTAGAGATCAAGACATTAATCATTGGTACATTTTCTTAAACAAGAGATTCTTCAACCAAGGGTATCAATTACATCTGCTTTTCCAAGTCATGCAATCTACTATTAATTTGTTATGGAATTTATCGAATATGACAGTTTGTCATAGAACGTACCAATATTAGTTTCATTATGCTCAATTTTGTAATAATATTGACTAAATTTAGTAATATAACTATGCAGAAATGTCATATTTCAGAGCTCTATATTATTAATCTTTTGTTGCCATTCTCTAGCTTTTTTGTCATAATCAAGTTTAGCTCCAATAAACTTAGTGTCAATTTCTTTACATAGA
Organism: Selenicereus undatus; assembly: GCA_017589665.1. NCBI lineage: Eukaryota > Viridiplantae > Streptophyta > Magnoliopsida > Caryophyllales > Cactaceae > Selenicereus > Selenicereus undatus. The sequence continues at coordinate 28,013,276 of JACYFF010031952.1, read as the reverse complement.
TTTTTGAACATTGCAGCTGATTTTTGCTTCATTCTTAATGCACTTTTGCCATCCTCATTTGATGAATAATACCAATTAGCTATAGTGCCAAAAAAATATGTTCGATATAGTTTAGGAAATTTCCAGTAGTCCATGTAATATTTAGGGTTTGGATACTATACCTCTTTTTCGGTGCTCAAATATTTCTTCTCTATCACGAGCTCCATCGATGTTTAAGTTGTATCCTGTTTGGCTAATTGTAGTAAGACTAATCTCTTCAAACGTTGTAGTTTTACTTGGGATAAACCCAAAGGAAAAATTGGTTATATGTTCTAATGGAACGTTTCTAGGTCTTATAAAATCTGTATTCCTTCTAGAAGGTTCACCAAATTCTTCAGGCTTAGGAACAACATTGTTGATTAGATTGGTCTCGATTTCATCTATGTTGAGTCTTTTGCAATCTCATTGATTCCGTCATCAAATGCCCTTTTACCATATCTTCTTTCCAGTTTCTTACTAACTGCTTCTAAAGGTACAACATTAAGATCTTCTAGTTTAATTAATGTCAACTACTGATATGTTTCTTCTTCTAACTGGAAATTATTTGTCTCTTGATTATCAAAAGATAATACATCTTATTTTTCAATTATTGCATCGATAATTTTGGTTAATTCTTCTGGATTTTGTTATTTCTCAAACATATTCTTCAAGATTGTAATGCTCATACTCCATCTTGTTCTTCTTTTTCTACCTTTTATAATGATTTTTCAGTTGATTCTTTTCCTCTTTCTTTCTCGATTTTTATATCATGCAAAGGAAATGAATTTTTATTTTTTGGATTAGAAAGGATATTTACACTGAAAAAGAGTGTTAATGCTTAAAGTAGATTTTCCACTGTGTCTAGTCTCATTAACCAAAGAAAGATGGATTACAAACATTTGGTTCTTAATCTTCTTAACTTCAGTCTTAGTTTTTGCTAATTCATCTTTTAATTCTAAAACTGTATTAGTGATATATTTTAGTTAAGCTGCTACTAAAGTGGTTCCTTCTAGGGAGTGAATAATGTCTTAACCATTAGGAGCAACACAAGAAAATGACAAATGATGATTCAAGCATTAAATGTAGTTAATTAGCTTAACTAATTACTAGATATTTTAATTATCTTAATTACTATTGGCGATGTGGCTCTAATACTAGTTGAAAGAGGGATTTGAGTAATATTTATGAGAGGATTATCATGTACACAGAATTAAAATTTTCGAAAGTAAGTTTTTAAGGATTGTAGTAAAGTTTGCAAATTTGAAAAGTTTTGGGCATTATATAAAAAGTTCAATAATGACTTGTTCCTCAAGAATTGATTGCACAATAGTTCAATGGCCCAAAAAATTTATTTCCATATTTGTGGGTTCAGAAAATTCATGCACTATACTTTAACAGTCTAGAAAGTAAATAATTCCCCTCTTATAAGTCTTTGGGCTTAACTTTCTTAGTACTACCTCTTGAAATCCGAGTTTGGTATAATTGGACATTGTGTAATGCCTATAATATCCTCTTATCTAACATCAACAACTCTTCATATTGAGCCTTCACCCGCTCTGCCTTTGGGATTTGACTTTCCATAATTACTCTGAGTGAGGGTATTGCTACTTCAATTTGGACTGCTAATCCCAATCCCTACATTAAGGAATTCAATGTTGCTTCCATTGAAGTATGAGTTAAAATTCTATATCCCCATAGATCAAATGGTAACTGACTAGGGCAATCCTTATAATTCTCAACCATTTTCTCAACTACCTTATGGATATTCTTGTTAGTTGCTTCAACTATTCCATTTGCTTGGGGACGATAAAGGGATGGCATATGATGCTGAATTTTATACTTTTGAGCTGGACTTCTACTTCCTTTCTAAAGTAGCTCCTCGAATCGCTCATTTACTCATTCGGCAAACCTTATTTGTACATAATATTATTGACCAAAAACCATGCCTCACATTTCGAGGTAGGCATAGTTTAAGAAGCTGCATCTACCCATTTTGTGAAGTAGTCGATTGCTTTAAGCACATACTCATGGTAGCCTGTCCCCTTTGGCATCACCTATCAAATGTTATCGATTCCCCATACTAAAAGGGCCACGATCAAGTGGGTGCTGAGAGAAACAAGGGAGGTTAATGCTTCAAATTATTACATATTTGACATTTATGACATCTTTGCACATATGCATAATAGTCTGCTTTCATTGTGGATCGATAAGACCCCATCCTTTAGAGCTTTTTTGGCAGTATTTAGTCATTCATGTGTGGCCTACATTCTCCAACATTGGCTTCCTTCATGATTGATGCACTTCTTCTTGAGTTACACCTAGTGAGTTTATGCCCGTATCTATCTTTTTATGTGTCTTCCCCTTATCCTCAAAATACAGTGAAGCTACCACCCTTAACTCACACTGCCATTTTAAGGAGGAACCTAGTGGGCATTCCTTCATTGTTAGATACTGGTAAATGTCGTAATAACCCAATGGTATAACAATGAGCTAGTTTATCTATCCTTTCAACTGGCAACGACATCGAATGGATGCCATTGGGATTGTTGATAATTGAAGCTGGCTTTGCTACGACATCAACAAATTGGTTATCTTCGTAAGGAAGATGAGCATAGGTGATGTGAGTAAAGTTCTTGGTAAGATCCACTAGGTGAGCTTAGAATGTTGTCAAGGTTTCACTTCTCACTTTCCAGTTTTTTGACATATGATTGATTATCAAATTGGAGTCTTCATACACCAGTCGATTCCTTACTTCTATTTCTGCGGCAGCTTGCAACATGATAATACAAGCTTCGTATTATGCCACATTGTTGGTAACGTAGAAATCTAGCTTAACTGAGATAGGGGTACAATCCCCTTCTCGAGATACTAAAAGTATGTCTAACCTAATCCTTTTTGGTTTGAGGCCTCTCTAAAATACATTGTCTATACACCCTCATCTACTTGAAGAACTTCTTCTTTCAGGAAGTCGAAGGTTGCTTCCTCTTGATCCTGTTTGGCAAGTCTCCTAAGAAGTCAGACACAACCCTTCCCTTGATGGAGTTTTACGGGATGTAATGTAAGTCAAACTCCGATCACATTGTTGTCCACCTAGTGACCTTGTGTGACACCCCTACCCAAATGTGGCAGGTGCGTCACCACTATGGATGTCCAACTAGAGACACCCATAGGGCTATCTCGACACCTAAGTCTTAATTAGCCTATTAATGGACGATGACAGCGGAAGCCCGTAATAGGAATATACCTAAGGGCGTCAGGGTAGTTCTAAAGCATGCATTTATGTACATATTTAGGATAACTAAACATCAGAATTACATTCTTACATGCAAAATACATTCACAATGTAATTAATAAACAGAATCTACTACCTAAGCCTACATCAGGGCCTGCATTCCCAACTTGGCTCTTCAAAAGTATTTAACAACTAGCCTTCTTAAATCTTCCGTGATCCCTTTTAGCTTTCAAAAACCGAAAAGAGTGGTGATGTCATAAGCTCCCCAAGTGCAGTGAATAACTCTTACCTTTCTAGTTGTTACACTTTGTACATAGAAGGCAATATATCTTATGGAATATAAACAGAACACATCATACAGCATATAGAAGGCAACATAAGACATGTTCATGGTTGATAAATAGACTCATACCCTTCATACATATTAGACTGATAAACCTCACAAAAAACACACACATATCAAGAGGTGTACAATTAGACTAACCTAACCATGCCTAGTTCATACCAGATGCGATTCAAGGTCCTTGTTTTCACTTAAGTCCCCAAACAAACTCTGATGTTAGTCTAGTCACTAAAATCATAGTTGTCCCATACCATGTCCTTGGGCTCCTGATCCTCACTGGAGCCCAAAAGAAAGCAAATCCTACTAAGTCAAACTAATGGCCTACCCATAACCGTATTTCACACATACATAAGGCATATTTCTTTCAAAAATCCACACAATTGCTATAAACACATAATATCTTTCTTTAACATATTTATCAATCACACATATACATCAAAATCAATCACAATTTCACAGATATATTGATCCTTTAAATCCAAAACCTAAAATCCAAATCTAAGCTAGAAATAATTTTATAACGTACCATATATGCTTAGATTGACCAAAATTCTTTAACTGGCGAAAATCCATCCATAACCTATGCAAAGAACTATCACAAAACACAAGGTTCACAAACACATCTTGTCAGACCAGGTGAAGCCTATTCAAGGTACCAACAGGAGACCCACGCTCTGGGATACCTAGTTACACTCAAATCACAAATTGTGGAGTCAAATTTATATTCTAAAGTACTAGGAATCCACACAACTCTCAAATAACATAAATGGAGGAGTGAACTGGTAGACTACGCAGCGCCCACTCAAGGTACCAATCAACGACCCACATAGCTCCCATGTAACATAAACTGAGGAATCAATTGCATGATAGTCAAGATACAAACCAACAACCCACATAGCTCCAAACACAAAGACAACTACCTTTATAGCCATAACTCTAAAACACAACGTAACAACCTCAGTAAGACGTGAATATTCACAACTTAGTAAGATCATAAAGTTCATACTATCACAAGTTCATTTTCAAAGAACCTCAATTTCACAATTTTAATAGAAACATAATCAAAAGAAGGCATATTTCTACCCAAATAATTTTACAAAATTTCCATCATGCCAAAAAAATACCTTGCTATTTTTGATGCTAAAAAACATCCTCCACATCATTAACTTATACTTTATACATATGAATAGCCCATAGCTACACTAAACAGGATAATTGCTCTCAAAATCTTGTAACTCAATGACTACACATCCAAATTTCGCTAAAATTTTCCAAAAAAAATACCAAATATTATAAGTAATATACTATACAATTTTTATAATTTTCCAATAATTCAATCCTCCACAAAAATTAAAACAATGTTCAAATTTCTGGACTAATCAGAGTGTCCCCAATAAAAAATGGTATTTTATAACAAATTCCTTTAACGCTAACCGCATTTTCTAACAACCTTTTGGAGGTGACTCCAAATGCGCACTTCTATGGGTTCAAGCACATATTGTATTTTATGAGCCTTCTAAAGAAACTTCCAAAGAATCAGAACATGTCCATCCCTTTCCTCAGAGTTTATAATCATATTGTCTTCATATATCTCTGCTTCCTTATGCGTTAAGTCATGCAACAAGGTGGAAGCCGTTCTTTAGCATGTTGCTTCACATTCTTTCAATCAAATGGCATCATAGTGTAGGAATAGGTTCCCCAAGGTGTAATGAATGTAGTCTTTTTCATGTCCTCCATTGCCATTTTAACCTGATATAACTGACATACCTATCCATGAAAGAGATGAGGGCATGTCATGCACTATTGTCTACCAAAATATCTATATATGGCTGTGAAAAATCATCTTTTCAACTTGCCTTATTCAGGTCCTTGAAATCTATACTCATTTTTGTCCTTACATGCTTCTTTTGAACTGACATAATGTTTGTTACCCACTGAGGGTAATGGACAACCCTGATGAATATAGAATTTAACTACTTCTATTCTTCTTCCAATATTTTTAAGACCAGTTCTAGTTTCATCTTGTGGAGTTTTTGTTTTACCGGATCAACATCTGGATAGAAAGGAATCTTGTGCTTCGAGATATTTCGATCTACTCTCGGTATGTCCTTGAAGGACCATGCAAAGACATCTATAAATTCCTGTAGAAGTGAGGTAAAGTTCTCTTGCCCATATGGATTTAGTGATTTTCCTATTTTAAGCTCTTAGAGCCCTTCAGCAATCTCCAAGTTCATTAATAATGCATCTTCGATTATGGAAGTTATATCTTCGTTTTCGTTATAATAGCCAAGGAATTCAAGAGAAGAGGAATGAGATGAGTCATAAGCAAATAAGTTTATCTTATTAAAGTCGCAAATGAGTACATCTAATGCAGAGATTGAGTAAACAAAAACTGAAGACCGACGTTTAGGCTCTATCGTAAAGTTTCCTAACCTATCCCCTATCGCTATAGCGAACATTTTTCCTTCCTCTTCAGTTGTTCAAGTCACTTACTTTCAGCCTTTGGTGCTGGCATTGATGATTATGTTTGCAGCGTCAAAATCGATGTTGGACATACCAAGTGATAGAATAGTAGTAGGCTCTGCTTGCTTCCTATAATGTTACCCAAACAGGATCCCAAAGATGTTACTTTCAGCTAGGTGGATGTAGTCTTAAATGGATTGATCTCTTCTTATGACAGTAAATGTTTCCTCTTCTAGTAGTTAGCAGTCACTGAATATCTCTAACGTAGGCATCCATATTCATTTTTCTTCTATATAGCGAGGTTCGGGAAAGCCATAGAAAGGAAAATTATCTCCCTCATAAAGGAACTGTCCATTAAGAGTAAGGGGCTAGGGTCTTATAGTGCAGTACTTATGGTAGCCTTGGGCTTCTTGTCTGGCTTTAGCCACTTCCTCAAGAGTGGAGTGATACCTAAACCCAAACTCATAGCCTTCCTTTCGAGTTAAGGGAAAGGTAGTCCACCCTTGTGCTTTTCATCCTATAGCCATCCCCAAGAAGTATCCCCACTTTTTAAGGATAACATTCACTTTTAAATTTGAACAGGGATTGAAGTCGGATGTACCTTGGTCCTTCTCCAAGGCTTCCTCTATTTCAAAGTTATAGAGTTCCTTATCATTACTATCAAGCTCTATCTCCAATACTGGCCCCTTATTAGTGTTTGTAGCAAACAAGTTGTCCCCTCCAATAGTGACCACATGTCTCTTTATTAGCATCTTCACTTTCTGGTGCAGGGTAGATGGAACTGCCTAGTGCTCATTCATCATTTAAGTTAAACGTAACTAGAATATCCAAAACTTAGAATTCCATATTCCTTTCAACCAGACCTATATAAATGAGACAGAGGATAGTGTCGAGCACTGGCCTTTTTGAATTATCATATGCTCTTAGATGAGTTGAAGGCATTAAGATTGAGTCTTTCTGGATTCCTAGCCTTTTAAAATCTCTCCAGAGCCAAACATTTACGACTTTAGCACTAAATCCTCTTCTTGGACTATCGTCCCATTTTCCCTTTTTAGGGCCTGTTGTGTCCCTTCTTTTGCTTAGTGTCATCAAACTTTCGTGAGATATTGGACATTAGCTTAGTCTTCCTCTCTCCAAAGGTCTTATTCTTCATTTTCCCCAAGAAATCATCATCGTTTGCTTTAACCGGGAAATAACATTCATGGGTTTCATATAAATCCTCATCATCATTTTCTCATAGTCCATGAACTTCTAAAACTGTGGTGGTATGCTTACCCTTGAGTTTGGCCCATGAATGCTTTGTATTAGCATGGACGGATCCCACTCGCTTTCTTAATCATTCGTGATAGCATAGATGCCTTCATGCTCTCTAAATGGATTTTTGCCATTGTTGGGCTTCTGAGCTGCTTTAAGCGAAGGGAGTTTTCCTAACTTGAATATCTTCTATAGTATATTCATAGAAGTGCAGTAGTTTTTAGTATCGCACCAATTTGTAGTACTTTGTTGGATAAAAGGAATTAGGTAGCCTAAGAGCTTCAGTCTTCATCTTCATCTGAAGGTGGTCAATTTCTCCTGTGGCCAATAGTCATTCCAGAGCTTAAGCATGTAGGAGGTCACTATGGGTGTATACTTAGTGTAGATTTATCGTACACACTTCCTTGGAGCTACTTGCCTTTTTATCCTTTTCTGGTCGGTGCCTTTCAAATTGCTAATAGTCTTTATAGGTGCTTATCTAGCTAGTTCTTCCACCACTAGCATACCTACATTCCTCAATATTATGAAATTTTCAAACAACATAAATCGCATGTGCTGCCTATACATAGGTTGATGATTCCTAATGAATAACCTCACTTAGTTGGCTTCCAAAGGTTGACCCACTATGTGAGCAGCCATTACCCTTCATTTAATAAGGCAATTAGAAAACCATTCCTTTTCTTCATATTTGATCAGCTGCAAGTGAGTGAGTGTGATTGGGAGGTCAGCATTCTTTGAATTTTGATGTAAGAACTCCCTACAAAGATCACCCTAATTCATGGCCTTTCATGGGTCCATATAAATGTATAACCTCATCACATCCTTGTCAGGGGTCTAAGGAAATATGATGTGGAAGGTGTATGTATTAATCCCTTTTATAGTCAATGCACATTGCATTATAAAGTTCTTTACATTATGGTGAGGATTTTCGAGGTTCCATGGAACTTGATGTCTGGTGTAGTGAACTTTGGGTAACTTCCCATTTAGAACTGAAATAAATCCTGCATACTCATTAAAATAATTGTTGAACATTGAAAATTCCTTATGTAGTTGTTATATTTGATATATTCGTGCATTAGCTTGAGGAGTGTAATTTTTCACTTCTTCTTATTTCTGAGTCTCTAATTCTCCTTTTCCATCATCCTTCCCCTTCTCGGTGTAGGTTGCTCACTATTTTCACCTTGGGATTCTTTAGTGAGGTTATGGAGCACGGTGGACGTCATCTCTGTCTTCTTCTGCTTGTCCTCTATTTTAGTTTGCATCCTTTTTAACATCTTAATAAGTTGATCAATCTCATTGTTCTCTGTAGCATATGTTGCTCGACCTTTACTTCGACCTAATAGGAGGAGTTTCTTTTAGATTGCTCTTAAGATAGAAGTCGTCCGGTTAACAGACTCCACCTGTATACTTTCTTAGTCTTCCTTATCCTATTAGTAATGGAAAGTGCTTAAGACTAGCTCATCTAAATACATTTCGAAAGGGAATTAAAGACTCAAAATCAAGCACACAAACTCAAGGACTAAAAACCTAATATCAAAAGTCTATAATGCTCAATGTATACCATGAATGCTAACTCACAGCATACCCTAAAGGAAGCTGACTAGTCTAGACTTGCATGCAGGCTACCGGCCAAGCTTACTATTGGGCCCCAAAAATTGACGTCCTGATCTCTACCCTTTTAAGCTAAATTCAAACTGAGTTGAATGGAAACTAACTCTCAGACACTGGTTGGATTTCGTAATTGCCAAAAACTGACTTATGCCCTTCTCTTAAATTTTAACTCAAGCCAATGGCAATAGACTATAGAAATCCCAACAAGGTTATCCTGAAGTACACCTAAACTCTATCCCTTCTCTAGACATCGACAGAATGCGAACGCCTATTTTTTTTTTTTGGAACACCCAAGCGAGCTCTTTCAAGCTCCAATGAGTCCCCTATTGTGACCTCATATACCCTAAATTAGGGCTAGAACACATTCTGGTCCAAGGTCAAGGGCCCGCTATGGCTCAGTTGGCTTTAGCTCTTAACCTTAGTCACTAAGTTTGATTTTTTCGAACCCAATTCTCCTGAGATGTAAAGCATAAACTCATAGTCCTTAGGGCTAGCGAAGATGAGTTATACAAAAACACATTCAAGCAAACATATGAGTTCCATCTTAAACAATAACTCTGTGTTATGGGTAGTTCAAGTAAGGTTTACAGCAGTCCTTTCACAACCCAAATGTTTCATACGCCATCCATGGGGTGCATGTTAAGACAGGAGCATTTTGGTTGCTTTTCTAAATCTTGTGGACTTGGAGGTGTGTTATGAGTCAGTGAAATAGTGGTAGGCTCAATTAGAGGTCTAAATGGACCCACTGAGTTAATCAAATGTTTTTTCCAGTGGCAATAGCGTAGTTTAATCCTAGAGGCGCTGTTAATCCTATTAGGGCATCACTTTAGTGCAAGAACGCCTAATGCGAGTGTAACTAAAATAATTTCCTGTATTGAATTTCAAGTCTCGCTCTCTTTGAAAAAGCGTTCCAAGTGGATTCGTACTGTAAGGCCCCCCACCTTAGGGAACCTATCCTATGCTGAGGTCCCCATAAATGATAGGATTTGGTTGCTATGGGTTCAATTTTGGACTTAAATCCAGTTTATTTATTTATTTATTATTTTTAGGAGAAGAGGCACATTACAACCAAACTGTAGGTCTAAAGTTGCATCCAGGATATGATCAAGCAACCCGACCAAGTTCCCAGGCTAAAGGCTACCATTGGCTGGACCCTCCTAAATGCTACTATCTGGTTCAGGAATTGCCTGTAGGTTTCATCCAAGAACT
>JACYFF010031952.1:27981534-28003136 GCA_017589665.1 Selenicereus undatus | reverse complement strand
TGCTACTATCTGGTTCAGGAATTGCCTGTAGGTTTCATCCAAGAACTTGAATAGGGATTGGATTTTGGGGCCAAAACAGATCCTGAATCCAGGTCTAGGTAGTTTTATTGTTGGGGTCCCAATCCAATTTGCCCAATTTAAGAGAAAATAAAGTAAAAAAAGAATAAATAGTGAAAATAAGAAAGGCACAAAGCTTAAACAAATAGAGTCGCCAGTGAGTTTTAGGAAAAACTTGCAGACCAAGTTTACTCTTTAAAGTGAACCATAAACTAACAAGGACAAATGAATGGAACCACAAAAGGGACTGCTAGTTTACCTCAAAAATGTTTTTGAAAAAGCATGAGTTATCCTGAGTGTAAGGATCATCTTAGCTCCATAAGCCCAAACTAAGGATCAAGATTTGGGATTGCTGGTACGATGACATGATGAAATGCATCACATCACCGCCCCTCATCAGTGACCGCCTATGCTAATCCATGCTAAAAATTAGATCTTAGTTACACTATCACACAGTCATGTAGCGTATTAATATCAATCATGTCAAATAACACAAATCATCGAAAAAGTGCTAGTCTACAAAAATTCAAATAAAGTAGAATTTATAGTGACCAGGGAGCTACCTAAAAATTACATCTGCATCAAACTTGGAATCAAAAAGAATGAAAAGAAAGAAGGCAAAAAGATAAGGGAAGATTTAAATTACATCCTCAAGATAGCCCACTTAATTTACTTGAGAACCCATAAAAGTGATGTCGTTTAATGATTACCCTAATCTCTCATACTTAATGCCTTTAATGCGTATGTTTTACATGAGATTTGTCAGTCTTTACCTATCTAATTTCCACTACTCTTTTATCAGAAATCTCTTGTGATTTTTCAATACTATAACTAGTGGGAATTTGGTGCTAACTTAATGATCCTAACCCTAGGGGAAACCCTCTTTTTATAGGAGTTTAGGGAATAATCTGAATCGGTTTAAAGAAAGGAGACCTAATCCTAGTAACATTAAGGTTAATCTAAACGAATGAATTAATTCAATGAGGATTCTGATTAATCAAATGGGTAAACTAATCCAACTAAGATACTGATTAATTAATCCTATTTAGAGCAAGAAAAACTCAGAGAGCCAAAAAATAAGGGAACCGGCCTAATTTGGATTAGGCTCGTTAGGTTAGCTTCTATTATGCCCTCTTTTGTTCTCCTTTTTATTTCAGACCCAATTTTTTCATATCACTTTGGTGAGCTCCTAATACACAAGTTGGGGTATAATTTACATTATTTGGCAATAACAAATAGATGCCATTTTTAGATTGCTATAGCAATATATGCCCCTAAGATGGCTTATTTGTAAACTAGGCAACCTCGTTAAGTGCAATAAAAGGCATTCTCCCAAACTCTCTCTTTTGTGTGTGATCTCTTTCCTCTTAACTCAGTCTTCTTGAGTTTAAGTCATGCAGCTCTTAGGAAGGCTTGCTAGCAAACTTTGTAAGGTTAGGGAAAGTTTGCTAGCACTGCACTAGATTCGAGGCTGTGTAAGAATTTTGTTGTGATAGTTGGTATCAGAGCCAAAGTATGAGACAGACCACATTAAGTGCAAGTGACGCTTCCACTAGCAACCAACAAGGTTACTAGAAGGGCAAGGAGAAAAGGATATGTTTTCCTTCATGGAGGAAAGGCTAGCCAAGGTCAACACTACCATGTATGCCCTAACAATTAGGGTCAGTGACTTGAACAAGCGCATCGAGGAGCTCGAGTCTGAGAAGGATATAGAGGAGCTTTGTGGGGAGATGGATGCGATGGTGAACTCCGTAGTTGCCGACTTCAATAAGGAGATCCAAGCCCTTCGAGTGTCAAAGGTTGCCAAGGATGGTGAGCCAAGCTTGTAATGCCAAGATATCAAGTTGTGCATGGGCGTGATGGTCAATGGTAGATCTGTCCAAGTGTCCACCTGTAAAGCTTGCCGAGAGCTACAAATTTAACTACTACTTCGATTATTAAATACTTTTTATAGCATAGGGAAGTAGGGATCGATCCACGAGGAAAGATTGTTTTAAAAAGGCTAGCTTAATCCTAAATGATTTTACTAATCCAATTTATTAAGTCTAACCTTAATAATTCTAAAATAATTAAAATATAATGAATAAGAATCTAGAAAAAATACCCAATGATGCTTCTAAATATTCTAGATCATATTCTGGAAATAAAACAGTAAAAAAATTCCCTAAATAATTTAGAAAAATAAAACAGAATAGTAACTGAAATTCTAATTAGAAATCAATAACAGCAAATAATAGTCAGAAAATAAATATTAAAAATGTCAAACAGTAACTTAAAATATTATACTTCAGGTCTATAAGCTTATAAATTCTAAATTGTATCTAATTTATTTCAGAAAAATCAGATCAGAAAATTAGCACAGAATATCAATGCAGAATATTAGATCTGAAATTAGAAATAAAATAATCTGCATAAATATAAATACGAAAATAATTAAGAAAATGACCCTAATTCTAGGACACAATTTTCTGGACTTAAAAATACCTAATCATCGTGAATTAATAATTGAAATTGAAATTTTCAGAATTAATAACCTAAAAACCTGCACATATTAATTTCTTAAAATAATGCTGAAAAATGAGCAAATAACTTCCAAAAATTACGAAATTAAATATGGGCAGACTAGGATACTATATAAACCCTAGGACCTGATAAAAATCGAAAAACAACAAAAATAACTATTTTTCGTCTAATTTCTAACAAACTTGTAATTAAATACTAAAACTGAATATAAATAAATTTAAAAATCAAAATCTAAGCTATCTAAAATTCCCTAGACACTCCTAAAAGATTATACTTTTGGGGGGGGTCGATTGGATTTATATGGTAACCAATAAAATGAAACAAAAATTAACAAACAAACCAAATTAACTATAAGCAACAAATAATTATCAAAGTTGTCAAATTTATCAAGGATACTTAGTATAATCTTAATCCACCATGCAAATTAATATTTATCATCAACACACAAGTTAATTTCATTCATGAGTTAAACTATAGAAGATATCCACCAGTGGCTCTTCCCCGTTTTTCCTTAGATTCTAGTTTACTTAGGTCCACCCCTAATATAAACCCTACTAATTTGATAATCTTTACACCAGTGCAAAAATTTAACCAAACTAGAGCATGAAGAATTAGAAAAACATCATTGAACACTTTGTAACCAATTTACCAGCAAATCAATTTAACAAAGATCTAAAGCGACTACCTAATTAAAAGAGATGGGTTTGAGACATCTATGATTAATTAGGGTGATACCTAAGCCTAAAAAACTATAAATTTTACATATTATAGTCTTCTAAACTATCAATCGAAATTGTATTTAATCAACTAGCATGCATTCTAATCGATTTAACACAAATTTCATAAACGATAAACGCTAATCGCTAAAGAATCATGAATATAAATCAAGTAGGCATTAAAGCATAAAACTTGTTTCAAAATAATCAATTTAGCATGGATTCAAGAAGATTATACTAAGCACAAAAAAATTACTCACTCATATTAAGAATAAAATTACAAATTTCACCCAAATACTTCATGTTTAACAATAATCTAGTCAAAGAAATACAATAAAATAAAGTAAAAACAAAACAAAGAAATAAAATTATGTTACTTAGAGATGATGATGATGATGGGTGATGGAGGAGTGATTAGGCATGATGAGATTAAGAAGAAGGGATGCCGTGACTGATGATGAAGGTGGCAGTCGTGGGTTATGGTGAAGGGGTGAGAGATTCCTGATTAGGGTTTCCTTCATCCTTTCTTCCTTAGACTTCTTCTCCCTCAAGACTTCTAGCTCTTCACCGACTCTTGAAATCCTAACCCAATTAAATAATTTTGGAAATAATATTCTCCATAATTATTATTTTTGGACCGTCTTTATAGCTACGCATGTAAAACCCGAGCTTCGACGTCTTCTCTTCTCCTTTTTATTTTATTAATGCCTAACCTAAAAAATATATAAAATAAAATAAATTAGATGAAATAATATATATATAATATACTTAAAATAATTATTAAAATAATGCATGATTTTTGGCTTAACACCACCACTCCGAAGGTGAATGCTCCTCACCCTCATTCCTGTCACGGAACTAGTAGTGCAAGGGAGATTTATAACTTCCTTTTAGGATTTAGGGTCTTCTTCGAGGCAATAAGCATCAAGAAGGATGCTCAAAATGTGAGTAGCATAGGTGTGACAACATTAGTAGAGGGTCCAATCCCATTAACACTTGGGATGGGTTTGAGAGGGAACTCATGTAACATTTTTATCCAAAGAATGCTGAAAAAGAGGTTAGGGCCAAGCTTCAATGCCTGTAGCACAAACACAGTCAAAGTCTATAGTATATTAAGCAATTCAAGGAGCTACTCTTGTAAATTTTAGAGCAAGATTCCCTCTTTTGCTTCCTTAATGGCCTTTAGGAATGGACCAAGATGAAGCTGAAGAGGTATGGGGTATAAGACCTTGCGCTGTCGATTACTGTCACTGAGTTATTGCTCAAGTTCAAGAGGGAAACTCCAAAGATACAATGCGATAAGCCATGGGAAAATGGTGATGATAGAGGAGAAAATGATTATTCTCCCAAGAGGTACTTACTGTCGAATAACAAAAACAACATGAAGAAGGATAAGTCCTCCAAGATGATCTCATGGTCTTATGCAGCATGCCCCATCATGTCTTTAAATCTCGAACACAAGGCACGCTTTTCGCCCTTGGCATGGAGGAAGAAAGGCAAGAGTAGGAAAAGGAGATTACCTTAATGACGCTCCTAACTTCCATATAACCAAATTAAAGGACAGGGTGCTACCTAGTGGCCGCTTATGTATAGAGACTAAAGTTTGGGGTAAGAAACTCCATGCTATGGTGCACATGTAGCAAACGCAATGCACACGGAAAAAGAGCTTGTTGATGATATTAGCCCACATACAAAAACGAAAAAGGATATGTTAAAGGAGTTAACGCGAATAGCCTTCTAGTCTATGGAGTAGCTTGGGGTGTTGACATTGGAATTGAATTGCAGAGAGGGAAGGTCAACATAACTGTGGGTTCTCTTGATGATCCGAAATTGTAGCTAAGGATGGACTCCTCGATAAGGCGAAAGCATTCATAGTCCCCTATGCCATTGCATTGTTCATTATGGACTAGGGGTAAGCTCCATGTTAACCACCCTTCGATTCTTAAAAAATAGGAAATCAGGTTAATTAGCCACCATACAAAGGGTGAATGTCCTATAAATGGCATCATTTATGCTTCAAAATGCATCCAAGGGGAGCTGGGGACCTTAAGGGTGTCATGTTAGTGACATTGCTTGGGAATTTGGCACAAAGGAGGCAACAGGCCAGTACAAGGCTAGAATGCAAATGCACAAGGGGTGAACATACCGAGTAGTTAAACACAACACGCTAACCTAACCAAGTAGAAGGGATACACATGGGAGTATGGTAACTCAATAATTCAGCATATGAAGACCCAAAGGCAAATGAGAATGTTGCCTATTAGGTGAGGGAGAATGTCACATGCCCAGTTTTTAGAGACTTCTGCAATGTTCCTAGACCTTCCAGGATGTTTTGAAATTGTCATTAGCTAACTCGAACATTCTAGAGTGTTGTTAAAAACCTTTTGGAAAGGACCAGAGTCTTCCACATTGCCCTGGAAGGTTCTAGAGTGTTTGAGGACTTTTATGGTACTCTAGAACATTATAGGTTGTATTAGAATATCCTAACTACTCTCACTCCTAAAAAAGTACAAAATAACGGCATATTTCAGAAACGGAATAAAGTAACGACAGAATGAGCGATGGAAATGGCAATGGAAAAATTGTATTAGAAATAACTCAAAACTAGCAACACAATAGGCAACGGGTAAGTAATTCTATCTCCAGTTTTCAACACTGGCGATGGAATATCTGTCCCTAGCTAAACAAAAATTGAATTTATTTCAAACTAGCGACGAAAAAAAATTTTAGGTGGCGACGAAATATCCGTTGCCATATGTTTTTTCAAAAAGTTCGCTGAAGGGCGACGAAAATTCCTTCACTCCCCCCATTAAAAGAACCAGATCTGGTTCTTCAAACCATTCCCTCGTGAAACAACCCAAAGAGAGAGAAAGAGTTGTCGACAGCGCCGCAAACCCCCACGACCGTTGCCGGCCGACCATGGCCATCCTTCCCCGCTGCCGGCCGACGCGTATAGCTGCCCCTTGTCGATTGCTTTGACTGAAATTAAGGAAAATTTCTCACTTCAACTAGTTTTCATTTCTACAAATTTTTGTATTACATTGTTAGAATTTCACAGTTAGTTCATATTTTTGTTAAAATGTGATATTTGTGCTAAGCTATTGCTCTAATTTGTTTCAAGATTTTGGTCAAGGCAATTTAGGATTCAGGTTTGGTAATTTGAATTTAAAATGTGATATGTTGGTGGAATAAAATGCTTTAGTTCATAGTTTTGTTGAAATGTGATATTTGTGTGAAGTTATTACTCTAATTTGTTTAAAAAATTTGCCCAATGTAATTTAGATTTAGTTTTGGTACTTTGAAGTTGAAATTTTGATTTGTTGGTGGATTGAAATGCTTTAGTTCATAATTTTATTGAAATATGATATTTGTGTGAAGTTATTGCTCTAATTTGTTTTAAGATTTTGCCCAACATAATTTAAGCTTATGTTTGGTAATTTTAAGTTAAAATTTGATATGTTGGTGGAATGAGAATGACGATGAACATAATAATCATTTCCCAACTCCATCTGTGTTTCAACCATAAGGGACCACCATTAGTAGGGAAAGATCAAGGTATCTCACATATGCTGAATATATTACTATCCATCTTCACATGTTGTTAAACTATGATAAAGTTAAACCTTATATTCAGTTAGTGCTACCTTAAGTTTCTATTGAGTTAATCGTTCAAACCACCAGTTTATTTACCACCCTGAGAAAATGCGACAGAATTTTCACGAAAGAAGTCAGAACTGTACATCCCAATGTCAACAATGCTGATGTTGACAACATCATCAAAACTCATTTTACAGATTAGTTTAGTCAAAATGTAAGTAATATAACTTATTCCTTGATCATTTTCACAGAACAACTTGGTGCATTGTATTAATTAAAAGCCCATCTTATGTCACCTTAGCTGCATTGCATTCTACTATTTGATAACTACAAACATTAGTACTTGACACAATTGGTTGCGAAGCCAAATCGGTATGTGTCAACATGGTTGGTATATAGAGTTAATGGATTTAAATTCCACACAGAAGCTCACAGTGTCGAGAAGAAAACACATAATTGTGGTGTTGGTGTATGTGGTACGGGAGAAGGCAAGATTGAGAATGATTATTATGGCGTACTTCAGGATATTGTCCAAATTGAGTATGTAGGCGAACCACTTAAAATATATGTGCTATTCAGTGGTGAGTGGTTTGATCCTACATTGAATCATGGTACACGATCTCATAAACTAAGCAAACTTATGGACGTACATCGCACAAGGAGGTACCCAAAGTACGAACCATTCATCTTCCCAAACACCGCATCACAATTATAGTTTATGCCACATCTAGATTGCTTAAGAGATATAGCCAATTGATTTGTTGTCATACCAACCAAACTAAGGGCGAGAGTGGATAAGAAATACACTCTACCTACTACTTACCAACAAACGGGAATGATGACACTCGTCGAACCTGTGAATGATGTTATCCCTACATCATTAATGGATGAAAGTGCGTCACTGGAAGAGGTTAATGATGAAATGGGTATCTCATTTATTCAGGATAATGAGGACATATATGAGGAAGAGGATGATGAGGGTGATGAAAAGGCTTAGTGGAATGGCAGTAATGAAATAGATGAAGTAGAGGAAAATATGCATTTATATGATGATGATGACAATGATAATGACGTTGACGATGATGATGATGCAGATGATTTATGCTTATGAATTGTTATATATTTCAGTATTTTCTTAGAAAACTATTGGTTGTGACTTTACTTTTATTGCATGAATGAATTCTGAAAATATTTGTTACCTACCTATTATGTTGCCTAAGTAAACGATTGATATGTGCAAATTTTATATATTTGTACTTGCATTTACTATCAACTATTTTAGGTATGGATTCCACTTCTCATCAAGATAAGTCCTCTACTCTAGGTAGAGGACGAGGGCATAGGAGCTCCGACGTAAATCCTACTGCAATATAAGTTGATCAACCTTTCCCCCATATACCTCAGACTACATTTCAACAAAGAACAACAATGAATGCTTACATACTAGGTCTTTTAGGACCAATCACATCCCCATTTGGGGCTTTGAATCATCAGGCCTCGTATATTCCCAAGCAGACAACCATGTATAATCAATTTGCCCATAACATTCCACCGAACCCCCCTATTCTGAACCTTGTTCACCCTACTCCCCAACCTAATGACCCTAACTCAAACCAGTCCCAAGAAAACATAGCAGCTAAAGAAAATGAAGCACAATTGAGTCATGGGAGCACTCGAACAAAGAATTATATTGAGCTAGATGGTGACGGGTAAGTATCTAATTGTTATTTGTTTTGAACTTCAAGTATTTTACTTAACAACTAATCAATTTGATGTGTTTTGTTTAATTAGATTTCTCCCAAATGAAGGTGCTATTACCAGGATTTCTCTCATATATCATAGAAAATATGATGGAGGTTGGCCTACTTAGGGTGAAGTGTCAAAACCTGTACGGGATTTGTGATATGGAGAGTTCAAGGTAACTAAAGTCGCTACATATTAATACTTTGTGTGAACCTGATAAATTACTATTATATTGTTTGATGTGTTTGTTGTCTTCGTAATTGCAGAAGTGGTTTACTTGGGATCTAGTCTATGAGGACCATATAAGAAAAAAATTTGAAAACTGAGACAATACACGGTTAAGAGACTTCCTTTCCAAAGCACGAAAACACAACAAGAAGCCTATTTGGCTCGATGATGCTCAATGGGAGGGACTGTAACAATACTGGGCAAATGAAGTTTACAAGAAATTGCGTGAAACACACCAAAAGAATCGACTAGGTACTCTAGAAAGTGGTGGCCTATCTCTCCACGCTTATGGCTTGATCCCTATGCATGAGCATAGGAGGCGTCTGGTAACAAAATTTGCTATGTATTCCTTTAATTTTAATATTTTAGGCCACTTTGAATGTTGTTTGGCTTGTGTTTCATATAATTTTATTTGGCCCATAGAGGAACTACTTGGGACAGATCCCACAGTTGTTGAATTATTCAGCTACACTCACAAACTCCATGGCAAAGAAGATAGCCCTTAAGTTGATAAGAAATCACAACAAATATGTGTAAGTTATTCTCAATTCTCAATCTTTATTGATATTTCAAACTGGAGTTGTATACTTTACTTTCATTAACTGTAACATATATAATTTTTTGCATATGTTGTGATATTGTAGGAATCCTTTGAATGAGAATTTCAAAATGCAATCAACTCTCAAGGGATAGGGGATGACAATTCTCAAGATCCATCCCAAACACTTTCAAACCCAAATAAGTTACGGGTTAAGAAAAAATACCATATTTATGGCATTGGCAATGAGGCTATCAACAATGGGGAAGCCTATCACTTCAGTCTCACTCAACGAGCCAGTATAATTTTAATATTAAAGTTTCAACGAACATGGTTATATGATAAGTTTATTTGATTGATATACGAATGCATACTTCACATAAATGACTGTTAATAGGTACAGGTTATATGACATCGCAACAAGAGGTGAATGATTTAAGGGGTGTAGTAACCAACTTGGGGGGTAAGCTAACTTCATATGTTGAAAGTTACTGGTTGCTTATGGAGAAATGTAAGCAACTGGAGGAATTCAACAAAATGCTCACCGAAAGCAACCAGGAGCTGAGCCAGCAAATCATGGGTATCGATTAGCGATTGCAAGCTTTTTTTCAAATGGAATAAGCGTCTAGGTTGGGATCTCAAACCACCCTTTACTCATCATCCACAACATAATGAGGATTAAGAAGATGATGATCCTCACCTTGGTGATTGAGTAGCTTATGACTTTCCCCCAGTTGGTGGTTCTCCTCTTTGCTTCTTGGTGCTTCTGACGGATTGGTGCTTGCTTCTCCTTCCTCTTGGTGCTTATTTAATTCCCATCCTCTTGGTGCTTGCTTCTCCCTCTTCTTCTTACTTAATTTCTCTTGGATTAACTAGCAACTTGTAGTTTGTTTGGAATTTGTGGTTTGTGGATTGAAAAGAGTTGGTTTCAAGGGTTGGATTTGTTGTTAAGTGTAATTGAAAACTATTTTGCTTTGTATGTGATATTCCACCTGTTTGTGGTTTGAAAATTATTGAGAATGCTTCGAATGGAGTCATACTCAAAGCCATTGGATGGCCATGGAGTGAATACTCTTTGTAAATTTCTTGTAGGGATTTAAATATATGTACTGAGAGATACGATCAAAAAGAAGCGTTTTATTTAAAAAAATGACAAACATAGCAACCGATTGGTGACGAAATCGAAGGTTTAATTTTTTTAACTCAGAAGTCAGTGACAGAATGTGATGTCCGTCACCCTTAGCAACTCCGTCGTTATTTCTGCCGCTAATGGTGACGGATTGAACATTCCGTTGCTGACTTCCCCCTCTTTTTATCCCCCACCAAAAATCAGGATATTGTCGTGTCCGTCGCTGGTTCCGTCGCTAATGGTGATGAAATTTCAAAATTTCTTCGCCAGGTACTTAGCGACGAGTGAAAAATCGATAACCCTTTTCCATCGCCAATTTCGTCGCTGAAATTAAAATTTTGTCTCTATTATGCCGTTTTTCGTCGCTGATTCCATCGTTATATATACTTTGTTCGTAGTGTCTCTAGAATGTTCCATAAGGTTCTAGACTTGTAGATATTTATAACTTAAGTACAAGGAATTCTAGAGTCTTAATATTAGCCATCAACTTAAATTAATATCTATTACCGACTGAGGAAATGGCCTATGTATACCCCCAAGGGGCTTATTTGTAAACTAAGCAAGCAAGATGGGTGCAACAAAAGGCATTCTCCCAAACTCTCTTTCTCTTGTGTATGATCTACTTTCTCTTAGCCTACTTACTCCCCTTTAGTTTAATTTAAACACTCTTGGTAATGCTTACTAGCAAATTTGATAAGTTTAGTTTGATAGCGCGCCATAGGAATTGAGGTTCTGTAAGAATCATCCTATGACACAAGGTCGCCACGTTGCTTTATTCTTATACACATTTATTTTAGGACACGACCTTCAAGAGGATTAGGTCATGCTGGATCATATGGGAGTCTATGCGTATGGGTGGCTAAGCTTGTTAAACAAATGTGGGGTAAATGCTACATGATATAGTGGAGCAAGAAGAAATTGAGTTAAAGTCCAATTTTGCTTCATATAAATTCAGTTCTTAAAAAGACAAATTTAACCAGAGATTCATATCTGAAGAATACTCATTAGCTTTGTTGTTAGCAAAATCATAATGTTTTAGCATTTGTTGATGTTGGATAATTTTGAGAGATTTTAGAGTTCTGTTGAGTACAATTTTGTTGATTGTTATGCCAAATCTTAATTTGCATTTTGATCTCTCTTAATATCCCTCTTTCATAGGAAGAGTATTAGTAAAGGGGGTTTCCTAAGTTGGAAAAGACTTCCTTGAAAGAAATGGTTAAATAATCATACTATTCAATTATTCAGATCCTCGACATCCACTTGGCTTAGAGAGCTCTTGTGAGAGTGACGAACATGCCAGTGATTGAGAAAGACAAGTGGAGCTTTAGACTTGGATGGGCCCAAGCCGAAAGCAAACACATCTTATTTGGACTTAAAAGTTCTTTTAATTAAAAAAATGAAGAAATTTAGGGAGAGAAGACATGCAAGACAAAAAATAGTTTTGTGTATTTCCACCGTAAGAAAATGGAACAACATGAATATAGTACTTCTCTTCTAACACTAGCCTGAGTTGTAAGCAACCATAGGATATAACAGCTACGAACTGTGCAAATATAAAAAAAATTATATTACAACATATTAGTGTTATCACTCTCCCGCAAGTTGGAGCATGTGGATTCATAGTGCCTAATTTGCTTTGTAAACACAAAAAATTTACTTGTCCAAAGTTTTAATAAGGATATCTACTAACGAATTCCATGAAGGATGATAATCTACAATGATATCACCTGAAATATAGTGGTTTTGAATAAAATGACAATCTATCTCAATGTGTTTAGTCCTTCATGGAATACTTGCAGAATTGCTTAATTATCACAGTGCAACCTTGGAGGCCGATTAATAATGACTCCTATAGATACTAGGGAAGACTTATAAATACTAGGAAAGACTTAAGCCAAATCACGTACTTGTCACATTGCCATAGCCTTATGTCCAACTTCTATTGAAGATCAGGAAATTATGGTTTGCCTCTTTATCTTCCTTGAAATATGAGACCTGCCAAGTGTTAAAAAAGATCTAGAAAGGAAACATCATGCAAGGAAAAAGCTCCACAATCTGAGTTATAGTATGAATAAACCTACAAATTTGAATCACTTACCAACAAAACTCCATACAGGTATTTCCTCTTAAGTAATGTAAAACTCACCTAACTGCCTCGAAATGTTCTTCCCTTCGCTCCTGCACAAATTGAGATGGTATGTGCACTACGTAACAGAACTTAGGATGCGTAATAGTAAGGTAGATTTGTCTACCAATTAACCGATGATACTGGGATGGTTCTTGCAATAGTTTTTCATATGCAAGAGCAAGCTTGTGATTTCTTGCTACTTGAAAACTCATTGGTTTGCATCAAAGAGGTCTATATTCTTCAGCAATTTCATGAGCATACTTTCTGTGACTCAGAAACAGTCCATTGGAACTCCTCATAACCTCAGTGCCCAGAAAAATACTAGAGGGGACCTAAATCTTTTATGTGAAAACACCCACGTAAGTATTCCTAGAACTCAGTATAACCTTGTTCGTTATTACGTATGAGCACTAAATCATCAACATAGGCTGAAAGATCCATAAAAACATGTCGCATTTGGAAGTGAAGAGAGAATAATATTCATAAGAGCAAATAAACCCAAATTCATCCAACTTAGATGACAACTCGGGAAACCATTTTCTTGGTGCTTGCTTCGGCCAGTATAAAGATTTGTTAAGCTCACATACTTTATTCAGATATGTGTGGTTTTGAAAACAAGAAGGTAAAGCCATCTATACGTCTTCTTCGTTGTTATTCACATCCATTTGATACAGTTACTATTCCTTTGAAGCTGTAACTAAAAGAAATGCTAACCAACTTAGCCGCCAATGCAAAAGTTTTATGATAATCAAAAGCTTCCGCTGGCTTATCTCCTTGTACCATAAGATACACATTGAAGTATCAAACGATTCCATCAAAATTATATTTAACTCTAAACAACTATTTACAGTCAAAGGGTTTTTTCCCTTTATGCAATTCTTCGATCGTCGAAGTATGATTCTTCTGCAAAGCTTCTATTTCTTTGGCCACTTATTCAACCTCATGAAAGTGCCTGGGGTAAACAATTTTGGATATTACAACCAAGTAACATCTATGCTTATTGAAAAAATTAGCGTAGGTAATATTATCAGCAATATGGTAAGGATTACCTGCGAACACCTTACGTGGTGGGTTTACAGTTACTATGATGGGAACTTTTGTCTGAGTTGTATCGCACACATAATTGTAGAGATGATTAGGAGTTCTTTTGGTGTGCTATCCATGGCCTACTTCCACAGTTTAGTCAGCAAGACCATCTTGAGAGCTCCCCTTCTTAATGCATGGCACTCGATTCAACAATCTTACATTTCACTCCATTCATATCTTACTCCCTTCTTTCATAAATTTCATCAACCATTCAGTTCCTCACAGGTTTGTAAAGCAAATTGATCTAATCTTGTTCATCACAAACAATAGCAGCATTAATAATTTTTGTTGTTACCACATCATAGTGTTCATTTTAGCAGCCAAAGTATACTCCTCATTAGAAACTGCATCTCTGCTTATAGATATTTCTCTCGTTTCTAACTCATTAACTTCCCCATTTTTTTGCAAACAACTAACCAACAAATACGCATTTTCTACTTCTTTCTCAAAACACTTTAGTATGGTCATGTGTCGATTTTTCCTTACAAAGGACCTCATATGCTGCTTTACCTTGAAAAAGTAAAGTAAGATTTTCGTTTATCAAATAAATAACAGTTAGAAAACACTCATCCAAGCACTCAATAGGAAGGTCAGTTTGGAAACGTAAGACTCTAGCTACTTCCAAAATATGTTGATGTCTCCTTTGAACTGCTCCATTATTTTGAGGTGTATCGGTACAATTGGTTTGGTGTATAATCCCTTCCTTCTTGTAAAATGTCTTCATTTCTTTAGAAGTAAGTTCTAGCAGATTATCCCTATTATTGTTACATTGGTTTGAAACTTTGTTTAAGCCACACTATAAAAATTCCTCGATAATTTGGACGCTTAACCTTTTTTTGCCCATTATGTATACCCAAGCGGCCCCACTAGCATCATCTACAATAGTACAAAAATAGCATGCTCCACAAAAAGATGCAAAAATGGTATGCAATCCATATATTACTATGAACAAGATGAAAACTATGTGATATTTACTATGACTCATAGGATAACGCATGCGAGTATGCTTTACCTAAAACACACATCACGTACTTAATCTTTCACGTTGCTAAAATTATTTTTTAAAATACTACCAGATAAATAAGAGAGTATCTAATTGGAAAGTGCCCAATTCTTTGATGCCAAAGATTTATTGCATTAGGTGGAACTCTTGCTCTTAGAACTGCCTTGCAGAGATAAACCTTATCTGGTTGCTCAATGCTAATCAGGCTTCTTATGGTGTAGTCATGCATCAGACAAAACTGATCAATGAAAAGTACTATGATATTTAACTTTTTGATAAGTTGAGCTGTGAGTATTAAATTATAACTCAACTTAGGAACATTAACACATTATACAAAATTAGCCTAGGATAGAGCTTCATAAAGCCATTTAAACTGTAGGCTTTTTCATGACATTAGGGAGATCACCCAAGATACGAACAATATCATTGGCATTTTGAGGCAAGTCCAAATTCCCCATCATAAAACAAGAAACTCCATCGTCTCAGAGCCATGAATCCTTACTCGAAAGATTCTAATACCCTAACTTTGGAATCTCAATGAGATTTAAACGTCAATATACATGTTAAGTAGTAAAACCAAGGATAATAGATTAATTTCCATCATTTTCGCAGTCTGTGTCTATTTTTGCTGTGTCAAAGCTTGCTTGCATGAACTACTTGTCTGATCCTCCTTCTTTCCCTTCCCCCTTGAGTATTCTAGTTTTCTGGATACTCGATAAGTTCAAAAGAATTAGATTCCTCATGTCCAATCTTTCAACAACGATTGAATGAGATCATATCCTAATAAGTTCAAAACAATTGGCCTCCTCTAGATGATTTAGCCGAGCATTTCACAACAAACACAATTGCACTTTCATATCTATTATCATGATTACTCATGATCTTTTATAATTCTTCGCCTACTGAACTACGTTACAAATTTATCTAGGGGAGGTAAGGGATCAAGAGCAAAAATCTTGTTGTGTATGTTGCAGTAGATATCATCATCTGAACCCTTAAGAGCTGGAAAGTTTTATCTTCTTCAGTCAACTTACAACTTTAGCCTCAATTCTACTAGTACACAATCCATATCTACACTTGGGAATGTTTGCAAAACTCTCCAATTCACTCCAAA
Organism: Selenicereus undatus; assembly: GCA_017589665.1. Lineage (NCBI taxonomy): Eukaryota > Viridiplantae > Streptophyta > Magnoliopsida > Caryophyllales > Cactaceae > Selenicereus > Selenicereus undatus. The sequence goes on along the minus strand of JACYFF010031952.1, from coordinate 27,987,274 downwards.
GACCCATAAGTTTTGAGAAGAACTCTACTACCTCCATATGTCCCTACTTACATGAGCGATATCATCCTTTAGTTGATGCGTTTGTGGCGCATGGAGGACAGAATATCTCTTCTAGATATTTTCCCACATCTTTTGAGCAGTTTCTTCATATGCCATAATTGTGTATAACTTTGGGTTAGTGACATTGAGTATCTGGGAGGTGATTGTTGAATTAACCATATCCCACATCATCTTCCTTGCACTGATTTCTATTAGAATTGCTCCCTTTTTTTGTTGTTGGATTGGTGTACTTCCATTCTTGGCCTCCAAAGCTGTTTTTACAACTTTCTCCCACATATAAGATTTTTTGCTGCCAAAATTGGCGGATGTGATGATAGGCCTACGTTTGTTTGAAGGATGGAGATAATATAAGGATTGAGCATTGAAGACAAAACCTTTCCATTCATCATCCTTTATTATGCTTTAGGTCTACTTACTTCTCCCTTTTTTTAGGGTTTTAATAGTCTAATACCATGAAGATTTTAGAAAGAGAAAGAGATGATGTGCAAGACAAAAACGGTTTTTTTTTTTTTTCCGCATTATCACTACAATAGTAAGGAACATATATACAAGGGTTCTCTTGTACCCTAACTTGAGCCGTAAACAACCGCAAACCACAACAAATACAAACTATATAATAATACAAGCAATCTAGCTATTATAATATGCGTAATTTATTAGGAAATGAGAAAGATTACTAAATTAGTTGTTGTAAACAATGTTAGTTTGCCAAGTCATCCTACCAGACACGTCAACTTAAAATGGTACTTTTGGTGTTTCTAAATCAGTTCCATCATGGTACTCTGCAAAGACGACAGCCCGTTAGGTTGTCGTCCTCAAGTATGAAAGACTTTTTTGTTTTGGTGTGCTTGCTCATTTTTTAAATATTTTTTATTTTTTTGAAATTATTGGACTAAATTGAGACAAAACTAAAGTTTTCAAGCATTGGAACCGCCGTATATCCTGAAAACTAGGCCATGTCTTGGCCTAAAACGCACTGGTTCCTAGGTTTGAAAAATCAATATTCTTTCTTATTAGTTTTGCATTTATAAAAAGAAATTGAGTCGCCACTAAGTCTTATTTGGAGAAGAACAAATAAAAAATAAACACTACTTTCATTAGGCCGAAAACCGAAATGGATACTTGAAGGGACATGGACCCGATATGAGAAAGTCTTTGAAAGTCCATTGATAATCCTTGGTGTATAGACCATATGACACTCATAAGTCTGAATGAAATGAATCCAAATTCGATGCTGAAGATACATAACACCAGGATGGAGTACATTTTGATGTCACCGGCTAATAAAGAGTGATACCATAAAAAAAAGAGCAAGCTTCAAATTATCATTTCAAATTGCAAAGTGTTACAATATTGAAGGAAAGAAAGTAATAAAAACCTTTATAATGTCAGCTAAAATTATAATCCTTTATTGGAAATTTAAAATAAAAGGTAAATGAAAAACAGTGAAAAAGAGAGGGTTGGTAAGTTTGCCCTTAGGTTCACCCACGTAGGTCCTATTCTTTTCGTGGGGAAATGCGTGGCTTCCACTCCTTTCTATTCATTCCTACTCCTTAAAGATAAATATTGCCCCTTCCCACTCCCCTCCATTCCCTACCACTTCTTTCCACTCTCTTCCGTCCCCTCCCATTCCATCCTAGGACTTCCACACTTTAAACCCTTGTATGTAATTATTTATACTAATGTTTTTATTAGTATCAACCAAATATTCATTATTTTATAGTGTACTGGCACAATTGGTGGTGCCAATAGTTTGAAGTAAAACAAATTGCAGAAGTTTTTTTTTTTTTCATATTGTTAGTTTGGAAGTAGGATCTTTTAGAAAAAGCTAATGAACTTATGATCATAGAAAGGAACATGTACTACAACATATTTGTAAATGATATTGCCAAGATGTACATGTTTTGATAGCACGTAGAACAAGATTCCTAAGTTTCATTAGCTAATTGATTCCTAAATTATGTCATCACATTTTTGCCTTCCATATCAAGTAACGCATCTATAAATCCTCCTTTGGTAGATCGTAGCCTTGGTGATATTTTTGTATCCGATTTTGATGGAGACGAATAAAATTATGAAATGTGCATAATGCAATAACAATTTGAATATGTTTTTCCAATGTCATTTGAGGCATCTGTTCATGTAATATCATCCAAGTGGACTTCATCATTCTAGATGTTCCCTTAATTGTTCCTCATAGATAGGAATGACGATAGTTAGACTCCTCTTTCATCCCCCATATCCCAACAGCACTGCAACGACCTCTTGTGAACTTGAGAATGTGGTACCATCCACTGCTCTCTTTATAATGAGTTAAGTACCCAATCATATTTGAATGTATTGAATCCACCAAATAATACTTTCTTGGGCATGTAGGCAAAAAGAGCATAATATGATGATTGTAGAGTTGGAGACAATATTATACAAAAATTAGAGCAACTATTGTGGTAACTTAGAGAAGGGTGAGGGAAGTCAAGTTGAACTAAGTTGTCTAATAATATCAGGAGATTGTGGGAACTCCCCTCCATGCCATCAAATGGAATAACCACCAAATATTCCAGCTGTTGTTCCCTTTATGATTTTGCTAACGCTGATCAATCTCATCTCTAATTTTACATTGAATATGGGTCCCATCTATGCTCTAATATAGTAGCCCCCAAATAAATAATTTTATTTTAGTTCAACTTATAAGCAGTTGATGACAATAGCCAATGTATATTTTTCTTTGGTCTGAGCATAATACCTTAAAAAACGGTCAAAATAAACCTAATTTATCGGTGATTTTAGGAAGCATTTCAACTTGACTTTGATATGGTCTAACAATATCAATAAATAATATCACTAAAACTTGGAAGACTTGATTATGATACTTGCTTATATTTGATAGAGAATATGGGAATCCAACTTCAACATCCTAATAGCTTGACCCTCTCGCCAAAATGAATATTTTTTGTGTTTTAAGAAAATGAACTTGATGTAATATTCCCCTACCTAAGAATAGGTTAACAAGATGTATGAAATCGTCTCGCTTAAGGTGCAAAGGGTTTTGACCAAAATATGGCCGATTATCATACAACACGTGACGTGTGAACTTTGTCCCACTATGCCCACATACCATCTTTGATTATCTTTCATGTGGCCTTGAATGTCGCTGTGAATTACCAAGTTTTAGCATATACAGGAGTAGAGTGCCAACAACGCATTCTTGGATGTCCCCTATTCTGCATCATATAATCATAACAGAATTAGATGAACAGTCAAGCAACTTTACATTTGTGCAAACAATACTCATATTTCACAAGTACTTGCTATATATCATTGATAGCCTTCATACACTAGCAACACAACTCAAAAGTAAGTCAACGCAATCATACAACATAACTGAAAAGTCATAACAACACAATATTAGTCAACACAAACCTACCAAGTTCATATACCACTAAAGAAAACTAAACAAAAAAACCATTGTTCATAAATAGGCAAAAACATAAACATACTGTTATACGAGCAATACAATCTGATTTTATGAATGGTGTAACCCAGGCATCAAGTTGCTTAAAAGCAGCCACTGATACTACAAAGTATTTGCACATATGTTTATCATCCAATACTAGACAGTAATTCGCATTGTCTATATGTATAATGTAATCAACCAACCCAAAAGATGAAATCTGGTCCCCGTATAGCAACCCAGGATGCTGTCTTAGTTTTGTATGAACCTGCTAGTAAGTACATGGCCAGTTTGTGGCCTCCTCCCTCATGAGGAGCACAGTAAGGGCGTTCTAAACTACATCTCGCTTTGACCAATCAAGTAATTCTTACCGCCTACTATCACCTAAACTTCCTCCTTTAATTTTTCGTTTAGGAAAGCTGATCTAAACACTTCTAGGAAGAGGTCGACTTTTCGTTGCACCAATGAAATGTAACTCTTCATTGGAAACAGTCTCATTAGCTGCATCACTATGACCCCGTGTGTTCTTCGAAATTACTCTTTTTTTGGTTCACTTTACTTCCTAAAGCAACCCTGCCTAGAGCAAAGCTCATTCCACCTATCAGATGCCTACCATGGAGCATTGCTTTCATCGTGTCTAAATTTACAGGAACTCTCTTGTGGAAATAGTTAAATTTCCCCTAGTCTTCTGGACACCAATGCAAAGAAATTGTTACATATAGTAAAAAAAAATTATCATGTGAATTGGTATGTTCTAAAGTGTAATATGATTACGTAATTTACCTGAAGAAGCCAGGTCCAAGCCTCACTAGTCACTTTCATAGCCCTAGTGTTATAATCAACACCAACCCTTATTCCTCCTATAAGTCCTTCCAAAGCTTACAGCTTCTTCAACATGTCATTATGATGGTTTTTAATTTGGGAGGCATCCATATTGATGTCCTCATTTTTAACAAAGTTTTCACCATAGTCTAGTCAAATTGAGTTGGTCCTTTTGCTTTTTGATCAATCAACAAGAGCAACAATCCTCCTTATTTGTCCAATTACATGATTTCTTTATAGAAGAAGTCATAGCACATGTGTTTCCACCACCATTAACAATTCGTCATGAGTAAACTAATCACATAAACAGCCTAGACGCAATTTCACACAAGTACACCAAAAATATAGATGGGGGGATAAATAATATGCACGAATTTCACGTTTATCTTAATGGGATAAAAAATTTAACACTATCAGAGGGTGAATTTCTCATACGTCCCACAAATTCTGACAACCATCCACAAATTCACGATTCACATATACGACTTCTCACAACACAAATTTGCATTAGTTTTACCTATGAAAACATATCTTAATCATCGCTTACAAAAATCAACATGTGCAACTTCACATCTTGCATCTATGGCTTAGAGGTAGGAAATGTGACGAACTGGTGAGGCTGGTGGCAGTTCCAGCGCTTGTTGGTGCGGAAGGCTTGTCAAATTCATCACGGGACGCCGTGCGGTGAACTGTAGTTTGTCACAAACGGGCACTGGCAAGCAGCATTCTAGTGCATGTTATAGGTGAGAGGGAGAGCATGGTTATTGAGCGCCTGACCCACGATGGGTGAGAGCTAGAGCAAAGGAGGTGGCACATACAATGTGGTGTAAGACATATTTAAGAGAGATCAGAAGGGTTCATCATTTTTGCAAGGCATGTTTCACATAGGGGAGAGGCGTAATGTGTTTCACAAAGGCAAGAGGCAAAGTGTTTGGTAAGGGAGGTGTGAGGATTACATCGGGATATGGGTAGGGTTTTCTAAATATCTACCCTTTGTTTAACTAACTTAATTTTTAACTTTGTTTATGCTAATTAAGGTATATTTCTATTAGGTTTGAATAGTTCAAACTATATCACACAAATTTAACATACTCTTATTTATAACAAAGATACCAATAAAACATTACATTAATATATGTACATATAATAATTAAAAAATAAATTAATAATGTACTATGTACATTAGTTTATCATTATAATACAAACAATGAAGAAAGTTGCATGCACACATAATATCCTTCGTGAACAATAAAGCTTAAAATATAGTTAATTTCATGTTATGAAAATTGTTGTCAAAACCAATATCAATATCAGCTCTCCATTCCACTCATTCCCACTTTTTCCAATTCCATTTGTTGATTTTCTCTTTATCCTTTAATATGATATTGTTATGTTGTTTTGATGAAA
>JACYFF010031952.1:27938309-27961492 GCA_017589665.1 Selenicereus undatus | reverse complement strand
CTTTGGATTTCAAGTTCCTTCTATCAATTCAAGACTAAGTTTTCTCTCTCTTTCTCTATTTAGTTTACATGTTGTTCTTGTTTATGTTTTGTTAGTTTTAATTCTTGTATTTGTTTTGTTTAGTTTATATGTTTAGTTTTTGTTGTTAATTCATGTTATTTAGTTGTTTAGATTTGTTTTATTTCATCCTCTTTGTTTTGTTCTTCAAGTTTACGTTCTTGTTTGTTAGTTTAGGTTTTTGATGTGTTCGTGATGTTTTGTTGGTAGATTGTGTTGGCTTGGATTGTGATCAGCCTCTTGATGGCTAATTAGTCTTGTATTTGGCCTAACCATACCAAATCTATGCCTAAAACTTAGAGTTTTCCTTCACACCCACCAAGTGTTCGATGAAATGCTTGAGAGGGCTTTCATCCATATTTTTGGGCGATTGGCTTATGCTGAGAGGTGAGGTCAATTAGTTAGAGGTGAGGTCAATTAGTTAGTGTGGGAGAGGGAATAGCCGAGTTCGGGACATGAAAATAGTATCCGAATCGAGCTAGGTCCGGAGTTGCTAGTTTTGTGGTCTAATTGGGCTAACCCCATGAAAATAGGTGGTTAGGCTAATTAGACTAGCTCATGACCCTTGAGAGAGGGCTTGGGTGGTCCTTGATGGTGCAACCGATCATCTCTAGTTTATGATGTAGTTTGGGTAGGTTAGGACTCGTCTCGATTTGTTGGCTCGTCCATTGGTCAAATCACAACTCCAAGTCGCTTTTTCTATATTTGTTAGCGTAGTTTAGTTTTCCTCTTTCACCTTTGATCTCGCCTAGATTGATACGCTCTAGTAAACTCTGGTAGTTGGAAACACAATTCCCTGTGGACGACACCCCAAGTATTCAACGATACACCTTGCACTTGGGGTTTATAAATATTAAAACTGTGTCTTTTTTTCCTAACAAGTTTTTGGCAAAAACTTGTTATCGTTTTAATTTACCGCAAGTGCACGGCGTAGCTGTAGCTAGCAACCGGCAAATACGCATTGAATCCACAGGGAACTTCGCTTCAACTACTAGAATTAATTAGACAACTCAAGCTAGGCAATCAAATTCGTGGTTGAGGACTAAACTAAGTGAAACGATAGCAGTTAAGAAGTGTAATAAACAGCAGAATAGAAAACACCTAGCTTGGGATTAACAGCACGATTATGTCAGCGAATCGATTACTAACCCAACCAAATGTCCCCCAAGCATGCATTACGAATGAATAGATTGTCATATAAGCTCATCTCCTCCCTCTCTAGAGGGTCCAAGACTAATCCTAGAACTATAGTCGCCTATTTTCATGGGACTAAAAATCGAAGGATTACAAGATTCACAATCTCAAATCCCAATTAGAATCTTAACTATTTTCATGTTAAAACCCTAACTGTCTACTAAGACGCACTAGGTAAAGGTTTCGTCTCTCAACATTCCTCGAAACCCTAATTAAAAGGACGAATGTTCTTTCGAGCATTTCATCGAACAGTTGGCGTGCATAGTAGAATTCATATCTGCAAAACAAAGGGGGAGAAAGGATTGGGCCAACACAAGATTCAACTGTACATATTCGGCGTCAATCCCAACCTAAGTTGAAGGATTTAGCCTATAACCATGTTTAACACAACAATCAAAGCACTCAATCCAATAACCATGACAACCAAAACCTAAAACAATTAAGAACAAAAGGAAGGCGAGTTGGGATAGAACCTAGAATTAATCGTATAAACTGAAGGCAGAATCAAACTTCAATCCAAAATTACAATCCAGGAGCACGAAGATTAAACTCTAAAACTAAACCTAAAATCGCCTAAGCAAACGTCTGGGAAGAGAAAAACTGAATGAAACTGAATATTATTCAAAGCAGCCCCGAAGGAAGATTTAAGTCGCGACGCGGAAGGGGGGCGGCACGGTCATGCCCAGGGGCACGGGGTGACCGTGCCAAAAGTCTGCCCGAACTAACCAGGACCGGCACAAGTGGCACGGTCGTGCCACGTGGCACGGCCAGGCCGTGCCACTTGGTACCCCGGCCAAGTTTGTCGGTTCTGGTGGGTCCCCCGTGCTCCGTGGGTCTGGTTTCCTGGGGCTTCCGTGTAATGCTTTTTCGCGGCTTTTCTCCCTTCTTAGCACCTCTTTCTGCCAAATATTAATTATCTTTTAGTTCTTTCAACAAAGTTCCTGAAATTACAGAAAGATGTCATATGAGTGAGATATATGCGTAAGTGGTCGATTTGACCATTCTCTGATGTGATAAAGCATGCAAATATAGGAGAGATCGAGTCAAATACGGGCTTAAGTATGGTACAAATAGAGGTTCATCATGCCACCATGCTTATCTCTTGCTTATCCCCAAGCAAGACTATGTTATGAAGATCAGGGAGGATGGTGGACCTCTAAACACACCTCTTCAAGGGAAAGGATGGAGGACTGATGAATCACGCTAATCATCTATTGAAGGTGGTCGAGTCAAGGTGTGCCAGATAATCTCAATAAAAGCGCATGCAATGTCATCCATGAATCACCTTGCCCAAATGAAACACACCACACACCCCAATGTTGAAACACATAGTAGGGCATAACCTTCCTCAGCAAATGGTGAGTAAGCAAGACTAGTAGGACCTCACTTTAGGGCAAAGTGGAATACTCCCCTCAACGTGTTTGAAATATGTAACAAGGGCACGCTCAATATTCCAACCAATTAGGTAAACTACCATATGCTTGGTAACGTTCTCCACTCTTCACCGCGGGAATGCAATATGCAATGTGTCAATCAAGAGGACTTGCGATAAGGATGTAATGGGGCTAAGGTCAAGGTTGCGAAGCGGAATAATTTGGGAAAAGTTGAGCTATTAGCCAAAGACTAGGGAGCAAGAAAACTTCCACAATTAACACCAAGATTACAACCTCACACAAACTTGCGAATCGAGCAACAAATCTCGCAAAAACCTCTAAAGAGGAACCAAACAAGCTTATTACAGAAAGCTTCCATGCTACCCATTTCATTTGCAACTGCTCTTTCTTTCTTTTTTTTTCTTTTTCTTTTTTTTTCTTTTTTTTTTGAGAAGCAAAAAGGATGCCCCTTGGATAGCGCCGAAAGTACAAAAAAAAATCGATTCGTACTTTTCTCAAAATGAGCCACTAGTATGATACCCGCAGTGAATAATCAAATGCTCGAAATATACCCAACTACATTGTGGAAGTGTCGCCCCATTAGACCTTGACAAGGGTGAAGGAAATATGTATAGGTCAAGTGTGTAATTGATGTGGTGCAACAACAACAATCAAGGGGAAAGGCACAAAGGGCTTCCAAGGGGTAATCAAGCAACAACGGGTGGCTTTCTGACTAATGTGGCTACGTGAAGAAAAATTGCCTCAATCTTGTCAACACATGCAATTGCTAAATGCAGTTTCAAGGAGAACGAGACCAAGTTCTAGAGATGCTTCATGGAGGAGTCACACATGAAAGGAAGTAGAGACTATATGTAATGTATAGTCATTAGGCTCAAGAATCTCACAGGTAACCCTACCACAGTCAAGTGACTTACTCCAAAGTATGTCCCATTCATCAAGGTCAATCAAGTCAAATCACATGAAACTCAGGGGTAGTTAGCATGCAACACAGGGCAAAGAAATTACAGATGATAAAGACAAACACAATTTGCACAAAATCTCACACTAAGACAAGTCACGCCTCAACACACAACCCAACATGATCAATCAATCATCACCCCTTTCAATCTCATCACAAGAGGGGTTTTCTCACACATTTATTAGAAAACAACGAATCTAACTAAGAAAGCGGTAAAGGATATAAGGGGAAACGAAGAGAACGACAAGAAGTAGTACCTGAAAATATTAAGGAAGCCCAGCTTGATCATTTCTCCTTTTGAGATGCAAAATCTAACCCTATATGCTCTAAACTACATGCTCTAATAATAAAAGGATAAAAACAACCTAGTGCAATTATATGAAGTCCTATCTAAATGATGTAAATGCAAGTGATGCCAATCGCACTAACCCTGCAATTTTCCAAAAAACGACGAGCTCACCCCCCCATGCTTGAGATTTTCATTGTCCTCAATGAAAAGGACGCAGAAGAAGGACAAGGGAAAGGGGCAGAGGGGAGAGGGATTGCCTAATGAGAATTTTTTTTTGTTTTTGGGATAAGAAGAAAATACCTTGGGTTGCCTCCCAAGAAGCGCTTGTTTTAGGTCCTAAGCTTGACCCTTACCTCAGGAGGACGACGTGGGCGAGATGGAGGGAGGTGTGGCAGGGGAAGTGGTGAATGGCAGTGCAGCCAACACCTCCCCATGGCAGAAGTTGGGCATCAACGTCGCCCAAGGAGGTCCATTGATAGCAACAAGAGGCGGTGGGGGTGGAGGAAAATGGAAGTTTATGCGCTCGCCACAAATGGTGAAGGACATGGTGTCAATCTCCACGTCGAACACCACCCCTACGGTCGCAAGGAATGGGCGACCGAAGATGAGTGGGGCCGGAAAGTCCTCATCCATGTCAAGAACAATGAAATTGCAGGGGATGAGGAACTTGCCCACCTGAATTGGGACATCCTCCAGGATGCCTACAGGCTGTCTGATGGAGCAGTTTGCTAGATGAATAGTTATGCTGGTGGGCGTGAGGTCCCGTAGTTACAGCTTCTGGCAGAGAGAGAGCGACATGAGGCTTACACTGGCGCCCAGATCACAAAGGTCTCTCTCGATCTGCATATCCCCTATGCAGCATGGGATACAGAAACTGCCAGGATCCTGCAGTTTTGAAGGTAATCGCCTCGGTAGAAGTGCGCAGCAGGATCCAAAAGTGGGGTGCTCTGGAGTAACCCCGGGCTCTCCCTTCTTGGACAGGAGCTCTCTTAAAAATTTAAAGTGTGCAGGTGCATTCTTGAGAGCTTCTAGGAAGGGGCTATTGGCATAGATTCGGTGTAGGGTTTCCAAGAATCGAGCGAATCTAGGTTCAAGCTGACATAGCTTGGACCATGCCAGTCGCTGAGGGTAAGGCACTGGGGGCTGGTAGGTGCGGGTAAGAGGTAGAGTGGTAGTCTTCTCAGAAGAGTTCAAAGTCTCTTTTCGCGCTTGCCCCTCCGTTCCCACAGAGTCAGGAACGGGAATGACCTTCTGGAGAACCATAACTGGGCTTTCCTCTAACCCCTCTTCCATCGTGGAGATGGCATTGATGTGACGGCGGGGGTTAACTTCTGGCTAGCCTGGAAGTTGCCCTTGAGGTTGAGACAGGAGGATCACCTGTTGGGCAATCTGAGCAGGCTGCGTGTCCATCGTTTTCTGATAGGCGGCCATGACATCTACCCTGGAGGTCAGCAGATGGATTGACTCCTTAAGAGTCTCATTGGTCGTGGTCTGGGTCGTTATGAAGCGCTCCATGAGACTCTCCAGGTGGGATGTAGGTTTAGGAGGTGGAGGGGGTGGGGTGTAGGGAGCTCGGTTGTGGAAACCGGGTGGCTGGGTGGGATTTTGGGGGTGAGGGTTGGGATTTTTGTAGAGATGGTTCGTTTGGCCTTTCCAACCCTGGCTGTAGGTGGTGGGATGGGGGTTATTTTTTGAGGAGGTGTGGGGTAGGTGTGGTGTGCATTGAGATGTTCAATGCTGGAGGGAGCATTGTAACATTCAATGAAAGTATGCCCCTGGATGCCACACGCCTCGCAGTATACATGGGCCCCCATGGATGGCCCTGAAGATCCACCTGGAGTGGAAGAGGTGCTTACTTTGTCTAACCTCTGTGCTAGCGCATCCTCCCGACTGGTTAGAAGGGTCACAACGTCCACCTCATGTCTGCCACCGCTTCTCTTGGGGGTGGCTTGCTCGCTTGCCCTTGGAAGCCATTTCTTCCAACAATGCCCTTGCTGCTTCAATCGACTTGCCCATTAGAGCACCCCCTGCTGCGGCATCAACCGAGATCTTCACTGACCGTTCCAACCCATTGTAGAAGGTTTGGATTAGGAACCAGTCAGGAACTCCGTGATGGGGGCACTGGCACTGGAGATCCTTGAATCTCTCCCATGCTTCCTAAAGGGACTCACCATCTTGCTGGACGAATGAGGTGATGTCCGTCCTCAGCTTGGCAGTCTTTCCAGGTGGGAAGTACTTGCTGAGGAATGCCTTGGAGAGTACTTCCCAAGTGGTGAATGAGTTGGGCTCTTCGTTCTGCAGCCAGTTGCCGGCTCTATCCCACAGTGAGAAGGGAAAGAGCCGCAGGCGGATTGCATCAGTGGACACCCCGTTCAGCTTGATGGTGTCACACTTCGCAAGGAACCTGTGAAGGTGCACGTTGGGGTTTTCCGAGGGGTGCCCGCTAAATCGCTCCATCTCCACAAAAGTGATCAGTGCGGGGCTGAGCTCAAAGGTGTTAGCCTCGACTGTGGGGCTAACTATGAAGGAGGTTATGCCCGATGCTTGGGGGAGGGCATAATTGCGCAACACTCGATGATCCTGTTCAGCCATTGTGACCTGTGCTTGGTGCCTCTTTCTTGCACCGCTTTGCCTCCGGGTGTTGACTTCGATTTCATGGTCAAGGGGAGAAAGTGGTTGATCCCTTTGACTATGCCTGCGCATACAAAACCAACACTACTAGGGCATAAATAGTTTCAAGCACAAATGGGGGAGGGGGAAGCGAGGAGATAAAAAAAAAGAAAAAGAAAAAGCCCAGTCTAGAGTTCGCTAACCAATTCTAATATTGAAGGGCGCAAGTTCCCCGGCAACGACACCAAAAACTTGTTATCGTTTTAATTTACCGCAAGTGCACGGTGTAGGTGTAGCTAGCAACTGGCAAGTACGGGTCGAATCCACAGGGAACATGGCTTCAACTACTAGAATTAATTAGACAACTCAAGCTAGGCAATCAAATTCGTGGTTGAGGACTAAACTAAGTGAAACGATAGCAGTTAAGAAGTGTAATAAATAGCACAATAGAAAACACCTAGGTTGAGATTAACAACACGATTATGTCAGCAAATCGATTACTAACCCAACCAAATGTCCCCCAAGCATGCATTACGAATGAATAGATTGTCATATAAGCTCATCTCCTCCCTCTCTCAAGGGTCGAAGACTAATCCTAGAACTATAGTCGCCTATTTTCATAGGACTAAAAATCGAAGGATTACAAGATTCACAATCTCGAATCCCAATTAGAATCTTAACTATTTTCATGTTAAAACGCTAACTGTCTACTAAGATGCACTACGTAAAGGTTTCGTGTCTCAACGTTCCCCTAAACCCCAATTAAAAGGACGAATGTTCTTTTGAGCATTTCATCGAACAGTTGGTGTGCATAGCAGAATTCATATTTGCAAAACAAAGAGGGAGAAAGAATTGGGCCAATACAAGATTCAACTATACATATTCGGCGTCAATCCCAACCTAAGTTGAATGATTTAGCCTATAACCATGTTTAACACAACAATCAAAGCATTCAATCCAGTAACCATGACAACCAAAACCTAAAACAATTAAGAACAAGAGGAAGGCGAGTTGGGATAGAAGCTGGAATTAATCATATAAACTGAAGGTAGAATCAAACTTCAATCCAAAATTACAATCCAGGAGCGTGAAGATTAAACTCTAAAACTAAACCTAAAATCGCCTAAGCAAACATCTGGGAAGAGAAAAACTGAATGAAACTGAATATTATTCAAAGCAGCCCCGAAGGAAGATTTAAGTTGCGACGCGGAACGAGGGCGGCACGGTTGTGCCCAGGGGCACAGGGTGACCGTGCCAAAAGTCTGCCCGAACTAACCAGGACCAGCACAAGTGGCACTGGTGTGCCACTTGGCATGGCCCAACCGTGCCACTTGGCACCCCGGCCAAGTGTGCCGGTTCTGGTGGGTCCCCCATGCTCCGTGGATCCGGTTTCGTGGGGCTTCCGTGCAACGCTTTTTCTCGGCTTTTCTCCCTTCTTAGCACCTCTTTCTGCGAAATATTAATTATCTTTCAGTTCTTTCAACAAAGTTCCTTAAATTACAGAAAGACGTCATATGAGTGAAATATATGCGTAAGAGGTCGATTTGACCCTTCTTTGACGTGATAAAGCATGCAAATATAGGAGAGATCGAGTCAAATACAGGCTTAAGTATGGTACAAATAGAGCTTCATCAGAAACCAATTCAAATCCAACTATAAGATTGAATAAAAAAGCTAGAGTATGAGCATGTAAGATATATGTTTTTGAGTTGAAGTTAAAATTAAGGAGAGTAAGGGGATTATGACAATCACAATCACCCACACCAATAAGAGTTGAATTACATTATAAATTCAAAACAAGTTATACAAGCTTATCATTATAAATAAATGAGATGTAAGGTAGGTGTGTGAATCGACTCTTAACGGAATGAACTACAACTCATAATCATGAAATAAAGATGTTGAGGGTCGAGAGCACTGGAATGTTGACAACGATATAAGGTCCAATCAAAATGTATTGCACATTTAACAATAGGTTTACAAAGACATGGAAGATCATGCTAACAGGAAATATGCGGTTGAAATGCAAGGGATATTAAACAATATTACATAGTATCAAGTTTGGAAGATGAGACAAGCAAACAATTACAAGAATTACTATAAAAGGGCATTCTTCCGAAAGATAAACTGTAGTTGCATGGTTTAGGTGTGATATCCGAACCTCAAATCATTCCTAAAAAAGACTTCTATACTTGGCAGTTAATCCCATAAATAATTTATTCAAGGTATAAGGAACTTGTTTTTGATAGTGATCTTATCCAACTCTCTGTAGGCTGTACACAACCATAAGGTTCTCCCTTCATTCTTCACATATATAAAACTAGGGTTTCCCACGGTGACATACTTGGTTGAATAACTCCCTTTAGTAACAATTCATCTTACTAAATCTTTAGTTCTTTGAACTCTGCTGGGGCTCATATGATAGGGGCTCTGAAAATGGATTGAGCACCTTAAACTAGGTTGATATGAAAATCAATGTTTCTTGGGGGGAAACGGTCCTAAAAGTCCTGATATGAAACATCTTTAAATTCACAAATTGTAATTATGGATATGTATATACAGAGTGTGGTTGCATATCACTAATATTCAATACATTACTGACACGATAACTCACTTGTTTGCACAGTGCAATTTGGGTGGAAATAGGCTTTTTCTTCCCTCGATCTATAGGAACACACGTTTAGTCTTTCCTCATTCCGCAAGCTAACCTTAGGATCTTTACAAGTCATCTTCTATAAGTGCATAGTCAATTCGCCCCCATAATAATAACAAGGTCTACCAATCAAACTGGATTGAATGCGTAATGAATATGGTTCTGACAATGCTAATAGAGGCATATTTATAAAAGATAACACATTCAACTGCCCACTGGTCTCAGTAAATTTAAATGATAGGGGGACAATCTAAAGTTTAAAGGGTTGTAACCACACCATAAACTGTTGCAAAGATATTTCTTTATTAGTTATAAAGGACTAGCATGTAAGCTGAATGAATGAAAGGACGAAGATTCGTAATGAAAGAGATAAGGCATATAAATGACTTGCACATAGAAGACATGCAGTTTATTCATGATGGTCATGATAGTAAAGTACCTGAACGATGTTATGAAGCTGAGGGAGTATTAAGTACTGAAAGTGAAGAAATCTAAGAGATTACCAAAGAGGTATTTGAAAAGTCATACGGTACCCATAGGTAAATAAAATGATGAAAATGTGATGAATATGAGGGTCAACATTAGTAGAAGGGAAAATTTATTCATCTGGTGTTTAGAAGGCCAATACGTCAAGATGAACGAGACTCCTTATGACTGAACATGATGGCATCAACATCCATCAATAACACATTCTACAGTAAATGGAAGTCTTGGGTAGGCATATAAATTCCGAAACTGCTGCAAATGGAAATAGCACAAATCGTTGTTTATCATTAATAAGATAGGCTGTACTAGTAAAGAAAGGATTGCCGAAATAACATGAGTAACGACATGTAGTCACGTCCATAGAGTAGTAAGCCAACATGATGCGATGCTATAGAAACACGAACAATATGGATCCATTTAATTGCTGAAAGGGCGCTCAATGATTGGGTCTAAAGCAACCACAAAGGCCTTACAAACAATAAATGAACAGTGGCCAAATAGAAGCAAGGAGAAAAAGTAAGTGATAGTAAAAATATGAACATAGTGATGACTGAACTGTAAGTAGAATGGGTCAAATATGCTTAGGAAGAACTGTAAATCACGCAGTAATGCACGCCCAGGGTGATTATAGGGTCCATTATGGAAACAGACAATTAAAAGATTATGATTGTCAGGATTTGTATCGCCTATACGAAGGGTTGCTTAGGTGTTGAAATAAATTGGAACCTCATGTATCCCACTCACTCTGTAACCTTACTACCACGCCATGAGTTGAGCTACACTGATGCCATTCTAAGTAAAGTAATCTAGTCTCATGTATCCACTTGATATTGCTTCGCATGGTCTCTATATCGCTGACTCTTATTAAGAATGTAATAGTGGAAGCTGGTCGATAGATATAGGTAGCTATAAGAGATTTAGGTAATAAAAGATATGGCCTGTGATACTTCTCTGATCCTCTTCATCACCCATTACTCGCTCACTGAATAACTCGTAACCCAATTACACACCCCATCTCCGAAAATTCCTTAAAAGTATGATGTGCATACGAGCAGAGTCCACTAATTATGTGTACATACATATCACTTGATACTAGTGAAATAAATCCACCTAATACTGGTAAATTGAATATCCTCAATACTAATGAAATAAATGCGCTTGGTACTGGTAAAATGAATATTATATCACTTTTTTGGGTCCATTTCCTTTAATCCTGCATATCTAACTTTCATTGCTCCTGAACAATTCAAGGTAACTAGGGCAGAAATAAGTCAATAACAGGAAGTAATGGGAGAATTGCTGATGCACGGTCTTAGTGCCGAGACCAGCTAATTCCTATACATGGCAGCTTAATCTTACTCGTACCACCCATGTAACTCCAAGTAGCACACCATAAGCTGCAAATTGTTATCACTAGACATAAGTAGTCATTGTAATGTTCATCTCATACTCATTTACTTCACAGATATTGCCCCACAAGGCATTTCCTCCTCTAGAGGTTTACATCTAACTTGACACTATATTAATCCTTTACGAAGTTGCAAATGACATCCTTACATCGGGTTTCAACCATCACTATACCCAAGAATAGGTATATTAACACACCTCAATAAAAATTTCAAATCCTGGGGCAAAACGGATAGAGTTCCACTAAAAAACTAACTAAAAACCGACTTAAAGCCTTATAATAAATACCTGAAATGGAGATAAACACGTCAATTGCTCAACGGCCACACGCCGGAGTTCATAACTCAATGAGTCACACGCCCGGAGTGCACAATTACAAAAATTTAAACAAAAGAGAGAAATGAAACACACAATACAAATCCCACATAAATGAGAGCATGCCTCACTAACAGGTCACCCAAATGGTTCCACACCCCACTTTGTTGATGCTCGAATCTCAGGATATTATGAAATGATTGAATCACCCAAATGGAAATGGTCCCTGCTTATGTGCCCATACATATGAACTTATAGTCAGTGGCACATTTAACTGGTCTAACATAACTCATACACACCTTAATAGCTAACTCATAAACACTTGACAGCTCATAGTGGCCCTTAAAACCTTAGCTCTGATACCAAATTTGTAAAGCCCCCTAATTAAGCATGTTCCAGTGTTTGCATCCTCCTTAATAAATCTATGAATTAATACTAATGAACTCAACGATAGGGGCCTTGCTGCCATCCTTAAGGACAAGGCTTGAAGTCTGTGTACTAGATAATGAACTAGAAATAACATAATTAGACATAGCTTCAACCATACACATTCATGCATTGTCAAACCACATACAATCAACTATTATCCACATATGGTTTGCACATCGCAGTATAGCAATTCACCATTTAATCTACACCTCCATCCACTAAAGATTTCAAAGTATAGCTCCAAAATAGACATTTACTATATCATTGTTGATCCCTCTAGATTCCTTTACTCAACTTATTCTCTTCATCTGGTTTGCTAGCTTGAGGGTGATTCAATGAGCATTTTCCTAAAACAAAACATGAAAATATTTTGAATTGTGAGTCGAAGCTCAGTACATGGATTCCTGTATTGTTAAATGATCTCTGCATCAATTATTGGGCCACTTGTAATTCATTTTAAGTTAAAACAGTGAATGAGATGAATGTAAAATTGCATTGCTAGTTATTATCTGATAGGGAACCCCTTGATATTGTTACGATCTATGGATAGGTGTACACCAGCCAAGCCGACCAGGGACCTTGGCTGAAGCTACGCAGGTAATTGGAGGGCGAATGCCATGTAGATGATAACTGGCCAGGTCACTAATTAAATCATAAATCATTGTATAAACTGATTCATTGATGTACTTTCTAAAACATGATAACTTTGATAGATAGACTCTGATTTCTAAAGATACATGAACGTACCTGATGTATTTAAAATGCAATCTCACTTGATAATTCTTATGCACAATGGGAAATGATAGACTAGTCCCCGACTCTGTTCAAGAAATGTAATTATAGGTATGTGTAATTAGTAAGCAATGCTGACTCTCATAGTTGCAACTGTAACAGAAATTCCTTAAGAGGCATCCATGAGTAAAATAATTCCGTAGAAGATAAGTTACACCAAAACGATTTGAAAGCAAAATGAATTACGGTAATTTAATTCAAAGTGAAATATTGTGGAGTAAAATTGATCAAAATAGAATAATTGGGATCATAAAAGAAAGACTTCGATGGTTATAAATTCATCATGGATTTTTGATATTTCTGAGATGGATAACAAAGGTTTGAGGGCAATTGTAGTGGTGGTAGGTTCAGAATAATTTTAAACACACCAGTTTCAACCAACAAATACCAATCTTGAGTTATCAATCTCTCCACTTCTCCAATTTTTTTGCACATGTCATAGCACTTAGTTTTCCAAACCAAATAAGCTTCTAAGCACAATCAAAGTTATTTCCAATTCAAGGTTTGTCTAAGAAAATTCATGACTTTCACCCCTGACCTCCAATTGAGCTACGAAACCTCAATATGAAAGGATTAAAGAGTCGCTCAATAGTTTCATTTATAGCTCATAACACAATCACCACCACACAAATCCCAAAATTGAGCTAAAACACCACCCTGTGCAGTTTTGGTCCGGTATGTACAGTCGGAGTAAAACGACCATAACTTCTTGCACAGAACTCGGATTAAGGTGATTCAAAATCCATTTGAAATACAACTCATCAATCGAGCACGCCACAAAAATTCATAATTTTTCAACCAGCCACAAATTACCAATTTTTCCCAGAACAGACCCCTGATTTTGGGCCCTTCACAGCTTGCTACGTACTTTATTATCTTCCTTTTTCACATAATTACCCTCTAAAATCGCTTGTTCATATTACTAAAACATAGGGTGACCCTCAACATCACTTTAGACAACCATAATCCACAATTTTTACTTCACAATCATCGAAGATTCATTTTCAAATCTTAAACACACACATGACATGCTTGTTGACAATAATTCTCATAACCCTAGCTTATGTGTTACTTGAATTTGCACTTAAAGTTCTGTAAAATCAATACCGACACCATGATATTCATTACCAATACCAAAGATCAGAAGATCACAAATAAAATAGAAAAAAACACAAGGTTAGGAATTACTTACTTTAAGCTTGAAACAAGGGAAGTTAGAGATGTTTGAAGCTTGAAGAAGTGAGAGGGGTGGCTGGTGGTGGTGCTGGTGGTCTGACGGCGGTCTCTTGGTGGCCAAAAGGTGGCGGTAAGTGGCTGGAAATTAGCAAATATAGCAGCAAAAACGAGGGGCCTGTGTAGGGTGATTGAGAGGGAGAGAGAGTAAGTCCTCGTATTTTGTGAGTTTTGCTTGGTGGAGATTGACTTTACTAATACTTGGCTAAGTTTCTAACCACCAAAAAGCATCTTTTTGTTAATGATAATTAGGTATAATTGAGGGGTAATTAGCTAAGCAAATGGGTAGTAACTTGTTGGGCCCAAAATTGGGCCTAAATGAATTTGGGCCCGAAAGAAAATACACTTTATAGGACTGAATTTTCTGTGGCTCGAAATTAAATTTTCGAATCGTTAAGAAAAAAAGTTGAATATCTTAAATCATATTTATTTAGGGTCTACTATCGATTCACTCGAAATTTTACAATATTGAAAACCCAAATTGCAAAGTGGGGCTCAAAATGAGTTTTTTCATTCGGGATGATTAAGTGAAATAAATAAATGTGAAAAATTAATAATATGACTTAATTAAATAAATAAAAATGATTTAGGGTCGGGCTATTACAAACTTCCTTAGAGAAGAAGAGGTTGAGACGGACCTGGAAAGAGTCAAAACAAAGTGATTACACAAGATTTGATAATCTACGACTACTGAAGGGCGTGCTCAAGATAAGAGTTTATGGCGATTCAAGATTATGGTTGAAGATATTATATAGTTTGCTACTTGTCGTTACTATAGATCTTAAATGCATAGAGATTTTTGATGTGTGGCTTTGGTTATCACTCACCATGCATTTCTTGTAATTTTGTATGCTAGTAGTATTTTGCCTTGGGATGGGCTGTTATTATCTAATGTATTTAATTTACAACTCTTATCTTTATTAATTTATATCATGTGACTTGATTTTAATATCTATTTTCTTGGGCACCTTTGGTGTGTGCAAAAATCTTTGACTCTAAGATGTTTTCCTAAAATTTTGTTTGTGGCTTGGAATTAGTCTCTCTACAGATAGTGGTAATTGCATGGATAAAGCCGTCTACAGGTGGATCTCCCCAGGACTTGTACTAGGAAAAATGGTTATTGTTTTCGTATGGAGCCTATGCTCAATTTTTTTTACAGCAATTTCTTTATTTAAAAAAAGAAATAAAACACTCCTTTGCCTTGCTTTAAAGTGAAATTAGTACAAGAAAGATTGGTGGCGTGCTAGCAACGATACTTCCTTCGACTGAGGGACTAATTGAAGTAACACCTCAAGTAATTTTCCTAAAAAGCGAAGCATAGGATTCCTTACCTTGTGAGTACTTTGACTTTTTCACTGATTGCATTTTCTTCCTATTATATTCAATTTCTTTCCTTTAAGTTTCTAGAACTTTTCATTTTTGACTAATTCAGCTCTTTTCATTTAATTTTCAGGCATTCAATATCTTTTGATTATATCTTTCTTGATTCCCTCCTTTTCCTATTTGTGAACGAAATCTTAGTAGATTTTCTATGTATGATCCCCCGTTTTTTTGTAAGTCATTTTACACAATTTAATGTCCTCTTTCCTACTGTTGTGCATCCCTTTTTATCTATAAATATGGTGATCTCAACTCTCACATTTGAAGAGTAAGAGAGAGTACAACAGAAGAGAGATAGGAAGCATAACAGAAAATCATGGGATTGGATGTGCTATATGTGTTCCTACTAGGGTTGCCACTAGTAGGATGGTTATTGTGGTGGTGGAATGAGATATGGTTTGTGACCCCCGTAAAAGCTAGATGTTCATCTACGAACATCAAGATGCTTCCTGGTCACTTGGGATTTCCCTTCTTTGGTGAAATGCTCACATTTTTATGGTACTTTAAAATATTGCGTCGTCCTGATGATTTTATTTATTCTAAGATACGCAAGTAAGTCTACGTTGATTTCCTTTTTCTCCATTTCAGAGTAACATACAAATAATGTGTTTTCCATTGTATATGAAAATGAAAACAAATTTTCCAATAGTGGAATACATTTTTTTGGCCTCTTTTTCATTTTTGCATTTTGTTTGGTGTGACTATTATACTTATTCATGGATATCATGTAGGGTTTGACAACTCAAATCTTGGACCTTATTAATTCTAAGTGGCTTCGCTTTTATATGCAAATGTTTATACTGCATAGATGTTTACTCAGCAACCTTGATTTACCTCATATATAGGTACGGAGAGAATGTGGGAGCATACAGAACATATATGTTTGGGTCTCCAAGCATCCTAGTTTGTTCGCCAGCCCTAAGTAAAGTTATTTTGAACTCACCAGATACATTCAAACAGGCTTGGCCCACTACTGAAGCCCAAGGACCCAATTCAGTGATATCACTCGAAGGAGCCCATCATGATAGGGTTAAGAGTTTACTCCTGAACGCCATTAACCACCCTCATGCTCTGGCCCGTATTGCCGTCCATGTCCAACCTGCCATTGTTCATGCCCTTCAATCTTGGGCCCAAAAAGGCAAAATTACAACCCTTGATGAATTGAAAAAGGTAATCAAAAGGCCAAAACCATATTGATAGCATCCATTAACAATTAATTTGGATTCTATGTACTGGATGTCACCGAAAAGACTAGTTCATACTGCATATAACAATAAAGCTTTCTTCGCTCTTATAAAAAATCATGAACATGAATGATTTCAAAGTATAGGTCACACTCTTGAACATGGGAAGATACTTTGCTAGCTTGGACTTTGGACCACAACATCATTCAATTGAGCAGATTTTATTCGCCATAACCCAAGGATTCAGAGCGCAACCTTCGAAAATTCCTGGATCGGCTTATCGTTATGCTGTTAAGGTATGTATTTTTGTAATGCATTGGCTTTATATATACATATCAAGTTTCAGAACATTTCAAAATGAAACATAAAACCATGAAACTATCAAATAATGATTTATAAACAGGTGATGATACTTCACCTTTCTGAGACTGGACAATTACTTATGACAACCTCAAGCATAGATAATTGGCCACACAAATCATCATAACTCTTTCCAATGTGCTTTGTCCTCTCTCATATGCTATTTGGAAATTTTTCAAGAGATCATGATCCATTTTACTTATAATCTATAGTAGGTATGCTTAACTATGGGTTTTCTTACAATGGACTCCATGAAAAGAATGGTGCACATTTTGGGATATAAAGAATCATTTCTAATCCTTTGACCACACTTTTAATTATATATTAGAGTATTACAATTACCTTTTCTTAATAAACATAACATCATCATTATTCCTAATGGATGAACCAACTTATGAATCATTTGGATCGGCACTTTATGGCCACAAGGACCAGGTGACTCCCATTGTTATACCATCTAATGGCATAATTTGTTGTTATGGGTAAGCTATAACACCAACGATAATTTCCTGACTCCTCGTTCGAACCACAACCAATTCCTGATGACATCTTTAATGGTTGATGATTGGCCTTGTAAATTGCTGGAAAACATTCCCAGTATGTTTTATCCCTACTTGCAAGCTATCGGGAAACTTTCTAGCATGTCATCCATCTGAATAGTCATCTATAACAAACATGCTTGACAATGGAGATCATAGAATGGACTCTATGAAAAGAAACATACAACTTTATTGGTGTAAGTAGTCATTTCAAATCCTTTGACTCATGCTTTAACCATATATCGATGTATTACATTGGTATACTCATTAATATGATATAGAACCTAGTCCTTCTTCCACACCCCCCTCTCGGGGAAAAAAGTATCACTAAAAAAATTAAGAGGCCACTTTTCTTGAGAAAAAGTATACTTTTCTTCTGAGAGAAATAGTTTCTTTTCTTCTTTTTTAAGGGGGTGGGATGTGGCGGAGCGACTATGAAATAACATCTGGTTTAGTTAGAGATGAACAGAGTGAGATCTAGGGACACCAAAGATAGAAAAATGATACCTCAGTGTCCCAGTGATGGGTGCCATAATGCTCTTCTAGTGGGTGTGCATGACTTGTAAGGAATCCAAGTCCCTGATGTACCCCTAGGCTTGGCCTCCAATGCTTAAGTTAGTAAGTGTACAAGAGCAGTTTAAACATACATGCAACGTAGAAAATGAGGGGGGTATAAGTGAAAATGGTAGAAAGGGTAGAAATAGAAATACAGTCGGAGGGAAAGAGCTAGGCTCATCATCTTCTTATATCGATCAGCAAAGGGCTATCACTTGTCTAAGTATAATAGCCGATTAACCCCTTTAGAGGGTGTCCTATGCTCCTTTTACTAGCGTTGTCTGTTTGATTCTAGTATTTAGGGCAAGGTTATTCGATCCTAGAAGTGATGTCAATGCTATTGACGGAGGGCCTATTGTAAGGCTATCTGAGCCAGCATGGGTTGATTGGACACTTAGGTCTAAAGACCATATTGTAGGTTAGATTGGGGGTCACATATAAACATTTTACCCCTTGTAAATGCCTTGGGCTTGGCCAAGGCATTCACAATCATAATTGGCCTCTGTGATTAGAAAAGCCCAATCCAAATGCTAGCACCTACATTGACTTGACAGGAATGTAAATCACCATCTAAATGTTAGCTTTATCGTTAAAGATATTCATCCTTATTTTTCACCAACATGACACAAATCAATGCATACATTATTAAAATTTTCTAGTGCATATTAATAGTTTAAGTGAGTCAAATGTTGGTTCATGCACAATATAAACTAAGTTCAAGGAATGCCCTAACGTTCAATGAATGCTTGTAAGGGTTCTTACATATCACTCACCAGTTCATCCCTAATATCAGTAGTAGAAATCGAACATAAATCTCTCCTTAAGACTGTGTTTTCGCCTCGCCAACCATTCCTATTGCCACCTTATTAAGATGGTTTAAAAGTTAAGTTTGATGAAGGCTTATAAATTGTTCTTTTATAGTGCCGAACCAAGTTCAAGAACATAATAAGGGTAGAGCTTGAGAAGAGGAAACAACAGAATAAAAATGCAAATGATGCGAAAGATTTAATGGATGAGTTGATGCAAATGAAGGATGAGGAAGGCAAAAAATTGACTGATGAAGAGGTGCTTGACAATATCGTGAGCAGCATTCATGTCGGATACATTTCCACTGCCTATTTGTCAACTTGGGCTCTTTATTTTGTTGCAAAAAATCCTGATGTCCTTCATAAACTTCGGGTGTGTGACCTCCTCCCCCTAAAAATATTATGCTTTTATACACAATCAAATGCGTCTACATATTATGCAAGAGGAACTAGTACAACACATAAAGTAGAAGTTTTCATACATCTTCATTTTGATTTTAGGAAGAAAACATGGAATTAGCTAAGGATAAAAGGGATCGATTCATTACGTACGAGGATGTCTTGAAGCTCAAATACACAAACAAGGTATCGATTATCACACATGTAAATCTCTTTTATTTCTTGCCTTTATTGCTACTATATTGTAAGATATTTATGTCAAACACTTCTTTATAATACTATTTTTAGTCAAATCAGGAACTTAGAGGATTACTCATGATTTTAGGGAGAGCAAATTTTTTTAAAGAAATTTATTATCTTATATGGATAACAAAAATTTGTTCTTGAAGGTTGTGGAAGAAACAGTGAGATTGGCAAACCTTTCTGGATTTGTCTTTCGAAAAACGACGGAGGACGTAGATTACAAAGGTATACAATTGTTATTTCTTTTTCTAAATCTTCCAATTATAAGTGAACATGATACATATGAATTAGGTAAAGTTTAATATTTAAGTTATAACATAAAATCAGGTTACTTGATACCAAAAGATTGGAAAATCATAGTTTGGATAAGGCACCTTCATGTAGATCCAGCAAATTTCGAGAATCCTATGGGTTTCAATCCTGATAGATGGGATGTAAGTTTTTATTAGATCTCATTCATCTGCTAAGAAAATTTATTACCAATTACAGTTTTATAATTTTCCTCTTTGATTTTTTGTGCTTGTTTATTCCTTAATAGATACGACCAAAGGTGGGAACATTCTATGCGTTTGGCGGAGGTTGGAAATCATGTCCGGGAAACATGCTTGTTCGATTACAGCTTATCCTTCTTCTCCATCATTTATCAATTGGATACAAGTAACGAAGCTATTTTGTTATAGCACACTTATTTCTCTAGATTACATAATACTTTTTAATACTTCTAGAGCACTCTTAAACCATATTTTGGTAAACGTATTCATAAGTAATTAAACCAGTTTCTTTTATCTCTAATGTTTTTTTCTAGGTGGGAGTTGCTCAATCCAGATGTGAAGCTCCGTTATCTTTCGCATCCTATTCCGACTGATGGCCTCCAACTTTTTGTCAGTGAAATCTAAGGTCATATGAAGTTATAGAACAAGAGTGGCAACTTCACGTTTCCAACAATTATCCTTGTCCATGTACTTTGTGTCATTAATTCACAATTCGAGGTGGTGTTATCCATGTCATATTGAGTTTTAATGTTGTTTGTAGTGTCTAGTCTCTTTCATTGGAATAAATAAAAGTGTTTCCAAATGTTCCGTCTATAGGAAGAGTGGGATTGTGGTTAGTTCTTGTGTTGGAGAGTGTCGTTGTGACTCTTTTTATGTTACTTTTATATTAGTCAAAGTGTTATTATTGCTATAATATAAGTGTTCCTAAATTTCCTGCGTAGAAAAATGGTGTGTTTTGGTGACTAAAGATTGAAACTTTTATGCCATTAAGTTCAAATTTTAGAAAAAAAATACTTCATATAATCAAGAAAGACAAATGATCCATGCATAAAAGCACTCTCAATAATCAAATTAGTAAATATTTATATGTGGATGCAAGTTATATTCAAATAGGGACAAATAATAGGCTGGTACAATTGGTAAACCATGCCTAGAAGCCACACAATAATTATTGAAGGCCAACTAATGAGCATGAATCCCCAAAAGCTCCAAAGATTAACAACAACAAAGGATCACAACACAAAGGAATGCTCCTCTAATGTGGAGCAACTCTAGAGTTTGGGCCTACTCTCACTAGTGAGGGTCTTCAACCAAATCGGCCCAATATTGACATTAGGTCAAGGACTAGGACCCCCTAGCTCAATATTGATTTAGGACCCTTAAGAAGGACCAAGTAGGGTTAGAAAAGGTGGTTGGGCCAATATAAACCCTAAATAAGGAGCTAACCACTTAATCCTATCAAAACCACAGGATTAGATCATTTTTAGAACCACTTAATCCTCCCAAAACCACCTTATTAGCTCCATTTTAGTTTCTGGGTAGAATACTTTACTTTATTTCTAGCTCTGTTTTTATCTAGAAAATGAGTACCAATTTCTACAAATTATATATGGACAGAAATCCTCAGATATCTCTTTTCCAACAAGCCTCAAATCCCCCCAAACTCAAAAAAGTTATGGACTAAATATCGAGCAACGGTCTGTCCAGGACTGGAAAGTGCATGGTTCTAAGTAGGGGCTTAATTGAGGAGGTTAAGGCTATAATTTTGGGGATTAATCTGCATAAAATCATTCTTCACACAGAGGAAAAGAGTCAACAAGTGGCGGCACCCGATTTCGAGGAGTAGAGCCTAGTCACGACTCTCTAAAAGACGAAGGATGAATCTTGAAAAATATAGCTCACAGTGATTATAATTATCTTAAGCATTTTGATTTATTTTCCTAGGGTATTTTGTAACCCTGCTATTGGATTACTTGCCCTATTAATGTACAACTAATTCCCCTCCCATTGGGTATTTATGGACCCATTACCTCCATGAAAAATCCGATTGAATGAATGATATGAGAGCTTGAAGCTTGGTTTTCCTCAAAATCTCAAAATCTTTATCTCTCTTAGGAGAGTGGTGATTTGAGTCTTCCCTTTAATCTAATCATTGGTGCGAAGGCTTTACAGGGTTAGAGGGTGGGATGTATTATCTCCTTGCTACTTATATCAAGTGTTGAATGTTTGCCATTAGAAGCCTTCTTTAGTTATTTGGGAACTCTCTCTCTCTCTCTCTCTCTCTCTCTTCATCTTTGGGGTGATTAATCTTCAACCTCCATTAGGCTCACCTACAAGAATTTCATGCCCTTATTTAGTCAAATGGAATTCAGCATGCGTCGTTTGGTATCAAAGCACAATGATCATATCTCTTTGTAGGCATCCATTTCAACCATCCTTATGTTGGAATTTCTTGAAGTTTTCTGCTTTGTATACTATTTTGTCATTAGTTCTTCCTGTATAAAATCTCTTATCTAGTCCACAAAGAATGCTAATTATAGCCCAAATACAAACCCCAACCTAAACACATCCCAAAAACTCCACAAAAAGCCAAAAAACACGAAACTAGAAATTTGGCACCCCCACGCCGTGCCACTAGGCACTCCTGTGCCAAAATCCTACACATTGAAAATTTGCCCAAGGATTTGGCACGACCACCCCGTGATGCCTAGTACGATCGTGCCCTTTCCTTGCACTCTTAAATCTTGTTCCAGTGATCTGGCATGACCCCCCGTACCACATAGCATGACTGTGCACCTTCCATTTTCACTGTTTTCCTACCTATGTCCCTTCAGCATGCCCATGGCCTCCTCTTTTATCCCCTTCTTTTTTCATCTCTATCAACCATGACTAGTGAGAGCAATCCTTCTCACTCTTGAACATTCCTCTTGAGCAAGCCCATGCGATTGGTAGGGCCCTTGTAGATCTTCAAGAGCAAATGAGAAAACTCACGCAACAGGTTGCGTAAGGAAGGGAATCTACACCATGAAACCCTTATCGACGAGTATAGAATGCTTGCACTACTGAAATTGAATGCCCGTCCTCCTGTGAAGACTTTGATGATGAGGAAGGAAGATCAAGAAGACTAAGGCATCCAAGGGATGATCTTCGAGATCTCAAAGTTGCGGCCCTGAAATTTGATGACAATCTTAACCTAGAGAACTATCTTGATTGGGTTCAATCCCTTGAAAGGATCTTTGAACTCGAAGATTATAATGATGAGAAGGCCTTCAAGTTGGCCATTCTTAAGATGAAGGGGTATGCTCCGTTGTGGTATGAACATTTGAAGAGGAGTAGGGCTAGAGAAGCCAAATCCAAAATCAAGACTTGGTCCAAGCTCAAGAAGCATATAGATAAGAGATTTCTACCTCCTTCTTACAAACAAGAACTCTACCTCAAGATCACTTCTCTCAATCAAGAGAATATAAAGGTAGAGGAACACATTAGGGAGTTTGTCAAGTCCAAATGAGGGTTGGCTCGGATGAAGAACCCGAAGTCAAGATTGCTAGGTTTATTAAGGGGTTATCTCCTAGCATTGCTAGCAATGTGGAATTACAACCTTACTTATCCTTTGATGATGTGTGTCACC